>JAJUBI010000006.1:3600000-4200000 GCA_022419385.1 Paraconiothyrium sp. Pb-2020
ATCCTTTGCCATGTCCGCCTTTAATTGCGATGCAGGAATCGTGTTCCAACATGGATTGTGTCAAGCGTCGCATGACTTTAGTCTGAAACTCAAGACTTCCAAACGTTTGTGCCAATTCCAGCTAAGGCTTCCCGGCTAGAACCACAGCTCCTTACTCTGCATTGCAGTGCGCCTTGTAGAGGTGTGAGCAACAAGCACATCGATTCGTTGCCTTCCCTGAGCCAGGCGGCTTCACTGCATGCCAAGGCTCGGTGTGCAGTACAGGATGCATGATTCGACAGGTCCTGTTCCTGGCTTTGCAAAAGTCGCAAGGCTTCCGTGCTGTGACCCCATACTTGCCGGCGATCAGCCTTGCTTTGCAGATTGTGTATGCTCGGTTCGCGGACAGACTTTCCATCGTTCGGCCGGATGTAAGAAACACATCTCTGGTGTTGTCGGTCATGGCGAATTCTTTGTCTTTGACATAATTCTCCGGGGTTGCGTCTGCTGGAAGTGCAGGATAGACGGTAAGGTCTCGATTCGGAGTGGTGTATTGAGGCATTAGGGAACTAGTACGCTTGCCAACCGGCTTTGGCTCGGCCTTCGATTTCGACTTAGACTTAGATCTCGATTTTGACTTCGATTTTGACTTTGACTCTGACTTTGACTTCTTCTTCGGTCTTGCCTGCAGCTTCGCTTGCGGCTTCGCATCTTCAAGTCTGTCAAGTACAGACCCTGAGTACGCAAGGTCAAGAGACTCGGCTGGACCGCTCTGGGAGTGAAGACCTGGAAGTCCACCCTCCCGAATCTAGAATTAGTTAGCGCATAATATTGGCGCAGTACATAACAGAATGTACCTCTTGCATGCTCAAACATTCGGTACCCGCCTCAAGGAAGTCAGGGTCTATGGTTGGTTCGATGAAAGTCTGGCGACCTGCACTCACTCTCGCCTTCGGCTCGAAATGGGCGTAGAGATAGAGCTCTTCAGTCATGGTGAAGTCATGGGTGAAGTAATCGCCATTGTTCCACAGCTGAGGTATCAAACGTGCAATACATGTCGATGCACCAATATCGAGCGCCGCAAGATGGAAATGCACATCCCAGTCGTCTCCAGGAAACTTGTGGCCAAAAAGGGCTCGTGCTAGACGCGCAAGGTTCTAAGCGACCTGTCAGTTGGATGCAATCAGCCATTGTGAGATGCTGTCGCACTTCGTGATTTTGAGCATAGCTGGGCGGGACCCAATCGTTGATGTCCGGTGCCTCAGCGCTGCTGAGCAGAATTCTCGGTGGCGCCATCTTTTTGAGGTTTGCTGTAGGACAAGAGGTGTCGACGTGGTGGAGAAGAGACGACGGAAGGATACGCGGTTACGAATAGATGGAGTTGAGGTATGTGCATGGTGAAAGTGAACTGAGAAGGAGCGACCTGTTCATCGTCTTGTTGCGACATTCACTCTCACTTTCACCTACACTAGCTTCGATCTCACCGCTAAATCTAACCCATGGTTTTAGTCACAGTCACTATCTCCGTTATACCTGTAATTCGATCTTTCCCTTTTCTAGTCATGGTACTGAGCTTTCAACATTATAAGAGGCTTGACGAGGCACTAGCAAGGTTCACTGGACTTACCACATTTCGACATGAGTACGCAGCGTCAGTGGATGGTCGCTGGCCCACATGCTGAGGAACCGTCGGTCGGTTTATACTCACCCTAGCTATTTCCATGTCTGTGATTCTTCTTGGTACCAGCTTGAATACCGTCGGTTGGCCTAAGAAACGATGCAGATATGCGGGTAGGGCTGGCTTTGGTCGGTGGCGTCCCACAGCTCGATGAGAATGGCGATCCAGTGCTTACGGGTGGACCCGCGGACGAAATTGCAGGCGCGCTGGCTGCTTCGACAGCTTTCTCTGCACTCACACAACTACCGGGGACCTATAACCGAGTACCGGCGGACTGGACATCTGTATGAAATACACCCGACTATGTTACTGGTATACCAACAACCATATCTATCCGAAGTCACTAGACCGAGGCGGTATCACTACTTACCGGAGCCCGATTGAACATATCGGCCACAGGTGAGTCCTATGAAGGAAATGATGGGGTTAAAGAAAACGCACGAAGTAAAGTTGAGTTGTAGGATGGTTGAAAGGCAAATCGAAGTTTGTATTCCATGCGTGAGAGTTGTATTCGTGTGAAGATAGCAAGCCTGATGATTAAATATACTACGACTGAGAGACGTGCAATAAGGAAACATGCTGAACGCTAAGATGCTCCAAGTCCGGAAACCAACCATCCAAATCCTACAATGAAGCAGCCGCCCTATTCGCTTAGCTATTCGCCGTAACTTCAGCACCCGCCTTCGTTGGCGCACTCTCCTGGATCCGGAAGTCTTCATTACGATTTCCCTGAACCCTCTCTATCTCATTTTGAATTGCAAGAACCCAATGGTCCCTCTCAGCGCGACTCCTTGCCCGGAATACCACGCTGCGCCCCTTGCTTCCCAGTTTCGCCACCCTCTTCAATCGCGTCCTCTTCCCCATCTTCCTGTTTTGCTCGCCCTCGCCCGCGCCTTCCTCCGCACGGAACCAGCTCTTGCTCTTCCCGTGCCACACCACGAACGTCGTCATAACATCCTCATCTGTACTCGTCCACCCGTCTTCAAGGTATATCTTCGGTAGTGCGTGGTGGCCGGGCTTGTTAGAATCGAAGGTCTGATTCTGGTAGAGGAGGTCTGATTCGGTGAGCAGGCCGGAGTAGATGTAGCAATCGCGGAGGTCAAGATTAGCCATGCGTTCGTGGTGGATGTGCGCGAGCTGCTTGCCCGTACCAGTCCTCAACACGTCTTGAAACATGAGTAGGGTGCCTGCGGCGAGGAGCACACTGCAGCGCGTGAAGGGCGCGTGGATCCGGGGTTTGCGGTAGAGCGTGCCGCTAATGTGGATGGCGCGGCATTCCGCGATGCCACACATGTTGTAGAGAAAGGGGGATGCGTAGGACTGCGTGACCTCCCATTTCTTGGCGAACTGCCCGATGTAGGCTTCAGCTTCTTCGTCGATGTTGAGTGCGCTGAGGTTGCGGCTGCGCGTGGTTTTGTAGAGCGTAATGTCGGCCGCGGTGCGGAACTTCCAGTACTTTGCGAGGGCGCGGAGGTGCTTGATCCATTCCTTTCGACGAGCTTTGTCGGCAGCCTGCAGCCGAATGATCAAACCATTGCGCATGATGAGCTCGAATGTACGGTCGATATCGACCTCCTTTGTGACACCGTCATCTCTCGTTGTGTCATCGTCCACGTCTTCGTCGAAATCGACATCCGAACCTGTGTCGATGTGCTCGTCAACTGGTGTTGCTCCAAGCCTCGCTTTGCGTACTTTCACAACATTAGCTAGGTTGATGTATCCGTCACAATTGAGCAGATTCTGTAATTTGCGCTGAGCCTCATCTGCGGCACCCTCGTCATGAAGTCTCCGCGATTCTGGGGTGCCTGAGTGGCCTTCCAGCAACCATTCTATATGGCCGTCTTTGACAGGATATGGGTCGACAGCCCATGTATCAGGCGTGCGTTCTCGAATCGTGCGAGCCGACGGAACAGCTGTTCCCTCCGAGATAGGCATCTTAGGCGGTGGGGGCGGTGTGGTGTTGGTCGGTCGTGAGAAGGTGAGGAATTGATCGTGCGTGGCGAAGTATAGCTGCTTGTGGTACATGAGACCCAATCGTCTTGCCCGTCCGCGCTGACTAGTCAGTCGAATCAGGAATCCTTCCACCGGGACCGGCTCGTTCAGCGTCCTATGCTTTTTGCGGGTTATCGCCGTGGTCGGGTAATGTGTCTTGGGCCGGAGCTCCAGCTCGTGCGATTTTGCCATAGCTATTGTACCGTACATCTTGCGCTCGTTTGCACCGTGTATCCACTCGAGCCGATCGTAGCGCTTCCAAGCGAGTCCTATTCGCTGGTTTTTAGTCCACGACTCGAGTATATCCGCCCACTCTGGCGAACCCTCGAGCTGACGAAGGCACTGTACGATTAGGGCTTGAGCAACTGCCTGCTCCTCCTGCATCGTCTTTATGATAGCTTCTTCATTATCAGAGTCGTTGGCTTCCTGAGCCTCGCTCTGGGTTTCTTCGAGCTTCCTGAAGGGGTCTGAAATACGGAGGCTGACACTCATGTCCGGGATGTTAATCTGGAGTTCCGATGCGCGGCGCCAACCCATGACGTTGCGCAAAAAGGTGTACCATTCCACTGCATTAGAAGCAGTTCGGGCCTGCATGATAAAGATCCCTGTGCCTCGCGATACCGGCATCCACACGACGACAGATTTGTCCAAGGAAGAGTAGAGGTTGACCTTCGTAACCTTCTGTCCAAGTGGTATCTCATATGCGGCCTGCTTGCTAGCACCCGGCTCCTCGATCTCGGGAATAACCTAACTTTGTAAGCTTTGCCCATGTCTAAACATCGGCGCACGCACTCTAGTCTTGTACATTTGCAGTACAAAGTCTGCGTCCTCCGATTCATTGTGCCGACAGACAACCATGTACTCTCTCCACTTGTCCTTAACCCTGGAGTCGATCTTCTGGCTCGCGTTCTCATCAAAGTCGTCTGGCACCTCTTTCCCTGCCGAATCGACCCGTACCAACATGCGCTCCATCTTGACCACGAGACCGTCCTTGATCTTCCGTCTTCTGAGCTTCGTTGATGCCCGCTGAACCGTCATCTGCGCTTGCTTTGCCCTTAAGTGGATAGATGCGCGCTTCGAATCCTCGGGGATATCGAACTTGACTAGATTGCGCAGGTTGGACGTTTTGCGGGAAAGCGACTCGCCGGCGCGCTCGAGCGGTGATCCAGTCGACTCTGACGATCCCATTTGCGACTTCCTCTTTGCCTTCGCAAGAATGCCCTTTGCTGGCGATATGGGTTCAGTGACAGGGGACGCATCCTTTTGACTGTCAGCCTTGCGCAGCAATGATGTAGTAGATACAGCATCTACCGAGGGCTCTCCAGCGTTGGGATCGAGCCCAGCCGTGGTGCTCTCCGCGGTAGATAACGGCCTCTTGCCTAGACTCTTGGTCCCCGTCGTGATAGGAACTTGTAAGCCACTTGCCTGTCCTTGGTCTTGATGTGGGAACGGGATGGCTTCATTGTCTTCATTTTCCGTAGTAGAAGGGGGTATGGACGAGGCAGTCACGAAGGACTTGGAGCTTTGGCGGCGCGCTGTGGCCGGGCCGGACTCGTCCTCAGGCTCTTCCTGGTGGGTATAGACGCGCAGATCCTCGTCAGGCTCCGAGGCTGCATCAACGAACTCTTCCTCGTCCGGTGTCTGCACATTTTCCTTGCGCGCAGAAGCACTAGGGATCTCTAGTGCGGGCAGCACCTGTCCTTTACCTACAGAGGCTTCGCTAGCCTGTCTTTCTTGCCCTTGTTCGCCCTCCCCTGCTTCGACGTCCTCGGGCTGGGGGAAGCTGTGCTGAAACAAGGCCGAGGCGCTGGGGCCGTCGAGGCCAGTCAAGCGGCGGTCGCGCGATCCACGGCGGTCGGCAGACGAGAAGGTACCAGCGCGTGTCGAGTAGTTGATGTGCAGGTGGTGCTTGTACCAGTCGCGGCGGTGTGTTTTCAGCCAACCCTCCTATGACTTGCATCAGCGCGTATCTTTCTTGCGGCATGGCAGGTTGCGCACTGGGATGGGTCCGATGAAGAAGCGGCGCGATGTGAGGTAGAGATGCTCGGGGGTCGCATGTTGCTGCGAAGAGTGTTAGTTGCTGGGTAATGGCTCTAACGCGACGAGAAGACTGACGAGACGCTGCGCAGTGTACGAGTCCGGCGAGAGAGCCGCGATCTCAGGGGCCTGGTGCCATGAATGCGGGCCTGGTTCGGGCATCTGAGGCCGCCCTTACTTGCTGGCTCGTGGCGTGCAGCTGTCTCGCGAGAAGTGCCGCGTGCGGTATCGTGGTATTAGATTAACGTGTTAAAGCAAGACATAGCGCGGTAAGCATGAACATGAACACAGCGAAGAAATGTGAAGGAGCGACGCGTACATGCTACGGGAGAGCAGGGCCGTGTAGCTGCAGCAATTGAAGCCTGGACCAACAGCTGCGAGGCCTGGTTCGGTCCCGACCAGGACGTCATCGACACATCCCTGCGCCAATCGCTGCCGGCGAGGCTTTCTCCTTGAAAGCACAGGCTGGATTCGCCGTACCGTACCACGACTGGACTGATACACCGCAACAGTGAACACATGAGGTGACTTCGCCTCGCCGTGAAGTGTGTGGACGCTTGAGCTTCAAACTTCCGTGATCTTGGACGCTCCACCGACGGACCTCATGATGGACGCATCTAACCTAGCCCGGAAATGCCTCCCAAAAAGGAAGAACCCCCTGCCCCACGCACACAAGGAGATGGTGTACGGTGAATGTCATGTCCGATAGAGTACAATGTGAGACAGTCAACACTGGACATTTGGAAAGCGTTGAAACACATTCCGCACCCACGGAACCATTTACCCACGCGGACTTTCACGCACCATCCCTGCGCTGTCGCATATTATTCGATCTGAACCTTCTCCTTTTGGCAGAAAGTCTAAAAAATCAATCACGGCCGAGGATGATCTACTTTGTGGCGTCTGTCAGCAGGGTCGCTCCTGGTCGCGACCCCTCCTGACGGTGTGTAGGTAAGCGAACGTCTCGCACTCATGTTGGATCATACGCCATAGTTTCTGGCCATGTTCGTATTTGAAGAGCATCTACCTTATCAGCTGCAATGGCAGCCACCGGGCGCATGAGGGCTGGAAATCCAGTCAAAGCCTCGTGCTTCTCACTACTCTGCGAGCCTCGTTGCACTACCAAGTTTGGAAAGCAGAAAAAAGCATCCCAGTTTTCATAAGGCATGGAGCAACACGAACCTCATTTAAGCATTATCATCATGAAGTAATAACACAGATGCTACCTACCCAGTTTGCGCCAGTCATTACCAGAAGCTCTTTCCACACACTATGATATACTCGAGCCATCATAGCAGCTACCATCACGGGTACTGGGAATAACTTTGGAATCATAGCCTCCGTCGCCGCCCCTGTCTCTTCCCCACCACACAGCGCACCCACCCATCGTTATAATACTCACAGTATCATTATTAACAGTTATTAACAGTGTGGAAGATTGTCGTTGTGCCCATCGCGGTTGGCAAAGTTGGGAGACGCGGAAGTGTGGTCGCGTTCGCGACGCGCTTACCCGATTAGGCACCATGAGAGCCTTTCGGGAACCAAACGTCATCCCGTCACCATAAACACATTGTTTGTCAAATCTCAGCGAATGCAATCACACAATGGGTCTTTTGGGATATGTAGAATGCCGCATACGAGCTTCATGTTCAGCCCTCGTTTCCGACTGCCTTATCGGTCCAGCTGAGGGTGGCTGTGCTACTGGGAAAATGCACCACCACGCTCGTTGTAAATAAGAATGGTCATGTATCCGCCAATGTCGAAAGTCAGGAAGCCGTCTGTCCAACATGGCAGAACAGCTCAAACCAGTGTTCGAAACGCTCAAAAACATCGGTCGTAAACCAAATCCCGGTTACTCAACAAAGGATGACAACTTCGAAGTGTGGACGCCTATGCCAATAAAGGTCAACGTAGTTGAAGAAACGAAGGAGATATTCCCGCCCGGCTTGGATCCTCCTACCGAGTTCGCAAATGCCCACTCATGCTCCTATTGTGCCAAGCTCATCATCGACACGCGAGTCGATGAAAGCTACCACGAGCCTAGGAAGCGCAAATATGCTTGGTACTTCCAAAACACCGAATACGGAATCACTGAGATCTACGATGCAAGCGTCAACGGCTGTCTCTTCTTCAAAACGCTCTTTGCGCACGGAGGAGTGCACGTTGTCGACCCGCGACAACGCAATCTGGCTACCATCGAGAACCCACTGGAACGCTTTATTGCGAAATGGGGCCAGGGCCGGCTGAGTCTGAGTATCGATACGGCCAAGGACGATTTCGACAATGTGAAGCGGATTCGTGCGAGCTGGATGCACAGAAGCGTAAAAGGCGTCGACGAAAGATACTCGTGTAGGGTACCGAAGCCATACCCGGCCGCTTGGAATGTGTGTGCTTTGGAAGGTATGTTCAAACTTCTGCTGCTGTAACCTTGTATCTTACCCGTTTAGGAACTGAGGCAGCACAATGGGTGAAGTATCGGCCAGTTAATCAAGATTTGGGCTCCCCAGCTAGTCTTGAGGTGGCTAGGCAGTGCCTCGAGGAGTGTCATTCTACTCACGAGAGTTGTGGACGCGATCAATCCGTTGTCCCCTCTAGGCTTATTGAACTTACTCTCGATGGCCAGTTGAAGCTGGTCAACACGAATGGAAAGTTGTTTGACTATTGTGCGCTGAGTTACTGTTGGGGAGGCGACCAACCATACAAAACCACTGCCGATAAACTGGAAGCCTACAAGGAGGGCGTTACCGTACCCGCAACAGCGAAGACGATACACGATGCGATTACTGTGACCAAGGGCTTGGGTCTGCGCCACATTTGGATCGATGCATTGGTCATTGTTCAAGACGATGAAGCAGACAAAGTACGAGAACTCTCACGCATGCCTGGAATCTACAAAGGCGCTTTTGTGACACTTATCGCATCGAGTGCGAGCAGCAGCACAGAGGGGTTCCTCCAAGAACGCAAATCCAACAGTTCAGTGTTCAAACTATCATTCAAGTGTCCGGATGGCGAGATGTCTTTCTTATATCTTCATCAAGCTCCTCAAAAGTACGACGCCGGCGACCCAATCCTGAAACGGGCATGGTGTCTCCAGGAATCCATGCTGTCACCCCGTACTCTCAAATTCAGCAGAGACAGACTGTTCTGGAACTGCCATACGCCGCTTCAGACTATGAGCGAATCCGGATGGCGTGGCTTGACCAAACTTGATCCGCCTTCCTCTGACACTTCCAAACTAGGCGGAAACGGCACGAAAGTCTTTTCCTCGGCTACGGCATCCTCGACCAAAGAATACATTGTCTCACGGGTGAGCAACGCATGGCCACCGAAAGACATCGATGATGCCATGCGAGAGTGGACACGGATC
This sequence comes from Paraconiothyrium sp. Pb-2020, assembly GCA_022419385.1. Lineage (NCBI taxonomy): Eukaryota > Fungi > Ascomycota > Dothideomycetes > Pleosporales > Didymosphaeriaceae > Paraconiothyrium > Paraconiothyrium sp. Pb-2020. Next base: position 3,609,054 of record JAJUBI010000006.1, read on the forward strand.
GTCGAGCAATACTCACAGCGTCGATTGACTGTATCTTCTGACAAGCTTGTTGCTCTAGCCGGTATCGCGGATGAGTTTGCACAAAACGTCCGGAGACACTGCCCTGAAAAGTCCGCTCAGTATGCCGCAGGTCTATGGCATTTTGATCTGGCACGGCAACTTCTCTGGAAGCACCAAACGTGGTTCAGTCAACAATTGTCACCGCGTCCTACGGCATACCGCGCTCCGACATGGTCTTGGGCATCGATAGACGACCCACTCCAGTTTATGGACCAGTGCCATCCTATTGTAGAAGTGCTCGGCGATCAAGTCAATCATAAGAACGCTAAGCTCCTTTATGGCGAGGTTACCTTTGCGCTACTCGCTGTTGTGGGCAGGATCAAGCAGGCCCGTCTGACAAAGGGCGGTACACGGATCCAAGATCCCCACATGCCTGGCTTCGAAGATCTTGAGATCGCGTCTGTCGACCTTGACGCACTTGACCAGGGTAAACACAGCATCAGCAACATGAGCGTATGGCTCCTTGAAGCTGCAATTGGCCCCTGGAACAGAACAGTTGGGCTAGTTCTCGCACCTGCGCAACTGCCAGATCAATCCGCATTCGGTGGCCCGCTTGCTCTCGTCGGCGCTGGAAGTACGGATAACGAGCCGCTGAACGCTTTCAGCTCCGCATACTGGGACGTCGAAAGCGAGGCGCTCGTTCACCTTAGGCGGAGGCCTACGCCGCGGCCGCCGCCACTTGAAGTTGAGGATTGGGACAGTAACGCGCGGCAGGAGATGCCGTATAATGGCTACTACTTCCGCCGCATGGGCTTTTTCGAGATGCTGGTCGACTTTCGGGAACGAGCGGAAGGACCGATGGATGGAGAGCAGCCTTCTTTCTTCGAGCAGGAACAGGATCCTAAAGTCGAGCATTTGAGTTGGTTTGATGACTGCCGGAAAAGAGCAGTGCTGTTGGTCTGAGATAGGTACTGTTTTGGACAGCGTGCTATAGTAGCCAATCCAACCACGAATGCGAACATTCGAACAGAGGCGCAGACTCAGCCGCACCCATTATGTAGGCAGCACACCTCGTGCTCTCCTTCTCCACCTGCACGTCCGTACCTTTGCATGTGTGCTCCCTCCGCGTGGTGTCACACCTCTTTACGATTCGATGAATGATCAATGCCTTCCAACTAGCCTACGGACGACGCCACCGGACTCGCAGTCATCAGAGAACTCTGGGCACGCCCCAGCGTCCGGCGCCCAAAGATTCGGGCGAGCAAGCAGCCTTACGAGTATCGACTCTTGAATCTACCAACAGCTATTCGGCTTTTGATGCTGATGCCTGGCCGCGGAATAGAACCTTTGCGAGCTGGGCTTCGGCATATTGATCTTGCTGGATATAAAGACTGTACTTGATATGAAAGGGGACGTTGCAAATGCTGCAATTGCTCATTACTTGCGAAAGCAGCAATGCGGCGGATCGGAAGTATACCATATGAAGCGTTGTCGTATGTGTAGAACGAAAAACAGATTTTGCAATCATCTAATTAGGTAATTATACTGACCAACGCCTCATCCTTCTCTCTTTGGGAGGGGGTCTACCTAGAAACATCATTTACTGCAAAGGAAGTCATCGTGGTTATCTGATTAAGCAAAGAGCGCTACTGCACTTAAGCATGTGAATACATGTTTATTTGCACCAATAGATTATCGTCGAGAATTTTTTCTTGGACAGAATGTGTCACGGACTCTATATCTGTATGATTGACGACTGGTATATTCGTAATAGTGTTGTATATTGCATCGATGGCGGACCTGGTAGCCATTAATATTTTGAGCATTTAGCGAGAGTGCAATTGAAGCATCGATTCTAACCCACACTCGCACCTCGTGAAAAACGAAGATTTTCCGCCAAAATGCAGCAACACAAGGTAGAAATCAGAGCCTACAACTACAAAACAGTACAAGTTCATCTATTCCCGCTGTGCAAATGCAAAAATATCATGAAGTGAGAAGGCACACACATTCTCATAATAATTGACTTTAAGGCCTCATTGTGAGCTCTCACGCTCGTCTCTGTCGATCCGAACGTACTTGTGCCTTTGCATGCCGCGTTTACAGCAATACACCGCACCTGCTACAACGCCCGTAGCCAAGACAAACAAGGCTACCGACTGCAGGGTAACTCTTCGAAACGTCAGTTCTCCGTTTCAGTAAGGCGTCTCAGCGTACCACATCTTACAGTTCGCCATGGCCTAGCTTCCCTGCCTTCTTGGAAAACCTGACAGCTGCGTCGACAAAAAGCCGGTCCAGCTCGGCGGCAGCAGTCGCATTGCTAGCTCTCAGACGGAGGTAATGCTGGTCTTTGGCCGTGGTGTCATACACCCATTCGTTCGAGCCATTAGCCAGAATCCTATTGTACCCGCGCTCGTTCCCGACCTCGAATGAGTTTCCAAGGCCGTTTGCGACGTAGAGCACTGTGAGAGGGTCCCAGCTCGATAGCGGCTTGCCGTATCCGTAGTAGATGTAGCCCTGTCTCACGGGGTCGTCGGCGAGCTGGCTTGCCATCAGAGGTCCACCAGATAGCACGTATTTACCCACATCGTCGCCGATGAACGTCATTTTCCCGTCCCAAGCATGGACAACGTGGGCAGTGAGGCCCGGGTCGGAACCCCAGAAGTTCCAGCTGTGGCCGGACGGATAGCCGCCGCCCATGATGGCGAGCTCGGCCACTTTGGCGTTGGCGAGCTCGCGGCCGCTGAGCGGCGAGTAGGCGTCGGCCGTGGAGTTGAGCAGCCCAGAAAGCTGGGCCGGTATCAGCACGTGTTCATCCTATAATAAGCTGCGAGTTGGAACGGCGTACGTTGTCTAGGAAGCCTATGGAGGCGATGTAGACGCTCCCATCGGCGGATTCCGAAAGCAGTTTTCTGTACAGCTTTACCGGCTCCCATGCATCTTCCGCATGGCCCCAGGGCAGACTGCCGCCCGACCAATGATAGGCTATCTTACTTGTGTACTCGCCAAGCTCGAAGTACCAGCTATCAAAGAAAGTCCTGTTGTTCAGGGGTCGAGGAATGCCAATTGGTACATCTGGAAGCCCATAGTGCGCGAGGATGGCAGACGCTGTGAGGGCGGAGAATTCACAACGCGTGTTGACGTTCACGCCTAGGAGCCTCACGCCGGGTAGGGTTGCGCCGAGAAGCAGTGCGCTTGCATCGCTGCACCTCTTGTAAGCTTTATTATATGCGGTTGTTTAGCGACAGGATCGTGCGTACTCGACGTCGCTAAATAGATCAGTGTCGATGATTAGGTTTTTTTGCGCTGCGACCGTGATGGAGCCTGCGGCGGCAGCAGCAGCAGCGACCGCTTTCAGGAGTTTCATGCTAGACACAAATTTGTTAGAGGTATGGAAAGGACGGAAGCGTGGAGGTTGAAGGCAACTGAGACGAGAGCCCCCGCCGATTCGCCGATCTGTTTGGTGTTGCGCTGTTGTCTGCAACACTCGTGTAAGCGAGCACTGCTACTCGCATCACGTCATACCCTGGGTACGGATCACTGATTACTGGTAGTGCCCGCTACGCGCTGGTGATTTCTTGGGGGCTATAAATGGGGGCTTTAGCCCGGTGCCCAGGGTGTTCATCATCAGCCCCACATGCTGGAAACTCTTCGCTCGCTGATCCAACGCTTCTTCACAGCGAACACAGGCATTCTGAATCCCACTTACGCCTACTTCCCTCTGGATGCTTCTCTACGAGACATCAGGCTCGTGTATGTTCAGAGAGGGGAATGGAGCGACGAGATCAGATGCAGGCTTGCCGTTGTCAGCCTAGACTCCAACCCAGACTTTGAAGCCCTATCGTATGCTTGGGGAAACGCGTCGCAGTCTGAATCGATTATCCTCAACCAAAAGCGCATCGAAGTCGGTGTCAATTTAGAATCTGCTCTTCGGCGACTGCGGAAAACCAACGAAGATAGAGCACTGTGGGTAGATGCTATATGTATTAACCAGCGCGATGTGCAAGAGCGAAACGAGCAAGTGCTTCTCATGAAAGACATCTATCGCACGTGCCGCAACGTTCTGATATGGCTCGGCGACCCAGACAAGGACAGGGACACCGACGAGCATCCTAGCTCACCGCACGAATGGCTAACGGATTTCTCGCAAGCAGGCGCCGAGCTTGCCATCCACGCGGCCGACGAGAAAACAATGCTAGCATTCGAGCGGGACATCAAGACGTATTACCGCCTGCCCTTCGCGCTGAGACACAGCATGTCCATCGACCAGTACCTAGGCGCATATTGCTTGATGATCCGCCTCGCGCAGAACAAACACCTCGCAGAAAAAGACATCCCCTTCCTCCTCAACCACCATTCGTTCCACAGGTTCGTCCTCGCCCTCGACGAGATCATGCACTGCCAGTGGTGGTCCCGGCAGTGGGTGATCCAGGAGGTCGTTCTGCCGGCGACCGTCAAAGTCCACTTTGGGCAATTCGTGGCCCCCTGGGAGCTCTTCGGCCGGGCCGCACGCAACTACGAGTACCACCGCACCAGCTGCTGCGAGAACCACTACACCCACCTCCAGTGGAACGACATCCGTCTTCTGGAGAACTTCAGCCGGACCGTGGCGCAGACAGACAACCTCAGAAGGAACTGGCACAAAGTAGCACGAGGGGAAAGCGGTGTTCTTGTTTCGCTGCGGCAGTTGCTGTGGAAGTTTCGCGATCGAAGCACAAGTGATCCACGAGACAAGATATACACGCTCGTCCCGCTGGTCAACCACTGGAACGGAGCGCAAGGCCTCACGCCTGACTATTACCCGACAGCGCAGCAAGTCTTCGTTACCGCAGCCAAGACGATCATCGCCGTCGACGACGCGCTAGAAATCTTGATGGGCACACAGGAGAAGCATCTGCCCGACCTACCCTCCTGGGTCCCCGACTGGACCAAAAAGCCCTCTCGGTTCGAGGAAGAGCGCCTCGAGCGATGCTGCCTCTTCCGCGCCGCGCTGCATCACAAGCTCGAGATTGACTTCATCTCCGACACGTGTGCCACAGTCAGCGGCGTCTACTTCGATGAAGTCAGTTCGACAGCCGAGATCATGGACTTCGCGCATGAGCACATGAGCCACCAGCTTTTTGCGTCGTGGTACTGGTTTGTCTGTCGGAACGGACACATCACTGGCGCCTATCCGAGTGGCGGAACCATACTGGAAGCGTACTGGCGTACACTGTGTCTGGACACCGTCCGCTCGGTCGACAACATGGACATCGGCAATCGATACACTCGCTGTTCGGAGCACTATGTAAGAGAAGGCCAAGAGAATTGGATGGACGCAGAGGGTATGCCACTACTACGGCGAAGCGAGGATGATGATGCGCCGGATCACAGAGATGTGGTGCACAGTGCAAGGAACGCCACGGTCTTCAACGACGAAGAAAGGGTCACAGCGCCGCCGCCAACTTCACCGACACGCGGACATACAACCAGAAATAACGATACGTCTACAAGCTTTGTTGCGGTGGACTTTGCAATCTGCTCGGCGACGTGGAACCGCCGGCTTTTCTTCACAAGACGAGGTCTCATTGGCCTCGGCCCGCCGTCGATGGAGAAGGGCGACACGGTGCAGATCTTTGGCGGCGGCGCTATGCCCTTTGTGATTCGCAACGTTGGGCAGAGGAAAATACCTAGTGTGGGCGCAAAAACTTGTCACCAGTTACTTGGGGAGTGCTACGTGCATGGGATTATGGACGGCCAGGCAGTTGGAGAGTACCAGCAGCGGAAAGATACTACCTACTTAGTATAATGCGATATTTCACATACAATCAGATTTGGGATGGTTCAAATAATGCAGAGCCTTATGATAAGACGGCCGGGCGACGATTGTATCGACAAATAAAAAAGAATCTAACAATACAAACACCACCTTCTCACCTCACCTTACACCATCCCATCCACACTCCCCCACCGTCGCCACCACCCTCCCAGGCGGTGCACACCCTACCAGACCACTCGACACGCTTGTCGCTTCCGGAGCACCCGTCGGAGCAACAACATCGCCACTCAAGACAACAACAAGCGTCTCCATCCACGACAACCCCTTCTCCCCCCTAGCGCGCAGCACGAAACTTAGCAAAACCGCCCGCACCCACCCATCGTTATAACACTCACGGTATCGTTATTGACAGTTATTAACAGTCACTCCCATTATTATACTAGCTATCTAGTAGCCTAAGTACTAGTATAGCTTTACTTTATTTTACTTCCCACGTATATACTAACTAAATAGGTTTATATTATTATTAGATAACTCCTATTAATATACTAAAACTAGCCAAGTTAGTATCAGAACCGCTACCATATAAACCACACAGGAGGGCCTTAATCCGCGAAGCCAAATTCAGTCCAGGTTGGCGACGGCGGCCAGGCTAGACTCCTCCGTCACCCACCGCTAGCCTTCTCGCTCGGGGGTTCATAGGCATTGTCTTCGCTGCTGGATTATCAGTCATTGGTGAGAATTCATCTGGAATCAGTATGATGCAACTCGCTGATGATGCTAGCGTGGTATGTTTAGAGGCCATAGCTCGTGAAGAGGCATTCTCTGGGCGAGCACTATCAGTAACGATGATTGCTAGTTGGTAGCAATACAAATATCTTTGGCGAGTTCGAAAGTGTAGTATGCCTCAATCTATCTAGGCAGGATCGACAAACCGATCACGACACCGTGACCGTCGTATTGCCTCTCAAATCACTGGAGCTCGAACCGGCGTGCACAATGAAGTCTCCCTTCTCGACCACATACTTCATCCTGATATCCCACACTCCCCAGTCCTTGACCTCTAAGTCGACGCTGACATCGACCGTCTCACCTGCTTTGACGAGCACCTTCTTGAAACCCTTGAGCTGCTTGTTAGGCACCACGACCGAGGCGATGACGTCCTGGATGTAGAACTGCACAACCTCCTTTCCGTCCACAGGCGATGTGTTGGTGATGCTGACGCTCGCAGTGATGGTGTCATCCGCCGAAGCTGTGCTCTTCGACAGGGAAACATTGGAGTACGTGAAGTTGGAGTACGAAAGACCGTATCCGAACTCGTAGAGCGCCTCAGGCGTGCCAAATACGTACGAGCTTCCAAACTTCAGCGTACCGTTGTCATATATCTCCCCCGGGTTGGGAGCAGAGCTTCCAGCGAATCGGCCTGAGTTGAGGTAGTCGTAGAAGACAGGAAGACTGCCGACATCGTGGGGAATCGATACGGAGAGCTTGCCCGAGGGGTTGACGTCTCCGAAAAGCACGTCTGCGAGCGCAGCACCGCCCTGCTCACCGGGGTAAAACTGCTGGATCAGTGCCGATGCCTCATCAGAGATCCAAGGCTCCGTCACAGGCTTGCCGCTCTGGAACACGACGACGACGGGCTTGCCTGTGTCGATGATAGCCTTGACGAGGTTCGCCTGGGCGCCGACGAGCTTAAGGACGTTCACGTCGATGTGTTCGCCGGTCGTGGCATTGAGGCCAGTCCAGAGCTCACCTTGGTCTCGTGACCAAGTTCCTACAACCACGACGGCGACGTCGGCGGCTTCGGCGGCGGAGACAGCCTCCGGGAAGCCGGACTCGTCGGTTGACCAGCGCTCGCAGCCTTGCGCGTAGGTCACGGTGCCTGTAGAGGCATTGCGAATGCCTTGCAGAGGGTTGACGTTCTGGGCATTGTATTGCGAGCGGTAAACGACGTAGTCTCCGAACTAAAAGAATCAGTGCATTTCTTGTACTAAGGACATATTGGAACTTACGTTGACGAAGTCGGCCATCGGGCCAATGACGGCGATGTTGGCACTCTTCTTCAGGGGGAGAGTTTGCTTCTTGTTCTCCAGGAGCACGATCGATTCTGCATCGAGCTGCCGCGCAAGCTTCACACTCTCGGTCTTGTGGGGGAAACCACTGGTGCCATTCGTCCCATTACTGGCACCAAGTCCAGGGTACGGGTTCTCGAACAGGCCCAGAGCGAACTTAGCGCGAAGCTGTCGTGCAACAGCTGTGTTGACGACCTCAATGTCGAGCTTTCCGGCCTTCACAAGCTCGGGGATGTTGGCGAAGTTGTAGCTGCCTCCGCCCATTTCGACATCGTTTCCCGCTGGGAGTGCATACAGAGTGATAGCTTCACTGTCAACGGCGTCCCTCTGACCGCCACCTCTCGGCGTGCAGCTGCACATCTTGAAGGCGCAGCAGATACGGTCAGTCGCGCCAGCATCGGATGTCAACCAGTACTTGTAGCCCCACTCCTCGCGGAGGATCTCGGTCATCATGTGGTAGTCCGCAATGGTGGGGATGCCATCGTAAGAGTTGTAGGAACCCATGATGCTGTATGCTCCAGCATCGATGATGGCACGCTTGAAGGACGGCAGCCAAGTTGTTCTGAGCTCGCGCTCTCCGCCGTGCACTGGCCCAGTGTTGAGACCTTGTTCGGGTGCGGAAAACCCAGCGAAATGCTTGATTGTCGCGCTGACATCGTGGTCTTGCACTCCAACCACATAGCTGTAGGCCATTTCACCCACCAGGTGTGGGTCTTCACCGTACGTCTCCTCGACACGTCCGTACCGGAGTTCGCGAGCGAGATCTGCAAGAGGAGCAAAAACTTGATTGACACCAATCGTCTTGGACTCATCGGCAATTATGCGAGCCATCTGCTCAATGAGCTCTGTGTCCCATGAACAAGCTTGTGCAATCGGGCTGTTGAAGATAGTGGCATTACCGATGAGTAGGCCGTGGATACCCTCCGTTTGCACGAAAGCTGGAATACCGAGCGTGGTGTTCTTGACGAGGTAATCCTGGGCTTTCCTGACACCTTCAGCGACCCAGTCCGGGGGAATTGCGTATCCTACGTAGAATTGCCCGGCTCTGTTGGCCATGTTCCAGGCCAAGCCAGTATAGTTGAAGGCATTGGAGGTCGTGTTGATCCAGTTTGAAAAGTCGCCCTGAACCAGCTGCGCAGTCTTCTCCTCAACGGTCATCCGCGAGAGGAGATCAGCTACACGGTCGTCCACCGAGGCATTGGGATCCTTGTAGGTGGCATTGGCGGCCGCCTGCCTGCGAGAAAGATCGTACGAGGCAGCTGGCACGGCAGCAAGGAGGAAGAGCGATGCTCTCATGATGAAGGAGGCCATTGCGAAGTACTGCGTCTCATGACCTCGCCGCAATGGCAGCGGAGGCCTCCATAGTTATGGAGCTCCAAGACGAGGACTTTTTTTTTGTACAGGCACATTTCTCCGCCGACCAGGAAATGCTTGCTGCACGTCTTTTGCCGGGCGCGTCTGCAAGGGCAGTAGCTCATCTCTCGTTGCGACGGCGCCGATCGCTTTGCATCCGCATATTGTTTTCCCCGGAGCTCTTGCTATATGACGCCGAACACGCACAGGCAGGTTCTGGAATTCGGCAAGATTGTACAAATCTCGGTGCACGATATGCCAGGGGAAATGGCGGAGGAGTGAATGATTGGCGGAAACAATAGCCCCGGGGCGGGGAGCATCACGCCCCGCTCGCGCATCCCCAGGCCTCGTTGAACCCCAGGATTTAGCGCGAACGTGCATCACGCGCGAGCAGGTGAGCTGCACGCCTTCCTCGCGAGACTGCTGTCCTGGAAACTAGGGAGGTCTTCCGCCTCTAGAACCCGGTGGCTGGACGGGAAGGATGTCACCGTTGGCCATTGGACGGACGCCGCTGCACGGCCATGGACGTTGCACTGCGTTTTATATGTCCATGGTCCCACTCGCTTTTCCGCGCAGACGCACCTCGTCTTCATTTTTCCTGCCCTAAGCATTGTGTTGGTGGAGCTGAGTAGCTCTGAAGCTTCGCCATGGGTCTCGCGTTCAACATCGCGCTCGCTATCTTCGCGGGTACGGGGAGTTTCCTCTTCGGATATGATAGTGGTGTTATGACGGATGTGATTCAATCACCTCACTTTTTGAAGTTCTTCAACACAAACCCCAAGACGCCGATTATCGGGGCTATCAATTCGACGTTCTCGGGTGGTGCGGTGTTTGGATCTTTGATGTATGTCCGCAGCACTGCTGGATGCGTGGCAATGCTAACGGCGAGCAGGGGAGGTCTTACTATGGATACTCTTGGTCGTAGATGGACCGTACTCGTGGGAGCCGTTGTCAACTTGATCGGTGCGGCGATGCAGTCTGGGGCTCAAAACTTGGCTATGATTCTCGTCGGCCGTATTATGGCTGGTTGGGCGGTTGGCATCCTCTCTATGTCTGTCCCTATCTACCAGTCTGAATGTGCTCATCCGTCCAAACGAGGTAAGAGATCTTGAAAAGTAGGTTGGGCTCGTTCCTAACTTCGCACAGGTCTCATTGTTGGTATCACCCAGCAAATGATCGGTATCGGTTTCATCGTTTCCACATGGGTCGGATACGGCTCCGCTCACGTACCCGAGACCAGTTCGTTCTCCTGGCGCTTCCCTCTTGGGTTCCAGTGCATTCCCTGCATAATTCTTATCTGCGGTATCATGTTCTTCCCAGAGTCGCCCCGCTACCTCGTCGAGACGGATCGCTCCGATGAAGCCCTGAAGGTTCTGCGCAGACTGCACTACAATGGTAGCAACGATGATGATATCCAAGCTCAGTTCCACGAGATCAAGACTACGATTGAGGCCGAGAAGGCTGTTACAGCCCCAGGATGGCTTATCATGTTCAAGGTCAAGCAGTGGCGAACTCGGTTGCTGCATGCTACCTTCATGCAGGTCTTTACACAGATGACAGGGTACGTACCTCCCACCCCTTCAAACCACTCCTCTAAAAAGCCTCCAGTATCAACGTCATCGGCTACTACCAAACCGTTATGTACGAAAATCTGGGCATCACCGGTAAACGCAATCTCCTCGTAACTGGCATCTACAACGTTGTCGGCCCCATCTTCAACGCCTTCTTCATCATCTTCATCCTTGACCGCGTCGGCCGCCGCAAGCCCCTCCTCTTCGGCACAATCGGCATCACCATCGCCCTTGTCTGCGAAGCTGCTATTGGCTCCCAGGTCCCCGGCGCCACGGGTGCCCGCAAGAACTCCCTCTCTATCGCAGGTGTCTTCTTCATCTTCTGCGTTTCTGCCATCTTCTCTTGCTCCTTCGGCCCCATCTCTTGGGTCTACGCCTCTGAAATCATGCCCCTCTCCATCCGCGGCCGCGGCTCCGCCTTCGCTACCGGTATCGGTAACTGGCTCGTGAGCACCGTTTGGTCGCAAGTTTCTCCCATTGCGCTCGCAGACATCACGTATAAATTCTATTTCATTTTTGTGGCATGGAACCTGTGCGTCACGCTGCCGGCGATTTACTTTCTTTGGAAGGAGACGAAGCAGGTGAGTTTGGAGGAAATTGATCTGCTGTTTGGGGAGAGAGCGTTGGGGACGTTGCCTGATAATTTGGATCAGAAGGGGGAGGCGCCGGAGATTCTGCATGAGGAGGCGAAGAGGGTTTGAGCGTGAGAAAGCATAAGGAGGTGGATGTGGTTGAGGAATAAGATAGGCACAGAACCTCAACGCTTGGCTGGTAGATGTGGACGCTTGATTAGATGAAGTATGGTCTAATTTGATCGCGAATCTTGGTGCACGTATCTCTGTGTTGACCTTGTCTGACGAGCAGCTGAACGAGTCGTGATTTCATCAACATGCATACTCTCCCACAGGAAGAGCCGCCGCCGTCTATGCCACATTCTCCACCTTCCACTCCCCTTCTAAGATATCGAGTCCCTTGATCTTTCCATCGCTGCCAACCTCTAGCACACCCTTCTGCTCTCCAGCCTTGTCGACCAACACAGCTCTATCGCCCTCCTTGACACCATACGTCTTGACAGTTCCACCCTTCTTCAGCCACTCGTATGCAAATCCTTCTTCGCCGTCCGCCTGTCCTAGCACCAGAACAGTGCCCTCCCTCACAAATAGTGGTGTTTGAAGGAATCCATACCTCGCTCTCACCCCCCTGCTCCCTTGTACCTCCTCTCCAGTCCAGAAGTTGAACCACCGACCGGGAGGAAGGTATATTTCTCCAGTCCCATCCTCCTCAAACACCGGTGCCGCAAGAATTTGCGAACCGATCATAAACTCGCGATCGCAGTACCAACTTGTCGGATCATCAGGAAACTCAAGCGCAACAGCACGTACGCTCGTTGGCCACCCATTCGCAATGCTCTCCTCCGCTTGCGCGAAGAGATAAGGCATCAGCTGGCGCTTAAATTGGACCCAGTGTCTCAGGACGTCGGTGCAATTCTCCGGCTCAGTGGAGGAGTCGTCCACGAGCCACGGCACGCGGTAGGAGCTGGAGCCGTGCAGACGACTGTGCGTGCACAGGAAGCCGAAGGCGACCCAGCGCTTGTAGATCCACGGCGGAGGCTTGCCTTCGAAACCTCCAATATCGCTCGTCCACGAGGCGAAAGATGCGAGACCTAGGCTCAGACCTCCACGCACCGACTCGGCGAGCGCTGCGGGAGTGCTTTCGCAGTCGCCGCCCCATTGGAGCGGGAAACGCTGGGTGCCTGCGGTAGCGGTACGGGCGAATAGGACGGCTTCGTTCTCCCCGTAACGCTTCTGCAGTGTCTCGTAGATGAGTTTGTTGTAGATGAAAGCGTACCAATTGTGCATCCTGCTCGGGTCAACAGTCTTGTTGTGCCATGATACGTTCTTGGTAGGAATGCGCTCGCCGAAGTCGTTTTTGATGGCATCGACGCCGATGTCAAATAGCTTCTCCATGCAGCCTGCGAACCAAGTGCACGCTTCTGGGTTCGTGAAGTCGACAATGCCCATGCCCGTCTGCCATAAATCCCACTGCCATACATCGCCGTTTGTCTTCTTTAGCAGGTAGCCTTTGTCGGCGGCGTACTTGAATACGGGCGATGCTTGACCGACGTAGGGGTTCGTCCAGACGGAGATCTTGTTTACGAGTCCGGCGTCTTTCATGCGTTTTATTTGACCCTGCGGGTCTGGAAAGAACTCGGGATCCCAGACGAAATCTGTCCAGTGAAAGGCACGCAGCCAGAAGCAGTCGAAGTGGAAGACCTCGACCGGAATGCGGTTCGTATTCATCGTTTCGACAAAGTGACGCACTGTCTTCTCGTCATATGATGTTGTGAAAGAGGTCGATAGCCAAAGACCGTACGACCATGCTGGCGGTTTCCCGGGCTTGCCTGTCAGGACAGAGTATTTCGAGAGTACTTCCTTGGGTGTAGGCCCGTAGATGATGTACCACTTGAGGCGCTGCCCCTCAACGGTAGTCTGTAGTCTAGAGCAGCGTTCACTACCAATTTCAAGATCAATTTTGTCGGGTGTGTCAATGAAGACTCCGTAGCCGCGCGAACTGAGCCAGAACGATACGTTTTTGTAGGCTTGCTCACTCGAGGTACCTCCGTCCTCGTTCCAAACTTCAACATTCTGACCGATCTTGTTCCACGCTCCGAAGCGCTCACCTAGTCCATGGATGGTCTCTCCGACGGCGAGATCTGTTTGCGTGAACATGAAATGTTTCCGGTCGCTGATGTCTTCTACCTGCTTCGGGGTCGTCAATGCGGGAGAATAAGCCAATCCCACACTACGACTCTGTAGTGAAGTAACTGTTTTTGCGCCACCTGTTGCGTGGAATTTTATGTCAAAGGTATGCGCATCTCCACTAACAGTCGCACTCAATGCCCCAGAGGTGATAGTCGTTCCTTTCTCACCCTTCTTGACCTGTGCATCCACATCTGGCTTACCATGCGGAAACAGATCAAAGTCAGGTCCCAGTCGGCGCGCGCCGGAAAAGTGTGTTACTTCGCACGAGATGACACCGTCGAATTGGGCTTCGAGCTCAACAGAAAGGGTAGCAAGATTGAGTGTGTCACCGCGGGAGAAGATCTTGCGTGTCGGGCAGAGTAGCGTCACGGCTTTGTTGTCTTCACGGGGAGTGGTGGTGTAGACTTCTTCTGCGTACTGGACCGTGAACGCATCGTTCGTGAGCCACATGCCTGTTTGCAATCAGCGTTGATTCCTGCACCCCGCGCTTCTCGAATCATACCATCGCGAAACTTCATCTTTGCTGGCTTCCAAGGCTGCTATAGCAGTGTCAAGCTTTCAGGGTAGATATCACTCGATATGTCGAGCTTGGGGTTGTAGAGCCTCCCCAATTTTCCCCAACAGAAGGAGCCATTCTTCGGAATGCCTTTCCGAGAGCTCCTTCGCGTGACGGCAGCGGCGTCATTGTGTGGACGGAAGTCTCGGTGTCAGTTTGTCCGGTCTCCTCACGATGTACAGACGCAGGTGGGACTGTACATGTACATGCGGCTGCAAGCTGCACGGCGGTCCACTCTCCGTCGAGCTATAGCCTCCTGTAAGCGACCACTGCGGTGTTTGTAGGTCTAACTGGCTGGCCGTCTATTCGGGCTATCGTTATGGTACTTGGTATTTGGGACTTGATCGTTCTCAAGTCAACATGCGGGATGTTCTGGCGGCCTGAGAGTTTCACAAGCGCGCGACCTTAGCCGGCGGCTGTTCTCAGAGCTGCCGATTGCGATGCTGTACGTTCAATCCCCAGCCTGAGCACATGTCTAAGGTGAATTGACAAAGAACAGAATAAGCACCCACAGAATTCAGGTAACCCTCGAATGTGCAATGGTCGACAGTACGGGCTGTTGTTGGGAGACAGCTGCTGCCGCACCAATCAAAAGCGGCCTCGGTAATTGGCGATGCACTCAGCATCCCCTTTTTCCAATACCCCATTTACTCTTGCCATCTGCACACGTGCTCTCACAAAAGCCTCTACATTGCATATTTTCAGACAATATCTTTAAGAGGAGCCCGCGGACGAAGAGGTGGTCCTGTGGGCACAGCCAAGCCGATCTTCTCTCCTATTCATCAACTATTTTGCAGGCCAAGCCACCGAGATAACAGCGAGCAAAAGTGCGCTGAAACATGTACAAAGCTTACAAGTGCTGCAAAGGTTACAATCGGAACAAGCACGTGACTGGGTATCGCATGATTATGAAGAAGCCCGAGTTGCACGCTTAACACACCCTGGGCAAGAATCCAGGTACGCGCACTGTCCATGAAGATCTTCGCCGATATTCCCCATTCCGAGGAGAAAGCATTGCCGTGCCATCAGGATTTCCTATTGGCAATTTCAGACTGGGCAACGGTGCAAAGAGCTAGAATAGGAAGGCCCACGCCACTAGACTTTCGGCGCGCGATACTGATTTGCTTTAGTAATACACACCGTCCCTCAACTTCGATCATCAACAAGACGTTATCGTGCATCAACTTCTCGAATTACCTGGACTTTCTTGAGACGCAATGCGACCGTCATGAAGCAGGAGGTGCGTACGATGCTTACGGCAGCTGACGACTCCCAATCCTGCCGCGGCAAGTGCCTGGAGTTCGAAGGATCTTCTCACTGGCAGCTCCGGGGATGCGGGTGTTGCCAGTTCTAGGAAGTCATCTTTCCCCGGCGAGGTGAATGGACCTGCATGCGCGCTTCGCCTTACATGCTGGTACTATAAGATGTTGGCTATAGAACTACTTCTCGGAATGACGACAGAATGGAGCCACAGTTGGTCGGTGTGCCGTTCCCAAGACACATGTCAGAGCGGAAGATCAAAACCACTGTCCAGAACAGCGGTTGACAATTACTAGTCATGGATCCCCTTCACGAGTGTCGCAAGAGATGTGGGTCTTACAGCAACGAGGCGATCTCCGCAAAGGCCGCGGCTACCTGCAACACCACGTGGAAATGGAGCCTGAAGACCCCGGAAGCAATGATCCGACCCTTCATTATGTGCGGATTCCGCCTATGTTCTTCAGCTCGTCATCAGGGTTCCATCATCTGCGTGGCGACAACGTACCTTGGTGCGGGATATGCACAAGATAATGACTCGCTGGCGCATGGCGTGGCTTTTTGCAGTTTCCAGACTTCACCTGAGACCTATGAAGGTAGAGACATATATACTACTCTGCGCCCGAAGAAGGGAAAGCCATTTCCAATCTGTTCGCTATCAGACCCAACGGAAACAGGCGCGTCATTCACCTCAAGCCATCATACCTTTCCCAGCATAGGTCTCTCAAAGCACCTCTGCAGCGCATGTTCATGGAGCGAAGACACCTCGGTTGCTATATAATGATCTAGACATCTTGTCGGAGTTGATCTTCTGATGATCGCTGATGTGCCTTTCTCCCCGCAGTGCACGGCACAACGTCAGACAGATGCGACGATATGATCTACTTTTCTAGCGGAGTCGACGTTCTCGAGGACGGGGATCAAACTTTCGCATGGCGCCCCCGCTTCGTGTTGACATGTAAAGTTTCCTAGCGGCATCGCCTGTGATCTACCGCCACTGCCTCTGAGCCCCCCCTGGCCCAGCATCGACAACTTTCAAGAATTTGGACAAATACTCTCCAAGGCCCAGATTGGCTGCCCTGTTCCCCTCACGTGGCAACCAATGGACCTGAGGTCTTGCACAGGTATCACGGCACTAATGCGCGTGTCGAGGGACATCGGACGGGGGGTCTGTGCAGTGCCGATCCCCGTTTCAGTCGCGACCCTCCCCAATTGGGTTTTAACGGTAAAGCCTAGACCAAGGTACCAGCATTGTGTCAGCCTGTACCTGGCTAGATCCCGTCTAGGAGTCGTCACGCTCCGCCAAAACATTGGTTATCGGTGCCATCGCGACTCATGGCTCACCGCGACCCTGGTGCAGGTGATGGTTCCAAGCCCTGCTCGAGCGGGGCGTGAATTCCATATGTAGGGCAGATCGCTCCCCTTTTATGCAGTGCGTTGGAGGAGTATTGGACAAAACTGGAGGTACGCGGTCCTTCTGCGTGCTTTGGACTCTCCGCCAGTTCATCACCTCCATCATGACTGCAGTGCCCAGTTACCCCGACTACGATCGCGGTCCGCACCTGGCCGCAGTGTACATCGCAGGATGTCTCGTGTCGCTCGTGTTCGTAGGCATGAGGCTGACAGCGCGGTTCAGTATTGCCGGTGTGGGTATTGACGATTGGTGTATGTTGATCACTTGGGTACGAACCTCCCCCTAATTCCCTATCCGGAAGCAAGCAGCCAGTACTGACACCATGTAGTTGATCTTTGTACCGCTTACCGTGATCGTCTCTATGTTTTGCTTCGATGGTGGCACTCGACATCTCGCCTACCTATCCCAAAATCCGGAGCATATGGTATATGTCATCAAGCTCAACTGGATCGCACAACCGCTTGCTATCTTCTGCCTTGGCTCGGGCAAGATCGCCATCGCCTTTTTGATTCTTCGTCTCCTCAATCGTGCGTCCGTATTTCGCAAATGGAGTTTATACCTTGCTGTCGTGTGGACAGCCATCAACACCATCCTAATGATATTGTTTACTTTCATCCAATGCGACGATGCAGCTGCTCTGTGGGATGACTCGGTTAAAGAGAAGACGAAATGCTGGGATCCAAGGGTGCAGAGCAGTTTCTCGATCTATGGCGCGGCAGTCCACTCTTTGACTGACTTCTATCTTGCTGCGATCCCGGTAACGCTTGTGTGGGGCCTAAAGACGGATCTCAAGAAGCGCCTTGCGCTGTGTGCGCTTCTCGGTTGCGGTAGCATGTAAGCCTGACGAACCACACAACGACTCAACACAAACTTATATGTTATAGAACTGGTATCTGCGCTGCGATAAAGGCGAGCAAACTCAGCACGCTCAATGCGAGGTCCGACTTCACCTGGGAGACATTCCAACTGTTCCTTTGGACCGGGTAAGTGCACCTTTTCAGACAACAGTGCAGAGCTAATGGCCGTTACCCAGTATCGAAATCATCCTGCTCATTGTATGCGGTTCTATACCTGCTCTGAAGCCTATATACGCGCTTTGCATGGGTCGCAAACCAGGGTCCTACCGATCCAGCCGACACATGACAAACGCCAGCAAGAGGTCCGGAATGGGCATTTCTCTTAACAAGCGCCACGACGGCGGGGAGTCCGTGGCCAATTTCGCCCGGACGCAGCAGTCTGCGACGGTCGTCAGTAGGATATCGGAAGACGAGATTGAGCTGAATCGAGAGTTTGAGAAACCGCCGCACGGAGGTATACATGTTACAAGAACAGTCGTTGTTGAATGACCATGAAGAAACATGAAAGAATTAATATATGGCGTCACGGCCTTTCCGGCATTTCACTCAATAATCGCATTGCACAAAATACTGCACTAATAACTGCCTTCGGAAAACGCTTAGCTCAGCTATCGCTCGGCATCTCGCTCATATGCGCTCGCCAGATCATTAGAGCAAGTATGTGGATTTCGCTATCTGAGTTATACGAGTTATCGTGGTATGAAGATCATGGAGACCGCTGTCGGTGTCACACCGTACGACAAAGGACGCATTTTGTGATGCGTACCTGCAGGCGACTCACCATCACACGATTAGCTATGCCTATGTTCATGCTCGAGCGTTAAACAAAGACATTGAAAAAGAGAGGATTTACTTGAATAGTCAGGCACATAATAGCCTAATACATAAGAAGTCGAGTAAATAACAAACAAGTGCATGGCAATCAAGCACATAGTAGCCAAGTATATTATCTCATGAATCGCCCCGAGTATACCCTGAAATACTGACCGTTCATCACGATTATACGCTAACGAGCTCACGTCACTCCACCAATATAACTAGATGCAAGCAGTTCTTCTTGCTCCTCCTCCCTAGCATCGTCTACCCACTGATCCAATTTGCGCACGCGAGACGCGTACCATCCGATCTGTGTATCACGATGCTCCTATTCCCAAAGAACGCTCCAATCGACGGAACAGTAGATGCATAAAACTCCGTGTAGCTAAGAATCATATCAGCAGATGAAACGTATTAGTGGTTGTGAGAGCAATGAGGTACCTTTGCTGCCACGAAAGCGACGTGATGTTTCCGTGTTTGCCCGACAGATCTCCAACTTCGCATGTTTGAGGCTTCGTGGGATCGCACATGGGCGTATCTGGGAACTGGCCTCGCCTGAATGGATCTAGATGGGCCAGCACCGTTGAACAGTTGCCGCCTGCAGGGAGGGGTGCGACGTGGAGGTGGTAGGCTAGAGCAATATGTCAGTACTGCCAGACGAACAGCGAAGGCGATACTAGACGGAGAACATGGGGCAGTGTTCTGGAGGGGCTGAGCCTTACGGAATGGCGGTCCTGCAGAGGCGGGCAAACCCGTAAGATTCACAGAGAATACAACGCCAGTGCCATTGGAGGCTGAGGAGGCAGTGACGGTGCCGGAAATATTACCGCCCGTTGCAGGGAACGTAGCAGTGTACCTGGCGCCCGCGGGATTGTTGTTGATAATTGGTGCGTCGCCATTTACTCCCGTGGTAATGTTCGCCGGTGGTTTCTGCCCGGCGATGAGGGTGGGGGCGGCAAGCACAGTGAGCAAGGCAAACGACCGCATTTTTGGGTTGGAAGATATCTGATTTGTTCAAAGATAGAGCCGGTGTCTTCTTTTGAGAGGCTTTGAGAAGGTTTCTGTGTGGAGCGTGTCTCGATGTAGCGTTCTTTATATATCTCCTGGTATCTAGTACATTACAAAAGCCCGCGAAAGCTCCGCTCGGTTCCGCATTCGTTTGGGTCGTTTCATTCAGTATTGTCTAGAAGACCAGCATGTACTTTCCCCCGCGCCGCAAAGCCTCTCGCGCCAAAGTGTGCATCCTACCCGAGTGTGCACGTGGCGTCGCGGTTATGACTGAGCTACGGTTTAACTACAGATGTCAGCAAAGCGGTGGCTGCCACCGGTAGATGCTTGAAGTCTTCCACGACTTTCCACTTGTTAATCCTCACGTTTCTACTTGGTAGCGAACCATGGACTGTGCAGGTGATGAGGGCTAGACTACAGTGCTCAGCTCGCTTGCTACAACGCCACCGGCACACCAAAATCAGTAGATGATAGGAGCGGCACTCCTTCGACATTGCTTTGTCGCTGCCTAATGTAGACTTTCAGACCTGCATGTACTGGTGAGCCGGTGGGTACAAATAGTAGACACATGGGTTTGTACCATTTTTCAATTTGCGCGACTGAGCTTGTTCGATAGCTCGGACTGCATACAAGCATTGGTTGATTCTGACAACGGTACAAGCCGATGTGCCTATAGTAGCTAGCTGCATGGTTGTGTAGTTCATGTGAGTTCTACCTGCATGCGGAACATTGGCTGCTGGTCAAGTCAGAGCTACCAACCAGAAATCCTTAAAATCGATGTGTTTCGTATTACGAGGCCTATGTTTGTGTGAATGATTTTCTTGACGATTACCACGAACTTCAGATATTACACCAGCAGCGAAGTGTCATGCTTCTACACCTTGCTTGAAACACACAAACGTTACAGCATATAAGAGATGAATGCTATCATTATGCACACAGAATCTCCGGTGACTCACAGACAAAGCTCACATTGCCCGTTGCGGCAAGCTGCGGGTGGACGCCACACAAAGACGTCAGCATAGTGCTACCAATTACTTCGCGACTGAGTGTTGCTTAGATTGAAGGGAACGGTGATGTAATATTCAGCTGAGTGTAAGTCACCAGCACAAGGTTAGCGGAGGGACCGTTCGGAAACATACTGTTATATTAGG
Organism: Paraconiothyrium sp. Pb-2020; assembly: GCA_022419385.1. Classification (NCBI taxonomy): domain Eukaryota; kingdom Fungi; phylum Ascomycota; class Dothideomycetes; order Pleosporales; family Didymosphaeriaceae; genus Paraconiothyrium; species Paraconiothyrium sp. Pb-2020. The sequence goes on from JAJUBI010000006.1 coordinate 3,629,632, forward strand.
AAAGGCGTTCTCCGACATGAGATGTATCTACATTCCGTAGTCGTAAGGCGGTCCCACTTAGTATGTACCGGGACCATGGTGCGAGAGATGAATGCACAAACCGAGACCTCAACAGACAGTTCGTGCTATATGCAGGATCGACTGATCTTCAGCTCTTCACAGACTCTCCTGCGTTTTTAGCGAGGATCGATCAGTGGTTGCACGCGGGTAGATTAACAGCGGTAGGCCGTCGGTGGGGTACGGACTGGCCTTCCGCAAGCCGCAGACGTACACTATCTTCGTATAGCAAATGCGAATACAATTCGCATTTAGCTGATCCCATACAATCTGCATAATGAATAGTATTGCTACTAACGCCAACGTTATCTTTCTACTTGGCAAGGATTCACCCTTCAACAGCTTCACTGCCGCAACGGAAGATACCGTACCTTCAGCAATTGTATGTGAAAGCACCAAGACATTTGAAGCCTCTCACTTTGTATACTTACGATGGAGCCTATCAACTCAAAAGGAAATTCCATAACACCATCGTCCAGCACCTTCATCTCACAAGCTCTTACTTGGCAAGTCTTGTTCTCCGGTCTCTGGACCCCGGTTCTGGATCAATTTGATTCTGCTGGCTGCAGCCTCGCTTCCTATCAACCTGCCAAGCCTGCGAATAGCTGCCGTACGCGACTCTATTCATTGCGCATGTGCTCCTTGAAAACGTGATCCAGGGCTTCCGACTGATTAGAGCGTACTACGAGGTGCCCCGCCGCCGTTGTACTTCGCTACCATAGAATTTACGCCACACGAATAAGGGGAGCGGTACCTGGGGTCTGGTACCGGTATCGGGTACTTCGGTAACCTTAGGACGTAGGCACGCCCGGAGAACTGTCCGGGAAGAATCGCCAGATCAATATGTTCATGATAAGACGGTATCCATGTAGTCTCTCCGCGTAGGGCCAGGTTTGTATCAATTGAAACAGGTCAGCAACCTTGAACAACACTCAGTGGGACGAAGATATCATCGCGGGCTCAATGTACGGCGATTGCAGATCCTCCTCAAGATGCCCAGTGCGCTCCAAACTGATGATGAAGGAGATGTGGATTGGTGATAGGAGCTTCGGTACCCCATGGTGCTTCAGTGCTTAGTGAAGGCGCCACAACACAGTAGGCAATCAACCTACATAAACGACCTGCTTCGAGGCACCCTAGCTGACAAGACCATATTAGACCATTTTAGATAGCTTTAATTTTGCCCCAGGTTGCTTCACTCTCACAAGAACTCATGAATAACTGGTGTTGAAGCCAACAGATTTTGGCTATGCGTAAGGTATCTCGAACCGTGCATGTGATAGCCAGATCAGACCTGGAAATTGTATCCACCACGGTCGCAAATGTCGCTTACACGTCTCTAGTCTCTCTTCAGCTACTTGCCCCACCATATATCATGGTTCAACGCCGTCAGCTCGACTTCGAGAACGGCGGGGTAAGGGAGTCTCCCGCGGGAGGCTAAGGCGTCGGTACCGCAAGCTTCACTCTTGAGTATCCAACTAATTCGATGCGGAACACTAGAGACACCTCCACCATGCCATTAGACACATGGCCCAGTCAGCAACATACCTCCTCTTTCATGCATGCCTGCAGGACCGCGGCCTTGGCACCCAAGGGACAAGGAGTGACAACCGGCGCGTACGTCGATCAAGAAAGATCATCCGAACAGGCACCAAGGCCGCGAACAGCGTGTAACAGCTCTGAGTAGAACCTCTAGTTTAACTAACAGGCGCCTCTGCCACCGGATCAGAGCACTGCATTAGGCCAGTCGATGCTTCTTGTTCACGCCTTCCGCTTCATGCCCAGGTGTAATACTTATTGGGAGGCTTCTCTTGGCTCTTGTATCACTAACACGCAAAATCCGCAAATGGAGAGCAGTAAAGAGGATGCGTGGTACGGCGCAGTGTTTGGCTTGTTGTGGAGAGACAATCGATACGTCTAGGTCCGCGAGGCTGAACGCCTGATAATTTCCTGCAAAGGGAGCCCATTTGTATAAGAGACAATACCAGCTTCGAAATGCAGAATAACAACTTCAGATTCTAGGACAAGCCAACATGAAGACCACAGCCGCTCTTAACTTCATTATCCACGTCATTTATGTCTCTGCCAGCCAGGGCACCAAAGATCCAAAACCTCCACGCACCCCAACTTACACGCCCTACACATATACGACCTCTATCTGTACGCCGACCGCGACACAGCCCTATACTGTCACGAATACATGGTACGAGACGAGCATTGTTTCCACGCCGCACACGTCAACATGGACATGGGGAAGCGAGTTGTACGAGTGTAGTACTGGGTTGGCGACGACGTCTATCCTGGTGTCGTAAGCATTGATGGAGAGATTCTTTTCATATTTGCTATCTTCCGTAAGAGATACGTTTGATTTATGCCAACAAAATGCAATGATTACTTCTATGGACATGATCGAGTGGCCGTACCCAAGTTAAATCACCCAAGGTCTGACCCAATGAGGGAAGAACAACGAGATCACAAGACAAAGGAATTTCACCAATATCTACTTCTTCGACGCTATGTTACAGTCATCGTTCCCGACGATTATCATATTCTGCCCAGTCCGGCCACTTCGAAGCATTGTACGTAGTTGACTCAGGCCGAGCAGTGGCCGAGTATGGCGCGTTGCGGGGCGGGGACATTGCCCTATCATTAAAGCGGTGCTGAGGATCGCGTATTCCGATCCTACCTGATACGTTCCGGTAGTCATGATGGTCATCTTGAGAATGAGAAAATGTGCTCAAATATGGCGATCGATATTGATGGCCCGAAAAAGTACTTGAAAACGGTGATAGACGGGGGTAATCTAAGAGGTGGAGAAGTGCTTAGTCGGCGCTGGAGGGTGATCATCAGAGGTGTGACTACGTCGGTCGCCGGACTGGATCGCTGGTGCAGTTGTGGGACCTGAGAACGATGAAGCTTCGCGACTGGTTCCCCATTGTGTATTGGCTGTTGAGAGAGGACGGGGTGCGATGGCATGGCGACGTTCTGGTATGGACATTGCACGTGGTCCAAGTGGTGCGCCCGGTATTCCGGGGCCCGGACTCACCCGCTTCAAAGACTCGTATCCCGTCATATCGTCCTCAGGTAGAGGTCGCTTCCTCTTAGGGATCCTATAGCCTGCTGGCATGCTGAATAAGGTATTCGTCTTTGACACCTTGTCATCACTTCGTGCTGTTGCCTCATCCTGGGGACCCGTCTTCGTTGATCCTTCCTTCTCTAGCACCGACTGCTCCGTCGTAACTTCGACTTCCTTCTCCTTGGCAGCAACACCAATATCTTGCTCTTCGCTACCCTGACTGCTATGCTGTGCCTCCCTTGCCACCTTTCGTGCTTCGGCCTTCGCAATGCCCATCTCGAGAGCCGTGGCAATCATTCCACCAATAGCAAGGTATGGGAACGTGAGCACATGACGTAGCTTCACCACCAGATCCACTTCCAAAGTCTCTGCCTCGGGATCGATTGTTACCCTCGACCTCTTCAGCTGCTCATGCAAGCGGTCGACGCCCTCAATCCCGGAACGCTTTGGCTCCTCGTCAACACGCCTCCTTGTAAATTGCCCAGCCTCCTTCCACTCCTGCAACGCCCGCTTATCGAGGTTCTGCGGCCCATAAGACTTTAAGGGCATCCGCAACGCCCGGATAAGCGACTGTGTATGCAGAGCGTTCAGTTCCAGTCGCGGCGTAAAGGTATCTCGCACATGTAGATACCACGACAGACACTGCGTTAGACCCCGCGCATCAATTCCGGCGGGCAAATATACAAGATCTCTCAGCAAAGCGTCAAAGGTGGGCACGACGAACCCATGGCGCGTCGAATTGAGGAGCTTCAAAGGTTTTAGGTGGTCAGTGTACAAGTTGCGATCCGGTTTGCCTTGGAAGTTGGAGACCTTGAAGTCTGGTATATCAGTCTTGAGCGCGTCTCGGAAGAATTGATTGACGTTGGTGATGGTCAGGGGATGCTTGTCCTTGTCGCGGAAGAAGGCTTGCATGGCGATGATGGTCTCCCCAAAATATGAGTTATTGACCAGACGCAGAGTGACACCTTTCCAGCGGATGTGGTGGGGATAGAATGCCATGATCTCTTTAGCTGACAGAGGGACACCGGGAGGGAAGATTGCGTCCACTGGAACAGCATTCGGAAACCAGTTGAAGAAGTCTGGAAGAGGACCAAGCTCTGTACCTGGGGCCCTCAAGGTTGCTACGACGTCTTTCATGTTGAAGTTCTGCGTCTCGTCGAACCAATGGCGCTTGAAGGGAGTGATTGACCGCAGTGGCCGATCAGTGTCGAAAGCTCGCGTATACGTAATAGTCGACTCTGACGTTGATTCATCCGAAGGGTCGACATCAACCACCTCCGGAGCTGCACTGGGACTCTCCGGAATGACTGGTGCTTCAGCGAGGGCAACTGGTGCTTCCTCGAATGGACTCGCCTCTGGTATATCCGGCGTCGCAGCTTGAATCGGCCCATCCGTTGGCTCTTTGGCCAGTATCCGCTGCACCTCGTCCGACCCTTGACAAGAGAACTTTAAGCAAACACTCATTCGTGTTTGGACCCCCCCCTCTTCGTCTGCCGTTGCCTCCGTGCCGGTCTGGTCCCCGCTTCGCCGGAAACCCGCAACAATATCTGCTCGTGAGGTTGGACGCCGACGATTTCGTCTGGCTTGGGCAGCACTCTTGAGAATCTTTCTCGGCGTGGCTGTACTCCCCCTCGCTGCTGTATCCAATATCCCACCAACTTCTTCTTCAATTTTCACAAGCCGGACCGGCGTACCATCAGTCTCCAGCGCACCAGTATCCATTGCCCCATCGAGCCCCATCATATACACGCCCCACTGTTCCAGGTTATGCTCGTCTTCAGGTGAGGGCACTTTCTGCTGCTCTTGCTTGTCCTCGACACTCGGATACCCAACAACTTTCTTCACCGCGGACCTCCTCTTCTTTTTCCCGAACACGCCGATCTGCGCATCCCAATCGAGCTCGTCCCAAACAGTGCTTTCTCGACCCCGGTAGCTCGGATCGTCTTCGTCGTCGTGGCGGAAGATGCCTGTAGCGTAGCGCCAGTCTCGGTGGCGCGGCAGGTAATTCGAGCTATACTGCGGTCGGGATGCACGCGCGAGAATGTCGAAGGGTTGGTGGATTTCGGTGTGTTTGTGGGTGGAGGGCATGCTTGCTATTACGCAAAATTTGTGGGCTCGAGTGAAAGGAGCTTGCTGCGATGAACGTGAAGTGAGTGAGCTATTATTTGTTGTGCTGGCTGAAGGGTTATCTTTGTGCTTGGGTGGGTGAAGGACAAAACGCGTCCGCGCCACTTAAGAGACTGACTGTGACAAAAGTTGGGTTGAGAATTCAAGTGGAAAACCTGGGGCATGTCCCCAGCTGAGCAGTCATGTACTGCTTCTTTGACTCTTTTTGCAATAGGTCTTGTCATGGTGCCCAAGACTCTTCCTTGAGAGATATAGTCTTAAGATGCATTGCCATTCTACAGCCTGTGCCGACCTGTACAAGTACCTCTAGCAAGGTCGGCAGTCTGTGATAAACATTAGAAAAAGTACCAGTCAAGGACATGGAGCTTGCTGTTTAGGAGTCACACGCACCTAGACCCAAGACGACTGACTGGCCGGAAAACAACCAACAGTCCTGACATAGTATTTCGCGACTATCTTCATATCACAGAATCAATTTTTAGTCTCTGTCCGCTTTGAGCTGTTGTAAGCCATATGCACGACATCTTCATTCTTGCACATCGTAGTCACTGCTTGTATCCAAATATGTCGCAGATCGAAACGAATCCACCAGGATACCAAACACAAACACAAGCATATCATCTGAATGTTCACAGTTCGATTTCAACTGCTCCAGCGACACTGTACAACAGCGGTCAGCCAAGTAATATACTACGAATGAAAGAAGCGAAGCGAAACAAAATAAAATAAAAACGCCGCCCTATGCAACCCTCGTTACCCAAAAATGCAAACATAACAATCAGAACCCCACCGCATTAGACATTACTTTCAAAACGCCCTCCCTGGCGGCGGTTCCGGCAGCCCCCAACTCTGCCTCACGACATACTCGCCGGGGGCCACCCTGGGCATCGACATCTGCTGCGGCATCGCATACGCCGCCTGCGGCTCGCTGACCTCGAATCTTCTCTGCTCCGCCTCCTTATCCGCCATGCGCATCTCCTCCTCCAGCTTGGCCTGCCTCCTCTGGTTCTGCTCCTCCAAGAGTATCTTCTTCACCTTTGCCATCTTCATCCAGATCCAGATGCCCAGGATGACGGTGACGACGAAGACGGCGCCGAACATGAGGTTCTTTGCTACGTTTGACTCGTTCTTCTGGACGAGGAGCACGCCGAGGTAGACGAGGAAGACTTGCTTGGGCAGCGAGAGGAAGGTGGCGACGAAGAAGTGCCAGAACTTGACGTTGCAGGTGGCGAAGACGGCGGTGGAGAAGTGCGAGGGGATGGCGGAGAGGCGGATGACGAGGACGATGACGAAGCCGCCGTCGCGGGTGAGGCGGGCGAGGGCGCCGTAGTTGAGGTTAGTGCGCTCGAGCTTTGCGGCTTTGCGGCGGAGGGCGTAGAGGAAGGCGAACCAGGTGCCGACTGCGGGGTGTTAGTGGGGTGAATGGACGATGGGAGTGGTAACGTACTCTCGCCGAGGAAGGTACCGGCTGCGGTGATTGCGAAGCCTATCCAAAGGCCCCAGACTACACCGCAGAGTAACGCGACGATTTCATGGCCGAACAGCGGCGGGAAGGAAATGACGAAGAGAATGGCGATGGGGATGAGCCAGCCGGCAGGCAGATCGCGCAGGTGTTCTGAAAAGGGACGGAGTTTCGCGACAACGGCATCGTGGTGGACGGTGATGTAGACGGTGAATACGAGAACTGCTATGCCAATGATGTGCCATGCTGCAACCGCTATGTCAGTACTCGTAGAGAGATGGAGCAGCCGATAGCAATGACGTACGTATGTACTTTGGCGTGAGGAACAGGCGCTTCCAGTTGACGGGTCGGTAGTCTGTCTCTTCTGGGGCCTCACCCGTGGGCTTGCCCCTGACATTGCCCAGCTCGATGTCGTTCGCCATGCGCAGCTCCTGCACTCTTTCTCTCTTCTCTCTGGGCTTAGTCGAAGACACGGTAGGAACTCAAGGAAAGTTTAGTTCGGGTACGGTACGTAAAAAGAGCGACAACAAAGCAAAACGACACAAGGCGACGTGCAGCACACAGCCGCATAATGAATGAAAGCAGCTGTGAAACCCGGCGTCAGAGTTGCCGCGATGCACCGTCGCACAGCCAATCGGGGCGGGGCATGCCCCAGGGCTGATACAGTAGCGCCCGCAGCCAAGCCTCACCAGCGCCAGTCTTTATTTAAGCCAGGTACAAGTGCGCCTGCGAGCCTCAGCGCCGTACCTTGCACTGCCCCATTTTGCGCGTCGTCTGCTGTGTCGGGCGCTTGCCGTGGCAAAGATACAACAAACACATCCGTCGTCCCTATCTTGCGAACGCGCAAGACGCGAAGGGACTCGAGGGGCAAGGAATGGGGGCTGTCCACGCAGGGAGAAAGTCCGTGTGATGAGTAAGGGTCATCGCCTGTACCCCGGAAAGCCGTTCGCAGCACCTGCAACCGCACCTCATCACCGCGACTGCTGATTGTCGTCGTGCGAGATGGTTGTCCGACGATGACGGGCGCTCCGGGTCAGCGCAAGCGGACAAGTTCACGACGCCACGCCTGTCTTGTCCCTCTTTGCGAATAGTCCATGGCAACATGCCATCCGTTCAGCAACTCAGCCCTGACGAGCTATCGGCCCCGAGTGCGTCACCGCGCTCGTTCGCGCACTGCCTTCGACCCATCTTCAATATCAAATACTTCGACCCCATACAAACATGCTACGAATCCAGCCATGTGAAACCTTTCCCACATCGTGTCAGTCGATTGAAGTGGACTGGATCGATGCGCTTCCGGGCCGTTGGCGCGCACGGCTAAGGCGATCACTGGGGCGCCTGGTCGGTTAAGGCTGTGCGTCGTTGAAGCCCTATATGTGGGGCGTAGAGATAGTCTGAAAAAAGGCCAAAGGCATCGTTTTGACGTTTGACAGTTGCGCCTGCGAAGGTCGTATGGGGTAAGGTCAAGTGACTAGGCCGGGCATATAGATGAAAAGGTCCACGTCACTTGTGGGAAGACCTGAACCACAACATAGTGAGTGCGATGAGAGTACTTCCCTACTGTCTTGCGTCGCCAAGTGGTCATTTTATATCCTTCTCATTAAGCAGTGACGTGACTACTATAATTCTGTGTACCGTTGTGAGTCTATGTTACAACGTTGCCCAGCAGCAGGTGGTCAGTAAAGATGTCCGTCTTTGGCATGTATTCGCTAGAACGAGCACTACAATGTGTCGCAGATGGGTAGCAGTATCATGGATCACTACTCTCAATGGTACGCAACACCCTTTTCGATGTACACCAATGAAATGACTGTACTACGCAGTGCGATTCTCAGACGGATAGGTGACCCTTTCGAGGACTGCGTCTGGAAAGCTCCTTATTCATGTCCGAACCTCTGGAGCAATACCAGCCTAATAGACGCAGATAGACTACACTTGGGATCAAACATACACAATATAACGGGCAAGATGTCCAAGCTATGATGCGGTGTGAGCATTCTTCTACGCCGTAATCCCATAGGTCATCGGCTACACTCGGTCTTCAACCTCAGTGTATACACGATGCACATAGCCCCTCTGCTGCAGAGCCTCATTTATAAGCCCTCACGGCACCTACGAACATGGAGTTCAACCAGTCGACGTCACCCCGGCGTTTGTACGCCAACCGTAACGTGCGTCCCACGCAAACAGCACCGTTTGCTCCCGACCGACCTCTCATTCACCTGGGCAACACGAAGCTTCGACCACGCGCAAAAACTTTCTCCCCGCCCCGCCGGCACAGCTCATAAAAACACAAACACTCTTTGCCCCGACCCTTACCCACTCTCTTGACCTCGATCTCGACACCGTCTCTTCGAACCGTCAATCCCCCCAGCTCTTTCTTGACTCCACATCAATCACTCCCTCACAACAATGGGTATCGGTCTCTCTGTCGTCGGCGTCACGGCCCTTGCGGCCCTCGCCTCAGCTCAAGGTACGTTCAAGCCATTTCCCCGCCGTCAATCCCACCACCCTGCGTCACGCTCATACTAAAAAGATTATACAGCCCCCGCCAACTGCGCCGCCGGCGTGCAAATCTGCGGCTCTACCTGCTGTGCTGGCCCAGCCACGGCTTTCGCTTGCGAGAACGGCGCCTGCATTCCCATCAACTCCGCGCCAGTGCCAGCTCCCTCAGCCACCACTGCCGTGACGAGCGTGACGCTGACGCTGGTGGCTACGTCTCCCGCCGGCGTGCCCACCGAGACGCCCAACACCACCCTCTCCGTGCCCGTCATTACCGGCTCCGTGACCACCATCGTCTCGTCCGTCAATGTGACGTCCTGGTCGACTACCGCGTTCCCGACTGGCAACTCCACCACCGAGACGGGCCCGAGCCACACCCACACTACGACCGAGACGACCGACACGTCGAAGCCTACCGGCGCGGCTGGTATGCTGCTCCCCGGCACTGGTCTTCTCGGTGCGGCTGTTGCCGCTGCCCTTGGTGTCTTGTAAGCGGCATCTGCTGTAAGTATCTCTCCATGCTGTATAGATTGCAAATCTGACGGGGATAGTGATCGGGGATGTTGAACACAGGTCTCTTGTCCGGGATGTACCTACGGTATCGGTCATGCTTAAAAGGCTGTTGTGGCACAGCGCGGATGTAATGGAAGGGGCTAATGAGAGTGAACGCGAATGCTTGAGTAGCGTTCTGGCACTGGAACAGCTGTAAAACGGGTATTGATGGATTGGACATACCGACATCGTACACCTCATATGAAAGAACCATTCCAAATTCCTGCTCTTTTGATATCGTGATACTGTTACAGTGCCTTGCGAAACGTCAAATGCCCTAAATGGTGACCTAGTACTATTCTGCCCTTGTTGAACATCCCTGGTGGTTCCTCCACCATTATCCTGATATTATCGTGATAAGTTAACGAATAAACCGCGTTGCTTCTTTCGCTTCCAGCTCCATCCATTGCACTCCATCTACCTCATGGTGCACATGTTGCACCATTGCTTTCTGCCCATAAGCAGGAGGCAGCGTGTAGTCTTGCTCCATCGTCCTCATCGTAGGAGCGGGAGCATCGTCCGAGGTCCGTAAGCGCTTTCGTCGCCAGAAGAAGAACCCTCCAGCCGCAAGTGCCACTGCGCCGAGTGCAGCACCAACACCAACACCAGCCGTAGCTGCCGTTGACAGGCCTGAAGATGCAGATGCCGACGACGATGAAGGGGACGATGCCGGTTGGGTGTTTGTTGATACGGCTGTCGAAAGTGTAGTAGCTCCCGTTTTCGATGCCCCAGATATTTTCGCGGTCGAAGTGGCATTGACCTGGTCACACAGCTCTTGTGCGAAATTGAGCGTGGTAGCTTGATCTTCCGCATTGCACGAGCCTTGCATGCAACTGAAGATCGTGGGCACTTGGTTGTTGCACATGCATGCCATATCAAGCAGGGCACAATCGCCATGATTGTTGCTTATGCATGTTTGCTATCTGACTATCAGCGGAGGCTTCGATGGCAGCTACTGGGGAGAAAAGAGGCCTACCGCACACTGAGGGAAACCTGACAGGTCGGTAGGAGTATCTGATCCAGCGATAATTCCTACAAGGAGTGGCAGCACGAATGCGATGAGTGGAAAGATGGACATCGCGTCATGAGCGATATGTTCGGAGGAGATCAAAGGAGAGTAAGAGCCCAATAATCAAGGCAAGAGCATCCAAGGAGTCAGGCTGAGTTATTGATTTTCGACCAGAACGGGCGGCTTCTCGCGACATGTTGCTCATCAAACATGGACACAGATTAGTGCAAAGGATTCGCGCGAAGAGTTCGTATTGGTCACTGCGAAGCTCCTTGTCAACCCCTGCAGAATCGCTAACAACGTGGAGTGGTTGGGGCCGAATTGGGCCAATGTGATCAACCGGCATACGCCTCAAACCGAAAGGAAACTCTTCCAGTCGAGTCAGGGCCCAATAAGGATGAGGTCGTTCTCTACCCGGGGAGCTTGGTCTCACTTTGGGTCCGTGTAGGACTCTGACCAGCGTTCTCGCGCGGAGCAAAGGAGCGGCGGCTGGACGAGAAGGCTGAAAAAGAAAGAGCGGCCATGAAACAAGGGCGAAGGCTGCGCACAGCGGTCCAAGAAGCCGGAAGTCTGCCGACGAGCCGTTCATAAGTCAATATTCTCTTGAGGGTTCCAGGGATTGAACAGTGATTCACGGTGAATCGTATTGCCCAAAGAACGGTCTACCGCGTTCTGTTACTTGGTAAAAAGAGGGCCAGATTGCGGACTTTCAACACAAGAGCTGTGTCGAGGCTACCAGTGCAGGCTCGCATGGCAGAATCGTTGTCCCAACTGCTTGTCCTCGAAACACAGAACGTATGTTGTATAGGTGCGCCTTACATGCGTGTGGAGGCACATCGACGGAATATTAGAGTTGATTCCGGCCGAGAGCTGGGGGGAGTGTTGTCGTGAGAATTGTCCAATGATACTCATCAGCACAGACCGATACAGTGCGTTGCCCTCTTGAACGTAATTTTATATGCAAAGCGAGCGATGTGATATATGGCATTGACGGTATAGAAGTGTGCTGTCAGCCATGCCCTCATGAGGCACGGGTATGTTAAGACGGCAAAATAAGCCGTTGCACAACGACAGGCGGGTAGGTTTTTCGAAGTAGATCCGTGATTCCAAGCGATAAAAGCATCGTTTAACAGTCCAACAGCTACGCCACATTGAGACTGCCAAACTACCGGGCTCGAGAGATACCATCCGTTTCGCTTTCGGATAGGTCCTGCAAGACTGACAACATGTCTGTCACTGTGTTTGCACGTTGTAAAGCCTGTGCTGATTGCAATCAGGTTCGGCAACTATGGTAGAGGACCAGTGTCGAGATGTAAGCCGCACGTCGGATGGGTGGACGTTTTGCTGTGAGTCAATACCGAGACAAGGTCGGAATTCCGTACCCGAGTGAACGATTATCGGTTGATAAAGGAAGGAGAAGGTCACTGTTTAGTGTAGTGCGCCGAGTGCAACGCGGAGTTTGATCGCCTGCTGAAACATGTCAACGAAGCCATGGTATAAAACCTGCCCAATCAGTTGCGCAGCATGGAGCTTTTCGACCATACCTACCACAAGCCTGCGCACCTATTCCATCCTCTCTGATAGAATTCGCGTATCGTCGAAAAGTGACCGACCGCTGATGGTAGAAGGATCGAAACTTGTTGCGATGCGTTGCGTCACAGTGCATTGTAAGAGTGATGGTGGATCTGACCATGGAGAACCACGACGGGCGGCCACCTGAGGAGGCCTGCCTAGTGCGTAGCTTCTTTACTTGAGTGGCACTTGCCTGCTCAATAACTATGGCACCTGCCGTTTGGTAACATCAATTTGTTCCGTAGGCTGAGTGCATACAAAGTGGTACTCCTAGGGATGGGAGCCCGCCCATGTATTTGTAGACTATTCGCCCTTTAAGCGACACAGTCATATGGCAATATGATGGTCTGCACAGTATTGTTTTATACAGAACTAAGTTACCACGCTCTGTCCATGATTCAGTGCCAGGAAACATGTTCGCTGCCCGTGCTTGTCCTGTGAGTCTTCCTGCGTTCGAAGAAACTTCACACTTTGTTGGTTGCAAGCCCATTCCAGCTGACCAAGCGTCTTTAGTACTTCCGTTTGGTCCGTGACAAATGTGCCCCAATGTATCCCAATGGCAATGGGTCGTTCTGACTTGAGATCACTGGTCGCATCATCTGTCATCTCCCGCAACACACGGACTGCGTCCCAGGGAGGCATATGAATTGCACCTGTGATACCAGCACTATGTCGCGGAAACGGATCTAGAGATGCGGGAAGGTAGTTGGAGAAGAAGCCCTTGAAGTAAGCCCATGTTGCGCCGAGTGCTAGAGGTAGGTATACAAGATGGGGCGGTCCGAGGCGCGTCGCAATTTCCACGAAAGCAGGACATGCGGGATATGCGGTAGTCTGTACATTTGCTCCTTTGCTGCGTACGCGCCGGGATTCTGGTCGCTTTGTCGCCGCAGGTGATTCCGGGCCTGTCTTGATTGGGGTAGGTGGTGGCTGGGGAGGCCACGCTGGGTCACCATGGAATTGATAGCCTGAATCTCCCGCGAAGAATATTCTGTACGGGTTGCCGTGGGTTGCTATATGTTCCAGGTGCCATGACGACCACAATGTCAAGTTTGCATCTGCGCCATCTCTACCACTACTGTGCTGTGCAGGTGTACAAATAATTCGGAGTCGAGCATCATCTGCTCCTGATGCCGTAATTGTCGAAGACTCCCACCAGTCAAGCTCTTCCACTCGGTCTGCTGGGATGCCGCATTCCGTGAACCATATCTTGTTCTTTAATGGCACAATGAAACGTATAGTTGATCTGTGTAGCTTCCAAAGACCTAAAATCGTTTCGTAATCCAGATGGTCATAGTGGTTGTGGCTGATGAGAACTATGTGAATGGGAGGTAGGTCTTCGAGCTTACATGGAGGGAGATATGATCGAATTGGTCCAACAGATTGAGAGGGCGAGCATCTCATGGAGAATATAGGATCGAACAAGACTCGGATCGGTGCTCCGTCGGCTTCCAGTGATGGCAATTGAAGGAGCATGGAAGCATGTCCTAGCCATGTTGATTTGGATCTATGCTCATTACCATCGAACGAAAAGTCGGGCTTTTCGATACCCAGCAATTGAGCGGCTTGCTTGTCTCGATCCGCCTTGGTCGACCCCTGCGTGGGCGCTCCTGGAACATGAGAGGCAGCAAGCTCTATGCTTCTATCCTCATCAACACCGAAAGCCAGCGAATTCCAGAGCTCCTGACGTGAGGGCTTATGGAAACTTGGCCATGGATTTTTAAAGCTCTCGATACTATCATTACCGGTTTGCGATTTATCTCGGCTCCTACTGCGGCTGCCGACGATCTTCTGTTTGTTCGATGTGGAGGTCCATGGCGCTGTTATATTTGTCCATGATGAAGGTTTGGCGACAATGTGATGCTCTGGAGTATTTTCGTAGTCGTTTCTGGTAACAGTGACGTTGAGCGGTGAAGGCGCCATATCCTGCTATCAGAGTAGGAATCTGATCGTAAAGGTCGCTTGGCGTATTGGCGTAGTTGGGAGATGGTTGTTGATGGGCGGGTTGGTTCAGGTTTCGAGTGGGCAAGCCAAACCCTGTTGAAACTAAGGCACGCATGACATCATTGTTGACACCTCGCCAGCTGCATGTCTGGCAGTGGTCATCCAGTAGTATTCTTTAACTATGCGCATTTTCGCATCAATAATCTTGCTTTGCTACGTGGGTGTAGTATTGGTATAGTCGTCGGCTGCCTACACTCACGCTACCCTCAACTTATTTTCCTCTATATCCTCCAGAACCCTAGCCACCGACTCCGTACACAATCAGCTTGTCGTTGATGATGCTGGGTATCTCTCTCATGTCAGCGCAGCCAAGACGACCAGCTGCGTCGCAAGACACATCCACATGACTACCACAGCCGTATCGGAGGTTTTAGGCTTTTGAATTCTCGTCCCTTCAGCCGACTATATAGCACGAGCACGATGGGCATGCTTGTCGCGTTACAAGCGAATCGTGCATATGAAACTGGGTTGTCCAAGTTTCTCCCCGAAGTGTTAGTGCGTATGCCTGGACTGCAACTTCATCCAGACTTGGGAACGTAAGAATTGCTCTTCCGGATTCTTCGACAAGACACATTGCACTTCGTAAGGGCTGACCCCTTGGTTTTTGAATGATGGTCCGACAAGTGGTCTTCATGTTTAGCGTCTAGCCGAGGTCCTGACGAACGGTGTGGATTTGACATCGTTATTGGAGTCACGATCACGGATGCATCTGTGGTCAGTGTGCCGAGAATACTCGATGATTGTTCGAATTCGCCATGTTGCACGGCGCCTTGCGCGACATACTATGACCATGTGCAGGCCACCAAGAGGGCAATTTCTTACTGTAAATACTCTAATCCTCACCTCCTCAGCTGTCCAAGGGTAAGACGAAATGTTCCAGGTGCGCTTGACCGAATGACCTTTTACTTGTGTAGATTAGGCTACTGTCCGATCCAGCAATGGGAGGGGGTGCAGTAAGTGTTGAGTTCCATGGTAACTTCTCCCGAATACCATGATAGGACGGGAGATGAGCGACAACTACATGTTAGCAGTTCGGCGTCGGAATGTGGGCTGGAAGAGGCTTTATTTCGTTCCAAGTGTCTGCAAAAGGCTCCTTCATGATACGCCGGGTTACCATGTTGTGATGGTAGAGCTGCCTCGAGGTTCCTCGAAGTTGAGGAGGTCCCGCAGCGGCCCTCATTTTAGCGCCTTGGCAGACGAACAACGCGGGGCGATTCGCACAAGACTCATCGATAGATTTCGTCCTCCACGCGCGCCACCTTTCCCACCCCGCAGACGCCGTTACGACTCGCCCTACACCGAATATTCACAAGCCTCCGTTATCCGGAGCCAGTCGCAAACATGTCTCTCACAAATTGCCGGTTTTATGAGGAGAAGTACCCTGAGGTGGAGAGCTTCGTCATGGTGAACGTGAAGCAGATTGCGGAAATGGGTGCCTACGTCAAGCTGCTCGAGTACGGTGAGTAGAAAAGAAGGTGTACTGCAAGCCAGTCCTAATATTGGCAGACAACATCGACGGCATGATCCTACTCTCCGAACTTTCGCGACGACGTATCCGTTCGATCCAGAAGCTCATTCGCGTTGGCCGTAACGAAGTCGTGGTCGTGCTGCGTGTGGACAAGGACAAGGGATATATCGATCTGTCGAAGCGACGTGTGTCGCCCGAGGACATCATCAAGTGCGAGGAGCGGTACAATAAATCAAAGATGGTGCATTCCATCATGCGCCATGTCGCCGAGAAGACAAACACCCCCATCCAGGAGCTATACGAGAACATTGGCTGGCGCTGAACAAGAAGTACGGACACTCGATTGACGCTTTCAAGCTCTCCATACCAATCCCGAAGTGGGAACGATGTCACCTTCCCGAACGACGTGATCAAGGACGAGTTGCAGACATACATCAGCAAGAGGCTCACACCGCAGCCTACCAAGGTGCGGTCGGATATTGAGGGTATGGCTTCGCAACACCCTTCCGCGGTACAGAACTAATGATTATAGTGACCTGCTTCGGATATGAGGGCATTGACGCCGTCAAAGAGGCTCTGCGCACCGCTGAGGCCAAGAACACACAAGACACACAGGTTAAGGTGAAGCTGGTATCACCGCCGCTATATGGTAGGACTGCGCCTCGCTCCAAGCACACTACGCATCGCTAATATTAGCAGTCCTTACATCACAATGCCTCGACAAGAACGTCGGTATCCAAGTCCTTGAGCAAGCAATTGAGGACATCAAGGCGAGCATATCGAAAGCAGGCGGCGACTGCACAGTCAAGATGGCACCGAAGGCCGTCACGGAGAACGACGACGCGGAGCTCGCAGCACTCATGGAGAAGAGAGAACGCGAGAACCAAGAGGTCAGCGGCGACGAAGACGAGAGCACGAGCGACGAGGGCGGTGTTGCCGAGGCGGACTAAGCGGTGGTTGCTGGCTCGGAACGGTCGTCAAAAGTGAGCATCTGGCGTTCAGTAGAGGTTTTGGACAAGGCGTCGTGGCTGGCCTCAGCGTAAAATGTGTACGCTATCATGCATCTGCTCGTTGGGATATCAAGCGCACCGAAAAGGTGTTGCAACTTGTATGTGTTTCTTACAATAACAGTCCTCGAACATTTCCTCTGATTGGCGCATATGGGGGAAAGAGACGAAAAGGAAACATTCGTGAAGGTGCACGTCCATGCGATACGTGAGCTTGGGCCAGTGGGGTCGATCGCGATATGACGAACACTCAAGCTTGCTTTGGAGCTCCGCTACCAGGCCTAGCGCAGCCAAGTTTCGCAACAAAAAGGTCAACCTCCTCACCAATTCTATAACCTGTGCCGATCTCTCTCCTCAACCTTTGTAGTAGACCTTTCGCCTAATTAATTACCGTTGCACTGCGACCGCCTTTCTCGACACCTGCTACTCCACCTAGCGGAGCTTGAACGAAGTTCCCCGCCGCCATGGTACGATGGGGCAAGCTCTTCGATTCAGACGGCCATGATAGACGACATCGCCTCCAGGATGAAATGCGATCGTGTTAGTTGTTTCTTTTTCCGAATCGTGATTGAGTACGCGTTCTAACAGCTCTCAGTGCTGCCGACGCGTCGCGAACGTCCTCCGCCGCCGCCGGTACCCCCCAAGGAGGTTACTAAGGTCGCACTCCGCCTCAAGCACCAGATCGAGCAAGTGATACCGTGTGAGCTAGAGCAAGAGCTGGTCATAAAACCGCACAGCCACATAATAACTCCAAGCGTCGTCGCGACCGCAAAGGAGGCTGGTGGGGAACAATACGCCGCGTGCGTGGTATACTGTCTGTTGGTGGTCAAGAAATGGTTCAAGAGACAGGCACTGGCTGAACTATGGGATGCCGATCTGCACGAGGTTCGCGCTGTAGCTGCTGAGAAGCTCGCCAAGATCATCATTGAGGACGAGGAAGACCAAAACTATCTCATGGAGCACATTCTGCTGAAGAGATATTCTGTCTTTGTCAACGGTGAACCTACGGTGCCTGCCAATGCTATCGAGCGCGCTGTCGATCTACACGCTTTGACCGTCATTGGATCTTCCGGCTATCAGAAGTGCATACATCATCTGTGGAAGGGCTGGTTAGTGCAGGATGACGAGGACCCTAGTCGTTTCGTGCACTTTGAAAACAAGACCAACACGTCTTACTGGGCGCACTTTGATCCCGACCGCATGCGGGTACCGCGGTACCAGAATGCTGTCCAGATCGCTGTCTCCGTCATCTTCCTTGCTCTCTATACGGGGGCCATCAACACAATTAACCCGTCGGGTGACCTCGACGTTGTAGAGATCCTGCTGTACATTTTCACACTTGGCTTCATGTGCGACGAGACGTCCAAGCTATGGAAAGTAGGCCGCTACTACATTGGTTTCTGGAATGTCTTCAACACCACTTTGTATGCCCTACTCGCGACTTCCTTCGTCCTACGCATGATTGCCTACGGACAAGGAGACGACAAAGAGAAACGAGGACACTTCAACGAACTAAGCTACGACTTCCTCGCGTTCGGTGCACCCATGTTCTGGATGCGTCTCTTACTCTACCTGGACACCTTCCGCTTCTTTGGCGCCATGCTCGTCGTCCTGAAAGTCATGATGCGCGAGTCCCTCATCTTCTTCGCACTCTTGCTGGTCGTCATAATCGGCTTCCTCCAAGCCTTCATCGGCCTTGACCTTACAGACAACTCCCTGCAGGACTCCGGCTTTGTCATCCAAGCCATGCTCAACGCCATCATGCAGAGCCCCGAATTCGACGGCTTCGAGCGCTTCGCACACCCCTTCGGCCTTATTCTGTACTATATCTTCACGTTCGTCGTCATGGTAATTCTGCTCAACATCCTCATCGCGCTGTACAACTCCGCCTACGAGGACATCACCGAGAACGCCATCGACGAGTACATGGCGCTCTTCTCCCAAAAGACCATGCAATTCGTGCGCGCGCCGGACGAGAACGTCTTCATTGCCCCTTTCAACCTTATCGAGATGTTCTGCCTCATTCTGCCGTTTGAATGGTGGCTACCCCAAGATACCTACAACCGCCTGAACGACTACGTCATGGGATTCATCTATAGCCCGCTGCTGATCGTAACCTCCTGGATGGAGACGAGGCAAGCGCACAGCGTGCGCGTAAACAGGAAGCGCGGCGAGGATGACGACGATGTTGTGCAGGAGTGGGAGCAGGTCATGGGCGAGTGCGACTTTGAAGCTGATGGGTGGGACAAGAAGGTGCAGCAGACGAAACCGAATGTGGAGCTTGACACCGCGGTGCTTGAAGTGAGGAAGCTGCAAGAGGAAGTTTCGGAGCTGAAGGAGATCTTGCTGGAGTTGAGGGATAAGGCGAATTGGGGAAGCGATACACTGAAGGAGAGTAAGATTGAGGACACGGGCGAGAGCAGTGATAGTGTCGCGAGGGAGGAGTAAGTGTGTAGTCCTGTGTGATTTGAGCGTGCTGAGTTGATATTGACTTGGACTAGAAGGAACGCGAGGTTAGCGCGTATGGTGGATGAGACTACGAAGACGGACGACGGGACCGTCAAGACAGCTGATGGGAGCGATTGGCACTCTGATTGATTGGTTGATCAGCATAGCGCTGCTGGTATGTTTCAATAGCTTCGAAACTTGGGCCCGGACCTGTGATATTGTACCTAGTGTAAAGCGTTCCAATTGTTTATAATGTTGAAATGATATGATAGGTACATGCATGTTACATGCATTGAATCTTACAGAACCAGACAATACTAAGCTTCTGAGTTTACCAACTGACTTAGTTGTCCCGTGTCTGACTACGACTGAAATTCCAAAACCAAACGCGAGCCCCTGGTCTATCTGCTAGCTAGCGTGAAGAATGTCGATGGACGCGACCCGCGCCTGCACCCGCCGCTTGAACTTTCTCAGCACATGCATCACAATCACTCAAACGCTTTTGTCGTTTTCTTCTTCAGCGAATCCCAACACCGCCGCATCCCTGTGGACAGCGTCTCACCCTCCATCTTCCCAGTCTCCACCCACTTCCGCCCCGGCGTCTCCTCAAGCAACTTCCCAGCTATCTCAAACTTAAGGTGAACCACGTGCATCGTCAGCTTCAAGTGCGTGAACACGTGCACCAACGACCCGAGTTCCTGCAGGTGCACCAAAATCCTTCCATCCACACCCAGGTCAAGACTTTCGACGTATGCTTGCGCAGCAGCTTTGCGTGTCGCGGCAGTGTGTACCGTATCCGTATCCGGTAGTGTTTGCTGTGGGAACTGCCAGAGTGAAGCGAGAAGGCCTTCTCACTCTGTTAGCATCATATGTCGAGGAACGGGGATAGTAAGCAAACCTTTCGCCGGCCGTTGCTCAATGAACCATTTACTCGGTCCATCTTCCTCCGCGGCTTCGATTACGCAGACTACGGCGTCTTCTTCGGGGACAGCCTTTTTGGGCATCTTTTTGGGAAAGAGTGAGCAGTATGTCGCTATTGCTTTTGTTTGTGCTGGTGTCGCTGTTAGAGCTTTCCTCTTCGTAGACGGAGGAGGGGTGGATGTGGAAGTGGCAGGCGTGGGTGTTGTGGGTTTCGGCTTCGGAGCACGCAAGGTGAAGTAGTTGGATAGAGTATTTGACTGTTTCTGTTCCGGTTTCTGTCTTTTAGCCGGCTTTACAGGGACATCATCTTCGTCCTCGTCATGTTCTTCGGGAGCTGTGGCTAAGTCCTCGGTGTCTAGTTGCTGGCACAACGTACATGCGTCTTCGATATCCGGCACTTCAGTAGCTGCCGCTTTCTTGATTGAAAGAGTTTCTCCCTCAGCATACACCCTACAAGTTCTGCGAATAGGACACTCTTCACATTTCGGTCTTGGAGTGCAGATAGTCGAGCCGAGTTCCATGAGTGCTTGGTTCCACTGTCCGGGGATTTCACTTCGCCCTTTCTCGGGATGTCCAGCTACGTTTTTGATCAACTGATCTGCTACCTCCCAGAATGCATCCGTGCTCTTCTTGTCTTTTGCATCAACATATAAGCCAAGCTGTCGACTTAGGACCCTAGCCACGTTCCCGTCAAGTACGGGTTCCGCTTCCCCAAACGCGATGCTCGAGACGGCGCCAGCTGTGTACCTGCCGATACCCGGGATCTTTTGCAAGTCTACAACACCACTAGGGATCTTGCATGATTGTGAGGGTTTCATGGAGACCACGGCTTTGGCACCTTCGTGGAGACGCGTTGCGCGTGAATAGTAGCCTAGGCCTTTCCAGACGGAGAGGACGTCGTCGTGTGAGGCTTGTGCAAGTGAGTCGACGGTTGGCCATTTTGATATCCAGTTGTTGAAGTATGGTATTACAGTTGACACACGGGTCTGTTGCAACACTGCGGAGCCTTAGTATACTGTGCGCATGACCCACCTGGGCAACGATTGTTCACGTGACCACGCGTCATCGTGTTCATTTGCATTCGCGTTTGGTACGTGTAAAAGACGCGGAGTAATAGCCAATTGTGCGCTTCCTAGATGGGACCGAACTTACTAACTTCACTAACCCACACCTCATACGCGCGCTTCTCCAACAGCGCTCCAAAGTCTTCTTCCATACCCTCGCACTCCGCAGGATCCAGCCATCTCTTGCGCCAAGGCATGTTCCTCGCTTCCTCAATACCCTCAAACCATCCTAATAACTCTTTACTTGCAGTTGAATCATCTAGAATGAGCGGGTAGTGGTACGCAGAAGAATGGGCGCGTGTGGGGGGCACCGCTATTGATTGCGGTGATGTGGGCTTTGTAAAAGCAGGTGATAGCGCAGCATTGGATTTGGCTTTGGGTTTCGCACGCGTCGTTAATGCCTTTCCTTTCGACATGCTGCGCTGGCTAGTCTTCAGCTTCGATATGGTGGATTGGTACGATGCAGACAAGGTGTGCTGCGCAGGTCGCGTTCATCTGTCTTTCGTCGCGCTAACCTTGTTCGGAAAGACTCGACCGCGAGATCGATCAGGGGCCTACCCGGTATGTTTAGTGGTTCATTACAATTACTGTGTCGCAAGTCTACGTGTTTTGGAAGAGGTTCAAGAACAGCATGATTATGAAGGGAGATGCCGCACCAATCGCGAGACCACGATACCGTCACTGCCTGCTAGCATAATCGAGGCTAGAGTCCGGTCCTGACATTGCGGTCTTGCAAAATTGGGGATTGCCCGCAAATGCGTTCTCTCAATAACAAAGATTATCATTCATAAGGCAACGACATGTTGCCTATGGCTTTTACCTTAGCGCAGAAAGCGGCGTAGTCGCTTACAACGTCCATAACATCGCTCGCTCTCTGAATATCCAACATCCCGCCCTTTAACACAATTTTCTTCAATAATATAAAAACGATCAAAACTTAAAAGGGCCGCATCAATTCATATCCAGAGAGCATGTCACAAGCGTCGCAGCTTCCACCAACAGATGATTCGACTCAAACCGGTCAATCCCCACAAAGATCACCCTTGATTACGGAATCAATATCCAACCACAGCGTCGCAACAATGTTGTCCGCAATGCGCACTGCTATAGAAAATGGTGCGGACGTCAACCAGGTCGACACCGAGCCTTTCCTTGGTCACAACGAAGGACGTCCTCTTGACGCTTGTCTCAGACAAGTCCATATGCCAGGCCGAACGAATATAATCGAGAACCTCCCAGTCATTGAACTGCTCTTAGAACATGGCACTGATCCCCGACTCTACTCGAGGCAAGTTGGAACTGTGCCGATAAGGCCTGCAAGGAGATATTCAGAGGAGGAGGAAGAAAGTGAAGAAGCCAAGGCCTTTTGGAGACATCTTTTGAAGTTGTTTGAGGAAGCCATCATAAGGCTGGACGCAAAGAAGAAGTAAGAGGCGGCTAGAGCGAATAGCGGCGCAGAAGACGAGAAATGAAAGTCGCTAATGTGTTCGAGCCGTTACCTCTCTTGACGTTGAGGAAGTGCGGTGCCTGCCACTCCCGATGCGCGGACACTCGTGACCTTGTTTAAAAGCCGCTCAGGGTGCATCATCCTAACGCTCACCGTGCGCATCCACGTCGGCGCCCTTGTCGAGGAGAAGCTTGACCACTGACTCATGGCCTTCAGCCATTGCCGCCTGGAGTGCATTACCATGACGTCCGCCAGTTGTATTAATGTCAGCACCTTTGCCAAGTAGCAGTTCCACCACATTGCTTAGTCCCAAAAGTGCAGCGTAATAGAGGAGGGTTGCTACCTGATCCATGGTCTTGGAGAAATCTGGCTCCACCTCAGGCATGTCTGGATCGTACAGCCGAATCCAGGTCAGGTACGCAGGATTCTCGATCGAGAAGAGCTGTATCGCCATTTGGCTCGTACTATCCATGTGCTCTTCTGCTTCTCGAGCGTGGTACATCCAGAACTCTGCGCAGTACCGTGCGAGCTTGAAGGTTTGGACGACTTCGTAGGAGCTCGTTTCGGGTAGTTGGAGAAGGTACTTCAGGCAGCCTTTTGCCATGGTGTCATGACACGTATTGCCTCGCAATTTGTCATAAAGATAGTCCCTGATGGATGGATGTGCTAAAGTGATCATTCTTGGTTCCACAGCAGGGTCACTGATGGTAACAAAGGTCGAACAGATGTTGAGTGGTTCTAACGGGTTTTCCATGACTTCATCGTAGTCGAACGCTGGGTCCCGAGCCGCGTCGATAGCGACGACTTCGGCAACCTGTGCTGCAGAGAGCGGACGAGCTGAGAACGTCAACCACTGAAGGATACGCATCGCATACGTAGGATGTCGTTCTGTTACTTTGAAGAAGATGTGGTCGTATGTTTCAGAGATCGAGCGTGGCATTGTGGTGAGAGACCGACGCAACGTCGCTCTATTGTGGCATTTTGCCAAAACATCTAATTGATATGCAGCACATGAGAACCTGCGATGATAATTAGTCTCAAGAGCTCTCCGGTTAAAAGCGATGTATTACAGTCCATCGGCTCTCTCTACCAGAGTCTCCTCGACCTCTTGCCGCAACTTAGCATCGCTTGCCCACTTGCGGAAGCTCGATTCGCTAGACAATCTATGGCAAATATACTGGCGGATGTCTTCGTGTTGTCCTCCAATCTCAAGGATTGCGGCATTTTCCTTGTTCGAAAGACTTTCTACTAAATCCCGAAACTCCATATCGTGCCGGCTTATCATAAGAAGGTGCAAATTTGGAAGTTGCCACATTGTCTCAAGCACACTCAGTAAGTGAGAGCGTTGTAAACATTCATCTAGACCTTCGATGAGTATGAAGACTTGTGGAAACTCCAGGATCATTTCTTGTAACACCTTCATGAACATACGAAGTGATTCATGAGGCTGAGGCCACCCTCTTCTGCGCAAGGCGAGAAGGATGTCGAGGCAAGCTGGTTTCTGAACGCAGTATTTCGAGAGTTGGCTAATCAAAGAGCACAGCATTAGCTCTAGTCCTTCCGTCCGATTGTTTCTCAAGTTGAAGTAAAAATGTGCACACACTCCGCGAAGGCTATGATCACAGCGCTGCAGCAAATCTTCAAGGACCACAGTACTGATTACCGTTTTGCTAGGCCCTGGTTTACCCCATAGCCATAGGACTGAAGCAGGCTTCCTTTTTCAATTGGTATACGCATTGCTCTCGAGAATCCAATGATCGGAATCTTGAACACGAGCCTTTAGCGCTTTTGAGGGTATCGCCGAAGGATCAGGTGCCCCGAGCCATTGTCGTAGCCCAGAGAGTGTTTGTTGGAGCAAAGCACCTGAAGGTCCCTTTATGGCGTGCTAAGACATCTTACGAAACCGCGCCATTGTCTTCGTCTTTCCTTCGCCGTATAGAAGGGGCATGTTAATGTCAAAGATGCCGAGGAGGCAATATGCCATATCTTCTGCTATTCCGGTCTGGCGTGAAGCTGCCCACGAGAAGCGCTCCTCCATGCTAAAGTTGCTCAATGGTTGATTACGGAGGGCTGAAATCGGTATTCCGGTGATCTCGTGAAGTTGGACTTCGAGCGAGTGCTTGTTTCCTAGGGGGTCTTTCTCCCTGAAAAAGAATTCAACATTGCTTGGGGCGATAAGTTCCTGGAGTGTCCAGCCCCGAGTGAACCATTTGCTTTTCCTGAACGTCAATTGCCCATCTTGATCATAACTGCTACCCGAGTCATCTGCGATGCCTGCTTGATTGCTTATCGAAACATCTGCGAGGTATACGTAACATCGCTCGGCGTTCTGGTGCTAGCGAAACATCGAGTTGATAGCCTCGGTAAGCTCCGCACTGCTTGATTTGTCGATGCAACACGAAGCAGCAGTGCAAAGTTTGGTGAAGCGACTTCGTCATTCTTGGCCCGAGCTGATGTGTCAAATATTAAAATCGTTTAAAATTATAACATGATTATTGGTTGTGATGGATAAGCGCCAGATCTCCTATCTGTTTCATCTTCGTCTTGGCCTCTATTTTAAGACCAAGGTTGGTGACACAAGTAACGGCAGCTGGCCTTTAGAAAGCTCCGCCCCTTCTATTTCAGCCTTTGAAGGACAAGGTTCGTCCTCTACGCTGTTCCTTGCAGTATATTCAGGACAGATAACGCAGCCGACATGTTTGACCTCAAAGGATACGATCCGCCCAAACGCGCCGCACAAGGGTCACCGCGGTGGATTCAACATAAGGAATCACCTGATGGGCATTCGGAAAACCGTCAAGTTGAATTGCACCAAATTTCGGATACGGACTTCGAATCTTTGCCAAAGCAGTATTACTACAGAAAGCAGTATTACTACAGACCGATATCAAAGGCCTGTGATAAGCGCCTTCTCTGCCTCAACCCTGGCTCAGGCACCGACATGATCCGCTGTTCACTTCATGACGTAGAGAAAGAATATCGTCTTATTTCCCTTGATTCAACAATACGAGTCCCCTACGAAGCCCTTAGCTATCGCTGGGGTGCAGAGTCTACTCGTCACAGGATACTCATCGAGGACAACTCGTTCTTTATCCGCCCAAATCTATACCACGCGCTGAGGAGAATCCGCTCGGAGACGAGAACAACTCTACTTTGGGTGGACGCTGTGTGCATCAATCAAGATGATGATGAAGAAAAAAGCACTCAAGTCAGAAGCATGGACACTTTCTTCTACCAAGCCGAAAACGTCCTGGTATGGTTGGGGGAGGCTGGTGAAGATAGCGACTATGCTATTTATTATATCGCAAAATTGGTTGATCCCAAATTTGATGTAGAGCGCTCTGTGGGTCATGATGACCGTCGCGGCTATGTTGCGATCGCACATTTACTCAACCGCGAGTGGTTCCGTCGAATATGGATAATCCAGGAGGTTGCATATGCCAGAAATCCCGTTATAATCTGCGGCCAGGCAGAAGTACATTTCATGGATGTGATGGAAGCAGTGCAGGTTATGCAAAGATCCATCAACAACTTCCTCAACCATAATAATGGCTCCGTCGACAGTACTTGGCGCGTTGTTCAACAAAGCCTCAAAAGCTCTAGTGCTGCACAGCTTATGATTATACTCCAAGAGGTCTTTCTCAAAGATGAGGATGGATTATTGCGCCGCAGACAGCATTTCATTGAATGGCTCGTGTCCAACACGTTCACATTTGAGGCTACTGATGTTCGGGATATGATCTTCGCCTTGATGTCTCTCGCAGTCGATACAGATGACGAGGCATCGGTCGTTGTTCTGGGCTATTCCAACATGTTGGGAACTTGTGAGGACGGTACTAACGTGTTGAAGATTGACTACAGTAAAGACGTCTTAAACGTTTGGGTTGACTTCATAGAGCATTGCGTGCTTAGAAGCTCTTCGTTGGACATAATATGTACGCCCTGGGCTGCGGTCGATAGACTCAGTCCGAACGATCTTTCACAAATTCCAGCTGGAACTATCAACAACAAGCTGATCCTCCTTGGCCGGATACCATCCTGGATTCGAGCTCGAACCATATCAATTCCGACAGATGCAGAGCAAAGCGATGGAAAGCCATCGCATCCACACAGCCTTGTCAGAAACCCGAAATATAGCGAGAGTTCCCTCTCTGCCGATCCGATTTACAACGTCTGCGGGAGGCTATATCACCACCCGGTTAAATTCCTCAGAACCCCTCATTTTTGCCTTCGAGTCAAAGGTATAAGGCTGGGAGGGATGACTGCAATTGAGGATGACTTGATAACCCGGGAATTTTTGTGGAAACTTATGGTCTTCCTAATCAACTGCACCAGCGATGACCTTTCGCACACATTGGACGCAGGCGATATTCCTACATTCATTCATAATCGACAAGTCCAAGATCGATTTTGGGATTTGTTTTGCTCCAATCGACGGATGAAGAACAATGGGATTAATGACAAGCATTATAGGGCGGGGTTGTTAGAGCCTACTCCTCCATCATCGACGCTTTGCGAACTTGCGTGGACTAGCAACGGTCAGCAATTCGTCAGAAAAGCTACAGCATCTTTGGGAAAAGATCTCCCGCAATCCCTTCTTGACGCCTTAAGAGACATTTGGGATGAAGTATGGAACAGGACTGGGTTCTGGATCAAGTCTATTTTGCCAGCTTGGACCGAGCTTTTTGGTCTCAGAGACAAACTTGGTGAGACAGGTGAATTTGTATTCATAATTTTCGGAGTCAGTGTTCCTGTGATCCTAAGCAAAATAGACCCTGATGTTGGTCTTCAGGGTTTTCGCTATGTGGGAGAAGCGTATGTTGATGGTATTATGAAGGGTGAGCTCATAGAGCGTTTGGGCAAGGATATCGATACTTTCGTTGAGGAAATAGACCTCTATTGACCTTACCTACTACAGGGGAGCATAGAAGGAATAATTGGTTCACAACATTGAGTTAACATCAGTGGTAACGGCCAAAAAGTAGGTCATTTGATGGCTTAATTCGGACCAAGTGGGCATGACTTCAGACAGTTTATGTTACGTTGCAGACTGGCAGCGAAAGGCGGCAAGATTGAAATCGTTCCGGAAAATTCCCTTCTCGTTTGAGAATGAATTCGCCGATCAGTCGGAATCTACACTCTCAGCTTTTTGAAATCACTGCGTTTTGGCTTGCCACCATTGAATACTTTTTTCCACAACTGCTTTCACGCATCGGATGGATATCCCAGCGTCCCTTCTCAACAACGAATCTACCGAAATCTGCGGCAGCATATACCACCAATCTTGTAGGACATTGAAAGTACTGTCGACATTCCTAGACGCAGCAGCTGTTGACCCAACAATGCTGCAAGCCGTCCGCTGCAGCCTGCTGCGCACAGAACATAATTTTGCCATAACCTGCTTTCGTCCTTCCCTGTCTATTAGCCATCTCTTCGAAGATGACTTCCTCGTCACCCCATCTGTGTGAGAGGATAGCATAAGGCGGAATATCACCATCATTGTATATATCCTTCGTCAAGCTCAGCTCCCCCTCTCTGAATTGTAAGAGTCGCATCTCGCTAGTGACTTCTCATTAGTGAGTTATTCGTAGAGGTACACACCAAATGCCCTGATGCTGCTCAGTAGATATGGCTACTAAGAGTGGTCGTGATGAAGTTTGGAAAGGATTGAAAGTAAAGAGGCTGAAAGCAAGAAGGCTGAGTGCGATACACTCCACCTCGACCTGGCTGCACCTAGCATAAATTTGGTTAGCATGGTGTAACTGTGTAGATCTCTCGTGATAGGATCTCTCCTGGTCCGGCCCTGGGGCAGTCTGAGCCGCAGATGCTGTGATCATCGCACCATTCCGGTAATCCTCCACTTAGTTATGAAAAGTTCTTTGCAAAGGGATCGTGGAGACTACTCTTCGTACGCTCCTTGTGTGAGTTATTCGTGGCTGAACCTCAGCCCCGTTTTAGCTCCGTGGAACTTTGACCTGGTGGCGCCTAGTACATGATGGGTTAGCAGTATTGATTCTAGCGCACAAGTCGCGGCAAGTCAAGCCTCCGGCGGAGCAACTTCAGCACATTGACGACTTTCGTGAAATACACATCGAACGATTTGGACTAGATTGCAAAGGGTTGTGTACCATAATTAGTTTGAAGTACGATGATTGGGTCATCCTCTAAGACAGCGGAGCCTCGGCGGGATTTACGTGGCGATGCTACGATTGCTAGATTCGGGCGGAGACCATGGAAGTGTATATAAGGAGGAGGATGTTGTACACTCTGATGCATCATCCTCATCATCATCATCGCCCCCTCCTTGTAACAGCCTGTCCTACTCTCATCAATACTCTACGACTGCCAAACATACGCCAGGCTGCAAAACGAAGGAGAAGGCATACCCAGCAATACAACATCATCCGATCACGATGAGCCCACAGCAAACCATCGCTTTCTTTGGCGCGACCGGTGGATGTGCAGGCAGTTCCCTAGCCTGCACCCTTCGCGAAGGCTACTACTGCACAGCGCGTACGTCTACCATACCCTATCCACCGCCTACTTCTCCACCACACCATTACAACATCACGCAGCCGACTAACCTTCAGCAGTAGCACGTACCCCCTCCAAACTCCTTACACTCCTCTCATCCGACCATGGCATTCCAGCCTCCACAATAACGGCCAATCTCACCATCATCCAAGGCGACGCAAAGAACCCTTCCGACGTAGCCCAGACCCTCATCTCCCCTCTCAACAAGTCCCACGTAGTCGACACAATCTACTCCTCCATCGGCGCATATCCAACCTTCCAGTTCTCCCTCAGCACCCCCTTCGTCCTTCCCGACCCCACCCTCTGTACCTCGGGCATGAAAGCAATCTTCTCCGCCTTAGACGCGCTCAATATCGTTACCCGCGAAGGAAGAAAACCTCTCTTGATAGCGCTTAGCTCGACAGGTGTCAATGGCCGGGCGAGAGATATACCATGGCTGTACCATCCGCTATACCACGTCCTAGCCGCGCAACCGCACGCCGACAAGCGCTGTATGGAAGGCGTCGTGCTGGAAGATCAAGGCGAGCATGTCAGAGATTTCGTCATTGTGAGGCCAACGGCTTTGGTGGACGGAGAAAAGGGCGTGAAGAAGGTGAGGGCGGGGTGGGAGTAGGGCGTGCAAGAGGAGAAGGAAAGAGTAGAGAGGGAGGCTGGACCGGCTATTGGATGGACAGTTGGGCGGAAGGACGTCGGTGCGTGGATTTTCAAGAATGTAATAGAAAGAGGGGGGTGGGATGGGAGGTGTGTTAGTCTGACGTACTGAGTCGGGCAATGCAGGTGGATTATGACATGGGCCTGGCGCAAAGGTACACTGGCGTTGTTTGTACGGATCTTGGAATCTTCGAAACTTGTGAGGATACTTGAAAGGCTTCTGGAGGACTGCAAGAGTGGACATTAATCAAGTTGGAACAATTCTTGGCCAGCAATATTAGGTTTGATAGTGCGCTTTCGACTAGGAATAAATGACAGTCCACACAGAATGTCCTAGGATAGTAAGACCCCGAAGAATTCTTCGAAATAGGGACGTCTTTTTGTAGAAGGGTTCGAGCGGGAGTAAAAACCATGACGATGGCAGGAGTTCCTAGAGTTCTTTCCTTTTATCATCAAAGGGACAAACTTCAAGCCATCGCGTAACGCATCTTTAGAATCGACGCTTTCGATGAGATGCAAGTGTATACAATCACATAGCGCTCAATCAGTAGGGGTAAAATCTTGGTTGCCTCTGTGCGAGATGAGCAACTGCTCATAGTTCTTCTGTGAGATTCTTGTCTCGAAAATGCTACGAAGTAAAGATAGTGATTAGGATAAAATATTCCTCAAAAGATCCTCCCACTTCAGACACAACGAAGGTCCATATGCCGCTCTTAAATCGCCCGCTAAAACGCCTTCAATGCCAATGTATTATTCCAGGGCATCCCAATGTGCCCAAAACAAAATATCCAACTCATGGGGGGTATTCGCGAACAGTGTAATCCGTACGTAAGTAGGAGGCAGAATGTTCATAAATGCCAGATGCCATAACGGCAGGACAAGTCTATCCCAACGATGCCTAGATGCATGGTTCCAGGTAGTAATAGATGATGGGTGGATTTTACGTCGCGGTGACGGGGCGCGGCGTCTTCTTCAGCCAAATATCGCCACCTTCGCCCCTTTCCCACTTCCTCCATGCGGTTTCGTATGCTTCTTCCAGGTCTCGTACCCACCTCTTCGTGTCGAACAGGCCACTGCTCCATCTTGCTTCGTATAGGGTGCGTCGAAGCTGGCTCAACCGACCTATAGCGCGGCCGTCTTGGTACCTGCAGTTGAGGGCGAGTCGAACAGCCTTGTTTTCGTAGTCTTCATCATTTTCTGCAATAAGCTCCTTTGCAGCCTGTAGACCTTCCTGAGTCTTCGGGAGCGCACCTTTGAGGATTGAAGCTGCCATGCGCGAGCACATCTTGTAATTGTATCTTGGCAGAGTGAGCAGCGGGGTGCCTGACCAAAGGACATCGGCGGCGGTCGTGTGTGCGTTGCATTCAGGCGTGTCGAGGAATAGATCGCAGACACGGGCGCGTGCAATATGCTGGCTTTTTTGGGCAACGTCTGTGAAAATTACGCGATTGGCAACTTCAGAGCCTGCCCATAGTTGTGCCGTTTGCTTGAGGTTCGTTTCGCCGAGGTCGGGGAAGCGGAGCAGCCAGAGGATGGCCTTGGGGACCTTCTGGAGGATGCGAAGCCAGGTTCGGAAGGTCGTTGGCTCGATCTACAAATGTTAGACTGAAAAAGGAGCGAAGACATGTTCAGCTTACCTTGTACAACTGATTGAAATTCCCTAGGATGATAGCGTCGTCTGGAAGATTGGGGAAGATTGTTTTCCGCATGTTCCATCTCCTTTTCTGCTCGTCCTCCCAATTCAGTTGATCCTCTTGAGCATCCGGGGCGCTCTGCCGATGGTCGCAGCAAAAGAAGGTGTCGCGGCAGTAGATGATATTCTCAGCGTAAATCCAGTTCTCGTCTTCGCCACCACTGTTCTCGTCAACGAGGGCGTCTTCCAAATCGACATTTCTGCGCCAGCTGCGAAGAGTGTTTGGTGGAACAGCAGTGTCATCAGCGAGCAGATAGTCGCACCACTCGGCGCCAAGTGTTCCTGCGAAACCCATGAATGACATCTGGATGGGGGCTGGACGGGCAGCAAACACTTCATTCCGTGCACCTCGGGTGTATCCGTTGAGGTTGACAAGGATATGTATCCCGTCATTAAGAATTTGGCTGACAAGACGTTCGGCAGGCCAACTGCTCGCATCGTAGAATACAGGCGCTTCCCTTTCGATCTGTTGCCGATGCACTGTATTATCGCTGGCTGTGGTGGCATAACAATAGGCCTTGACTCGAGCCTTGTTGTGGAGACCGAATACCGATTGCATTAGATGAGCGAGGGGGTGATTATTGAAGTCCGACGAGACGTACCCAACTTTTAAGTAAGGAGCTGGCGGAGGCGGAGGAGCGTATACGGTCGGAGGCAGCCATGGTGCCCTTAAGGTCGAACAGGATATCCGAAGGCCGTTCCGCTGGGAGATCAAGCGGATCTGCTTGGCCGACATCGGGCAGGTGAAGGTATGGAAAGGGAGTACTGTGGGAGCAGCAGGCACAGTCAATGCTGCCGGTAACTGAGGTCGCCGATAGCTTGCCATGGGTCGTTCCTTCGGGTGCCTGTACTTGTCTTGATACCACTGCCATGAGATCCTTCGTATGACACGCTCAACTAGACGAACAAGCCGAGCTCCTTCCCACTTGTGGCCTCGCCACTTGACCAGTACGCCTCGCACGCGGTTCTGTTCCTCTTGCAGCTCCTGGGCCGAGTTGCCTGTCAAGGTAAGCGACCGGAGTAAATCCTGAATGAATTGTTCGTCCATGATTCCCCGTCCCCAATCTTCACCATCCGACAGCTGTTTCTCGACCAAGCTCACGACCTTGTGTATCCAACCGCCGCTCCTTGCTCCTGATAGTCTGGCATCAAGTAGCATACCATTTTCGTCTACATGCCACCGATCCCGAGAACCACGATCTTCAGCAATACCACCTCTTCCCTGCCATCCACAGACTGAATTCAACGCGTTCGCAAGACCACAGACTGCTTCTGCAAAGTCCGGACTGGCTTTCACGGCTCTTCTATAGTACACAATAGCATCGCTGATCCGGCCCTTGTCCTTGACAGCGTTTGCGAGATTGGCGAGAGCAATATCAAAGTTCTTGTCGCATGCCACTGCTTGTTCGTACATTTGGATCGCTGCTTCCAGTTGGCCAATATCCTTCAGAAGGCTGCCCAAATTAGTGTACAGATGAGCATGTCTGCTGTCAAGCATCAGTCCATAGTGGTAGTACGCGAGTGCAAGAGCTATGCCACTGCCTGGAACTAGGCCTGGGACCGTTGGCTTTTGCATCGTGTTTGATACCGGGATGCGTTTGGAGGGAGCGGACTGCTGAACACTGGCCAAAAGAATGCCCACATTGTTGGCCGTAGAAGGACTTGGCTGCAAAGCGAGCGACAAGTAATACAAAGCCAGGATTTCCCTGACGCCGTAATTACTCTGGAATGCGGTGGCCTTGGGCGAATTTGTTGCCATGCCGTCCTGGAAAATCTTGGCCAAAGACAAGAGCGAGTTGCTTGTAGTTGAGATGGCAGCTTTTCGAGCCATGACCTCACCCGGAACATATCTAAGGCCTGGTAGGTCACCCTCTGGCGGGAAGCATAGTTTCGCCGTTTTGAGTGCTGGCTCAGGATGAAGCAGGATGGGATCAGTGGAGGGAGAGGTGCGACGACCACCAGGAGAGCGCTCTGAACCGTCGTAGCCCACGACAGACAGAATGTGCTGGATCAAACCGTCGATACCTTGCACCCGTAGGCCTGCACCAATGAGCACCGCATTCTCGAACGCCTTTGCTGCCCCTGAATTGTCTCCAAGGGCATACAGCATGTTGCCTTTCGCATGCACCAGGGCAAGGATACGGCCATTGTCGCACCCAGGAATGGCGTAGCCGCTGGATCCGAAGCCAGGCTGGTCTACTCCAGCAATTTCTTCGGGATCCTTAGGAAGTGACTCATTTTCCGTATCGTATTCGAACAACGGCCGATCTGAGGCTTCCGACAAGCGGGGTGACTCGGTCGCTGATGTCGAGCACTCACTTTGTCCGTCTACATTCTTCAAGATCTCCCCTTTCTTGACCAACTTCAAAGAGCTTTCCACCTCTTCAATGATCTGTACAGCTTCTTTGTTCCTGTGACTACTGCACAGCAACCCAAGAAGGTGTTCAACAGCTTCGAAATAGCTAGGCCTCAGCTTCACGGCCCTTCTCCAGTATTGTTCGGCTTCCTGTTTCTGGTGTAAAGCCAGGAGAGTCGCTGCTAGGTTGGAAGTAGCTTCGACGTGGCTGCATGAGTTAGCAAGTCTTCCTACAGCCAGCGTCGCCCAACTTACTCCTTGTCTAATGTCAGAATATGTTTATACCATCCATGCGCCTTTTGATAGTCCCCAAGCGCGTAAGCAAGACATCCACCCAAGAGAATGCCATCTATCCAATTCCATTGACTCTTCTCACAATGCTTGGTAATGGCATCCAACGCGGAAGCTGCTGTCAAGCTTGGAGGCACTTCATTGCGCAGTTGATGGATCCCAGCAACAGAACCCGACATACGGCGAAGAGGGCGTAGTGGTTCCATACCGGCAATTTGTGGATGGATTGAATGTGGATGTACGAATGATTGAGATTGCGAAGGGTACCACGGCTGTCTATTGATGTTTGAATCAACTCCACCGAGAGTCCAGGCGGATGAAGAGCGGCTGTGTGTCGGTCTTTGGAAAGCATCTCTATTCGTGTGTGGCTGCGAGTGAAAGTCGAATTTCGCCGTCTGCGAGACATCAGATGTGTGAGCGTTGCTAGAGCTACTTGTGCCACTGGAGAAATTTGCAGCTGGCTGTTTTGGGGGCTTCGGGTAGATGTGTGGTCGTGCGGACTGTTGATGGCCATTGGGGTGCTGTGAACTAGTCTTACGGGTTGACTGGAGGTACTTGAGTAAGTCAACATACACCGTATGTGCCCAGGCGAATATCCTCTCTCGACTCTGCGTATTCAGTGACTGCGGGGCGAACTCAGCCGTGGTCGGTGTGGGGAATTGATTTGCGACAGGCGTGGTCTGACCGGAAGCTACTGAGTAGTCCGGATGAGGGCGGTGGCTTGGTGGCACAGGTAATGGTTGGTCTTGATAATCTAAGGCAATATTGGGATGAGGTTGCTGGAACGAAACGGGGTAGTCATTCGCTGATCTACCAAGGAGGGGAAAAGGGGTTTGTAGCTGCTGCAGTTGGTAAGGATGTGGTTGGACATGCATGTTAGGTAAAGTATTGTTGTATGCATGGTTCATAAATGCGTTGTGTTGTGGGTGCGTCCAATTAGGTGCATGATGATTATAGTACCGTGGGTCTCGCATAGCAGCCGGACGATAGGGGATGAAAGTGCCATCATGCCAGTATGGGCCAAAAGGTCCTTGATCGTTCGACACGGTCGGGCCCAGAGGGCTCTGCATCATTTGTTCTGGGCCAGCAGCGAACGGATGACCGAACATGTGATACTGAGGATGGTTCTGTATTGGAGGGATCTGATTTAGCATTGAATCAATCTGCGGCGGAGCTCGTCCGGAGCCTGATTGGAAGTACAGACTGGGACTCCAGTCCACCGTCGCATCTTGCTGGATGCTGGGGGACCTGAGGGGCAAATCCTGCTTGAGACCGTAAAGAAGGCTCGATTCAGCCGTAACGGGTAGTATGATGTGCTTGGTGGCATGAGGCTTCTCCGTCTGTTCCACCGAAGTGCCATCGTAAGCTGCCGCGAGGATGCCATTCGGTGTCTTACGCCGTAGCATGTGCTCTGGTGGTTTGACCGTGTTTCTTCCACTTTCAGGGCCTTGCGAGTGGTACGAGTTGTGCCGCGACAATGGATGAGCGTACTGTTGAGGAAGCTGTTGAGCCATACTTCGCTGGTCGAAGCCTGGAGCATTCCGGAGTAGTTGGCCATTTGGAGAAGCGAGCGGCTGCTGGAAAGGGCCCAGCGGTGAATGCAACGGCGGTGGCAGCGGCGGAGGATGTTGTCGGACCATCGTCATGGTGGACAATGCCGATGTGGACGCTGGTGGGGGATTAGTGGTAGCCGTCTGTGTCAAGACGGCGACGGTATGCTCTTTCTTTGAGCAAGGCGGATGCGTCAACGAAATCTGCCAGAACCGTCAAACAGCAACCAGTACCACGGAAACTGCTGTGGAGCCCTGGCTGGTGCTGTTCAATTGCTAGACGCTTTTCACCAAGACCGGCTTGTGCCTATGCCTTTGCGAAGTCGTCTCCCGCCTTCCACACATGACATATCTTATGAATCGTGGTCAAAACTGCTAGCACCGGGAGCTCCAGACTGGAAGCCAGTAGAAGCCCGGGCGAATAAGAGGGACGATGGTAGGTTCGTCGGTTTGTAGGCTACGGTTCGCGATGGCGGCGCGTAATCAGGTGTGGGTCGTGGGATGGGGCTCACGGCGTCGGGAGGGGAGTGGTCTGCACGGCGGGCAGCGGTCAGCGATGAAAGCCACACCTTCTTGGTGTTTCTCGTCAGAGGGATGCAAGGGCGGAGGCCAACGTGTTATTGCCTCGAGCGCCCGCTGGCGGAATGCTTTTCCGCCCGCGTGCAGGGCGGCTGGGCAAACGGGGATGTTTGCAGGAAAGCAGGGCGGCTGCACACTTACAGTATGCGCTATGGCATCTGCCTGATGCGCCGGGGCACGGTTAGTTGGCTGTACGTACGTGTGTCGGGTCGGGCTGGGCGAGATGCAGTGCAGCGTTGCGGGCGCACCACAGCGGGCTCGGAGGGTACGAGGATGCGAGGCGCAGTCGTGGCCGCGTCGTGCTGCCTGGACGTTTCCCCGCTGGTGCTGCTCTCGGCGTGGAGAGGCAGCAAGGACGTGCAGTGCAGACGCAGAGTCAGGCACAGAGATTTGAGGCAGGCCAGGTGCCAGGGCGGATGACGGGTAGACTACATGTATGTGCAGATTGAACGCGGGAGATCCAGCGGGCGTTGGCAGGCGCTATGGGTGGGTTCGAGCTTTGGTGGCTGCATGATCCTGGACGCCAACAGGCCGTCGCTCCGCCCTATCAGCACTCCATGCCTGCGGATGCCTGCGTACGCCTGCATTGCACGTCGAGTCGCTGCCGTCGCCCGCGCTGCCGTGGTGCTTGCCTGGAGACGCGGTGCGAACTGCGGGCTCCCAGCGTGCGTCGTCGGGACCGCTCTGGGGCAGCCACGCAACCGTCGCCGACTCTAGAGCACGGCGTGCGTCTTCTGGCGCCGGCATTGCAGCAGCCCCAGCTGCATGGACGAAACAAAGGCGAAGTGGCGTGCAGGCCGCTCGCTGAGCAGCCCTCGGCCTCACCACTCAACGGCCAGCGATCCACGCAGCCAGGGGACGTCGTCTTGCCACCGCCGGAAAGCTTGCCCAAGATGCTGCGCTGCAACTTGAGCCGCCGTTGCCCAGCGTGCTGCAGCTTGCATGCTTGCTTCGTCACAAGACTCTTCCACCGGTATCCACGACCCAACACCAAGAACACCCTTCTCCTCGAATTATGGGGCGCCCGCAGCATCTGACAAGCAGCGCTCGCCGCGAACCGTTTAGCCTAGATTACTGTTACCAGATCGGTGAAGGGCCCTGGCAAGCCCGCGCCTCTACCGCTGTTGATTCCCTGACAAACATCGGGGTTGGCGCCCACCGGGCACGCAAATCGCCATTTCGCCTGCCAATGCTGGCAGCGAACAGGTCGAACTGTCTCATCTGTGCCGCTGACCAAGTATCAGGTACATGCTTTATGGCTCACGTTATACATGCGCAGCTGAAACGCGCCCCAACGCCGCCCCATGTCGTCACGCTGCGCATACATATGTAGACCGTAAATGATGGACCACTACACCATTGCCAGAGGCCGGTGCAGCGGTGAGTAAAAGGTCGTTCCTCTCCTTCACTCCAAAATAGGGTCAAACCATGGTCCAGTCCGAAAACAGGAAGTATGACCCAGAGTGTTGGTGAAGTTGCATCACGCTCATCTTCATACGCTCGTCGTCCAACACTGTGGGCTTCCGCAGAACGGCTTCTTGGTCTGCGACGGACCGTCCGCCTCCCGATTGTGTTCAGGTTGCTCAAGTCTCCGAGCTCACTAAGCTTCGGGAAGTACGGAGAGTATCCTGGTTCAGATGTTGCCGGATGCCGATTCGATCAGCAGTGTGCAAGCTGCTGAACATAAAGTGTTCGCTACGCCGCCTTTTTGCGCTGATTGTACAGGCATAGATTGGAAGTGCGCGTCTGGCTGCTGAAGTAAAAAAAAGTGCTGGCGCCATGCCGCAGAGACGCGTAAGAAGTACCAGACCGCCACTACGGCAAGACGCAATAGCAGGAAGCCAGTCTCCGATGTTTGCAGTTGATGCTTCGAAGAGAAATTTGTAACCGCAGCAGAGTATTTCTGTCTGTTAGCAGGACATGTACGCTTACCACATTTGCAACGCCGCCATATGTGAACGAATGTAGCTATTCATGCGCTTCAACGGAGCGAAGAAGGAGTAGGCTGGGAGCTTCTCAAAGAAGCCAATGTAACGGATGCAGCAGTCCTTCTGAGCTGTATGTATAATAGCCTACTGCAGCGTCCATCGTGGCTGTCAAGTCATCTCGCGACATTTGAGTGAGTGATGGGTGTTTGGCGGGCAGAGTCGAAGTTTTTGTTGCACTTCGGCGACTGGAGATAATCCGGCGCCGAGGGGTGCCGCTAATTGTTGGCGATGTGGCATGTTTCCGAACAACGAAGTGACGGGCTTCTACCACGCGCTCTTTGCACACCCCGATATATCTTGACACCAGGCGCGACCTTGCGATCAACGCCCGCTGCATTGTTCGCCTTTCCCACTCTCCGCGCAGTCTCAAATTACATTCACAATATGAGCTCAGAAGCACCTCCGCAGCCTCAAGGGCAGCCCCAAGGTCCACCTCAAGGTCAACCTCAAGGACCACCTCAGGGTATGCCTCAAGGACCACCGCAGCCCGGCCAACAGCCCACACCCGAGCAGATACAGCAAATGCAACGCCAGCTTGCCATCGAGGCAGAGAAGAACGGAATGACCGTCCCCGAATATATCAACAAACTCAAGCAGCAGGCCATGGCGCAACACCAAGCGCAGTTGCGCCAGCAGCAGATGGCGCAACAACAACAGCAGCAACAGCAGCAGCAGCCGATCCAACCGGGCCCACCGCAGCCAGATGCGATCGCGCTTGCAAATTGGTTGAAGGGTCAGGACTTGAAGCCGCGTACAGTGATTCACGATGAGAAACGAAAGGACATGTTTCGAGGTACGGTGCATAGAGAATCGTGCAACCAGGCCGGGCAGCTGCTAACACAATAACAGTCAAGCGCGCCATCCGTGCTCTCATGTCCCCAGCCTACGAGAAAGCCTGCTCCAAGAACCCAATCCTACCTAAAGTGAACGACCGTGTCACCGCAGAGAACGCCTTCAAGAAACTCCCTCTCTCACTCCTCGCCCTTCGCGTCTCAAAAGTCGACCCCGAGCACGCCCACGAAGGCCACAACCATGCCAAACCCAAGCGGGTCAAGGGTCTCTGGACCGTCAAAATCGAGCAGCACCAGGAAGCCAACGACGACTGCTACTACATCTGGCTGTACGAGGGCTCACAATGGAAGCAGAAGCTGTATGCGGTCGGTGCGCTCGTTGGTATCCTCGCCGTGGTGCTCTTCCCTCTGTGGCCCATGAAGCTGAGGCTGGGTGTGTGGTATCTCTCTATGGGCATGCTTGGTCTCATTGGTCTGTTCTTTGCCATGGCTATCGTGCGGTTGATCCTCTTCATCATCACCATGTTCGCGGCACCCCCTGGTCTGTGGCTGTACCCGAACCTCTTCGAGGATGTAGGCTTCTTCGACTCGTTCCGACCAGTGTGGGCGTGGCAAGAGGTAAGATTTCTGCAGACTAGTGCCGTCCATTTCTAACACTATGCAGACACCCGAGGACATCAAGAACAAGAAGCGCGCAAAGAAGGAGAAAAAAGCCGCCAAATCGCCGCCAGAGCCTCGGGAACACCCCTCAATGGAAAAGCCACCAAAGGCAAGAAAGCGATCTCAGGCACTGCAACTCCCCAGCCCGAGGCCCAAGCCCCGCACCTGCGCCTGTCCCCGTCGAAGCTGAGGCAGCGCCGCAGCCTACTGGTTCAGAAGCCCCTCCCACAGGTGCGGTGTCCCAGCGGCCTCCGCGTGCGACGGTGGAAGAGGCGGAGGACGACGAATAGAATTCGCGTTCTCGTTCCTGTTCCCGTCGTAAGAAGTCATTTCGTTCAAGCATCCGAAGCAGGCGTTAGGGAGTGAGTGGTTTGGGAAAGTTCTTCCAGGATGCATCGCCGGCTGTACATGGGTTTGAGAAGCAGGCCCGTTTAGGCCGAGAGCTTCTGTAGTATATCCCTGAATATTGATGCGTTTGATTCTCCGAGTTTTCCCGAATTGGACAGAACCACGTCTGATCGTGTCTCGGTTTGCATTTCATCTGCCCCATGTGAGAGCTTCAATTAGCACTTGATCGCAAAACGGCATCAACGAAAGCATCAAAGGGATGATGGGGCATCAGATTGAAGAGTGTCTGTGCATTTCACACTTTTTGCGTCACTGTGAACCCGAACCATAACGCCTCAGTATGAGGGACCGACGACCGCGAGTCTCTATGTTTGTCCCAACGCCCCGCCATTTCATCTACAACCTCAAAGACATAGCCCAATCGCTGTGCGTCCCGCATCCGCAAACCATGCCAAGATCCTTAACGCCCGACCGATGCTTGCATGTGAACAACCATACCAGAAAAGTACCAGATCGCCATCCCAATACATTGGAAAAACAAAAACAGCTGAACCCTACTCCACCGCTCCCTCAAGTAGTGCCCGTCTGTTGCCGGCTGACCGGCGGGCTACTATGCAGGTTCGATGCTGTAATCGGCGAATGCGTGACGGGGCTCGTGGGATTGGCTTCGGAAAGCTGTCGTTCTATTCCAATGTCAGTATTGATCATTTGCACCGGAACACCTGACCCACCTAGCTCCCGTATCCTCTGCTTAAGCATCTGATTCTCCCTCGTCAAGTTCTGCGTCTCCGCCTGATAGAAGGCGCTCTCATCCCTCGTACTTATGCTGCTCGGCGGGAGGAACTCAGTACTCTCATGCGGGGCAAAGCCATGTGAGGAGGTAGGACGCAGCGCGGGCGAGACGGCTTGCGAGCTGTTTCTCGAACGCTCAGCGAAGGAGGATTGGCGGGACATTGTGTTGTAAGGGGAGCGGGAGCTGGGGTTGGGCAGGGTTGTCTGGGAGGTCGAGGGGATGTTGGCGGGTATGTGAGGAATGGACATGGAGCGCTCGGAGGTGGGAGTGCTGTCGTCAACTGCGGATGTGGAATGGTGCGGGCCTTGGGATTGGAGTTGTTGGATTTGGGTTTGTTGTTGGCGGATCATACTTAGAAGGCGGTTCTGATGGGATATTAGTTACTGTGTGGTTCCTATCCCAAGGACTCTTTGGCGGGGTTGCGCATGAGCCACTCAAGACTTTGGCCCGATATGAACTCACTACTTGGCCCTCTTGCTCGTATTCTAGCTCCTGGTGCAGTTCTCCCAGGCTCGGTGCGC
This sequence comes from Paraconiothyrium sp. Pb-2020, assembly GCA_022419385.1. NCBI lineage: Eukaryota > Fungi > Ascomycota > Dothideomycetes > Pleosporales > Didymosphaeriaceae > Paraconiothyrium > Paraconiothyrium sp. Pb-2020. The sequence goes on from JAJUBI010000006.1 coordinate 3,671,100, forward strand.
GCTCATGGTGTGGGCTTTGTGGCCACGGTGCGCCCCGACGACTCGATGATGGACTCCTCTGCATCTCTCCTGGGGCAGGAATTCCGGGGTCATTGAGATTGAGGTTCATCCTAATACTGGATCTGCGCCGCGCCCGCTCTACCTCCCTCCGCATGCTACCGGAGGATTGCCGTCGCAGATCCTCATTCTGGATGCCGGCATTCATTGTAGCTGCTGCTGCGAGGGAGTGCGGCGGGGTGTGTGAGGGCGACTGCGACATGGTGCGACTCTGCTGATCGGCGGGCGATACTCTTGTCTGGAGGGGTATGCCTATGGGCGATGGTGACGAAGGTGGTAGTGAATTCAGATCCGGAGGCATGGCGGAAGTGGAGAACAAAAGGTATGGATAAAGGCGGGGATGGTAGGGGACTGCGGAATGGGTATGACGCACAGGTTGGGGGAGTGTAGAAAAGTAACGCGGTCGTCGTGCCGCGGTGGAGAGACATTGTAGGCGGGAGGCGGGGTAGCAAATGGCGGCTGATCGAATGCAGGAAGCGCCGACCTTGGCTGGACGCTTGCGCAGGAACAAACACTGGACACACGCTCGCTACCGCAGCTTTTGCATGCACATGAGCATGCAAAGATTGACCACCGTCGCCTACGACTGCAGTGTGCGCGTGCTGCTCCAGAGCAGAACAGCGTTGTACAGGTAGGCAAAGCCGTGCGAAGTTGACTGACACGCTGCCCAGTGGACACCCACCCCTCGGTCGGCGTACGCCTCGCGCTCAGGCATCCTTCAGAAGCTTTGAGACCCACGAGAGGTGTTCCCGTCTGGCTTGACCGAACTCTATGCTGTGCGTCGCTATATACGCGCAATGTCTGCAAACGGAGCTCACGCGTCGCAGACGTGTCCGCATCTCATCACACCCCGCGCCCGCTATCGATTAATCTCAGCATGCATGGCTCGATGGCGGCGTGATTACACTACCGACCCTGCGCCTGGGTTCGCCGTCCGTGCTGCGCCTGGCCTCCATCGCCCGAGTCTCTGGGCTGCAGAAGCGACGTGAACCATTCTTTTGCCCGAGGCCCGCCGTTGCAACACGCATGGCGCCCTCATGGCCTCGAGCATCCTGCGACTGTGACACAGAACGCGCACATGGTCGGCGGCGCTTCTTCAGGTACATTGCAGTCACACCACCGGGCCGGCCTCTGGCAACAGCACGAGCTGCTCCCAGCAGTGGATCGGGGAGCTGACGATCGACCTCGCGGAAGGTTGCCGGCGCGGCGTGGACGGAGGCGTTAGCCCTGGCAATTTCACAAGGCCTCTCCCGGAAGCTCTAGGTTCATTTGTCACATTTCGCCTGGCCCCATGGAGGATCGACTTCCGGTCGCACGGGGCTCACGGCGCTGCTGGACTGACCGGCGCGTGCGGTGACGCGAGGGCACGAAGACCACATTCCTCGGTGACAGCGCCGGCGTGCTTTATAAAAAGCTCTGCACGACGTCGACTCGTCCTCTGGCTGCTCAAACACAGCCAAAACAAGCCAACGGTCCATAGTGCAGAATGGTGCAGATAGGCTCCGGCTGGTGTGACGGGATCCCGAGCGCCATCGCCCAGTTTAGCCATCTTGGCCTGAAAAGGGGCCGCTGGGCTGCCCGAGCGCGCCCACTGGCTCGCGCTGCCCAATACCCCCTGCCACTCTCTCCATTACACGGCCTTCACTACCCGCGTCAGTCACGGTGCTCTTCGTTGTTTCTTCGCACGTTTCAGTCTCTGCTCGTCGTCTCCTACGCGCATATCTGCAGCGTACCCCTCTCTTGGACACATGTCCTGTCCCCTCGTTTGATATAGGGTTTTCGTATGCTATAGCCCCGCCGGCTTCACACTCGTTCACAGGGTCCTTTGCAAATTCTATTCTACGCCTCATCTACCATTGAATCCCGGCTCGGCCATATTCCAACCACCTCGCGCAACAGTGACACGCTTTTCTCTTTTCTCACCATATCAATCTTGATACACCGCCTCTTCGTCGCATTCCTTATACCTCACTGTCTGAGTTGCTGTGCCACGCTGTGGAACTGTTCATTGTACAAGCGAATCTCGCCCAGCCTGCTTACTCCAACGTTACGCGGCCAGCCTACCCTTCCTTGCGAACCACCTTCAGCCTCGTGGCCACGTTAATGTGTTGATTCCGAGGCTCTTATCTGGCGATCGACAGCCATGGCTCCGAATGACAACGTTTCGACCTCCCGCTGGCGGCGGAATCGGTCCAGCGCAAACCTTCTCCAACAAAACCTCCAACCAACGCCGAGCGCCACGAATATGACTTCGCTCAATCCCCCGCCGATACTTGAGCGCAAGAACTCCAGCAGGATGTCCCTCTTCAATCTATTTAGCAAGCCAAAGGTAGAGAAGGCAAGAGGTCACATAGAGGTTGGCCTTGCTGTCCCGATGCAACCGCAGGAACCACCTAGACCAGCATCACCACCGAAATCTTCGCTCCGACATAATCCCCCATCTCAGGCACAGCAAGTGCACCGAATGCGATCGAGCCAATTCCTCCGACCCAAGTCTATGCGACCGGCCAGCATTGCACGGCACCCATGTGATGAATGGGACCCTCCACCGCTTTTCCAAGCTTATCCACAGTCGGTCAAGTATGCAACAGTGCAAGCTTGCATATATTCACCAGATGCGCTCATCCGGACACAAAGCCAGCGAAGACAGGCGGAACTGATGCGCGAGCGAATGGACAGCCACAGGGACCTAGCAACTACACTTGAGAGTAGCTCCGAACACAGGAAACTTGAAAAGACCCACAAACGTTTGGACTCCATCTTACATTCTACGCCACAGTTGACCAATAAGATTTACGTCTTGGTGACATCCGGCCATGTCTTGCAGTACTCAGGCGAGGGCCCCTTCGATCGGCTTCCGGAAAGAGTACTCAGGTTAGGCAAGGACTCCGCAGCATTTGCTTCCGATTTAATACCCGGCAAGCATTGGGTCCTGCAGATCCTACAAAGCGCGAACGAGGACGGCACCGCAGGTGAAGGCCCAAAGCATTCGCTCCTTCAACGACTTCGATTGGGTGCCCCTGCAAGAAGAGATGCATCAAGCTTTCTGCTAGTAATGGAAAGCGCTGAAGAAATGGAATCGTGGATGACGACGGTACGAAAAGAAATTGAAAATCTCGGAGGCAAGAAGGCAAGCAGTGAGTCCAGCCGCAATTCTGCTTCGATTGACGACTCGTCTCCGGCAAAGATTTCAATAGAACGTCCACATCAACGACCACCGATCAAACGTGGATCCAGTCGCTTGAGTACAATCACTCCGGTTGACTCGCCCTTGCAGTCGCAGTATTCGGACTCTCCTAGAATTGTCACATCTGAATGGGAGAATGACCGCAAAGAGAAGACTGCCAGCATTGTCGACTCGGCCAGCATCCAGTCTTCTCTGCCAAGCCTGCACCGCCAGTCTGTCGAGGCACCCTCAATCGCTGCAAGCAGGGACTCCCATGAGCAAATTCAACTCGATCAGCTTCGTGAGAGATCGCGATATTCTTACATGTCGACTGCAACCTCTGTATCAGGTGCCGGTACTCGGAATACTTCGCGAGACCCGTCACCAGCTCCACCGTCTCCTATCAAAGAGGTTTCAACCCCAGTAGACGCAGAGCCGCGCCGAAGCGAGACGTCTCTCAGGTCGTTTCATATGCATCCTGGGAACAGCAGCACCCGCCGAAGATCCATGCAGCCTCTACCTGTCACCAATGAGGACAACTCTGTATCCGCACAGATTGCGCGCACACCTAAGCGCCACTCTATCTATGGGCCGACTTCTCCAACTGCGTCTGAGCCAAGGAGGTTGATTGACCCAAGATCTAAATTGGAAGCTGGCACACCATTATCGGATCTAATAACACTCAATCCAACGAAACCTGCTCCTGTCTCTGCGAACAATTTTCAGCCCAGGTATACGCCAAGGAGTTCGAGTGCGCCTCCAGGAAGGCTGCTCACTGCGATATCGCCACCACCGAAGACACCACTACCAACTCCTCCGACTCAGCGCCCTCAATCGACGGTCATTGGCAGCTTAACCACTGCCGCTGCCGCTCTGCCAAACCCTTCAGAGCGCCGGGTGTCAGCGACACCGAAGCCTTTCTTGCGCCCCTTCCCAGTAAGGCCGCAGACCCAGAATGCCGATGGATCGATTGTCGTTCCACGCCGCGCCTCTCTTGCGCCCGGTAACAAGCCAGCTCGTCTTCCACTCGGCGTTAATGTTAATCGTTCCGTTACGGAGCCTGCACGGCCTATATCCGCTATCACCAGCCCCGTTACACAAGCCCGTCAGACCAGTCCCTCGCGGTCATTCCAGAACACGCAACCAATAGGACAATCACTTCGCCGCCCAACATCCGTGCAGATACGCTCCGATCCCGCCCCCTTCCTCTCAGCGTCCCGGCCCAACCGCGCTGTATCCAGTACACCATCTTTCGTACCTGGAAACCGTGCTGTCTCTAGTACACCCTCCTTCGTCCCTAGCAACCGTGCATCCTCTACGCCTGCGCCAACAACACTGCTCAGCAAGAGTCCGAGCATTCCTGTTCTCCGCGGCCATGGACAACAGCTTGCTCCCCCGAAGAATCTCGCTCCTAGACGCAGCATGCCCGCCATGGGTCTGCCACCGCCGGCTCCTCCACCGAACATGCCTCTGCCACCTCCGCCTCCGGTCGAAGCGCCCAGGGCCGTAGTTGTCTGAGCCCTCCGTCACTATGTTTCCTTATACTACAACGCCATCTTGGCTTGGCAAGGACGCGCCGACGTCTAACCGGTCACTTCGGTTTCTTTTGGGCGCTTTATGTTTCCGTCACGTGTTACGTCTTTCTTTTCGCATGATACCTCTGTCTTGCCGTTGTTTCTTTGGCTTCTCAATATTCACCTTTATGTTGTGCTATCTGTCTCCTTCGTACATTGTATCATTACCACATTATGTTTACCATTTACGTCTTCTACGCTTAGAGAGCCGATCTGGCTTAGAATATTGGTACATGGGCTCAAAGGTAGAGCAAATGTTGGGCCGCGATATCACGACGCGGCAGGGATTTCTTATGCGGTGAAAAGACTTTGGACATGCTACGACAGTGTAGACATTGGGTAGTCTATCAAATGAAGAAGAATAAATCATAAATATGCTTTGGGCGAAAATGCCTCGGTTGGGTATCAATTTTCACTCGCACTCACTGCATCACATCACAGCACATCACATCACTGCACTGCACTGCACAACGCAGCGTGTCACAACGCCTTGCTTTTGACTTGTCACTACGCATATCCAAAGCCCCTGGACCCAGTAAACCTGGCCTATATCCAAACCCGCCGTTGTCATAAAAGTCGCACTAGCTTCTTTGCCCCGCGAGTCAGTCGCGCTGCGCGATCGCTGGGGCTAGTGTCGATCAAGGCTGGTTTGTTTCAACTTTTGTTTCGAGAAGGCTTCTGGTGGGTTGCGCAATTGTGGGGTGGGAGGCGAGGGAGTGGGTCTTGGGGTGGTGATATTGAGTTGTTGGGGGCGGTGGACAGTGGGTTAGTGGCTGGTCTACTGGTCTGGCGAGTGGTTTCGTTGAGAGACTTAACACTTTGTTTGATACAACTTTATTCGTGTCCTTCCGAGGCCGTAAGAACGCTGGAGAATAATGTAAAGATTTATATTCCTGCTACTCCAAGGCCATCTAGGAAGTAAGACATTCCGACCAGCAGTTCGACTAAACACCGCCTCAATTCCTATTCAGGCTTCGAGGCCCCATCGATAATACACGTGCTCACAGGTCGCAACCTTATCATACAGTCGCCGTGCTGCAACATTATCCGTCTCGGTAATCCAACTCACCCTTCGACAACCCATCCTTTTCGCAGTCTCCGCGACCGCGTCCATCAGCATCCTCCCATATCTTTTATTCCGCTCGTTCTCGGTTACAAATAGATCTGTTGTTGTCGTATCACTATTGCTGTTTCAACGTGTTTCCAACAGAGATGCGCTTACCACTGAGATAACAGATGCCCTTCTCTGACCAGGGACTGGGCAATTTTGTGAAGTGGGCAAGCCCATATAGCTCGGAGGTGGAGGCGTTGCGTACCACCAGACAGTAGATATCACCGTCTGCAGCTAGCAGACGCGCGAAAGTGGATGGGAATTGCGATTCTGGGAGAGTTGTATTCGCCGTGTCTGTGAGGTACTGTCGCCATATGGCCGCCCATTGAGGGTAGTCTTGCTGCGTGAGAGGGCCGATCGTAACAGTCATCTTGTGGCTTGGACACAGCAGCGGTCGAGTTGAGTATATCGGTGATTCTAGGTTTGGGGTCGAATCGTGTATATCGGTGACCCTGGGTTCGAGGTCGAGAGACCCTTTGCGCAAGGCTCCAGAGTCTGGTTAGTCTTGTTGGGCTACGTGCGCCAGGCTGTCAGAGGCCCAAGGTGCTTCGTCATAGTGAGGCTGATGGTTGCTGCATAAACAATCTTTCTCGTTTCCATTGGTTCTTGGCAACGTAGCACAGCATCTTCTGATATAGTCAGCTTTATGCCTACCGGGCCCCCTTATTCTCGAACTGTAACTTTTCAGCCTCTTAGTTTTTATATACCTCTTACACATCTTCCTGGGCCCGAGTTCACGACACATACCTTGCGAACCAAGCCCGCAAGCCGATGCAGGATTTCTTTGTGAAAGCAAGTCTGACCGAACATCATGACAATGTACGCAATACCGATTAACGAAACCTGGGTCGTCCAGAAAGACTGGTCAAATGTCACTCTAGATGGGATGATGTGACAGAATCAAACAGTCAATTGGGTTAGCGAATTTTGGGGGAATGGCTTCCTGTCGGCAACGTCTCGCAACCCGTCTATCTGACCATTTTCCCCTACAATATCGCCTCGATAAAATTCCCCACGACGGAGCACCAGGCGTTCGACAATATATTTGCTCTGGCTAGGATGATACTATCACCAGATTATTATAGCAGCCAAGTATGATGTATCCATCCGATCAGTGGTACCTACGACACTTTGATGCGGATCTCATTCTACTTCCTACTCTTGTTCTCCATTGTGTTTCACCGGCACAATTGGCTGGCTCGCAGCATCAGGCGCAGCTATGGTATACTCCGCTACGGTAGCCGTTCATGCCCTAGCCATGCTTACGCAATTCGAAAGGGAAACACACCTTGGGTATAGCAGATCTGGCCAATCACAAGGCCATCCGGACCTTCGAACATACTTATCCAATACTAATGGCGTCGATCGTATTGACCGTGCCGATCCTCAAATGGTCCACAAACGTTCGGCGCTCCAAAGCTCAAATCATAGTCGTGATTTGGGGCATGCTCATATTCGCAGCTTTAGGCCCAGTGTTACTCATGATTTCCTCCCACCCGAACGGGAAGAGTTTCCGCAACTATAGCTTCAACAGGGGTACTGCGTTGCTTCTTTGTCCAATGTCTTTTACAAATACCACCACCTGCGCGATCAAAGCACCACTGACGACGGAAAAGTATCGCGACTGTCAATGTGTGAGCTTCTGTGGTCTTTTAGAACCAAGCACGCCCATGAGATCTGGTGCGTCCATGGTTCCATTCATACTACCCCAGCGTCAGTACGACATGGCAAGCAATAAGCATGTGGTGGACTTTTTAAAAAGGACGAACTATCCGGTCCAGGCGATGGCAGTGGCCATTTCATTGTTCATAGCTCTGTCCTTGCTCATGAACCAGTTTACTTACCGACAGATGCGTTGTATCATGTTTCGAATACTCAACATGCATCCGACGATACTCAAGGCGAACTGGAAAACTTCCAAGGCGCGAAGGAGCGACTCCAGCTATAAGTTTGCTTTCTCTGGTTTCAGAGATGCGCGAAGGTCCGCCAATGGCAGTACATCGTCGTGAAGACTACATCAACACTGTTCTTCCTCACAGGCGTAATTCTGACGGTCCTCGCTCCTTGGAGAGAAATTACAAGACAATCGGTCTGCGTATCTTGCAGATGATCGATGATCGCATCGATGACCACCTTGACCAGCAGAGAATCGAAGCGACAAAACAGGCTTCCAGAAATACGCAGCCTACCTCCACCACTTCTTCCCCCGCCGCAGATCATGCGTGCGCTGAAAATCACAATTGATTTTGGTACAGTGAGTGCGTCGTGTCCTAGTGTGGGTCCGAGGAAAAAAGCATTGCGTTCCTGGTGTCGAATTCTCAGCCAGCTTGAAGAAGGCATCATTGGATTAGATTAAGCGAGAACGGTATGGCTGCAGCCAATTCATGGACCACTAACTCTCAGATGACGTATACTCCATCCATGTCATGGTTCTCACAAATCACAGCAGTAGTGAGTTATGTGCCGAGCTGTTCGGAGTCCGACGACGCAACTTAAACAAACAACCGCCAAATCGCGTGCGACGCCGGCTCCGCCCAGATGTTCAAGTAGCAAGCACAAGAGCGAGAATAAGGGCGAGCCCCGAAGAGCTTACCGAGTCAATTGGTTCTCGAGCAAGGCAAGTGAAGTGAGTACTCTATTCCAACGGTGGGGTATCCTAATCCCTGTTAGCAGCGACGAACCATAAAAGAACTTGCGTAAACTGTTCGCATTGTTGTTCTGAGGAGATTCTAAGATCGAAGCGTCTGAGCTTCCTTCTAACGCAAATGCCGTTGAAAGTGATCGTCGTAGGAGCTGGGATCGGAGGGTTGACTGCGGCAGTAGCCCTCCGTCAAGCCGGTCATGATGTCGAAGTGAGCATCTTTGCGTGCCTTTAGATCCCTTCCATGCAATACTAAAGTAACGTAGATCTTCGAGAAATCCGCCTTCGCCGCTGAAATCGGCGCCGCGCTCATGGTCTGTCCGAACGGAACGCGAGTGCTGAATAAACTCGGCTTCTCATTCACGAATGCGCGCGCCATTATCCTTAAGAACATCAACGTCATGGATGGACGAACGTTAGAACAGATAGCCGCAGTAGATGTGAGCAGAGCGGAAGAGACATTCGGCGCGAAACTGTGGGCAGTCCACCGCGTAGATCTGCACAAAGAGTTGTTGCGCTTGGCGACTGAAAAGGATGGGCTCGGCCAGCCGGTGAAGCTGCGATTGAGCTCTGAGGTGGCCACAGCGGAAACAGATGGCACGATCGTACTGAAGGACGGTTCGATACATACGGCGGATCTTATCGTTGCTGCGGACGGACTAAAGTCGGTGCTACAAAGGGTAGTGACCAAGGCAGCCGGACCACCGACAGCGACTGGATTGAGTGCGTTCCGCTTTTTACTCGACACGGAAGTGTTGAAGGCTGATTCGAGGCTCGCGGCGGCGCTGGACCGAAAGGGTACGTCTGATGTCGGATCGCTGCAAGATACCCACGACCCTACGAAGGTGAGGTATATAATCTGGTACGAGTGTAGAGAGTACGTATTTTCATAAGGGGCCAAAAATATCGAGGCTAACGGTCAATCAGTGGCAAGACGCAGAATTATGTAGGCATTCACCCTACAAGGGATGTGAATGGTAACGATCAAGAGGGTGAGTTGACGCGTGACCAACCTTCGGGAAACGCTAAAATACTTTAATAGAAGTAAAAGCCGCAATGCTGGATGAGTTCAAGCATTTCGCACCCGAGGTGCTTGAAATCGTCAAGTAGGTCTATCATCCCCTATTCTAATGTGATTATGCCCTGACGAAGGAAGACAATCGTCGGCGGCAAAGTGCTGGCCGTTGTTCGTGCACGAGCCGCTATCGGATTGGTACAACAATCGCATAGTACTCATTGGCGACTCTGCGCATCCGGTAATCAATGATCATCCTCTTTTGTCAACTTCGCTAACTAGGTCGTAGATGCTACCGTTTAATGCACAAGGTGCAGTATCAGCCATGGAAGACGGCGGAGCTCTAGGCTATCTTTTCCAGAATATCAATGATGCAAATCTGGTGCCTGAGCGATTAGAAGTTTTCCAACGCGTTCGAGCGGATCGCGTAGCTCGCGTACAGATTCTATCCAACGTGAAATTAGGCAGAGAGACAGAAGTCGAGGAGCAAGTTCGGCGCTATGCTGATCCGCGAGGCTCGAGTAGGTCGACGATGTGCCTTATCAGGTGTGGCAAAATTCTTACCACTGTCCAGGCGTGCCAACGAACATGGTTGAGCATGTTGCTCATGATTACGGGTGAGCCTCACTGCGTAGATGCATTTTGTAGCATGCTGATTATTCCTAGGTACGACGTTTTCCAGAAGTGTGATGAAGTTTTGGCTGCAACCTCGAATCGGCGCCTGCCAGCTTAAAATTTCGAAGGGGTACTAAAGAGCAAATCATTCAGAAGGTAGGTATAATTCTATACTCAGTGAGATGATACAGTTAGGTTTAACAGTGAATCCACACTTTCTCTACGCTAGAGGCGTATGTGCACGTGTATTTTCCCACGCTACCTTGAGTAGTCATAGTTACGGATGCATAGTGCAGATTATAGTCTTCTTAGACAACTAAAGCTCACGCTCTTGCCTCCCATTGTCACTACCTTTTAGACTAGCACATATGAAAAGGGCTACCCTAGACATTCTAGGCGCAGATTTCTTGACCACGAAATATATAGCTCTAACCTATGATCAGGTGTATTCTTGAGGCATGTCCAGATAATCTGGGGAGACATGGTAACGCCTTCACGCAAGTATTCTTTGACCTACCCTATCTTAACAAATTAACGAGGTAAGTGAGGCCTAAAGCAAAAGTAAGGTGGTACAAGTTACTAAGCGTCTGCATGTATCCTTGCTTTTTGATATGACCACGCACAGACCTTGTAGTTGCCTGGTGCCCGTCAATAAACATTCAACAATCTCTAATTTGCTTCTAAAACTCCTATCGCAGTACGCAGCCTTCGAAATGGCTGCACCTACTAAGCCTCCGAGAGCGTTACTGAGCGAAACCAACGATCCAGAAAAAGCCATACTTATCTTCCGAAAGATCAAATATGAGGTGCAGTTCGTGATAAGCAATTAATGGCAGGACTAACACACGCACTAGAATCTTGTAAAAACAGCATATACCGCTTTCAGTCACACGTACTTGCGCGATGACCATAACGTGCATTTCCACGTCGCGTCCGAAGACTTCCGAGGTGGCCGATGTCGTGCGGCGCTTTTCCCAGATTTGTGGGAAGAGTATGAGTATCTGACTGGCGAGATCACTGATGATGGAGAACTCCGAGTTTGGGTGCATTTTATACGCAAACCACAAGAACAAGAGGCGCTGGTAAGTCTTCAGCAGCTAGTATACCATGAGTAAATTTGAGGGTCATCAGCGCTGATAAAAGGTAGATTCAAGAGACAGCTTCCGTTGCTGAGTCAGAAGATCCCATTCAAGCCGACTTCCGTCCAGATAGGAACGTGGAGAGGTTACTCGCCAGCTTCCGAAAGCCACGAAGATCAAATAGGGCTCGCGATTCTGTTGCGCCCTATCGTCGTATCGAGTCTCGCCGCGAATCTACAGCAACAATTGACGAGGAAGATGGACCAGTGTACCACAAGGCGATCCCAAGATATAACCCAGATGTCCATCCAGCCTTGCCGGAGGATGCTACGCCCGACAATCATGCGAGGGACCTGCAAGCGGAGAAGAACAACAACAGCCAAGACGAGTTCAAGACGACTAGTACACCTATCTCCCAACTCAACAAGGAATATCAAAGGACAATCGCATTAGCGAGGCTGATGTATGGATCCTATGGAATAACCGCATTGGTACCTTGCGATCATTGCGTGAAGAAGAATAAGCCTTGTCGACTCTTCCATCCGTTGTTATATAGCAAGGGTTGGTACCAAGTTAACAAACATTGGCAGATCAAGGAAAACGGCCGTCGAGCTTGTGCCTGCTGTATGGTATATTCCGCTGTGCGCGGGATGTGCAATGCCCAGTACACCCAGTACACCCAGTACGATTAGTGAAAACTAATTCATGGGTTCAAAAGAGCAAGACGAAGCGGAAGTGATGGCTTTTGAACTGCGGAAGATCTGGTGCACATTAGGTAAGGTAAACATTCTTGCTCTTACTTCTAATCATTTAACAATTAACAGGTCATATCGAAGCGTCAAAACTCTCAAGCTGATTGAGAATGCGTAAATGGTAATCATGATGCACCACAAAAGTAGAAAGCTCATTCACACTACCTGATATGATTTAATAACATTTTGTTAAAGAATATATTGTATATAGTCTGCAGATCACTAGGAGGGGGTTTGTTTGCTAAGAAGACTCGAATCTGATTTGTTAAAGAAAAAGGTAAAGCATAGGATTTGGATAGGGTCAGATCGCGTATAATATAATACAGCACTATATAATACTGAACAGGTAACGTTGTCCATTTGATAGTCTAATTTTTCTGCGTATGCGTTGTTCATAGCTGTTCTTCTCTCTCGATTATCAAGAAACATGAACCACCATCCGCCCTTAGATTGATCGCGAAGGTACTTCTAGTCATCTAAGTCAACTACTGTCTTCCTAGTATCTACGTAGTTATTACTTTGATATGGCGGTAAAGCGTGCTTCAAATCTTGATATCCTATTATCCTAGACGATAACCCTAAACTGTTTTCCTTTATGTAGAAGAAGGCGTTGAAGCGCGTAAGAAAGCTCCGGTACTCGTCGCCGGACTCAGGTCCTGTGATGCCAACGGACTGCTCGCTATGGTTAATTGCGAAGTCGACGGCGCGCCTGGGACGTTGAGCATCTGATTGCGCAATGGGGTTGGCGAAGCCATTTCGGCTGAGGCTAAGGAGGAACTCGAAAAAGACGCGACTGTGGTATTTATTGCCGTAGGATTTGGAGGCTCAGGAGCAGCATGCTGAGAAATGGTAAATTTGGCAACAGCAGGCGACCGACTAATTGATGGAACATTTGGCAGTTGTATCGAATGTGCCTGTGCGTGCTTTACTCTCATTATACGACGTTCTACTAGCTCCGGCCATTGTTAATTAACGCTCTTCACCGCGAAACTGAAACAATTATCGACGCGTTTAGCAGCATCTTCTCGTTCATCAGAAAGGTCCACAGTATGCACCACCTTCACTGAATGCAGAGTAAGTGGTGTTTTATGTGCCGTGCGTAGCATGCCGCCAAGTTCTAACCAGGAGCCCGGCTAGATTTGGTATGTAACGAGCAGGAGAACTTGAGTCATCATGGCGATAAGGACTGTAAACAGAACTGTGATGGCGATCCACTCCCAGTCCATACGGGGTCCTGACCCATAAAGCTGCCAATGCACAGGTGCTGAAGATACGAAGGTGTCATTGTGTATCTGGACTGTATATGCTGCAGTTGGGAGCTGCTGCTGAGCTAGGGTAGCAATAATAGGCGCAAGAGCTGCGTTGTCGGATTTAAAGCTAGAGTGTTGTGTCTGCAGAGTTCGAGCGGCCATAGCAAGATGAGGAACGATACCGACTGGGAACGTGTCCATTTAACATCGGCGTGATAGACTTAGACTGTGTAGCGAGCTTTGCAAGCATCAAAGCATCACTAGAAGCCGTTGACACTGGTGCGAGATGCGCTTTCACCGGGGCCGTAATGTTATCAATGGAAATCCAGGGGGGAAACTGCATATCGACTATCCATATCTCCACCAGACCAGGACTTGTGAGAGGGTGAGCGTACAGGCAGCCCCAGCAAAGTTTATGCCGTTACTGAATCCGATATGTACAGCAAATGAGGCACTACTGTCGTTAGGCTGATGAGTCTCTACACCGTTGTCAGGTGGCCCACCGGGGACCGGATCATTGCAGATGGTCGCCAGGTGAGGAACCGTCATCTGCACAATTCCGTGGAAGCCGGTAGCGGTTCTAGCAAACGGTTTACCCTACGTATTGTGCCACTCGAATAATTCGCAAATATGCTGCGATTGGACTGAGACACTCTGTACAGTCGTGTCATTAACTCGCGTTTGTGGGTTATGTTGACCGATGCTGCCCTCCTCCGTCGTCGGAAGCAAGCTCGGATGACTAATGCCAAGACTTTAGCACATCCGTCGTCAAGGCAGTCGTCGGAACCAGGTCAGCTTCCGTCATCTCATTCTTCATCCGACATACCGATAAGCTATGATACTGACACAGACTGAATGACGACCGAAACCGCCCCTGCCGGAAAAAGGCGTCGGCTCGACCGTGTGACCGCCGCCTGTGATCTCTGCAAGAAGCGGAAAGTCAAGTGTGACGGGGAACAACCGTGTGCATACTGCAAACGAAAGGATTGTGCAGACAAGTGCACATTCTCAGGTCCTAAGACTCGCTCTGTTGGCAACACGCCAAACAAACAAAATGCAAACTCAACACCTCACGGTAATCAAAGCAGGGCACACAGCGAGGGCAACACGTTCCAACCTAGAAGCCGCGACGGATCGAATCAGCATCAGAACCAGATTGGATCCTCGCTCTCTCCTACGACAAGCAGGGACGATCATCATGAAGACACAGTCGTTCCACTAGAAGGGCGTATCCTCCGTGACGCCCAAGGCAAATTCATCTTCATCGGTGACTGTGCGCCACTATCTTTTCTGCAGACAGTGAGATATCTTATCTCATCCGAAGTTGATCCCGACGGATTCACAGTTCCGGCGGCACGAGACTGCATCATCGAGATCGCTCGTCCAACAATAACAAGCAGACCCCAGTATACCTCCGTCAATGTGCATGATGTACCGCATCTGGTCAACAAGTATCTTATCGCCACGAGCGGGCTCGTAGAGCTGTTCGAACGCGACGACCTTGTACGGGAATTGAAAGCATGGGCTAGTGGCATATTACAGCACTCAGATGACGCCGCTGCCGCTGTTTTCTTCTTAGTGCTTGCCATTGGCGCACAGGAACATGACGAGGCCAAAGCGGACGCATGGTTCGAGCATGCGAGGTCAACTTTATCGGAAAATATGTGCAACAGCATGAACGTGGCGACTGTTCAGGGTTTCGCTCTTGTGGCTATCTACATGTTGCGTGCCTTTCAACCCAACGGCGCATATCTTTACTTCTGTAAGCACAATGATTCTGATGTCTTGTGCTGTTACTGATTTGCACAGCTCTTGCGGCGCGTACTGCGTACGCCATTGGTGTGTGGGCTTGGCTCTCCGTCAGCACGTACTGGACTAATCGTCGCGTGATGTAGGCATCCATCGCACCGAAGTAAATGCTTCCTTTGGCGATTCTATTCGGACTATGCGAGACCGAATCTGGAAAAGTTTGCGCGTTGTAGACATGCTTATCAGCACCAATCTTGGTCGTCCCCCATGCACGTCCGACGTAGACTGTACTGTCAAATACAGCGTCATGCAGATGAACAATGAAGTGGTCGCTAACATACTCGATGCCAGTGTCCAGATATTCATGATCATCGAACGTGTAGTGGTCGAGGTCTACTCGCGAAAGCGCATCTCACTACGAATAGCGGACTTTGTTTCCCGTCAACTGAAAGGTTGGGCGTCCAACTGGTTGCAACCTTTGACGGAGGCAATGAAGTCACCTAATCGTAATGACCTCGAACACGTTGCACTGGTAGGCGCGTGCTCGACGCTATGTTCGTACTACTACGGCATCATGCTTCTCACAAGACCATTTCTCATCTACGAAATTTACAACTATATGGGAGCTTCAATGAAGGGCGCCCGTACGCAAGGCGACCACGCCAATAGGCGAAAGTACGCCGACGCCGCGCTTGACGCTGCAACATCCTTCGTTGACACACTTCAAACTGTTATTCGCACCGGCGCCTTACCGTACAGAATGCCGCTCATCGTGTAAGTCATCCCCTCGGTGATCTAGCTACCGGTGTTGACTGGAAGCAGTTCTTGGTTATTCACTAGTTCCCTCGTTTTGGCAGTTGGCACCCTCGGACAATCTGGATCAATGTTCGTCGAGAATTGCGAATCCTCTATTCGATGCTTAGAGTACTTTGGCAGTATCGACCCACATGCTGAACAGTATTCTCGTATTGTCCAGTCGTTGCTCAAGCTCACGGGCACACATGTAAAGAAGCGTGAAATGCAATTACGTATGCAAAGGAAGCAAGCTTCTTCTGAATTGTTTGGTCTACTGGCTCCAGACACTAGTCCGCCATCGGAAGATCCTAACATGGATCGCTTCCGACCAGTAGCTGAGCCGACCACAGCATATTCCCCTGAGGCATCTGCACCGAACGCAGCTACTATGGACTGGACTATGTATGATGCCGATTTCTTCGCCTTGCCCTGGCCCACTGAGTATGATCCAGGCCTCCAAGACTTTCTTCAACCCGGTACCCACAACTCGGATGGTGCATCTGTAGCGGACATCCCGCTTTTCCCGATCCATGATCGGCAGGCTGACCAAGGGTTCCTTCCATAACGAATGCCTCCTGGCTCCAAATTTATAAGTGTCGCCTTTTGAGGGCAGTCTCGTTGGTCTCGTCTCTCGAAGTTCGCAAGAAGGGTATCAACTTTGTGCCCCCTGTGCCGCGAAGCTCCTGTGTCTGAGCTTCCAGTGCCAACTTGGTTGAAGCGGATGCGATG
Source organism: Paraconiothyrium sp. Pb-2020 (assembly GCA_022419385.1). Lineage (NCBI taxonomy): Eukaryota > Fungi > Ascomycota > Dothideomycetes > Pleosporales > Didymosphaeriaceae > Paraconiothyrium > Paraconiothyrium sp. Pb-2020. The sequence continues at coordinate 3,687,633 of JAJUBI010000006.1, forward strand.
TCTTTCCGTACTACGCCATTGTCTAGCTTGGGCATACGACTGGGGATGATGATGTACCGGGTGACTAATGCAATGTGCTTGTCTCTGAAGGCACCTAGCGCCGTTATTGCATCGTTGAAGGCAACTGTGAGCGCAACGTTGTCTTCTCGGCTCTCAACGTAACTGCGAATATTCGCAATCGCCTCGATATCATCCAAGAATCTCCGGTGAGGGCCTGGCATATATTTTCTCATCTCCGGATGGAAGCCCCCAGAACGAGAATGGTCGACAGAGAGGACGGCATCGAAAAATTGCAATAACGAGCTTTGACCGTTGCTGCCTCCACGATACTTCCTCCACGAACCTTTGCCATCTCCTTCATCGTAAAAGACACCAAGGGTCAGACCTGCAGCTTCCATGTTCATACTGCCTGCTAAAAAAGGTCGGATGGTGTGGTAGAATGTTTGGGGGTCGCACCGCTCATCCATGCGTTCAAGCAAGCGCCCAATATCCTCCATGCTTTGCTTGAAGTATTCAAGAGCGCTGATAATAGTCGGTACATCATTCATTTCCACTGCTTCTAGAGCGCCCAGCATACTGTCGATGAGCGGCCCTGCTCTCGCCTCCATGGCACAGGAGATGATCAAAAACCAAGACTCATCGTCCGTTCCAGTAGCCGTTTTTATAGCCTCAAGATTGTCCGGGTGTGTGATGTCCGCTTCTTTGTGGAGTATTCTCCAGTTCCATAGGTTTAAAGTTGCGTACGTTGCAACTGGCGGTACTTCGAGATGTTCGGATGCCTGGAGGAAGGGGATAGTAATGGCAGGCGGAAGTCGCTACAGCTTTCGTCAGCAATGAATTGATACATGAGCTTCTGCATCCTACCTGAGATGGTTCGGGGCCGGTCCAGATATAGCCTTGGGCAATGAGTGCGAGGATTGAACAGGCTCGTTGCCATTCTGCCTCGGTGCTCAAATGTGCGGTATCTAGCACAGGTAAAGCATTGACTTTTTCGCGGATACGCTGCCTCTCAATGAGCTCCGGTAGCTCTTCGATCATCAGTTCCCAAGGTTGGTAGTATCGATGTGGTAGCCGCTCTAGTGGTACTTCTTTCGGCAGGAAGCCATTCTCGGAGATACCATATTGGGGTAGAGCAGCCCGAGAGGGCAATACTTCGACTCTGTGAGGGCTCATGTTGAGGTGTATGAATTAGGGACGATAACAATAGCTCCTAAAGAGTGTGACTGTTTATAGAGGCGCCTTTGCCTGAAGTCTCCGGAGTGAATCCGTTTGCTTCCCGCGCCGTGACCGCATTTTATGATCTCAAACTTGATGACCCACTTTGCCTTGCTATCAACTTCGTTGACCGAAACCTGCTATAGCGTGACGTGAAAGTGCCAAATACTCCTTGGGTGAGGGCGGCTGACCGACGGAACGGATGACAATCGGAACTTCAACGCTTGACGGAAGCCAGTTTTCGCGCTACTCCGCTATCGGAAGGTCACAACGGAACATTCTAAGCTGCACACCGGATGCAGAACAATGAGCTAGAAGAGGTTTGCAACATCATAGACGTAAGTGCCTGCCTATCGTGGATATATATTGACAACGACTTCTCCTCTCGCCATCATTTTACACTACAACTACTTTCTTGACCCGAAGAGCTTCACCATGGACGTAACAAGCGCTATTCGGCAACTGCGAGTGGGCCAAAAGCCGGAATGGCCAACAGCTTCCGACACTCTTGACTTCGCACAGTCTCTTGACCAAAACGACCACATCCAGAAGACGTTCCGATCAGAGTTCGTAGTTCCGACCAAAGCTCAGCTCAAGCGAAAAACACTCACGGATGACGAGAAATCCGCAGCTCTCGCGTCGAGCACAGAAGAGGAGAGCATCTACTTTTGCGGTAACTCACTAGGACTGCAACCGAAGGCCGTAGGTGAACACCTAAACGCATACCTGAAGACCTGGGGATCCATTGCTGTCGGCGGCCATTTCACCCAGCTTGAGGACTCGCCTTTAACACCATACCAAGACATGGCTGCCGATTGTGCACGAAAGATGGCTCCAATTGTCGGCGCATCTCCTTCAGAAATTGTTGCCATGAACACTCTAACTATCAACTTGCACCTAATGATGGCTACATTCTACAAACCCACCGAGAAGAAACACAGAATCATGTGCGAGTGGCGACCATTTCCCAGCGACTGGTACGCCATCGAATCCCAGATCGAATGGCACGGTCTGGACCCCAAAAAGTCAATCCTCCCCGTAGACCCAGACGACGGACATCTCATGACGACAGAAAACATCTGCAGACTGATCGACCAACATGCCGATGAACTCGCATTGATCCTTCTCCCGGGCATCCAATACTACTCCGGCCAACTCCTCGACATCCAAACCATCACCGCACACGCCCACAGCCGCGGCATTACCATCGGCTGGGACTGCGCCCACGCCGCCGGAAACGTCGAGCTAAAGCTTCACGAATGGGACGTCGACTTCGCCTGCTGGTGCACGTACAAATACATGAACGCCGGTGCCGGCGCCATCGCAGGCGCATTCGTGCACTCGCGACACGGTGACAACGGGCCCAACGTCGGTCTCAAAGGCTGGTACGGCCACGACAAATCCTCCCGCTTTCTCATGGACAACAAGTTCGTTCCTACGTCCGGCGCGCAGGGCTTCCAGTGCTCGAATCCCAGCATCGTAGACCTCACTTGTCTGTCCGGCTCGCTCAGCGTCTTCGAGAAAACGTCGATGGAGAAGCTTCGGTCGAAAGCGCTGCTGCTCACGGCGTACGCGGAGCATCTTCTCTATGCCATTGCGGCGCGGAATCAGAGAGAGGGCAGGGGCCCGTTTGAAGTTATCACACCGAAAGATCCAAGATGGCGCGGTACGCAGCTCAGCGTGTTGTTGCAGGAGGATTTGATGGAGATTGTGAGCGAGGCTTTGGTTGAGGGCGGCGTTGTCTGTGATAAGAGAAAGCCGGGGTGTATACGCGTGGCGCCGGTGCCGTTGTATAATACGTTTGAGGATGTGTGGAGATTTATGAGGGTTTTTGAGGGGGGGTTGAAGATGAAGGCGCAGACGCCCTAATGCGATGCTGTAAATGAAGTTTTAGTGTTGAAACAGAGCTGGGGGGAATACTGAATGATAGCTCATCGGTCTGCATTGGGAAACGCTTTGGTTGGCATTTACAAAGACAGTTACGAATTATAGCATTAAGTTTACTTGAACTGCTCGTGTCTGCGCTCTTCTAGACCTGTTCGGATGTACTATCATTGATGCTGATTGGGAACATTGCACATAAAAGTGGGTATAGTCCTTCCACGGGCTATCGATCGGGACTGGCAAATGTTCAATAATCGCTCGGTCAAAATCGCTCTTTCTGGAGTTACCCACCACTTCGAACAAGGAGACAATTGCCTGCCCGCTGACTCCTCCTCTTTCATAACGCCGAGGTAGAATTGATGTGTGATGGCTAGCCGAATAATACAAGCTCTCAAGAACCAACTATACTTATTAGTATGTATTTTCGGAGGTCTAGAGGCAACCGCTTACAGAAATTTCTCGCGGCACCAACGTCACAAGTTCAAGTGCCATTGTATCTATCCACCAAAGTCTCCCCAATAACCACCAGCTTCAACTTGGTCGGATCTGAAATCGCTTCCTCGCTTGCGTTGATTTTGTCTCCTACTTCCGTCTCGCTCACAAGCGCATAAAATTGCTGGAAATGCAACTCATCGCGATAGATGCAGTCTGACATGCAATCCCATGTTACAAGCTCGGTATTTCCTAGCAGCACAAGCGGTGCGTTTTCGTCATGCCGTGTTGCTGATACTGGGGCGCGTTGGGCAACATCGCTGCCTACGCGGGCTGGATAATGTCGCACGCTTTCTACGGGAGAATGCGGCTTCGTAAGATCCATCAGCAGCTGCATGTGTTTTTCCCAGGCGTCTCTGAACTCTTGCGGCGTAGTTCCTTCCTTGCGATGGATAAACGTTATACATCTGTATGGCATATTGTGTTCTTGTCGAAGGAGCTGGAAGCAGAGATGTGGAAGGAGATCAGAAGAATACTGAAGCTTCTCCAGTCGGAAATTTTCGTTTCGACATGCTGCAGGATTCCTTGACTATGTAACTGTGGGGCGTGATACGATGTTGCTGCCCGTGTTGGTGCTAGTTTTCATGGGGAATATGGGTCTAAATGCTGGGGCGACCAATCTCGGGATGCGGTTCATGAGCTAGAAAATAGCTCGAGAGACCGGTGCTCATCCTTCTTTTCATGTTCCGCGGCCCCCGTGCTTGGCCAAGACATTTGTGGATGGATGACTCGTTGGGCCGCACTTTTGCGATCGAGAAAACGAATCTCCATCGTTTCGTCCGTCATGTCAGGGTCCAGGGCTTTGGACAGAACCCGATTTGCCTGCACGCAGAGGGTCGTGTCTAGGTTGTAAAGGGGTGAGAAGAGGGACATTTTACCTTGTAGAATGCGTGATCGAAGTACCGAATGGTGAAGATGATGTCGTTGATATAAGTGACGAAACATGGAGAGTTTTACTATTCTGCGATGGGCCTTGCTGGAAGGAACCCGCGAGTAATGGGGGACGGAGATCCTCGTACCACATATTGTCGAATTATGCAACTTAAAGCGTTGAATCAGGAGTTGTCGGAGTTGTTAGCCTCCTTTGCCCGTTGTTTGTGCCGTGACAAGATGCCTCTTGAGTCGACCGAGAATAATCCGTCCACGGGGAATCGAACGTTTCAATCAGCTCAGTCACGGATTCCAAGGCACACCCAAGGATTGGTTCCAGTAAGAATGGAAGTTGTGAGGTTGCGGTGTGCTGCAGACAGTGTTGGCAGGTCAAGCGAACGTTGTTTCAAACTATAAGTGGTTCCTACTATTTCCGGCCCGATTCTCTCGCCTCAAAACCTTGCAATATCATCGAGCGTCCCGAGCGATTGGAACCCGGGACTGACCACAAACGCAGATCATCTGCATCACGTATGTTGACGTGCACCGGAATCAGAGCGCGGTAGGTTGAGTAGCTGTTTACTAGCAAAGCGGTTTCATCTTGTGAGGATATTTCCCATAGTGGATCATCCTACATATTCGTGTACCTTGCCGAGACTAGTGCCAGTATGTCCCTATGAACATGTTCCACAGCAGCATCTGAGATATCTCAGGGATATTGCATTACACGTGCTACAAATGTGCATAGGCAGCCAAAAAATTCTGCGTTCGAAACGCTATCGGACCAAGAGACTGAACCAGTAATCACCACGACGATTCGCGTCGTTTCGCATGATTGAGCTTTCTGAGTGCCTCATTTACCTTCTTCTTGGCCTCCTCGTACCTGCCCCTGCACTCTTCATACTTTGCTTTTGCATCTTCGTACTCCTTGTTCGCTTTCACATGAACTCGGGTTGCCTCTTCAATAACGTTTGGTTTGTCGCGAGAAACTTTGGATCCACGTTGGTATCCGCGCTGACGGAAAGGTGACTCGTAATCGTATGCATGACCGTAGTCGCCGCGGGGCGCTCGTCTGCTAGCTCGATGGTATGCAGTAAACATGACAATCCACGATATAAGAGTATTGTGGGATGTAGTATGCTAGAGTTACAGTACTCGAAACCAAAAGGCACTACAATGCCGTGATGCCGTTTCATTATATGCCGCACACGCAACTACCTTTGGGCAAACGAGGATATTGGTCGAGCCACAGCAACGTGCGCGTGTCTGTACGACAGCTAAGCCATGACTGCCCAAAAGCACTTGGCTTGATCCTAAGAAATCGATGCGTTGATATCATTGCATTTCGCTTGCTGCAAACCGGCGACGATCAGTCGCATAGTGGCAAATACATGCATGATATACGCGATCCACTCTACAGTAGCCTTGTGCACAGCTCGCAGCTAGCGAGAAAGCAATCAGTGAACAGCAAACCTTTTGTTGTCACTGCGCAATTGTTGAGGTTGCGTTTGGGTGAGCATCTGGACAGCTCGATCGCTGAGTAAAGAAGCTGCGATAGGTCAAAAGACATCTGGGTTGAAGGTCGCTTCGCAAAATGGTATGTAATGGAGGCTGTTACGACCCTCGCAGCCGGAGTTGGGGCGTTGCAACACGAGCTAGCCCCCGCCTTTTGCTCTCCATCCTTCGCCCACCACGTAGCCCCCGATCATCATCCTTGCTCCCCGCATGTCGTCCTATCACTGCACCTGCACGTACTGTGAGATGCTGCACGCTGTGCAGCATACCCTCGAGGCGTCCACTCTGCCACTATAAACATGCCCCGCCTCCCACCTCTCACGCCGGCGAGGCTGAGCGTCACAAGAAGTCTTAGATATCACCCACGTCGATACCATGGCCGCGTGCAGAATTGAGGGCAACAGCGATATGTACGGGCTCGGCATCCGCCTGGGGTTTTATTTTCAGTGGTATGGAGCGATCTTCGCACGATGTGTGGCGCCTTCTGAGGTGAAGAATTTGGCTTTTTCAACCGATGTCTTTGTGGCGGCAACATTCCTGGCGCTCATTATCCTCACGGCAAGTGATATTGACAACCTCGAGCCAGCCGAGACGTACATTGTTTTGTTACTCATGTTCGGTGCGTATCTGGCCCTGGTACCTATATACGTATGGCGTTTGTTTACAGCATGCGATCCCTACTGGGTAAGTAAAGTGTGGTTCATACATTGGCCCCTTTCTGATGTAGCCGTTTCGAAGTCGTCTCATACACGGACTATTGTTGCATTTCATTGTGTGCTGTCTTTGCATCTGCGGATTCCTGACGTTCGGAATGTGACTATGTAGGACCCAACGCGCTACCCACGTGTGAACCTTGGAGCGATGTCAGCCAATTTGAGTTTCATACTGCTAATAGGAGTCCTGGTATTCCAATACTGGTTCTGTTTTGATCGCGTGCCCGATCTGGATCATCGCAACTGCCAACAATATGGCTTCGTTTTTGGCCAGGTCCGCCTCAACAGCAAGGTGTCAGTAGTGTTGCACGCCCTGATGTACTTCTGGTTGGGGCTGGTCTGCCTCTACATCCTCCTCTTGAAGTTTAGAGCCTTTGCGGGATTACCGGATCCAGGAGAGGGCGGGCGTCGATCGAAGAGGGGGCATGTCGAGTTTCTGCAAAATCTGGATGTCTGGATCAGAATTGTCATTGCGCTTGCTGTGACTGTTGCTACAGAGCTTACGATATCCTGGAACGAGATCGGGGGTGTCGATTCACTGTCTAGTGCTGGCCAAACCATCCCGTTTGCTATAGGTTTGGCTGCGATCGTCCGGATACTCTACGTGGCATTGAAGCCCAAGCAGGTCAATCAGCCACAATCTCGACCAAGCTCCATCAGACAAATGCCAGAATCAATCCGACGCAGGCCAAGAAGGGACACAGAATCCACCATTTCCCGCCCTTCCCAGGTCCACACACGATAGGCTATAACAGTAGAACAAGTGTCGCGTGGCTAGGGATGGTATCCGCACTTTCTGTCTTGGGAACAGGCTTCGCAGCGTTCTGCCGCACCCGGGTCCGCTAGCTAGCTTGGTAAGACCAATGACTTTGATAATCTCTTACACTGTGAGCCTGGCTAAAACAAACGATCTCGACGCATTGTTTAGTGAAGAGAGTATGACTTTACTTGAAATCCTGTTTTCTGGTCCGTATAGGCTTTTGTACTCCTGTGAAAAGAATTAAATGAGCGCAGTGACCAAGATGGAGAAGGGCTTACCTCAATCTACTGCTACAATATCGTTCGATTCCAACAAGGCATTCGAGATGTCATAGACGAAAGAGGTTGAGGTATCGATGCCTCTTTGTCGAGTTGGTGACCAATTGACCCCACTGTTAGCCGGCGCTTGCTGACCAACATTTTGTCAACCCACAAAAGCGTTACACGCAGCAGTCTATAATATATGGAATGTTTTGGTGACAGCGTGATGAGCTGATTACAACTTGGGACCAATATTTCAGAGATTATATATTTTTACCGTCTGAAAAACTGTCCAATCATAATCGGCCTGCTGGCGCAATGGTAGCGCGTGGCCCTCCTAAGGCCAAGGTTGTGTGTTCGAGTCGCACGTAGGTCGTTGTCTCCAACGATTTGAATTACAGGTTTGATTCCTGTACCGATTTGCTTTTTGTGTGGTTGGTTCAATACGAGCTCGGTGAGGGTGGGGTCATGGTCCTCAGAGTTTGAGCTTTTGCCTCTTTTCTTTTAACCACATATTGCTTTATCGTAAACACAGCTACTACGAGCCTGGAGAGCTTGCATGAGTTTTGCCATCTTGCATGGTTTTGCCATCTTGCATGGTTTTGCCATCTTGCATGGTTTTGCCATCTTGCATGGTTTTGCCATCTTGCATGGTTTTGCCATGTTTTGGTCCTTCGATGCTCCGAAGTGGGCAGTGCCCAGGTGGTGATACCGCTTCTAGCTCGCCGTAAACATTCGGTAAAAGGTAAGATCCCTGCACGGCTTCTGACTAAAAATGGCAGCCCAGCGCGATATAGCCTGACTGCCAAAGGTTACATCGAGTTCCCAATCGAGTACATTCAGAGCTAATGTTGAGATTGACCAAACGCGCATGTGCATTTCCATCCTTTGCTACCAGTCATCTGGTGCAATATCTGGACAGCACAAGCTACGAGATCATGAAAACTGCCATCGTCTAGATACCGGTCAGTGTGGTCCTTAGGACCTTCACGATGACCTGCACGCCTTCTCCTACTGCGGCGCTGTAACTCTCAACTTTGATCTTTCGAATCAATACTATTTCGCCAAGTTAGATGGTCCACCTTTTTCCCTTCTCCAGCACTGACAGCTGATGGATCCAGATCATATACCTAGTGTGCTACTGAACGATGCATGAAGCGCCCAAAAACCATACTCCCAATGAAAATGCCCCCAAGAATGGACAGAAAGTAGCCGACGTTCATTGTCATAACCGCGATCATCCTGAGGTGAATCAGTGTGAGCGAAGCAGCACCTAGGTGGGATACTCACAGAAGGTAGCTAACACCTGCAATAACCACATCCATCGCGCCAATAGCTACCGCCTCACTTGCTCGCCACGGTCGGTGTGAGCCTTTGAAATCGTCCTTGTATAAGTGCGCCTGATCGTCGCCTTGACTAAGAGTAATTCTAGCAGAAAAGTGGTCGAAGTTGAAGCGAATGGCGATGAGAGCGCGAAAAATGGCAGCAAATGCGATGAGAAAGATGCAGGTACCGGCGTACTGCCCTGGAGAGGTCGGGGTCCAAGTCATAGAGAAGAGGGGTGTTGTAGTTGAGGAGAAGAAGGTCATAGCCATCATACTCATTGGCATCATGGTGCTCGTGTTCATGTCCATGGAGCCAGACGTCGCACTCGCCGTGGCCATGGACATGGACATTGACATGCTAGCCATGTCGCTTGTTGCAGTAGCCATAGACATGGTGTCCATTGTGAGAAGGCGTAGTTGAGGGACTGGATGAAGCGACTCTGAAGCACGAGGAAGTTGGAGCAAAGGAACCACGATACTGGGGACTGAGAGACAGTAGCATCTGGACCCAAACCATGTGGCGGTATGGCTGCTTCCCGGAACGCGTGGAGAAAACGCGAAGATCCCCGTCTCACTGTGCAGGAATGCGAACAGCTTGGACGGTGATTGGTTGAACACGAAACTTGCTCAAATCCGCGCACCACAATTGGGACTGAATCCCACACTCTCGCTCTCTACGAAGCTCTCAGCCATTCAACGATGGCTTATTCCCGGTCGGGGCCACGCCGCGCACGCTTCCGTACCATATGCTCGGCGCAAAGCTTGATGGATGCTGCTTAACCCCAGCCGCGGGCCCTTGATACCTCGCCATGCTGCTGCTGTCGCGAAGCCACATCACGTCTCGCCATCTTTTCCACTGATTGAGCATCGGAGAGTGCGACTGATCAAGCTTCACCCATTGATTGGAAGCAATTCTTCTTCAAAGATCGTCAAGATGGATATGAACATGGCGTGGCTGACATATCCACTGGCGTTGCACGGCAGTCGCGAATTCGATTGCGGCGAAAAAACTACTGAGCAATGCGACTGGTACAAACAGCGCTGGCACTTCTGGTAAGTTCCCTTGAAATGGTCGAATCGCGTGCGATGGTAGACTGACATGTCATCTCAGGTATATCGCCGACTACGTCTTCGCACTATCGACTGTCGCATTCTTCATGACGGCTATAGGCATCTTCATAATCGGCCACTTCATATCGTCATACGCCCTTGGTTCTCATCGTCACCGAGGCCCGGCTCTATGGCGAAAAGTCATCGCTATCATCCGGTATATGTCGTATCGGGGATTTCATGTCAAGGCGCTTCGCTGGAACTCAGCCCCCATCGGAACACTGTTGCTAGGGCTGGCTGGATTCGTCTTCTTCTTCTGTAAGAATTCAATCGGAACAATTCACAGCGGTGCATGGTAGACTCGGACACCTTCACAACAAACGTTCACAGAAGCGTCCAAGTATCCCTTCAGCCGTGGTTGAATCCAAAAAGATAAAAGACGCTAACATGTTTACCAGGCATGGACTTGGCCCCTCAGCCTTACTACTGGCCAGATATCTTGTACGGTGGCTCCCCGCCACTTGCAACTCGATCTGGGTGGATGGCTTTGGCTTGCATGCCATTTGTCTTTGCAACCGCGAGCAAGACGAATTGGATCACATTGGTCACTGGGGTCACCCACGAACGGCTACAGGTCTTTCACCGATGGATCTCGTATGCCTTCTTTATCCTCGCGCTTCTGCACACGTTTCCGTTTATCGTGTACCATATCCATTGGCATGATATGGAGGAACACTTTTCTTCGAGCCTACTCTTCTACTGGACAGGCATCGTCGCCCTCATATTCCAGGCTTGGCTTACCTTCATGTCTCACAGTTCGATTCGGTAAGTCATCCTCCAGCTTTTGCAGTCCCTCATAAACAGTCCAAGTACGCTATACTACTTCAAGCTGGACAATGCATTCTCCACACTTTGGACCTAGTATTTCCAATCGCACCAAGCTAATGAGTTACATAGCTCCCTGTTAGGTTATGAGTTCTTCAAAGCCACGCATTTCTTCGCAGTCATTGTCTTCATGATCACTTTCTTCTGGCACTGCGATTACACTCTTACTTCCTGGTATGTCAACTCCTCATACTGGATCAGGAGCATGCTCTGACATGATTAGGGACTATTTTATCGCCACCGCTGCTGTATATGTGCCATGCTATGCATACAGCTGGTGCCGCATCATCTTCGAATATGGATTCACGCAAAAAGCCCGAATTCAAGTTGAAGATAACGGGTTTACGCGCATCGTGATACCTGCTAAATTCAAGTGGACCCCAGGGCAGCACTGTTTTCTTCGTTTTACGAGCTTCGGTCTTTCTCATGCTCTGTCATCGCATCCATTCACCATTTGCTCCTCGCCGTCCATCGACCCTAATACCTCATCTGAGCTAGTATTCTACATTCGTCACCAGAAGGGGTTTACAAGCAAACTGTACCAACATGCGCTAGAACATCCTGATAACTCGGTGCCTGTACAGGTTGACGGACCGTATGGCGGCGCAAATCTGCAGAAATACAGGGACAGCGACCGTCTGCTGATCATCGCTGGTGGTTCTGGTGCTGGCTGGATTCTACCCTTCGTTGAGCGATTCGCTCGGGCGGGTGTGATCAAAAGGAATCATGGCCATGACGAAGCTCAGGTTGACATGGAAAAAGCCCCAGCAGCCGAAAGTCATGCTACAGGTAGCATTTTGAGTCCGAAGTCGCTGCGTGTCATCTTGGCCACCCGTAATTCCAGTAGCCGGAAATGGTTTGAAACCTCGGTCAGCAGCCTTCTGGCCAAGTACCCCTCTTCGAACGTCCGTGTCGAAGTGTACCTGACAGGAGAAGCCGCAAAAGAGGCCGATCTGCCGGGTGCGCCAGAAGTGCAACGTTCCACATCCTCCTCGGACGAAATTGATATCCACACAAAGGGGCACGATGTTCATGTCCGGGGCAAGGAGCTTGAGGGCCGGCCACAGCTCCCATTAATCATTCAGGAGGAGGCTTCCAAGGTAGCGGAGGTAAATGAATCCCTCGGCGTCTTCATCTGCGGTCCAGAAACCATGCAGAATGATGTACGCAACGCTGTTGCAGCAGAGAATTTGAGGATATTAAAAGGGTCCAAGATGGACGGGGTATATCTGCATTCAGAGCATTTCTCTTGGGCATAGGTCGAGTCACTTGGCGATAAGAATTGATGAAGTCGCTTCTTGAATGATTGATAATGCGAGTGATCTGATGAAAGACAATTCGGTATTCTGGAATAATATCAGCCATGCTCGAGCAATGAAGCTCTTCAGCGCAGAAGCGGTAGGTCTACACACACTGCAGCGTCGGACTGGTGTTGGCGCGTCACCAGTGATGCGGAGTGAGACGTTGAAATGGGTGATCTAAGTGAAAACGCTGCCGTAAACCTCGAGATGATGCTACTGAAGGTAACAGTAAGATCATCGCTGTTGTGTTTGACCTTCATGACATTTCGCTGAGCGATGACGTCATACTTTATATCCGGAGTTCGTGATCTTCCACTGTAAGTCAATTTGCCCACAGTGTATATAGCTGCTTCTACCACTACATTCCATAACTTCAAGCAATTGCTCAGCAGGAGGTCTACCTGCGCAGGCCAAAGGGCACTACATGGGCACGACGGGAGGAGACCTTGAAAGCGGGGCTGCCTCGGTAGCTTCCACATGCACCTCACAACAACCGACTCTTCCGGGAAGCCAACTCAATAATCTCAAGTTCGACTCAGCATGTAGCACATCTTCAAAAGGGGCATTATAATGCTCGCACGAGTAAATTGAAACCAATCCCGGCAGATTCCAGATCGGTCTCGAGATCGAAGTGAGATGGCATCTTCAGCATACGGCAGCACGCTTCCGTGGGCAGAACCCAGTTGGTAAGACATCCCGATACTTGCTCTATACCATACTGATACACTGGCAGGTATACCGGTCGCCCGACACCATACTACAAAGAGAGTCACAAGAGGCTACGCGATGCTGTGAGGCAGTGGTGCGAAGAGGTAGGCGAAACTTGCAAGCATAGTCGGCGTAACCGCTGCGAAAGGCCCAGGCCATAATCAGTCGTCGACGACAGCCACGCAAAACTACGAATGAAACTAATCATGAGCAGCATATTGCCCCCTATACCGAAGAGTGGGTGGCTGCCGGCGCTGTGCCGCCCTCTTTGTACGCAGCATGCGCAAAGGCAGGTTTCCTTGTTCCGATTGCATCCGGTAAAGCGATTCCAAAACAGTGGTCTAGTTATCCGATTATTGGTGGCATCAAGCCGGAAGAGTGGGACGGTTTCCACGACTTCGTGTTATGGGACGAGCTCATGCGCGGCGGCAGCATTGCTTCGCTGTTCATCGGTCTTGTTGTTGGTGCACCACCCCTATTGAAGTTTGCGAGTAAGCAGCTCCAGGACAGGATTTTCCCAGAGATCTTGAGCGGAGAAAAGAGAATCTGTCTTGCAGTGACAGAGCCGGCCGCTGGATCTGATGTCCGCAATATTACCACGACCGCCGAAAGGACTCCGGATGGGAAGCATTATATCGTCAATGGCGAGAAGAAGTGGATCACGAACGGCATGTTCTCTGATTATTTCATGACCGCTGTGCGTACAGGAGGAGCAGGGGCGGAGGGCATCTCCATGTTGTTGATCCCTCGGTCGGAAGGGCTCCGAACCCGCAAAATCGAGGTCATTGCTGGGCCTCTCTCATCGACCACCTACGTCACTTTCGAAGACGTAAAAGTCCCTGCCGAGTATCTTATCGGACAAGAAGGCCAAGGTTTCCGTCAGACGATGGTCAACTTCAACCATGAGCGTCTATGGATCGCATTCCAAGCCATCCGCGGCTGCAGAATCGCCTTGAACGATGCGTTCCAGTGGGCTATCAAGCGCGAAGCGTTTGACAAGACGCTGATTGAACAACCTGTCTTGCGAAACAAACTCGGAAATTGTGGGAGAAAAGTTGAATCCTTGCAAGCATGGACCGAACAGATCGTGTATGAGCTGGAGCACTTGAGCGATGCCGAAGGAGCCCGCATTCTAGGTGGAACCACTGCATTGCTTAAGGTTCAAGCGGGTATGGTCTGCAAATATGTCGCAGAAGAGTGCCTGAAGATCATGGGGGGGTAAGTAGTATCCAGGTGACTTCTGCAGGCTGGACTGACAACAACAGTCTCGGTCTTACGAAGACCGGTCAAGGGGCAAGAATCGAGGTTTTCTATCGCAGTGTGCCTAGTTATGTTGTGCCAGGAGGCTCGGAAGATGTCCTAATCGATCTCGGCGTACGCGAGGCACTCAAATTGCATCGGCAAGCAGAAAAGGCAAAGACCAAGCTGTGAAGCAGGCATGTGTTCGGACGAGGTATGCAGAACTTCTCTCATGTTCTTCTTTAACAATGCTAGATTGAAGACTTAGTTGGTTGCACTACAGTGAGCTAGGTTTGCGTATTATATTGGAGGTTGGCTTCAATTCCAATGGCCACCAGACGTTGTCAAGTCAGGTTTGATATAATGTATCATGCGGTGACTCAGCCATATGGAGCCTTTCGACTTGGACCTTTCGACTTGGACCTTTCGACTTGGACCTTTCAACTACTTGACTGACGCTCAAGTCGACTCAAGAGCTAACGCTCAGTTGAGGAACCGCTCTAACGTGGTTGCTGGGTTTTCAATATCGGTTCAATCTACTATAGTTGCCTGTGTCTTAGCACCTGCCCCTCTGTTAACGTTAACCGCCTATTCAATACTTCCACAAGCCTTACGTAGGCTTGGCATATTACCCCAGATTTTCCCGTGGTGCGTCTTGCAATACCCTTGTGCATATTAGGGCGATCATATAACACGAAAGTGGCAGTTTCTGCGAGTCAAGACGACTAGTACTATGTCGCCATGTGTGTACCGTGGGGGGTATGTTCTCGGGTGCAACGTTCGGAGGTCTTGGTAGTTATGTGAACGCTAGCATGATTGCGGCGAAACCTGCTTTGAGGAATAAGGGCATTTATACCAGCGTTGGGCTTTATGATTTCGCATTTACGATATTCGCGGTGTGGACGCGGCGTTCCAGGCAAATGCTGTTCCGTTCCTGTCGAGGGTGGTGCCGTTTGGGTACCATGCGTGGAATACTTGGCAGGATTGTCTGTGGCCTTTCGGGAAAAAGGCGTTGTGGAAGCCGTTGCCGTTTGAGGCCAATCCTGTTCTTAGTACGCAGTTTTAGAGTGGCTATTTGGTGGGGTTGAGATGGAGGATGTTTGATTCATCGGAAAGGGCGACGATACATGTGTCAAACGTCAGTATTCGCTTGCACTGTATATCTGTCTTCGCTCATCAAAGTGTACCTGGGTCCCGTATTCTCAAAGTCGAGAAGGCTATGCTTATGCTATCTGACTCGAATCTTCGTCATCCCTAATGAACGCCCTCAATTAATCTCAAGCCGACCAACGAATTCAACCTGGTCAAACAATCCGTCATGCACCTGTTTTTACCACGCAAACTACTTCAATCTCATACAACAGACCTTCTTTCGCCAGCGCCTGCACCCCCAACCTCGTACTCGGCGGCTTCAACCCCCCCAACCACTCTGCATACCTCTTGGGTCCCTCTGGGTCCTGACCCTCCCCACCTCTAAGCAAATCAACAACATACTGTCGCACCTGCACGATATCTTGCTTTGTCGCGCCGGCTGCCTCAAGACACTTGTCTACATTGGCGCACGCGAGTGTGACTTGCTCGCCGAGGGTGGGCGGAATGGTCTGCGTAGAGGCATCGTAGCCGATTTGGCCGGCAATGGACACAAGGGTTGAGGTTGGGGAGAGCGGGACTGAGGAGATTTGAGAGTAGGTGGGGGCGAAGGCGGGATTGGTGGGAGGGTCGAAGTAGGAGGGCTTGGGGGCGGGCATTGGGAATGGACTTGAATGGAGTTGAATGTTGTCCGTGACTTCCACAAATGCGTTGTGTGGAACTCAGATTGACACTGCGTGGAAATGCTGACCGTAGATGTTGTTATAGTTCTGACCTCGGTTGCACTTGCCTGATAGGATTCCGTATGAGATACCCCGCCAGTTTCGTGAGAGGTTGTATTTTGCGAGTATCTCTTGCATGTAGAGCTACATCAAATCGGGTCCTCTTTTTGAGCTCACTTACAGCCCTTTCGTGATTATGACGGAAATTCCCCTGCCCTTCCTTGATTGGCTCTTCCCAAAATCGGGCATCTTTCGTGTTCTCCGCTTGCTCCGGCGCGAATCTTAACATTACCAAGCGGTTGACTACTGTATATCTTCAAGTTCAAGACGCATCGGTCTTCTTAAGATAGAACGGTCTGTTGAACACGATGTCGGCGCTGTATGTCAGTGGTTGCATGCTCCATGTCACGGCGTGCTCGCCCTCTGTGCTCTGATTGGTTCTCGTGGCAGTTGCGGTGTGTTCGCCCGTTTTCGAGCCTAGAGAAGGCACCGCGGGCGCCAGAGTATCTGGCCACTATAGCACTTGGAAACGTTTGATAATACATACATGGAGGTGTACGCGCTAATATAATGAAGCAATGCGGAATGTCATGCTCCTATGCGCGCTTAGACCGCGGTTCGGACGACTGCCTCCCCGCTAACGCCGACATTCGTATGAACGCGTCGAGGGATGCAGAACAAGCAATGGACCACTGCGCACGTTGCTGGGCGGATCAAGCTAAAAAAGCCTACTATTAGCGGGCCAATCCCCTGCAGGTCACTGTACCTCGACAATCTCGACAGCAACGGGATGACGGGATGTTTATGTGGCCGGTCCGAATTTGGTGGACCGCCTCTCGCGCATTTCGTAGTTAAGTCCGCCACAACGCGGCAGCCTACCATGTCACAGTCTCTCTCTCCTTATCACTCGGTGCGCCATCCATACGTCAGCTCCTCCTGGTCCGATCCTATATAACTCCTGCAGCTGTGGTGTCCTCGGGGATGAACCTGAGGCATCGCGCTGCAACCACCACCACCGCCACCCTGTCCGCTTCAACTCCCTCGCCGCTACATCTATTGCGGCACTACCTGCACACGCGACCGGGTGCACGCAGGGTACTTACCAGAACTGTTAGCTTTGGAGGCGCAAGCTGGATTTCGCTGAGTCTGTCGACACCCATCAAGCTCGAGGCGCGCGACTCTTCAACCATGGCGGCCCCGCAAGACGGCGAGGAGATACGGGGGAGGACGCAGCAGGCGCCACTCGCCTCACAGAGGGCAAAAGATCAAGGGCAGTCACAGCAGGGCAGGATCGCGAAGTGGTTCCCGCTGGGCGCAAAGGAGGGGTTCAGTCAATGGGTAAGCCACCCACCAGGATGCCATTCGCGCCGCATGCTAATCCTTCGACCAGTGGGCAGGCACATCACCCATGGCCACTGAGCATCGTGTTCTCTCCTTTATCCCATACCTTCAGAAACCACCGACCCAGACGCAGTCCGGCTCTGCGCCCGTGTCCCCCATGCCCTCCGCTGCCGACTTGACTATTCCACCAAGAAACCCGGAGGCCCACGCTACAACATCGACTTTGACAGATCCGTACGGCCCACGACAATGGAACTCGGAAATGGTGACACTGAGCGGCAAAGATCGCGCACTGAACGAGTTTTCTGTGCAGCGACTGGGCGAAGACGTGGAGAACAATCTGGTGATGCTTCACGGATATGGCGCTGGGCTGGGCTT
This sequence comes from Paraconiothyrium sp. Pb-2020, assembly GCA_022419385.1. Taxonomy (NCBI): domain Eukaryota; kingdom Fungi; phylum Ascomycota; class Dothideomycetes; order Pleosporales; family Didymosphaeriaceae; genus Paraconiothyrium; species Paraconiothyrium sp. Pb-2020. Next base: position 3,705,380 of record JAJUBI010000006.1, read on the forward strand.
TTTCTACCGCAATTATGAGGCATTATCACGAGCGGAGGGTTGGAAGATCTACGCGCTGGATCTACTAGGCATGGGCAGAAGCAGTCGGCCTGCTTTCAAGATCCATGCAAAAGACAAGCAGGGCAAGATAACCGAAGCTGAGAACTGGTTTATTGATGCGCTGGAGGAGTGGCGCATCAAGCGTGGACTGGAACGGTTCACGCTTCTAGGGCACAGCCTGGGTGGCTACCTTGCCACCGCATATGCACTCAAGTACCCAGGCCGCTTGAACAAGCTGATTCTCGCGTCGCCAGTCGGAATACCTGAAGACCCATACGCAGTGAACGAAGCCATGCCTGAACCGCAGGATTCTACCATGGGGAACGAGTTTACGCAGGATGCCGCAACAACGACCACAGACAACAATAACTTCATGAAACAACGCGACAGTGGCAAGGCTACGACAGACACCCAAAAGGAGCCACCTCGCCGGCGCTTGCCCGGTTGGTTTGCGTATGTATGGGAAGCCAACGTCATTTCACCGTTTTCTCTTGTGCGCTGGAGTGGACCACTGGGCCCGCGTCTCGTATCAGGCTGGACGACGCGTCGATTTTCGCATCTACCGGAAGAGGAGGCGCAGGCATTGCACGACTACAGTTACTCTATCTTCCGGCAGCGGGGCAGCTCAGAATACGCGCTCGGGTATCTCCTCGCTCCCGGTGCATTCGCAAGGAACCCACTTATTCGACGGATACAAGGGGTAGGACGTCAATGGATTCAACCACACGACGGCGCGGTCGTAGATGGTGATACTCCGCCAAAACCCTCTTCGACTTCCCAATCCACCCCTCCCGGTGCGGGACAGCGCGAGAACGGGATTCCAATCGTCTTCATGTACGGTGAAGTCGATTGGATGGACGTTGCTGGCGGTTTCGCCTCAGAAGAGAAGATCAAGCAAGAGCGTATGCGCATCCTTGAGAACGCAACAGCTGAAGAGCGCAAGAAGGACAACGGCGAAGCAAAGGTTGTCATCATCAACAAGGCGGGCCACCACGTGTACTTGGATGGATGGGAGCAGTTCAATCGCGTTATGCTCGAGGAAATGGCCGATGTAAAGCGGAGAGAATCCGGGCGGTTGCATTAATGAGGGAAGCACATTGGGTTCGGCATGGCGTTTGGGACACAGGCCGTCTTCGTAGATCGGCATTTTGGATACTCCTGCATAGCATTTTCTTAAAGTTTTAGCGTAGACGAACCGTACACGCATCAACAAGTTAAACCAACTTTAGCGTCTCGGCTCAATTCAGAATTCAACACATATACTTGTGCGAATGTTGACCGGACATTGTCAGGCCACCTTTCTAAACTCGCATCACTGCCTTCTTGAGTTACCCTAGGACATACATATCATCTGATTTAGTTCGTACAACGTGTATGCAATAGCACGGGAAACCCCTATCCGCCAACTGTTACGTTACAAATGGATGAGGCCGAAGAGACGGTGAAGACAGCATTTGGCACTTGTCTTTTAGAACATTGGTGGGGTGAACTAGCATTGCCAGCAAACCCTTGCAACACACCGCACTTTAGGCGAGCTCGAGCCGCCGACATCAAAAACACCCGATGCACCGCAGTATACCAAGCTGTGCCGCGCTGCCTCTCACCTTCGTGCCACCACGCGCACGTTTCACAAAGCTTCCAGGCTATACTCGATTGTCAGAGGACAACAATAGAGCTTTTCAAAGCTCTTCCATTCCAGCGACTCGAATCACCCACCGCGCACCATCACATGCCTACAAGAAGCGCATCCACCACTGCTCGGAAGGTCGTCGAGGACGCGTAGACAAGCGCAATGACGCTCCCAGCATCCGACCAAGCCCTCGACCAGATCGTGAAGGGAGCTGCCCCGCCAAATACAAACATCCATGACGTCGCCGCCTCGGCCTATGCGAACCCACCGCCGTACTCCGCACTCGAACCCACGTCGACCGCCCACCACGACCGTCTCGCTTCCCTCAAAACACCGCGCGTGCCGTATCCGCCTTCAGACCCGACATCTCTCCTGCCCTCCTCCCCGCCGCAGATATACCTTAACCTCCTGATACTGGAGGCCTCGCTTCGCAGCCAGTATTTAACTCTCCGCGCACGGAGAAGACAAAACACCTTTGTCTTAACACTACTGGCGATATGGATTGCCTTCTTCTTCTATCTCCTGTGGCTACGGCCGCGAGAAGACGGCAAAGGCATCGGCGGTTCCAAATACTGGCTCGTAGACTCATTCCAAAAGATGTGCTTCATCACGGGCCTCGTCACGGCGCTACTCTTCTGGGCGACTGGGCAGTGGGAGCGCGGTGTGAGGTGGCCGCGGCGGTGGATCGGTGTTGCTAATCGTGGCCTTCGTGGCATGAATGCGAAGATCGTTGTGATAAGAGGAAGCTGGATGCATGAGGTTGCGGGGTGGCTGGCTTTCATGCTGCCCTTTAGCGGCGGACTGTGGGGCGGCGAGACGGGTGGGAGCAGCTACCATTTTGTAAATCTCTCGCAGGAAAAGAGGAATGATCTCTCGGAGGGCTTTCCGAGACACAGGATCGTCGAGGACGGGAAAGAGTACGCTGAAGAGGACATCGCACCGGGAGGTGATCTCATCAAGGTCATCTTGTTGCCGAAACCGTTCACGCCAGACTTCAGAGAGGGATGGGAGATCTACCGAGCGGAGTACTGGGGCAGGGAGAACGAGCGTCGCGGCGAACTGAGACGAAGAATCCGCGCTCGACAGCGTGAAGTTGCTCGAGCTGAGGGTGGGTGGCTGTGGTGGACTGGATGGCGAGGCTGGAAGCGCGCAAGAGGAACAACCGGTCGAAGCAGCGACATTCACCACCGCCATTCGCACTCACATCAGCTATCGGCGACAAACTCCTTCAAAGAGCGTAAGAGGAGGCCCAGCACACTTAGAGGTCGAGAAGGCTCGAATTCGCGCTCCTCGTCCCGCAGCACCACGCCCACTCCTGACATGGACGACCGTCTAGCCTCCCACTCCCGCGAGCGCAGATGGAGCAACAGCACAACAGGCAGCACAGCCTCGTACGCCTCATCCCGCCCTACGCGAGGTGCGAAGAAGCCCTCGTTCAACCTAGGCTCCGGCCCCGCTTCAGCATCGGTTGCTCGTCAGCCTTCGTCAAGACTATCGTCCAGCAGCAGTAGACCAGAGAGCAACAGTCGACCAGGAACCCCCAACGAGAGTGTGCCCTGGCAGAGCAAGAGAGGTAGCACGCTCAGCACCGCGGAGAGCGCACGCGACTATGAAGCCGATGCAAGTGGGTTCGAAGAGAGCAACATAGGGAGCATGGGGCCGCCAGCCAGACCACACGTCGTTCGAAGGGGAAGCGGGGAACGGGGCAGTGGGAATGTGTTTCCCAATGCGCCGAGTGCATGAAAAGGCGTTTTTTGTTTCGCTTCTTGTTTGTTTTGATGATACCTTGCATATGCATTTTTGCGGTTTCTTTGAGCATATGATTGATGGCTATGGATTACGGATACGAGTTTGAAAACGCGAAGTTCACAATTGAGTCTTCTTCAGATTTCGTCAATTGTTGCAAATACGAGAAATGTGTGCAGCTAGAATACGAACGGTTACGGTGTCAGAGTGGAGGTGGCCCAGCAACCTGCCCCCTGTCACGTTTAAGTTGAGTGTTGATCCGATACCGTACGGCCGGATTTCATACCCACGCCAATCCTCCATCCCAACACTCCTCCTTCCATCGTGAACGCCACCCTCGCAAACAACCATTTCTCGCGTCTATCTCCATCCCGCGGAATCATACATTGGCTATCTTCCAAGCAAACCGTTTTCAATCGACTGTACAGATCACACTCCTTCCAGCAGGTGGTTCGATAAGCCAAGGCCATCTAATCTGCATCAGGCATCTGCATAAGCAGGTCCCGCATCCCCAGATCAGCATGGTTACGTAGAGATGGCTAAATTACCTACCAGCATCGAACGACCCTGGTTAGAAATGCGGTACAACTCTTTGTCGTGCAAGGATGGAGGCGGCGATAAAGACTACGCAGGGCCGCTACGACTGGCCTTCCTGCTTTCCTCCCTCCCGTGTATCTTGGAGCCCGTCTAGTTGAGGGAACGCATCTACGTGTACATAGTTTGCAGGTGCATCATTTACATGATGGCGAGGCATAACAGACGGTCGTTCTCGCGCATCGCACTCGCGACCGCACTCCTCACCACGGCTTTCGCAGCACCAGCGCCCCGTCTTCTCCGTCGCGCCTCAACCGATCCCTTCGCCATCATCGACGAGCAGAAATGGGTCAACCCAGACAATATGACCTGGGCCGACTTCAAAGCGCCACCGGGAACATCATGGGGAGACCCTTCGCGCCAGGGTCGCGACCGCAACTTCAACATCGCAATGGTCACGGTCGACTACCCGGATTCGCCGTTCGTCATGACGCTCGAGCCCGAGTCAGACATCTTCGGCAACCCGCAGCCCTTTGCACCAAAACTTACCAGAGATGAAGTGCCCGAGTTCTACAGGGATCTGCTGAATACGCCCAATGAGTTGAACAGGGGCCACACAATCCATGAGTATTGGATGGGCGACTCCTTCGGGAAGTACGGCGTCAACTTGACGGTTTTCGGACCCTACAGAATGCCCAGCAACTCTTACCAGTATGGCGTAGACGACGATCCAGATGGCGGTTTCAACGAGGGTGCGTGTCCCGGCGGCCAAGGGAACTGCGGCACGACAGTCGACTTGCGGACCGATGCCCTTGGAGCCTGGCGCCGCGAAGTAGGCAACGAGACAGCCGATGCATTCGAGCTGGCGTTCATCCTATCTGCGGGCCAAGACGAGTCTTCGACCTGGCAGGAGTTTGGCGAGATGAAATTCGCGTCGCCGGAGGACGTGCCTGATTCATTTGGTCCGCCTGCGAACAGCTCGTTGCCGAATTGGGCGCATACGCGGTATGTGAACTGGACTTCTTGGGCTGCGGCATCGACCATCTGGCCGAATGCTGGAGGAGGTTCGTCTACCCAGGGTGAAAGTTCTGGTATGGCGACCTTCGCTCATGAGCTTTCTCATCTCCTTGGCATCGGCGACAACTACAACAACCCGTTCAGCAATCCTGCGAGAAGATCGTACACTGGACCATGGTCAATGCTTTCGCGTGGAAGTTTCAACGGACCTGGTAAGTCTCCTGGCTCCAAAGTGGATGTGCCTTCTAGCAAGGCGGAGAAATGCGCTCCTATTTGTATATCTGGAACACGAGCAAAAGTACCATCCATACGTCTTGGAGCCATACACTGACTTTGTACCTGCAGGTGGACCGCATACTCGCTGGCAGATCCCACCTGTGCAGGGTGCCTCCATGGGTTCTTTGCACACAATGCGTGACAAGCACCAGATCCAGCTCATTGATAACACGCCCATTCTGCAAATCTCGCGCTCCGGCCTTGCTACGTCTGGTCCCATCATCGCAGAGATCACTGCGCGCTCGGTCGACCCCGGGACCGGGCTGATGGGTTTCAACATCTCCTTCGAGGCATCCGGTGACTTGTCTCCCAAATGCAACACTAGCACCGACCCTCTTTGTGATGGCGGGAACTATAACAACTACAACGTCGAGGTCGTGGATCGCATGGGCGCCGACAGCTTCACGCCTGACTCGGGCGTCATGATATCCAAGACAAAGAACAGTGATGCGCAGCAGCCGTTCCAGTGGATCATCGACGCGAATCCGCAGGATGCACATGTCATCGATTTCTACCTTCCCAATGGCACAGCAAGGTACTGGAGTATTGGTGACTACCGGCAACTTGTAGACGCGCTATTCCATGCAGGAACAAGGAGCGGGAGTGAGTACGAGCATGTGGATGAGGCGAACGGTCTGCACTTCTACGTTTTGGATATCAACCGCGATGATACCGGTATCCTTCACTACACGGTCGGGGTGTCGTCAACCGCTTCGAACGGAACAGCGGCCTCATACGGCGTGGAGCTTGGCGAAGGTACTGTCGACGCAACGAACTCGACTAGCGCTTCATGGTGCGCGTTCACACTGAAGAACACGGGTTCGGCCGCGTCCAATGCGTCTAGCGTGCACCCGCAGGACCTTTCCGCCTACTTGGGCTCGGATATCTACAAGCTCAGCGCGGAAATCGAAGGTGCTGGATGGAAGGTCGAGACGCCGAACGCGCTAGCATGGGCGAAGTTTGGCGAGGAGACTACAGCTAGAGTTGCGGTTGGTACGACCGGGGGATATAGCACAGGTGGTGAAGCTGTGGTGACGCTCACTGTGACGAGCGAGAGTGATGCGAGCGTCAAAGCAAGCGCGACTTGCAAGGTGGGTTCGTAAGGGCTCACATTATAGTTTCATATATCATAAAATCAAAGAATTTCGACGATGCATTGCTCTGCTACTCTCGAGCTGTCCAAAGGGTCTTCCCGCCTCCGATGTGTCCAAGGTACTTACTCGTTATTACCAGTGGCCACTCCCCAGAAATACGCACACCATCCACCTATCACAAATAATACCAGCGCACCAAAACAGGCCTTCGAGATGGTCTTGCTCTTCCCATGACCCTGCTCGAATATTTGTTTTCTCTCATTGAGCACGTCTCCTCGGGTAATGCGCTGCTTACGCGACCACTGTAGATGCTGGAGGTCGATGAATTTCCAAGATGCAACGGACAGCCCGAGCGAGACTGCGACTGATATTCCTGCGAGAACAACATATACGATAGTCACACGGTCGTAAGAGTTGTTATCGGCGTCTTGAATGACTCCGGTTATGACGCGGACGATGATGTTCATGCTGCGAGGACAGTAAGTCAACATGAAATGAGTGTTTGATGCAACATTAATGAAGCTTACGCGTTGTTCATAGTGATTTTCAGAGCGTACGCAGAGCCGAACACGGAGGGCCGCCACATCGATGTGCGGATGCTGTCGATGATGGTGGTGGGACCAAAGCAGTATGCGATGGCGAACACACCAAAGCTTGCCGCAGTGCCTTTTGTCGTATTGGCGAAGCAGGCGAGCAGCATGGAAGAAAATACTCCGACACCACAGAAACACACTTGAATATATCAGCAAGTGAAGCTACAAGTGTCCGGGAGGTGCTCCTTACATGAGGAGATACGATGTCCAAAGACGTCCAGACATACTCCAAGTAGCGGTACCAAGAAGAATCCTAATGCAGTTTTAGTATGCAGAGTTTGGACTGGGAAGATTCGTGAGCATACCGGCATATTGCGTCGTAGCGGAATACCATCCCGCAGCAATAGAATCCGTCCCAAACCGCTGCTCAGCCATCTCCGTAGCATTCTGCAAAAAGACAACCGCTGTACTCGTCTGAAACAGCGAAAACGCCATAATGGCCCAAAACGTCCATGGCAACTCCAGCACCCTGCGCAGCTCAAACTTTTTGCTCTTTTCCGTCAGCCGCTCCCCCGTCGCGGGGTCCCTCACACCGTGGAACCTCCGATTCGCAAGCTTCGTAAACCAGTAGAACACCCCAGTCATGACATTGGTGAACAGATTCATGAACACCGCAACCCAAAACACCCACGCGAAGTCGCCCGTCCGTTTCGCAATGATGTTAGCAGACGCTTTGCCAGCAAACGCACCAATCTTTCCCACTCCCAGCTCAAAGCCTAGAGTAGAAGCGAACCCATTCCCAGGGGCAAACCACGATGAAAACACCTTATACTGCGCAACCTGAGTAGCGATGTCCCCAAGCGCGCGTATCACCCTCCCAGCAATCATGAACTTATACGAGCGCGTCTGAGCCGCGCCCGCAACGAGGATCGAGCCGATGGAGTAGATAGCGTTACCGTAGAGCATGGCGCCCGCGCCTCCAATCCTATCCGTAACCAACCCGCTCACTAGCATCAACGCAGTAACCATAAAGTCCTCGCTTGCTTCCAGCAGCGCGAATTGCTTGTTGTTGACTTTGAGCTCCTTCTTGATCGTGCTCTTCATTGCGCCCGTGATGCCGGAACTCCACTGCGAGCCGAAGCCTATTGCGGTGACGAGAAGGATGGCCATGATCTTCCAGCGTAAGGGCGCCGGCGTGAGGGTGCTGGCGACGGAGCTGTCGTCGTTGGAGCTGTCATCGCTGCGAGGTTGGACCGTGGCATCTGCCAACTCTTTTGAGTCGGTTGTTGTAATGGCAACACCGTATTGTACGGGCTGGTGTGTGTCTGCCATTATTCCCGTAGGGGGAGGGTTCGGATGGGACAGTGAGGGGACACTGTATATTCACGAAAATGCAAAGACGAAAGTATGTAGAATTGAGAAATCTTTCCGGCCAAGCCGGAGCGGACGACGCAAGATTTTATCCATTTCCTATAGTTCGAGAAGGCATCCAGAAAGAAGCCGAATTCGGCCCATACGCAGAGAGCCACGCGGAGGTGTCCATCTGATAAGATCAAGCGTCTGCGTAGTGAACGGAGTAGACCGATTTCGAGCGTAGCGGCATCCGCGCACGTGGAGCAGATTATCAATTAGATGAGAATCTGATAAGATTAAAATTCTGCATCGTGAACGGAGAAGAGGATTATTGTGGAGATACCAAGGATAGCCGGTGTGGGTCTGTGTTGTAGCTAGACGTTGCACGTACTAGTGCCGTTGTACGTACGTCTTGAGTGCTTGTTCCTTGCTTGAGTCAGTTGAACATACAGATGCATCTGAATCTGTTTTGTAAGAGTGCCTTAACACATCAAACTGTGCATTGAGTGGTGCAACTTTGTAGACGATGGGGGTTGATGACGGGTAGCGCGGTAACGGTACCTGTTGAATGTGGACAGGACGCGCCATCAAAACTCCAACTCATTGGTAATCGATGAGCCGCGTTGCCGGGTCCTACAGTCGGAGCTGCCAAGATTCGAGATGAGCTTCGGTCGGCAAGGTGCAAGTAAAAAGTTCGAAAACTAGCGTCTACACTTGGCAAAGTGGGAACACGATCCTTCATCCAGCGAATGTACATTTTTTGTACGAAGGAAGCACCGAAAGTATGACCGAGGTGCTCAATAGTGATCGAATGAAGCACCTTTGTGGAAGTTCTTTCAAGATCAGACAAGTCGCGACCCGACACAAGATGCCCTTCTGGAACCATGCGAAATATTTGGGTAATGTTATGTGAAGAGATGGAGATGTCAATGAGCTCTCATTCGGGCCTGATATCGGACCGAACGTTTTCCATTGTCCAGCGACAGGATCATATTGTTGGTTTTGGGTCAACTATTGGCCTGATGTGTTTTCCAGAATAATCGAGCATGTGGCTCTCTTTCGAAAGCATGTCTGCCACTTCCCAACTATCCCAGAGGCCCTCCCGTCTTCGATATTTGCGTAAAAGGCCGACGACACGCTGTGTCAGGACCGGATCCTTGCTGTAATTAGCGGCATGGAACATCGCAGGGATGGTATCGCTGTCCAGTGTGAACACAGGTCGAGCTAAGGTCGAAGCCTCGATGCGGTACGTTTGCTCAATCACCTCAATATGACCATCACAGAGTCTTCGCAGTCCCTCGTCCTTTGGGTTATCTATAGGATACAATATGATGTCCCACATATAGCGTTGGGCTGTGAGGACGAGGATCTCCCGCTGAAATTCCATCGGGAGGCTGTTGAAGTTACCAAGGGACGAGATAAGCAAGCCGAACTTGGCCTTCCAGATCTCGAAGGAGGCAGAAAGCTCTTGCCACTCTTCGTCATCGCAACCATCATCAATGTAGTCAGGGCATCCAAGCATGTCCATCGGCTGTCTGGAGTCATCGTCCTGGCCATGACTGCTGTATGCCATCTTCACATCCAGGTCCCAGATGGCATCCTTGGCTTCCGCAAGATTCGTAAAGGGCTTCGATGGGCCGTCGAGCTCCATGAGAGGTTTGGCATGCGGCGTCATATTCGGTATGTCGTATTGCTGAGGGGGTATAGATGCGTCGACGTTCAAGCGGACCAAAACAGTCGCAGTCTCCTGGATCAGATGCCGCACGTCCTTGGGGGCGGTCGAAAGGTCCGAAGCCGCAAGGAGCTGACAGCCAGCTTTTATGTGACGGACTGCTTCGTCAAAACGGCCGAGCATGTACTCAAGGCAGACAAAAAGCAAGCAGCAGATCAAGAACCTGGCCTCGCTATCGCCTGATTTGGACGTTTTAACATCGAGATTGACCACCTTCCTTATGGCTTCATTGTATAGGCTGACAGCGACTCGTTCAAAATAGGTCATCGGTGCTTTCGCATCTTGTGGATGCGGTTGCGAGAGCTTGTCGAGATAGCTTCGATGTGCTGCACCGAGGGCAACGACGACGTTTCGTATGACGGGGTCCTCGTGACACATTGGCAACACCCTGCGAAACCAGAAGTCTTTGGGATTGGCGACTCGTATGAAATCTATGATGGTAATTGAGCGGAAATGATTAAGAAATATGCCGTCTGGTCCATCGGTATCGAGATCGAGATGAACCCTGCCGCCTGCGAGTATATTGCGTGACCGGCATTTGGCCAGGTTCAACTCGTGTGGCTTTGCCTTTGTAGCAGTTGCCCGTCTGCATGTCGGGACATCTCTCTGAGCAGGTGGTGTTTTCTTTCTTGACGGTATTGGAGCGTATCCGTCACATTTGAACTGATCGTCTCTGCACCGACGGCAGGTTGGTTTCTCTTCGTCGCATTTCTTTCGCCGTGTTCTATGGGAGGATTTTTGGTTAGTTCAATTCAAGAGCAACACCAGAGGGGACCCTAGGTGGGTTGCTTTCTGCTTGCGCATACTGAGCACACGATCAAAGTTAGATAGACAACTCATGAGTTCTCGATCGACTAAACCCCCAGATATTTTACGTAGTCGCATTTGAGACAGATCAAATGCACTTACTTGCTAGGTGAAGTTAGCATGAACGCTCAGGAGGAGAAACCAACAGTTGGCCAATGTGATGAGAGCGAAGGTTCACAAACCAACGGAGACGTAGTCTGAAGGGTAGTTCGAGCAGACATGAATGGACTGAAGCCACACACCAATAGATTCAAGACATACCAGGTAATGCACCCTGTGCGAACTTTGGGTGAATAAGCGCGTATTCGAGGGCGGTTTCTGTGTACGAGAGATGCAATGAGGACATCTTTGCGAGAAGCGCACGGTAAGTCCTTCAGACTGTGTTCGTACGAATTGGAAACCATATTTCACTTTACCGGAATCTTCAATGCCAACTGAACTGTGGATTGGCGCCAAGTAATAAACAGTCAAGAGGTGTTGGTGTCGTAGTTTTGCACTGCCACAGAAGAGGCACAGCCCTAAAAGGGCTGAGGGCTGAAAAGGGATGGGTTTTCTCAGTGGGGCCAATCGGCGCAAAGCTGTCCAATCTCTTCCAAACGCTAATGCAAAGCTTGTCCGAACAAGGACAAGAGCAAAGATCCCTGACTAAAACCCGCAATCCACGGCCACCGTGAAACGTGTGTTACATACCCAAAAACATTTCTTCGATAGAATACATGCTTCTTTTCCATTCCATAGAATATGACGTCCATCTTCCTTGATTTCTTGCGTTCTCGTGCGAATGTAGTAACGTCATGTCGCGCAAAGGACCTTCATGATAGAGCAACGAAGAACATGGTGCGAGGATGAGGTCGCTGTGCAAGGTGCGCAGCTGAATTAACCCTGCTAAAAAACTTCAGCCAAGTCAGACATTGAAACGAGAGGAGCGGTTCTGTGCCCGAAAGCGGAAGGTGACCTTCGTGAAGCTTGCATTTTAAGTTTCTCACGATGACTGTTCTTCCTGTCCGATTGATCCACTCTTCGCCAATCGGCATCGAAGTGCAAGAAGCTCCACCTCAGCCGTCCATCTGTCTCTTGCGTTCTTTGCTTCACCCTGTTGACCCTTACGTAATAGGCATACTCCAAGGCACACATAACCTTCAACGAAGAACAGCAAACCACGCGTCAAACAAAAAACAAAAACTAGAATATGCTATGGTATCTGGAATATCGCACTCTCTAAACCGAATACAAACTCTACACCAAGTAATGAAAGGAGACAACCGTTACACAAGACACTACCAGTTGCACATCACCACTTCGTGGTGGTCGAAGGTATTCCCGTCAGGTCCACATGGTGTCACTGCCGACGGATCTCCTTTCTTCGGGTCTGCTTCGCAAGCAACTCCCTCGTCTGGCAAGCTGAAGCAAAACAGTCTGCCCGGGTTCTGGTCGTCTTGGGACTTGTACTGGCACCATTCTCCGTCAAATTGGAATCTCAGTGTCCCAGATGGGAAGGGTGGGTTCTGCATCAGGTCATCTCGAACTGGGATGGGGTTTTGATCGGCCAGAATGCCATGGATATCCGGTCCATTAGGGTTGAACTGTCCACAAACTGCGTTCTGGCCTTTCTTGGTGTTGTATAACGCCCAAGAGTAATCGAATCCTCGTTGACCATCGTCGGTAGTATATGGCTGACCCTGGATGATGATGGACAATGCTCTGTCTGCAGGCAAACCACCTTCGTGTTTCCCCTTTGACAGGTCATTTGGTGTCCAGTTCTGCTTGAGCCAATTAACGACAATGGTTCCCATTGCATTGTTAGCATCCCTAGTGGGATGCAGAGTCCGTGCCATGAATCCCTCGGAGTCTGAATCTAAGGATGACCCGGACTGTGAATCCGTACTGCTCTGGCGCTTCTTCAAGGCTTCCTCTGGGGCAGTGGGAGTTCTCACGTCAAATTCGAGTTCTAGGGTCGTGTCACGATTACCGTTGTTTTTGTCCAGGACTACTTTGATCTTCTTCGTACCGTCACCGGCGTCAACAACAGAAATATCGTTGTCTCCTACGTCTGTATCCGAAAGGAGTTCATTGATCTCGGCATCGGGTTGAGGGAAGTTGTTGTTGTCGTCGGTGTCTTCCCAAAGCTTGAACACTGTACTGCCGGAACCTTTCTTCAGGGTAGCAAAGGTCGGTATAGGCCTATTCCAGATCCAGACTTTGCCATTGTCAATGAAGTTGAGTTGATCCTGCAGGTTGTGCCCATCCTCGCAGAATCTATGATTATCAAACGCGGGGTTTATGTCGACGTATTGAATCTTCGCGTCCCCGAAAGACTCAGCAGCTTCTCTAATACCCTGATTCACTTGGTCGATCTAAAGTCACGGCCATATCAGCAAGAGTGCCTTCGTGGACGGCTGCAGGGATAGCAGACTTACTAGGTTGTTCATATCCTTGCGCATCTGCAGGTGCAACTTAGGCTTCTTGAGTGCCCAAGGAAGAGCGAAAGTCCAATCGTTGCAGTCGGTCCCTTCAGCCCAGAACCGACCATACCCAATGACAATCAATGTGGCATCCATGTTCTGTGTCTTTGCATGACTTCTCCACATATTGATGGTGTCGGTGACCTTGCCCTTCATATTGGACCCATCTTGGCCAATCGTATCTTGTACCTGCTGAAGTCCTTTCATGCAGTCTCCGTTAGGATCGGGATACTCCGGCCCATAATCTCTCCGCTCGGGCACCCCGATATCCGACCAGTCCTCCGGAGGGAAGTGAAGGAGGTCTTTGTTGAACAGGCAGGCATCAGCCATTGGGTAGAAGTCAGCGTTGTTTCCGCCGGCTTCCATTATCACCAGCTCAGGCCTGCGCGCGAGGTGATCCATTTCGTTCCACATCATCTCAAGCCTGTGTCCACTGCAAGCGCCGAACATGAATTCTTGATCTCCTCTTCCTTTGTTCCAATCAGCGAAATGATCGCTGATGACAGGTCCCCTGTGATGCATGGTCAGTATGGCCGTTCAGTCTATTATGGAACTCAGAGAAACAGACCAGGCATATTTGTAGCGATGGCATAATCCGTCATAGCTATTCCCGAATCCATATGAGACCCCGCTCTGAGTTCTGTTAGCATTTGATGGCTGCTATAGGGTCGCTTATAACCTTACACCCCAAGAATCACCGATCACTGCCCAAGGTAAGGTCCAATCAGCAGGCTGTAGGTCTCTCGCGTCCAGCAGGGCAGGAGCTTCAATGCTGCGAGGGTACGCATGAACTATTGGTAGCTGGACTGCAAGGCCGGAAAGGCCTATTAAAACGGTTCGAAACATGGGGGAAGATAGGGACAAAGTCTGTAGATCAAGGAAGTGCTTATGAAGCTGTAGAACGAGTGGATGAGAGCTGTATGGCCATGGCTACAGGAGATTTGTTCTGGTATTTGTAGTACGTTCATTCCACTGAACAGCTGTGCTTCGCGCTGACAATGAGGCTTTGATGAGGGTGGATGAGCCTGGTTTCGGCCCCAAAGCTCGCCCGTGTGGCATTGCTCTTCGACAACAGCCACTATGGTGTAGAAGTCAACATACAATCACCCTGAAAGTAAGCATTTTGGGGCCTGAGCCTTGAGAAGAGATTTGGTATCGTGCGAGAGTGCTTTAATCTGGGAGAAGATAATTTGAGGTGGTGGCTTTGCAGCCAAAAGTCAACAACAAGGTGTCAGTCCAAGACACGAGCTCCATTCCTTCATCTTGCCTGCATGCCTGAGTTCCATATAGACAAAGTGCGTGAGTTTGCCGCTCTTGCACGATTCTGAGCGCTTACCCTGGGTCGACACAGATAAGTCCTCGACGAGAAGCGACTTCAGATACTGGATATACCCCGAAAAATTTCTCGCCACCATCGGAAAATATTGATCAAGTACGAACAAATTCTCCGCTCTGGAAACAGATTTCAAGCTAAGCAAAGCAAAGCAATCCATTCGAAGTCATGTTAGAAAAGGTAGGATTTGTTCCAAATGTGTCTTAGTCACACAGTTGGGGCGGGTTTCATCTAGCGCCGGGCGTAAGGCGTATGACGGGCGTCAGGCCTCTATTCTCGAGCTTACTATTTACGCATCGATCAAGCGTTTCTATTTGCTGGAACACGCCATGAATGACCAGCTTACGTGGTGTTACATACCAGCTCGTATAAGCGGTCCATTGTTACTAGCACATCACAAGGTAGCAGTCTTTCACTCTTGTAATAGACCTTTGTTTCTTTAGCATTAGGAGGATCATTTGGCATGTCTGGTAGATTGAATTTGGTCCGACTCTAAATCGTTGCCCTCGAAAAGTCGTGCCGCAGCCTTGTCTCTAGGACAAACGGTGGTATAATCGGCCTGAATGAACGATGTGTCGCGGTGTAGAACAATTGCTGACTGAACATGTCTTAAGCTCAACCTTTCCAGAAAATTATTGAATGCACAGCTTTTACTTCCTCTGGTGACGGAGATGTTGTCGCAATCGACTTGTGAAGACACGTCTCACGAGTCATTGCTCAAAGGTAATCATGAAAAGGACATGAGGAATTCAGAGGCCTACAATCAATCCTTAGATTTTTGTTCTGCAGCTACATACTATATTTATCTAGTTGTTGGCCACATACGGCAGTACCATCTTGCCAGTGTCCTGTATAACGCATACCAACAAGAATCTCCGTGCTTCCCACCACCCAGTCCCTCATTTGGGGACCAAGGTTGACCTCTCCGATATGGATTAAGGGACCCAGCAATTAAAGCTACCCACATTTCCGAGTCCGCCAGGATTGGCCGTGGCAGGGTAAGAAAAGATATAGGTTCCGTCCAACCTTTCTTTCAAGCCGAAGGGCCAAAACTTGGATGCTGCATCACAGCCGGTTCCTGCATATACTATGCAATTGGAGCCTTGATCTGGGCCGAACGATGCGACAACACTCACAGCTGTCGTCACATTAGCTATGATTTCACATGATTCTATCCCCTCAACACCGACTGCAACGTACCTGTATGCTCGTCGTTCTCGAAAGCCACGTTCTGGCAACCATCATGCGGAGGCCTAGAAAGTTAACGAAAACGACAGCTGATATTGTCAGCATACATACCACCAGTGGCAGCCACCTCGCCATTCAGTGAGCCAGCAACCCCAGAAGCCGCCAGACGCGCCGGCGATCTCGGCGAGTCCGGGGTTTGTGAGTTCGAGGGATTGGCGGGCGCCATCATAGTCGAACGGCTTCACGTCTGCCGTATTGTCACTTTCTAAGAGCTGACCAAGAGCCAGGCCCTCTATGGTCGTGCACAGGGCGGAGAGAATAAAGAAGCGCATATCAGGCGGGTCTTATAAGTGACGAGCTCGTATCAATAACTTGGAGGTCTTGGTTTGATTTTGAAGGTTCGTATGAGACTGGAGGTGATTTGAGGATTGATGTGGGTTGAAGCTATCGAATTGATGGTTTTATAGACTGGCGAAGTAGGAGCGTGCACATGCGCGTGCACTGTTTGTACACCGTGATGCAACCATCAAAGCGTAAACGCTAGGTGGACAACGGATTCAGCTAATTGCGTGCCGCTGTTGTTGTGCCTCAGTGCTGAGTTGGTGCCCAATTTTGCTAATCACGTTTCGCGGTTGTACGCGAGCTCACTCAATCAATCCGCTACGCGCTTTCTCATCACGCATTCCTGTTTCATAGGGCTCTAAGCTATCAAAGGAGACATTCTAAAACAATTTACTCGATGCTGGAGTATATCATAGAAATCTAATAAGATCGATAAAATATTGACGCAGAGCCATGAAAAGCTGGCGAGTAACTTTCCCAATGGACTATAAATAGGCTAGAATCTACGCTTGCTACTTTCTCCCCTTGTGGATATATCATTTCCCACTTCTTAGCAGCATCTATCGACTCCCCTATCAGAGTGATTATAACGTGGGCAATACTTTCCAGGACACATAATCTCGGTTACGTGCCAATAGCGGCGGTTTCATTACATCCACATCTGTAGATGCTGGGCGGTCGGAAAGTGTAGGTATTGACGCCCAACATATAGTTATCGTAACTTACGCGAGAACATGTGTGATACGAATCCTTTGGAAATTGAGACCCTGCGTACACTTGTCAAGCACTACTGTGATCCATTATTGCTACTACCAAATGCAGACAAATAACCATTAACATGGATACACGTCAATACCATGATCTCCGTACGAAACCTATCCTACGGTGTCTCAAGCGGCCCTGGCTGCGGCTTTGCAGGTTTTGGGTCTAAAATATAACAGCGGACCTTTGAGGCCTAATGCCTACTCCTCAGATGGATTTTCCAAGTTCCAGGAATCTGATGGCCTTCAATAATGCAATTCAATTGTAGTGGAGTTGGTCCAGAACAAGCTTGTTCATAGACCGAGGAAGGATATCGACGATATTTATCATAGTGCGAATCTTTTCGACTACGGCGTAGAGTCTTCTGATGGAGATGGAACATCATCTCTTAAAACTTGAAGGTGACAGTCGCGGTCGCTGAAACAATGGGGGTAAAAGATATAC
The DNA here is from genome assembly GCA_022419385.1 of Paraconiothyrium sp. Pb-2020. NCBI lineage: Eukaryota > Fungi > Ascomycota > Dothideomycetes > Pleosporales > Didymosphaeriaceae > Paraconiothyrium > Paraconiothyrium sp. Pb-2020. The sequence goes on from JAJUBI010000006.1 coordinate 3,722,672, forward strand.
GCGTGTGTATGCTTGTGGCACAGAAGTCGGCGTAACTTCTTGCGAACCTCTTTTAGAGAACAAACGACAAGGTCCAGCGCTGATATAGCTCAAGTGAGATTTTCCGCCAAGTAAGATCTATACACATACAACTACCAGCACTGCGACCAATAGAATTACAAAGAGCCCCTAAGGGAAAACTTCATCTGAGTCAAAAACCCTTTTGACACACATCTCGAGCACAGCCGCGATATCCAAGCCGAGATGGATTGGAACCCTCATCTGCCTCCAAAGCCATACTAAGCGTAGCATTTGACAGAGCTGATGTTGTTTGCCCACGTATCTCCACCGTTGGCCGAGACCGCACCGGCAGGCAACATGTTGCTGTCGGTCTTATCACCGAAACCTGTGATGTCAAGACCTCCAGCAGAAACGCCGTTCGGTGGCACGTATTGCGCGCCGTTGCAACCTCCGTCACTACAGGAAACCTATCAGCTCGGCCGCTCGATCATCTTTGCTCAGTTCTCGTATGATACTTACATGTAGAACGTGCAGCCATTGCCGCCTTCGGCCAACTGGAGCGAAACCGTTTTGTCACCGCTAGAATGTAAGTGTTAGTGTGAACTCAGGCATGAGGTGCGGTTTTGACCTTACAAGCCAATGGGACCGAGGTCAAAGCAGTGTTCTTTGGCTTCAACGCATGCCCATTCACCTTCCATGTAGGACTTCGAGTAGAGAGCTACCCAGCACACACCCCAGTTGGTGCAGTCACCGCAGTCGGCGGCGTTTCCGGACGTTTGCCATCCTGGACCGGCGTCCCTGGAAAGTTGCTAGGGGCAGCCGTCACGGAGGCGACAAAGACCGGAATGAGGAAGTTCAAGAACTTCATATTGGAGTTTTGAAAGTTTATTTTCAGGTTTGATGCGGGATAACTGTGGTAAAGAAAGTAAGGGGGAAATGTATCAAAGAATTGAATGAGCGAATGAATGAGTGAATGGTGGTCTGGAGAAACCATCCGTCCAGGCAGAGCGAGCTCTTATATAGATCTTCTTCCAAGGTTAATCTGTTTGTATACTGACAGCAGTCACGCCGCAATGCTTTACCTGGTCGTGGACAACGGTACATGCGAGTCCGTCGGAATTTAGACGAAAAGTATCCCGGTGTTTTGATTGTTGTTCTTTGCAGGATACCGATCTTTTCGAAATACTACAATGGGAAGGAGATACCTCAATTGCAAAAGCTCAATTGCACGCTCTGCGAGACAATTACGGTGATTCGACGGGGCGTGACACCGAAGGGTCAGATACCCGTAGTACGTGCCCTTGGTGTACCGCAGATTGCCGAGTCGATGCTTTGATGCTGACACTGGAAAGCGTGAGATCCAATAAGCACTGATATCATATGATCTGTGTGAATCGCGGTCTGTAGAGCGGTTGGGGTCATGTTTGGAGTGCAACTCTATGGTACCTTTTGTGAGTGTGTTTAGCTCACAGCCGCTCAAAAGGCCGAGTAAAGAGCATTGTAGCCTTGTAGAGCATTCATATTAATCGTGGATCACCGCATATTTCGCGGTCGACGATTGGCTAAGTGGATGTCGCAGTGTGGTTGCGGCGTCGTGCAGATACGCGCCACTTTCAGGCGTCGGATTTCTCACAATGTCGGGTAAGCAAGCTACACCATTCCCATGAGCGATGCAAAAGTGAAGTTTATTGGAATTCTCGTAACGTGATTTCTCCAGCGCGATTGGCGTTTCGCCCCTCGTTGACGAAGTGCTGATGGTACCTAGGTAGCCTGCAAGTGTGACGTCCAGCGAAAGGTTAATCAAAATTCATAATTGCACCTTAGATATGGAAAAAATTTGACACCGGGGATAGCCATCACTCACATTTTTATGCAGTTCAGGAGCACTCTGTCTGCATCCTTCATCCTCCAGCTGTCAGCTGCAAAACTTCACCGTGCCGCCCTAAGCGTAGTATTTGAACTGATTCTTATAATAATGTTACAACTCGAGACACTGTTGGTGTGGTTGCAGAATGAGGAAGGCGCATCGCAGCATCTTCTGGATATACTTTTGACTTAGCATGTAGCAGAATGACATCTTCCATACCACTGCCATTGTGTACAGCCTGCAACCAAAAGCTGCTCACAATTTCGGGAACCTCACACGTAGGAACTGGCTCGGCCATGCGATGTCCAACCCAAGCTGGTGCGCTACTTTCAACACCCATTCGGGCTCGCGCATAAATTGCCGCGCGACCAAAACCACATCAGCCATAGGGTCCCCTCCGCTCTTCTTCTCCGTCATCTCTACCACAGCTTTTGCTTCCCAGTCAAGATCTGTGTTCCCCCCATCCGCTCCATCGCCAGCACGAGTAGCACCGCCTTCTTCGAGGATGTCGCGCGCTTGCTCAGCTTCAGTGATAAGGCCCACGGCACCGATGAGAAGCTGCTTGCCGTCTGCTCTCACAGCGGCGCGGATGCGATCTGCGATCGCGACTTGGTAATTGTTATGCATGGGAATCTTCGCTTGAGGGTTGTTGCCTGCGCTGCTGACGTCCAGAAGATCGACTCCAAGTTCCGGAAGCAGTTTCGCAAGGCGGATGGTGCTTTCAACGTCCCAGCTCCCGTACTGCTTACCCAACTCGCTGTTTTCGTGCCACTCTGTGGCACTGATGCGGAGGAAGAGTGGCATTGTCGTTGGAACAACCTTTCTTATCGCCGATATTATTTCAATTAGTAGACGCGTCCGGTTTTCGAAACTGCCGCCGTACTTATCCGTTCTCCTGTTCGAGATCGGAGAGAGGAATTGGTGCACGAGATATCCATGCGCGCCGTGTATCTCGATGACATCGACTCCCGCCTTGACTGCTCTTGCTGCTGCGCTCGTCCAGTTCTGTACCAGCTGGGAGATTTCCTCCTCAAACAACGCTCGCGGCGCCCAAAAACCACCCGTCTCATCCGTACTCGGGATGCCATCCCACGTCCACTCCTCGCCGCCCATGGGACCTACGACGTCGCCTGGCCACCCTCCGATCTCCGCTCCAGCTCTTTTACTTATCTTGGATCCAGGCTTGGAGGAGGTCGTCCATGGAGCTGCAGTACTCCCCTTGCGGCCCGCGTGCGCAAGTTGAATCCCACTCAGCGCGCCCTGGCTTTTGATGAAGTCGCTCACCCTCCTTAGTGCAGGGATCTGCGCATCAGACCACAGCCCTGGGCAATTGGGAGAAATGCGGCCATTGGGTTGAACACCTGTCGCTTCAATGAATACAAGTGAGGCGCCTTTCAGTGCGTAGTGCCCAAGCGTAGCGATGTGGTAGTCTGTCAAGGCCCCAGTCTCTGGTCCGAATGCAGACGTTGAGTACTGGCACATGGGCGCGACCAGAATGCGGTTGCGTAAAGTGGCCCCGCGAATAGTGAGAGGCTTGAAGAGCGTTGGTACTGGAGCCGTATTCTTTGCATTTGGCGTGCCTAAATGTCGGTGTACAAGTTAGCTTCGACATGCTCGTCAAAAGATTGAGTCCTCTATGCTGCCCAAGGACATGCTGTGCAGTACCCAAAATTTGACATATGCCCTGAGACGTATCTGTAGTATGCGCCGATACACGTACCAGGCGTTACCTCATGTTCGGGCGTGAAGTATGGAATACCCTGCACGCCAGGATTATTGTTATGATCGCGTGTAAAGGACATTGTGGTGTTGTGTTGAGTGTCCCTTGGGATCCAGCGATGGTGGGGTAATCGGATCTATCGCAATGAGGTTTTCGAGCGCACCGGGTTTATGTATTGACTCCCATACAATGACCGTAGCGCCTATCTGATTTTGGGTTGTAGAAGCAGCTATCCCACGATAACACTTTGATTTGTAAGATAACTGTTTTTAAGCGTGGACTAAGCCTTACGTGGGAATATTGCAATGACGTGCTGTCCTACCGAGGCTACTGCTTACCGACTAGGGTACCTCTTCGTCCTCGCACAACGATAGACAGGGTAAAAGAGCACCAACAGAAAAATTGCAAACGGGTATCAAAACCAAATAGAAACTCGGCCAGCATAGCCTACCAATGCCGCACAACAACTAACCAACCGCCCTCCCTGATCCCCTGCATCATCGCAGCTACCCTTTTCCTCTTTAGACCCTCCCTCGGGCAGATATCTTCAACGGCATGCTTCCCATCAAAGTACTTCAATAGCGTACTCCAGTGCGCTCTCAAATCTGCGTCTGTAAATCTCTTGCCAATAGCTTCTAGCCATCTTGCCTCTACGGCGTTTGCTCTTTGCGGACTGAGGACTAAGGAGGCTGTAAAATGCTCCGGTGAAGGCGGTGGCGACGGCGGAGGCTGGTTAGTGGTTTGCGTCGGTGAGGTTGGTGAAAAGAGTAGTGCGCGCGAAGGTGATGGCGATTTCAGATGCAGAGGAGACGGACGATGAGGTAAATTGTTGGCTGATGGTGGGAGCGGAGAAGGTAGTTGCAAGGGGGATGGGGATGTAGGACGGCCAGCTGCATTGTAGGGTAGGGTTGTGCGTGCGGAACTAGTGCTCCCAGCGTCGCTGGAAGCGCGCACAGGGCTACCTCTCCAGCCTGGACCGCTGCTGGTGGTTGCTATTCGCGGACTAAGTATCGTACTAGCATCCATCTCTTCCTCCCCCTCTATATCGCGTCGGCTCTTTCGAAGAGGTGTCCCAGGTCGCGGCCCTCCAACAACTGTGCCCGCCGACAGGAAGCTTGACCGTTTGTCCGAGCGCAGAGAGCCTGCAAGCGATTCGTTATCCTGCTGTTCTTTCTTCATTCGCTCCTCACGCTCCATATCAGCTGCGACTTCGGCTTTGATCTCGGGGCTAACGCGCACCCAGGCAAACGTGCGAAGCTGCGTAACCCAACCGCCGCGCATGAGCCATGCGAGGATATCCATGTATGCATCCCGATGCTCAGCCGTAGGTATCAAATATCGGTATTCTTTGGGCTTTTGAGACAGCAAGCTGAGCATCTTTGGTAAGCTAGGTAGGGTCGGGAACCGTTGCGCATATGACCCCATAGCAGCTTGCAGGTTCGACAAGTCAGCGTTGGGAGACACGATGTAGGTGTCTCGTGGGTGCAAGGGAGTTATTAATCTTGCACGACGCCAGTATACCAAATGGCTTGCTATGTATTCCATATCCTTTGCGTCGATGTTGTGCTTCATTGAGATCTTCAGCAGTGACTTGGTCGGTACGATAGTGCGGATGTAGAAAGAGAGAGCCGCAGCGTTCGCCTTCTCGGCTTGGAGGTCTTTGAGGATAACTTCGGGATCCTGGAGGAGCAGGAGAGACGCGTGCTGGGTCATGGGAGCGTCGTGGTCATTATTAATTACAACATTGGACGTTGTGAGCCAAAGACCGGGCATTTGAGGTTCCATTGCATTTGGCAGATAAGGTGTAGAATCTGCTTGCGGAATCTGGAACGAGGTGTTGAAGCTCGCGTCAAAATGGATGTGGGCAATCTTGTCTGTTGAGATGGCATCGAACATGGTGGCCAACGACTTCGCTAACGGGGATGTGCTGACAATCTTCCTCCACGTTGCTGTCAACGACTCCCCATTCTCCTTTGCGCGCTGCTTGATGTCGATGATCCGTTTTGACTCTTTCCACACGTATTGAAATCGGGCTTCTTCATACTTGAGCGCCTTGGCGTATTTTTTGGTCACGTTGTCATACATGTCTTTGACACGCATCTGGTGTTCCAGAGCGGGTGGATTGAGCACGAATACGACGTTGAACATGGACATATCCGGGTGTTGTTGGTGGTGGAATCACTCTTGACATCGGAGCCGACGTCAGACGCCGCGGCCGAAGGCACTGCAGAGTCCATGTCGTGGCCATAGCCAGCTTCGAAACCAGGGGAAGTACAAAGACGTCTTTCTTCTCTGGTCGCTTGTCATCCCGCGAACTCTCCTGTTGGTCCGAAGCAATGCCGGTGAGGTTGGCCAGCATGTCGCCCTCGTGCAGGCGGTCCTCTTGCGAGCGATTCCGCCTCTTCTTGCGCTTCTTCCACAGGCCGTCGTCCCTCACGAACATGGGAGCACCTACGAAAACGACGCTCTCGACGCCGAGCTCGAAGCGCCTCTTGTTGAACGCCTTGGTGGGGCACAACATCTTCTCCAGGGCGTCGACCTTGAAGCCCAGCACCGTGTCCCAGTCACGGTCGCCACCCTTGTGCTTCCCGTCCTTGTCGGTCTCGACGCCATCGCCCTCGGCGTGGCCATCGACATCGTCCTCGTCAAAGCTTTCCTGCCTGCCCCAGGCGCCCGCAGCAGGCCGCAACTTCTCCCGGTCCCGATGGCTTGCAGCGGTCCGCCCAGACCCCCTCCCCCCGCTTGTCCTGCTGCCAGCCTCATTGTCGTCGTCGGCCCCATCAGGTTCGGTGCTACTGTCCCAGTCGCTGCTCGAGGCGTTGGACTCGTCGATGCTGCCTGTCGTCGTGTCGTTGCCAAACCAGGCGGGCGCCTTGGTCGCCAGAAGCGCCGCAGCCGACGGCGAGATGGGCGGGTAGTGGAAGACAAGGCGCGGGCCCAGCGAGCGCGACTTGGTCACCAAGAGCACCGCCTGTAGGTGCGAGTTGGGCGGGAGAGGAAGCGCCATTGCCTGCGGCGCGCTACCGCATGCGCATCTTTCTTCTCCTTCTTCCTTTCTTCTTTTTCTTTCAGCCCTCTTGCTCGACCCTCACATCCATTGCACGACGGGTAGTGCTTTCAGCTCGTGTGGGTTGCAGTCACACGCCGCGTGGCGGGATCTCGAGGTTCGGTTGCGAGGGCACCTAGGAGCTTGGGCCACTCGGCTTCTATCCTCACTACGACGTCCATCAAGCCAAAGAGGCACGAGACTACCATCGAGCCACACCCGACAGGAACACTTGAAAGTCACACAAGTACCGAATACCTCCATATCCAACGTAAATACCGTGGGTGTCTCTATCTTCTGGGACAATATGGGCATTAGCCGTACTCTACCTATCACGTCGCAACTTTGTACGCTCATTCTCGAGTGAGTTGCCTCAGGATCCATGATCCCACGTGGAGTTTGCCGATCATCGTTCACCGAAATTCCCATAGCTGACCTCATATTATCTTATAAGTCTGGGTAATCGGTAAAGAATATAGGACCTGAAAGCTTCGGCATGTAGCAACCTGGATCTCGATGCATAAATGACTCATCATATCAGGTATGCGACATTGTTCCATAGCCTTCACTAACCGTAGTTTGAAGTGAATTTCAGCTTCGGAAGATTTGAGATGAGATGTTGTTGAGCTGCAGTCAGTGAAGATAGGACATCGATCCTCCTTGGTGGTCTGAAACATAGTTGGAATCATCTCGATCGCATGTCCCTCGCCATTCCTTCTTCTTTTCCGAGAATCACGTAATTGTGCATCGCCGCCGACAGACCGGATCGTCTTACCCATGCCCGTACCAAATTGGCGTGGGTCGGTCCCTCCTCCGCATGTTCGCCAACTACGCCACTAGTCGCACCAAACAGCCGCTCGCCCATGCGCAAACCCTATCCAAGAGTATGTCTAAGTGGTCTTGATGCGGGCTCCACATAGTCGGCTTTTACTATGTAATACACCATGACAGACCAAGGTGAGAAATGGCGGTGTCCTGCTCGGCTTGCCACCAGCTTTGCTTCTGTCTTTGACGTCTATCTCAATTCTCGTTACATACCTGCACATATACGAGAACGTTCGATAAAATCTCCACCTCTTTTGTGGCGACTGTTGATGGCACCGTTTGATTTGATGCCAATTATACCAGTTGATGCGGCACCGCTACCGCGGTCTCCATCTGTGGAGATGGCCGGAGCGTCAAAGCTCTTACCGCGCGATAGAGACAATCGTACGATTTACGCAGGAGAGCCGCCTCGAGACCGAACCATATTCACAGTACTATCTCTCTTCTGTATTATAGTACTATCACTACTGCTAGGTACGAACATACAATAGCCTTCAAAGCCCTGTACTTTTTTGGCCCCAGAATAAGCAACTTAGTAACTATGTCATGGACCCAATACTCACTACTAGTTGAAGATTCATGAAGCATGACGGCTGACGATTTGCAGGATCTCGGTTTAGTCGGCTACGACGCAATGCCGTCATGAAGCGAAACCTCACTTCTATGCTCGTTCTGGCTATGTACATATCTGTCTTGTCCTTCATTATCTGCTCCGCAGTCATGCTGGCTGGTCAAGGATTGTACAACTACGGATTATGCTTCAGTGCTACATGGATCTGCTTGATTTTGTACACACTTTCCAAATTCATCATGTAAGTACTTTTCCTCATCCACAGTATTGGTAACCTGTGTTGCCCAGGGATGAGCAATGCAGCACCCGTACTATTGACCTAGTATCTTGTCTAAGGATGAGTTGCGCGACGCTGACATATATTAGTTATGTCTTCCTCGTTGAGCGCATCCACATTGTTCGCGCACCTTTCGTCCGCCGCAGTCACGATTGGCTGTATCTGTCATGTCTCGTCCTGATGTCGGTGTCATTCCTGTCTGTCGCTATCAACGCGTACCTGTCCCCCATCATTACCATGGGTCAAGATGATGGACGCTGCCATATGGGTATACCTGGAAAGGCATCGATTCCATTCATGTCAGTGGATATTGTCGTTGACGTCGCCTTGACGATCGTATTCGTCTATCTCCTGCGCCCGATGATCGAAATGCATGGACTGAACAAAGTGTCGAACGTGGTTGCAGTCACCAGGCCGCAAAGGCTCAAGACGGAAAAGGAAAGACATGACACCGCAGTGCAGAAGAACATCAGCACTCTGCTTTGGAAGAGTTTGATTGGAAGCTTGCTCATTATGATTCCCACCGTCGCGAATATGATTCAGTTTTATCTCATGGGCGGAAGGGAATTGGCGCTGATTTGCCTAACGTTATGCACGATAGATGGTGAGTGCTATTTCCCTTCCAAATAGCACATCTCCGCGGGCCACTAATATTTTGCAGTCAGTTGGGATGCTGTGGTCATTCACTGGCTCACTTTCGGATCCGCAGAGCAAGAAAAAAAGTTATCCCGAGCCACACAACCCTTGGACCTCCCTCTGAAGAACAACCCAGAACAGCTTTGTCCAAGCTGTAAGGTAAATAAGGTTACTCCGTCGACTGTAGACATATCAACCGTAGCAACACCCCTGGAAGAGCCACCGTATGCTCGTCTCACACCATCCACCTCCCATACGCTTTCGGTCGACTTTCAGCGAAGGACCGCGTCTAGCGACTCGATGCTACCAATGCGGAATGGCTGAAAGGAACCCGCTGATAAACTCCCATATTTCAAACTATCACGTTTTCTCGATTCGTTCATGTGGAGTTCAGGAGCATATGCATATACCCAGCGTTCACTGCTTAATGCGCGAACCTAGACCTAATAGAAGATGAAGAGGCGAGAGATTGTTCTAAGGTAGTGTGGATAGCGTTGCACACAACGGAAAAACCCTCGGACTTGACCGTCACGCAATCATGGGCGTCCAGCCAGACAGTATCAGGTCAATATAATGGAGTCTCCTAGTGAACAGACTTGGTCGTTTACTGAATAACAATGGGCAGCGACATGCATTTAAAGGACCGAACCTGTAAGAATATTCATGATAGAATAAATTCATAACATAAACGAACTTGATGTAATCATCTCGCTTTAGGTTCAGCGTACGTACAGAGCATCAAAATTTAGATCGGGGAAAGCCATCGCGAAACTCCAAAGCCTGCGTGAACAACACCAATAGGCTGCGATACCCACACCTTTCCTTCCTCACGTCTAGACCTATACAGAATTCGAGATTTGTGCACTTGTTGAAAGTACTAGCTGCGGCCTGGTCTGATTAGTCCAGCACCCGGCCTTGTTAGTTCGATCCTAGACGTTTTAGAGTCTCAGGTAGGTTTCCGCGGGCCGCACGGGGATCAGACACTTGTGCACCGTGCCGAGCCTGCCGAGAGTAGGAATGGATAGTGCATTGGTCCAATGGGTGTTTTGTTCATCAGCGCGTTTACGCCACAACTCGGTACTATCAACAAGTTGTCGCATCGCGCCTCCACCTCCATTTTGCCTTTATGGATTTGACCAATCGGACGAGCGCCATCAAAGGGCCAGAAGCTGTCTCAATGCGCCACACTGGAGTGCGGATACTCTAACCAGGACTCCATGCCACCCAGCGAAATCCCCCTACTAGAGCCTTGCCAACTGTGATGCTAGCAGTAACAATATATACATGCAAAGAGTTAGCCTACATTGCTCAATTATAGCGAGAGGTGCGCCGCTAGAAGCAAAAGGTGCGCGTAATATACCCTCGATCGGACAACTTCGAGTTCTTCTGCTGGAGAGCATACAAATACAGCATGGTATCAGGGGCTTTCGTGGCGAATCACCCAGGACAAGTAATTACATGCCCGAAGTCTTTGACCTGGATTTGTATCGGAGGGTGAAATCGTCACTCTTCATCCAGCCATCCAGGCCATCCACCATGCCATGGTGTCAATGGATCGTAATAGACCACTTCAAAGTCTGACTCATTGTGTCGCAGCCATTCCATACTGACAGGCTTCGCAAGTCGCTTCGCTGCCGTCCTCGGTAGTTTCCTATGTCGTGCTTTACGCTCATGATCTCTGACGTACACCATGCGCCGGACGTTCTTAGTAACGTTGCTTGCGTTACTCGTCTCGCACTGCTGGCGAGTGAATACAAGAACTTGAAGGTTCTCCAGGCGATGAAATACAAGATCCGCCAGCCTTTGAGGCAAACAGCAACTTTCGTTGCTGGGATAATCGCACTGTGCAAAAGGATGTCGCAAGTGGAGTACTCGTAGATGGTTAAGAGACATGAGTGCCTCCTGTAGCACTTTATCAGCTTGGTACTATTACAGACGACCTGCATACTTACGATATATCTCCTCGCTCTCAGTGAGACACCCAGCCAGGAATCATCAACCTGAAGCCCTAGTTGCCTGAGCGAAGGTAGCCCGCGACACAAGATGGCGATTTCTTCGAGACTCAGAGACCCCGCGAGGCAGTGGTCATGAACCGAAAGCACCTCGATAGTCTTGCCTAGCAAATCAAGACATGTTGCTAGAGTAAGTAGTATAGTAGGGCCCGCTCCATACTCGCCCAGATGAAGGCTTTTCAACCGCGGAAAGCTACCGTACAGTTCCCTCAGGGGGATAATACGAAAAGGTCGCGTGCCACAACTTGACGTATCCAAGGCAAAGTGCTCCATAGGCGAGATCTTGCTTTTCAACGCCGCAACAAGCTGACAGAGAAAGTCGACCGGTTCGTCGACACACTGCCATAGAATCATACGCTTGAGGCATGTAAAGTCTATGATCATGCCGATTTGGTAGAAGGATTGACCATTCAACCATTCCCGTTGAATGACTATTTCCTGTATGCTCTGCTTCGGGAGAGAACTCGATAGGCCATCCGAAATTACGTCGAGTGCGTGCGGAATGGACGCGTTACCTCCTCCAAGACCCAGACGCCGCAGGTTTGGGCTTCTTTCTAGTAGGAATCCCATAAACCAGTGGCGTCCTCTGTGGCCCCTGCATTCGACATGGAGAGTGTCTAGATGTAAGAAGTCCGCAACTTCAGCGATTTGTGCCATCAGAAGTGGCTCAGGATCATGTGACGATATGTGGATGTTAAGGTGCTTTAACGATGACTGAGAAGATAGCAGTCGCGCGATCAATCGATAGCTCAGGGCATGCTTTTCACTGGCACCAGTGATGAGACTAGCAATATAATCAGCATATGGAGAGTGACTACAACAAAAGAAACCTCTTCGAGTGCTCACCGGAACGTTGTAAGCTTATCTTTGGGAATGCAACATAAAATCGCATCGATGCCGCGGTCCCTCTCTGGAATAGAGAAAATCTGCGCGTCGAAATCGAGATCGAGACGGTCGCTCTGTGGTTCGTAGATGAGGTCCAGGCTTTTCGTTGCATGGAGTGGAGCTCCTTGCGCCGCAGCTCGGAGGAGGTTGTGCACATCAGGTCGCTCGTGCACTTTCAGCTTCACGTGTGCGAACAGGCGTGGAGCTGCTGCAGCTCTCCATGACTTAGATGTGAGACATAGAGCGCGCAAGTCTGAAGGAACTGGTATCTGCGTTACTCAACTGTGTCAGCAAAGTTAGGCGGAGATTGGACGAGGACTTTGCACCCTGTCTATAATATCCAGCTTCAATTCATGGGGAAGTTGCGCCACGAGAGGAAACATTGCAGAATAAAATATATTTTGTCAAACGTTGGAGAGCCCAGTGTTAATCCAGATAGAGCTATCGAGTGCTCAAGCTGTTGTTAAGGCACTGGAGGAAGATCACTCTATCAGGAGACATGCGGAAGACGAACATGTGATTCAAGATGACATGTCAATTCGACGAGCTTGTGAAGTTCCGGTCTTTCCGTCGTTTCTATGATGCCAGTATGCTGATGATTATTCGTTTTCACGGTAAACGCGTAGGTTAGTAATGGAGCTCATCTCAGAGGTTAGCAGAACAGCGTCAAATGACCTTTTTGCATGTGACTGTTACCGGTCCTGGCCTTTATTCTTATTAGTAATAGTGACATATAACGCATCAATAGACTTCTATTCTGCATCCGCTTAAGCGAACACATCCGTAGCAAACCTCTCATTTCGCAAGCCCTCCCACCATTCCATCAACCTTCCCTCATCCACTTCTCCGCCCTTCTTCCTCAATCTCTCCTCTCTCGCGATTTTCAGACAGACATCCTCAACGCCCTTGCCTACCTCGCGGCTACCGCATACGAACAATTTTGCCCCCGCGTCAAAGAGCTCGACCACCTCTGTGCGGTCATGGTAAAGACGGTCTTGCACGTACTTACAGCCTTCCGAGGATGGTGAAGTGGAATCAGAAGCACGAGAAAATGCGTAGCGGAGTGAGATAGCGCCAAGTTTCTCCCAGCGCGAGAGTAGCTCGCCGTAGAGCAGGTCGGTCTTGGGGTCGCGACAGCCGTAGAAGAGTAAAGCAGGTGCGAGGGTGCGACCAGCTGCTATCTGTGCGGCACGCTCTTGAATGAAACCTCGGAATGGCGCAAGACCTAGACGCGGTGACATTAGCATACGTTTCAACACACTGTGATTTGGTTGGACTCACCAGTTCCCGCGGCGATCATAATGACGGGCACATTCGTTGCATCCTTTGGCAAGTGGAAAGCCTGGTGCGAGCTTCTCACTGCAACATGGAGCTTGTCTCCCGCAGCTAGGCTGGACAGGTAGCTGGACGCCACGCCTACAAAACGGCCCTGGCCGCTGAATGCGGGCTGGTTGACAACGGCGTACGTGAGAGTAACACTGTTGGGATTCCAGAGCGGTGACGACGATATCGAATACTGACGTACGCGCATAGGAGGCAGCATCTTCAAGAAGGGTCCAAGTGGCAGGGACACTGAAGGGAAGCGTTCGAGCAAATCCAGGACGGATACCCGCTTCTCAGTTATCTCAGTGGTGAAAGCTTCTGTAGATAGACGGACAAGCTCGCGCTTTGCGGCTTCGTCTGAAGCAACCTCAACCAGGGCGGTGATATCGCGTTTTGTTGCGGGCTGGGCAAGCTCTACATAGGCTCCCAAGACATCAGCCGCTGAGATAGGTGTGTCCACTGGCAGCGTGGTAGGACTTGACGATGTGATGGTGAGCATACTATCCCAAGCTAGACCGAAGTATCTCATCGCGCGAGCGATATTCTCTTTAGGATTCACAGGCAGTATGGCAAGGTAATCTCCCGCAGAGTAGCTCATACCTGAAGGCAGGCTGACTTCAATGTGCCGCTTCTCAGGTGCTTTGGGTGCACTGAGCACTTCCACCGCTTCAACTCGTGCTTCTCGAACATCTTGGCGAAGCATCGACGATCGTGGAGTGGTCACCTCAATGTCGAAATTGGCTTCGAATGGAGTGAATTCGGAAGAATCCGAGGCACCATAGCGCTCTTTCACGGCTGGCCAGAAGACCTTTTCTTCCCATGCCTCAAACTCGGTGAAGATATCACCCTTTGAAGCGTCAGCGGTCCCGATATCAGCGATTCTTGTTCCACCGCGCTCTTCAATGGCCCTGTCTATGGCTTTTGGCACTTTGTGAAAAGTTGAAGCCCAATCGCGATGTCCACAGCCAAATACACTGAAGTTTACATCAGTAAGTTCCGAGCCCGTCAAATTACTAAGCCAGGTGACAAAGTGAGCGGCGTTGTCCGCGGGTTGCCCCTCGTAAGATGCCGTGATAATGGCAACCGGTCTATCCTTAGGTAGATTGTCTTTTACGGCGTCTAGTGTGTCTACCACCGCACTGAATCCGTGATTTGGAGCGTCGCTAGCAAGACGGTTCGCCAGTGCTTCACATGTCCCAGTGTTTGAACCGTAGTAGACGGCCATTGGCTTGCCCTGGGCCGCCTTCTTCTTTGTCGCCTGAGCCTTCTTCTCGCCTGCATGCTCGCTGATCGAGGTGGACGCAAGAGCACGCTCTAGCGTGGTGGGACTCATGTGGTTTCGCAGGTGAGCTCGCATATAGAAGCCCTTAGGCTTGATTGTAAGCGTTTGCTTGATCTGGAGCTGATATGAGGGATCTTCCATGGTGAAGTTGAAGTTCTGAAGCAGTATCGCCAGCACCAACAAAGCCTCTTGCCATGCGAAAGGTCTGCCTATGCAAGCCCTCATTCCGTTGCCAAAGGGTTTCCAGCAATTTGGATACGTGTTGTTGCGGCGTTCGAATTCGTCGTCAAGCATTCGCTCCGGGCGGAATTCCTCAGCGTCTTCACCCCAGACTAGCGGATCGCGGTGCAACTTTGGTAACACTGCAACGATGGGAACGCCTTTCTTGCACTCATACTTTCCACCTAATGTCGTGTCTTCCTTGGCATGAAGACCGATTGCCGGGGCCGTAGGCTGAAGTCTGATCGCTTCGCGCAGTACAGCATTCAGATAAGGCAGTTTCGTGAGATGATCGACTGTGATTGGGTTCTTCCCAATGACCTCATCGACCTCTTTTTGCGCTTTCTCATAGGCGCTGGGACTCTTTAGCAGGTAATAGAACGTGAACGATAGCAGGCCGGAGGTGGTTTCGTGGCCGGCAATCAGGAAGGTTATCATGTTGTCGATAATGCTTTCTTCGGTCATCTTTTCGCCCGTCTTTGGGTCAACACCATTCAACATGCCGTTCAATAAGTCCTTCTTCTCGGTCGGGTTCTGTTTCCGCTTGTCGATGACGTCCTGGCTTACTTTACGAAGCAACTCCACATTCTCCCAATACTGCGCAGTCTCGGTGCGGTAGAACATCTGCGTGATTGGGTCGCGACGTGCGCGATCTCCACTGACTTTTAAGAAATCAGCCATAGCTTGGACGAAGGGATGCATGTGCTCCGAATAGTAGGAATTGAAGCGGAAATCCATAGCGCACAGTGCGATCGTGTCTAGAGTCAATCGTGTGAAATCGTCCGTCACTTGGATGAGTTGCTCCGGACCCTGGCGCGCCCATTTCATGACCAGTTGGCTTGCAATGTCGTGCATCTCGTCGAACATGTTTCTGATCGCCAAGGGGCCTAGCGCAGGGAGGAGGACTCGGTGGGCGATGCCCCAGTTTTTCTCCTGGGGTCCTCTGGCTGTGAAAAGCCCATCGTGAGTTCCGTTTCGGACCTCGTTCAGAGAAGCTGCAATAGTCTTAGAAAATCGCTCTTCGTTGCTGACCTCGTCCATGAGGGCCTGGCTAGCAATCACGATGCGATCTCCAGCTATGTTGAATTTCCATATAGGTCCTACGCAAGATGAGTACAAAAATGCTCGACACGACGTTTGAGCCTGGAGGACAAACCATAGATATCCGTCAGGCGTATAAAACTGAGCATGGGAGTCTCTCCATCAATATCACCCAGGTTGCCTAAAATAGGCAGACCTGGTGGACCCGGGATTGGTTCGTAGTCCATCGTAAAAAATCAACTGTCGCGAAGGTCGTAGATGTTTTGAACAGCGTTGCAGCGTGCTTAATTCAAACCGTGTCTCTTAAAACCGCGGCCGGCTTTCAGTATGTCCTTAAGGTGTGCTGCAAGGCTTTCTTATCCACAATGACCCCATGCTCCTCTTTTTGCGAAACCATGCACGAGCAACGCACGGTTGCGTAGGACCAGACGTAGGTTGTCCCGCTTCGCCGACTCCGAAAGGGTTCGCCTTGTTGAGTGACGATGACGCGTGGGCATGCCTCGGTGTAAGACGCAATTGCTAGCTGTGATTGGCTTAGTGTTTTCACTAAGCTCTGCCTCGGCGCAGAGCCGCATCGACTGCGAAAACAGTCGCGGAAAGCGGCTCGGCCGAACGTTTCGCAACGTGTGCTCGTTCGAGCAAGATACGCCAAGCGATGCTCTTCTTCAGAGCCTCGGCTGAAGGCGAAATGAGAAGGGAGAGCGTGATAGCGTGCAGGCGTACCTCAGAGGGACTTGACTGGCTTTGCCAACGCGCCTTTCTTCACGTGAAATACAACACGTACTGTGGGACACCCATGCTCCCTCATGACAGAACTGTGTGTATTATGTAGTTACGCATGTCGTATATGTATCGACATTTACAATTAGGGCGGCCGGTCCCCCGTAAGGCAGTCCATGTGTAGCCTTTGCTCCAGTGGTATCATCGCATGGCGCATCATCCCTTCGTCTCCTCCTCATTATATCATACACAAGTACAAGCTCGTCTCACAAGCATCTATAGCCCATTTAAAGCTCCAATCAACACACCGAACCCGACGAGTGCTGCCGAAAAGCTCCAACGGGTCGATCCTCCCTGCGCAGAAAGGTCGAAGGGGCTTCCGTTGCCGATGTTCGTTGCCTGAGCGGTGGCAGAAGAAGCAGACGATTGCTGCGGTTGTGATGGCGCTGCGGCAGTCGACGCAGCGGCATCTGCATTGGAAGTCGCAGCGGGACTGGCGGTCGGCTTGCTCTCAAGCGTTGAAGTCACCATGTCTCCCGTTGTTATGGTACTGGGGCCCATGACAATCGGGATAAGTACCTGCAGCGTGTTCCCATTGTCGTTCGTCGTTGTCACTGTGACTGTGCTCGTAATAGTGCTCTTTAGCCCGTTGCCTGATAATTTGGAGGTCTCGGAGCCTTGCGTGGAGTGTTCGACCTTGCGCGTGGACGACGGGGTCGCTGACGTTGTAGCGGTTGCGCACGCATAGGCGCTGCTTAGGATCTCGTCCGGAATCTCATCTTGAGTGGCCTTGCAGTACATCTGTAGAGGCGCAAGGAAGGTGAGAGCGACATTTAATCCGTCAAATTTACAGTCCTGTACCGCGCATTCGACCGCACTGGTAAGGTAATCGTCATCCTGACTGGACTCGCATATGCCTGGTATCGCGTCAGTACGCGTGGGAGAAAAGACTTCGAAACAGACTGACAGCTCTTAGAGTCGCATCCACCGCCATCTAAACACTTTCCCCAACAACTTGGAAGCCCATGAACCCAGTCCCACCCGCCTCGGCCGTGCGCGACGGCTCCCGCAATAAAGTTCACCGCCAGTACCGCCGCAGTTGCTGAGAACCACATCACGACGTTGGCAACCCTGTGGAAAGAACGGATAGGAGCGTGAGAAAGAGCCACGAGGTGGAGACTAATGGTACAGTCCACGGCTGCCGGCTCAAGGCTGCCAGCACCTCGCCTGCTTGCGCTGAGCCCCTTCACGGTGCCACGGCATCACCGCCTGTCACTCGGAGCTCTTGCATGATTGATCTACGCGAACACCGGCGATCCCTCTGCGGCCAATGAAGTAGCGTGTTTTGTTTTAGGAACGTGAAATCAGCATGCGCGCCGGTCCTGTCGTATTTCAGGCTGCGCTGGCGTTTCAGGTTGAGCGGACCATGCACCACAGCTTTTGGACTCTTGGAAGAGAGTAAATTATCCCTGAACATGATCCTATAACCACGAATCAGTAGCTAGCAACTTACAGACCACCTTCATGTTGGCACGAGAGGATGCGTCTCGGTTCTTGTTCTCTCAGATGTTGGTGCATTGTCATGTTGTCCAAAAGTGGAAGGCGGCAACAATCAGGCTTAAGGCCTCAGGGCCGCGGGACACGAGATCACGTGCGCCCTATTTAGCCCCAGAGGCATTATAGAGGGCGCGACAACAAGCGATCCCGGCCGTCACCATCCTTCACAGAGGATGCTTCTCTTCACACCTACGGACGCCTTTGTGAGCACCAGCTATAGCTGCCTATCGTAGCGCGGCTCTCTGCCCACATGAACTGCGTCACCTCACGAAGCTGGCAAGATCCTATGCAGTGAGAGTTATTTTACCATGTCGATGTAGTATAACATACATATGTATACAATATGGCGCCATGCTCATGCTCTATCGTGCTATGCTACAACCGTATTCATACAAGCCACATTAACACAAGTAAGAAGCGGATGGTATATACAACGCGCTTTCCTCATCACACCGTCCTTGCCTACTCCGAGTCATCTTGTAACCCCTCCCACAGCTGTTTCTCCTTTTTCGGCCACAGCCCGGTAAACCATGATGCCCCTTCCTTCCCAATAGGCATGTTGTTTGCTCTCTCTTCTTCGTCCGGGGTGAGTTCGAACTTCCTCATCCGTTCTCCGATTCTCGGATCAATGACCATATCATCTAACCAGACCCTTTCTCCTTCGTCATCTTTCCTCTCCTTTGCCGTCTTGTGCCACTCCGGCTCTTCATGCGTGAGCAGCCGCTGCTGCTCCCACTGTGATCCTTCGTCGTCGTCCAGGCTAGCTAGCTCGGAAGAAGTGTGGTATGGTCTGTACGCGCCAAGTACAGCGGCAACAGTTTGTCGACCTGCTTCGTCTGCAACCTTCCGCCGGTTAAGGAAGCGATACATGCGGATCGGAAAGTTGAAAAAACCAAGTAGGTGCGGGAGTGCGACGGTTGTGGATGGGCCGAGGGCTTGTGGGCAGGTAGACGGGAGTTGTGCTTGCGAATATTCCGCGGTTGTGATGAAAGGCGGAATCTGCCTCTTCTTCTTCGGCTTCGTCTCTTCTTCTTTGGGCTTTTCGGCTTCAGAGGGTGGCGACGAATCGTGAACGGTTGTAAGGGTAGTGTCGTCGGCCGGCGCTGATGCCGCAGGCTGTTCAGGCGTTGTTGCGGGTGTGGAAGCTGGTGGAGTTTCAGGCGCAGGCGGCGCGGGTTCGTACAGGTCTACAGAAGGCGGAGGGTCCAAAGGCCCCAACCATCCCTCATGCATCCCTCTGACATACTCCTTCCAGGTATGTCTCCCAATTACTATATCGCCTGCCGGTCCGTCCCATTCTGGCACACCGGCCCTCAGCCTCAGATCTTCTATGATGTCTTTTGTGTCGATTTCAGGCTCTTCCTTCAAGCTCTCTCCTCTCTTCCATCTCAACCTGCGTATCCTTTCTGCCAAGCCTGCCCTGACATCGCCCTCTCTTCTTCCCTCCACCGCATCCCAGTCTAATGCCGCAGCAACCAGTATCGGCTTCACGTATTCGTTGAAATGATCGCGCGCGGCTACAAGGCCATCTGCCGGCGGCGCAGACAAGTAAACAGTGAGCTTACGCGGCATCTGACGCTCGTACACAGGTTCTTGCGCAATGTGTTCGACGACTTTTGTCCATTTTTGTTGTATGCGCTTCTTTTCGCGGCGGTCATAGACAACGGCGGCGGTCCACGAGCCGGTAATGGAGAGAAATATCATCCAATTCCGCGAGGGAAGTCTCCATCGGAAATTGGGAAGACCTAGACTCGTGAGCATAGGGATGCAGATATAGATAGCGAAACAGAGACGCACCCATCATCCTCCACACAGGATTCGGAGGCTTTGGCGGCTTCGCAGCATTCTGCGATGCATTCGGGGTCGGCGACGCTTTCGCGTCGGATTCAGCCATGCTGTTCAAACGCGGATTGATGAATACAAGCCCGTCCCTATCGGCGCAACAAAAAGTTAGACGCGGAGGACGGAGTTGCATCGGCCCGATGTGCTGCATGGGGCATTCACCATCTTCCCACTAGCGCTCGCTACGGATGACCCACAGAACCCCACCCAGCCAAAAGAATTCTCACTTTTGTTCCACGTAACAAAAAAACCCTCAAAAAAGAAAGCTTTTCAGCTGCTGGCGGTACTGGGAATCGAACTGTTGTTACAGTCAGTACACTTGTTTGATGCGTTGATAGATCCTCTCGAGGAGAGGGCCAACCTACCCCAGGCTGGCGCGGAATTATCATGTGGTTTCCACAACGCGACGTCATACCACTAGACCATACCACCGTGGTATTTGCTGGTGAGTCGCAATCACCTGATTGATGAGAGTTTTGAAAATTGGACATATATATAGCGGGCCCAATAAGAAAATGCTATAGCAGCTCTGCCGTGCCGTGTCATCGTGATGCTCGTGGATATAATAGGAGCAAAGCTGATTGGTATGTGAGACGACGGGCCCACTTAGACGATCCAGTCGGCTCAGGACCTTCGCGTCGTGCGCCTCTTGAGCGGCGTTTACAGCGGATCAAGTAGACTATTCAACAAGATCAAATCAGGAGACATCAGACTGACTCTCATTTAATGTGAACCAGAAATGCTTTCGTATAATAATACGGAAATGTACTGAATTAGTCCAATGAGGCGCCCCTTAAAACATACATCTCACTATGATAATTCTTCACTGGAAGGACAAATTGATTACGCCATTTTTGTGCGTGTTCTAGATACAACATATTCATATTCGTCCACCGTGGCACATACCCCGAGCAATTGGCGCTGCCAAATGAAACGTTGCGACGGTTCTGTGCCAATTGATGTCTGCAAAGCTTGCTGTGTTCCTAGCCGATATCCATGGGCGTACAGTCCCTATCTCTGATCGGTCCTCATACCATTCATACCTGTAGTTCTGTTCTCTAAACGCAAGGTCGTTTGTGGCTCAACACGGTGAATCATGTCATTGCGCTCCGCATAGCAACTAATCTACACAACCTTGGAATGTAGGATACAGCTCTTTCTCACAGCTCAGGTTGATGGGTTTCCTGGCCGCGGAGATCGATAGGTGCCTCGGTCAGGTCGTCTGATACTGCCACGTCTTCTGCCTCCTCTTCGACATCGGAAGTGATGACAAGATGAGCGGGCGTGGTAGGTGGTGCTGACGCTTTCTTTGGACGACCCCTACCTCGACCGGATTTAGGAGTGCCCAACGTGGCTTGTCCTGCTCCCGTGTCTTTCTTCGGGCGGCCTCTCTTTGCAGGCGTGACCAGAGTTTCCACTTCCTTCGGACGACCTCTTGCGCGTTTTATCGGGTTCGAGCTTGCTGCTGTAGTATCATCCTTCCTTGGCCGTCCTCTGCCGCGGCTAGGCGTACCAAAAGCAGGTGTAGATGCCTGTGGGACGGCGTCTTTTTTCGGACGACCTCTTGCGCTTCCGGTTGGGTTCGAAGTCGCAGCTATAGTCAATTCTTTCTTCGGTCGGCCTCTGCGCCGTCCAGGTGGCGCAGAAGTTGGCGCAGACACATTCGAAATGGCGCTTTCGTTGGATTTGGCTGTACTTAGTTTGGACGTAGAAGATTTGTGGGCAGCAGTAGTTTCGGTTCCGTCTTTTCTCGGTCGTCCTCTTCCACGTCCTGGGTTTTGGGGCTCTTGGTAGCCGACGTCGAGCCCTTGGGTCGACCCCGGCCGCGCTTCGTCATATCAGATCCTTTCTGCACCGCCGATGATGCGACCTCGTCTTTCCTGGGTCTTCCTCGGCCCCGTTTGGCTTCTTGAGGGGGCTCTGGTATTGCGGTATGTGCATATGTTTCCTTTCTAGGGCGGCCGCGTGGACGCTTAGCCGGGGGCACGTCGCTTTCTTCCAATGGCCGCTTTGCGAAAGCTTCACTGAACGACATTGCGGGTGATGGATCACGAGACTGCTCGTTGCCCATCTGAGAACGAGATGAGCAACACACAAGAGGTGCCAAAAGAGATGGCTGCGACTTGGTGGACGCGTTCCAAAACGCCATTGCCGTTTTAGCCCAGGTGGCTGGTCCCAGCCACACGTCATAAAGACTCATCATCTACTGAATTGTTGTTAGCAAGTGCGATGGATGAATCTGTACGTGCAGATCATCCGGATCAAGAGCATTGCCCTAGTTTGCGTTATGTTTGCAATGGAGGGGCGATTGCTGCAGCAAGCAGTCCAGGACAACCCAAACCTGCTATAGTGATCACGAAGCCAGTTATTCAAGCTGAATCAATCTCAGCCAGCCTGAGCTTTAACAAAGGCTAAGGGGTTTTCATCGCCCGTCGCTATAGGCAAGGAGGGTTGTATGAAGCATTTACCAGCACATCTCAATAAAGAATGTGCATAACCTATCTGTCTGAGGTTGAAGCCACTTGAACAATATATCACGTGCATAATTAAGTCTTCTTTGGGATACTGTGGAGTTGAACGAGCCACTGTACGTGGTGGGCTTCACGTTGGTCTCGTGCATTTGATTGTGCCCAGGTGTGGTGTTGAGATGGGTCAAAGATCGGCACTCACAGGGAAAGCACGCTCGCGCCACCAGCCCATGCAACTAACCCCGCCATACTTGTAGCTGCCCCTCACCTAAACGCGCAGCATCTTCAACGCGCCTTCTCTTCCAAACACTCCCTCCGCCTCCCTAATACAATCTCTTCAATCCGCGACCATGTTCAAGAAGGAGTATGTGTGCTGGAATATCCCATTCTCTTGGTTCAAATAGCTAACAGACGTAGTATAACCTCCGGCGCGAAGTCGAAGGTAAAGTCTTCGGTACAGCGCACTATCCGCCAGAAAGTGCTGGACACATATCCTCTCCTTGAACCATATATCGAGGATATCCTGCCCAAGAAAGAGCAGCTCGACCTCGTCAAACTGTGTGTCTCCCTACACGCCCATTCCTCGTTCCCTGGCCTTCTTCATTCCTGTGATACTTCATTCACTGCATGCGCGTTGCTAATAAAGATGCTTAGACCAGACCGCGTATCCCTCTACACCCTTCAATCGACCCCGCTCTTCTTTCAACACATGGATGACGCCATTCTGCCACATCTCACCATCGTGCACCGTTACCCAAACTGCTTCCCTAGACTACGCATTGACCGCGGTGCCATACGTTTCGTGCTCTCCGGCGCGACCCTTATGGCGCCTGGTCTGACCTCTCCGGGTGGCCGCTTGCCCGGCGATCCAAACGATACGGAAGGAAGATACGGCAAGGAGGAATTGGAAGCGGGCACGCCAGTAGTGATAGAGGCCGAGGGCAAAGAGACAGCGTGCATGGTGGGTGTGCTGAAGGTAGGCACGGCAGAGATGAAGAAGACGAAGAAGGGTCAGGCGTGTGAGGCGGGGCACTATCTGGGGGATGGACTGTGGACGCTGTCATTATGAGGTTCAGGTGTGAGGCGTGCTGGTAATCGCGAGGACCTAGTAGGATAGATACGTGGAGGCTTTAGAGATACCAAAGAAAGACTTAGGAGGTAAAGCATGCGATTTGCAAATACCAAACAGCTGAGAACCTCTTCTGGGCGATATGAAGGGCACGTGCACCGTCCATTTCCATGGCTTACTGCACGAGAGCCTTAGTGATACTCTGCGGCCATCGTGCGTTGATATTGAGCATAAGTTGTTCGTACAGAGAGAATGTGTGCAAGAGAGTCTCAGGAAACATCAATTGGTATCATTATTACCGTATATTAACGTGACGGTTTTATCGTTCGACTCTTTCAAAAGCTCCTTCAAATCGAATTCACGGTAACCTCCCGCAAGCACCGAATCATGACGAGCCACCAGCACCTCCGCCGGCACCACCTCGACCAGCGCCACCCATGAAATTCCGTGCCCTGCGTACGTGTATTAGCGGCTTGACCGGAGAAAGGTACTAAAAAGGTCGGAAGAAAGAGTCGAAATGTCAAGGACTTACAAATTTGCAATATTGGGATCGTTCATCAGGGATGAGAGGTCGGGCATTCCACCGCCTCCTGCACCGCCTCCTGCACCCCCACCACCAAACTGCTCCGCCATCTGCCTCAGTTGCGGATTGTTCATCATATTGGCCAAGGCGTTGGGGTCCTGCATCATCTGTTGTATAGCGGGACTTTGCATGGCCTGCTGGATCATCGGGTTGTTCATCAAGCTCGCAAGGCCGCCCATGCCACCTGCCCCTCCCTCACCTCCACTGAACATGCTCGATAGCGAGGCAAGATCGGGCATACCACCGGCGCCAGCATCGGGTGCACCACGAGATGCTTCCGACTCCAAAGCGCCGTCGTCGCTACCCTCCTCTTCGTACTTCTTCTTCGCCGTCTCGTACCCACGACGCATAACGTCTGATCCACCGCCCTCGGCTTCCATACCCAACTTGTACGCCTCCATGGCGCCTTTTGCGTCACCGAGCGAGAACTTCGCGAAACCAAGTCGTGAGTATGCTTTCGAGTAGTTGTTATCCGCAGCGACGGCCGCTTCGGCATCCTTCTTTGCGTCGATGTGGTTGCCAGCGCCAGAGTGTGCGGCCGCACGGTTCGATAGGTAGATAGGGTTGCCCTCTACGATGTCAAGAGCGGCAGTGTAGTGCTTGACAGCAGCTGCATAATCCTTCTTTTTCATAGCCTCATTTCCTAAGCCCTTGAGCCGCTCTGCTTCATCCTTGTTCACACCGCCTGGTCCAGCCTTCACGTTTTCGGATGACGGCGTTTGAGGTGTCGCGGGTCGTGCTTCCGAAGCCGAAGAGGAACCTTTCGTGGTAGCCGTCGTCTTGCCCTTCAGTTTCTCGTACACGTTGTATATAGAAAGAAGGTTCTGGTCGCCGAGAGCATCCTTCACCGCATCGTTGTCTGAGAGGTCAACTTTGAAGGCTTCACTGATGCAATTGGCGGCCACTTCAAGTTGCTCGGCGTCTTCGGTCGCGACGGAGCCGTCTGTCTGTGACGTCTGCAAGAAGTCGAGGATTGCAAGCGCAAGACGCTTCCTTGATTGCACGGATGACGCCTGGATCTTATTAGACAGGAACTGTTCACAACATGGCGGGGCTATGCACTTACCATAGCGGCAGGTCAAGGCTGCTGGGATGGGTCAGGAAGTTGAATGGATCTGAAGGTGGTCGCGACGATAGCGGGATTGGTTACGCAGAGAACCGTGCGATGGGGCTGTTGAAGAGCGTCGGGTGCCACGTGTGGAGGGGTTGCGCTGCGGGTAACCGACGTAGCTACGCGAAGCTTCTCGTAGTTCGCGGGTGGCGGGGCACCTGGGCAAAAGGCAGCGCACGTGCTCGCTTAGTCACTAAGGCCTCTCCAACATCTCGAGTCCCTAGACCCGGTGCTAGGTTCTTTTTATGTCTCAGTCGTTCTATCTCAATCCACTTCCTCTTGCAAACCTAAAAGGTCGTGGTCGTCAAGATATGGGTCACTAGACTCATCAATCTGCCTTCGAAATCGTTCAGCGGATACCAAAGTCATCCACCAACGTAGCTCATCCCATGTTCTCTCGGATCCGACCTCATCAGCATTTCGAACACCCTTGAGCCATGGTAGAAGCACGGCGACAACGAATGTGCTCTCCTCAAATCTGGTATACCTGCCAAAGAGAGGCCTCCATAAGACTTCTCGCAGAAAAACCACTGCCGCAAGCATTTTCCAGTATCGACGTAGCTCGCGTATTGATTCTATAACGATATGGTGCGGAAGTGAGCGTGTGAGGCTGTAGTACGTGAGCTGTACGAAGATTGAGTGTTGTGATTTGTTCTTCCAAGGTTGTTCTACGATGATGCTCACCGTGATGACCAACATTTCCCCGATGCCCATATCATCGGATCGGATCGCTAACACGCCAATAGCACCTCTGGCAAGGATTGAATTCTTAAACGACCTCGGAAGCGAACCAATACTGTACGGGCTCTTGAGATCAACCTTTTTGTCTTTGCGATCAAGATCCAGATCCAGAAGGACGCCCCTCGGGAATCTTGCATGCTTGTACGTAATCTTTAGCGAGCCCCTGGAGGGGATGAGTAGGACCTCTCTTTGGAATCTCATGAAACCGGAGAAGACACGAAAATTGAAGCCGGCGTCGATCATCTGCAGATGGACTAACGATAGGCCAAACCGTTCGAAGATAGTGCGTGTCAGAGGTACCGTTTCTGGGAAGAACATGCGTACTATCCGGTATCCGTATTTCTGCAACGCTGATTGGTATATATCCGCAGACGGCTGGGTGTTACCGTAGAGTCTTGCGTATCGATTACTACTTATACGGGTGACGAGTATTGCGGGACGGTTTTCGATCCTCCCATAACCAAGGAGTGCAAAAAACGTATTCGGTAGATCATCGTACGGTATCAATGGGAAGCTGATCTGGATGCCCAAATTGGTTTGAAACCACGGCACAGGGTCGTCGTCGGTCCAGTCGAGATTCGTGGCCTTCCATGGGAACCGTCGCATCGCATCCATCCTGTTTCTGTAAATTCCATAATCAGTGGCTCGTGAACCCTTACTCGCGTATTGCGCGAACAATCGGGGAGTCCACGCAAGAAGGCTGCAGTAAGTCCCACGTGTGACAGCAACATCATTCCAAGCAAAGATGCTGTGATCGGTAGATGATTGCATGATATGCTCCTGTAGCCTCGTGAAAGCTTTTGTTCCTTCTCCATACAAAAGAGGCATCGAAACCCCGAATATACCAAGCAGACAGTATGCTTGGTCTTCGACGCGCGCAGTAGTACGTTTAGATGCCCACGACATTCGCTCTGCTATCGTATATGATGCTGGATTGAATGACTTGAACACGGAGAAAAGGTAGATGCCGCTGCCTTCTTCAAGATAGTGAAACATTTTTAAGTCGGACTTGGTCCCAAGCAACGCCCAAGCTTTAGAGTAGAAAACGACATTTGCAGGTGCTAAAAGTTCTTGTAGTGTCCACCCTCTTGTGAACCATGCGCTCTTCGCGAAGTCTGACAGTGTGTGGACATCGTTGAGATATGCATAACATATGTTTGCGCGTTGGTAGTACTTGTACATAGAATTGATGGACGTCGATAGTTCGACGTGGTTTGTTTTATCAATGCAAACGGTATCGACCCAGAGGTAGACCAAATTATCCCGGAGAGCCTGGTCCCTGGCCAATAAAATCTTCTCGAACCCCTCTTGTACAGAGGCTGTTCCATCTTTCATCATCTGGTAAGTCGGTTCATCGCTTGTTTTGACCCATCTGTGTGACAGAATGGCGTACGGTGGAGGGTATTCCGAGAAGTCTTCCAAAGCCAAGGATATACAATTGATGAGCCTCATATTGGCAAGAGCTTCGCCCGAACACGTTCAAGCACAAGGGCGATGGTAAAAAGAAACAGAACGCAAAAGAAGCAGATTGCGGACGGTGAATATGTACAGCTGACATGGAGGATGCAGGCTGAAGCAGGCATCAGCAATCCCGCGACAAGAAGGGTTCCACTTGATAGCACAACATGACCACCATTCGGATCCTTCTGATGGCAGATCAAATGGACAGACCATACAAGTTCTGCAAAATGCCTATGTATGCAGGGGGTGCAGGGCGGTGCTGTACGATGTTTGGCTTGGTGAGTCCCGATTGTACTTTCGTAACGAGCTGCTTCGCTGCCTACCAAGAGATGGTTGCTGTGCCGCAGCGCTTGCTGGGTGCGTAAGCGCTGTGTGTCCGTCTTCGGATTTTATCCCTGCTTTGACTGCTGAATGCCGAACCATCTTTTTCATTCTTATTAATAATGTGAAACAGCAAATCTTGAACTTTTGGGAGTGTCGTAAATGTGTCGCTAGACTTGTTGAGCTGTGCGATGAGTCTTAGAACTCTTTTCACTGGAAATCATGATAATGCCGAGTGTGCTTCCATAGCGCACACTCACTCCCATGCTCCGAAGCGAAACAAAAAGCTGATAAACGTAATGCCACCTAGTACAGGTCGCTACTTCGAGGACCGCATATGTCTGTTATGCGAATTCGCGCGACCATTATTGTCTAAGCCTTCGTAGCATTCAGATGAGGAGCTTGCCGCATATCTTTAAAAAAGGAACCGAGACGTTCTACCATGGAACACTGATCTAACAAAAATTATGTGCTTGCGCTGTGCTCAGATGTTGAACTGGTAATAGAAGCGCCCAATGGCAATCTCGTAACCACGAATGTACTCTGATCGACATTCTGGATAGAACCATCCCCGTGCGCTCTTCCTGATCTCCGATGCACTTCACTCTACAGGCATCCTGCACGATTCCTTAACCAAAGTCCCTCTGATTGCCCAGATTGGCGATTCATATGAAGCCTACCGGGCACATCTGGTGGTACTAAGCGAAGCTTGTTCATTCGATTCCCCAGAGTACATTACTGGGTATCTACGCTCGTGCGAAGCTCAATATTAAACACGTGCATAAGCGCGAACCCTCTCAGTCCTTCCCCATATTGCATACCGATCCAGGCTCTACGCCCTGTGGATTTAGCTCGACGAAATCTTATACGCATGCGCCAGCAATTGCACCTCCTGCTTGCAGTGTCTAGCGGAGGAATTCCTCATTTGAAGAAGGTGCCCATTTATCCGGAGCAAGGCATGAACGCCGTGAGCCAGCACCCCGGAAGCGTCCACGTATAACCAATAACTTCATCCCGCTTACGGCTGTCGTCAGCGCTGGAACTATGACCCCGATAGCTCGGCACGTACACAAACACATGTTTACTGCAGCCCTGGCTGGGATGTATACTTGCAACACACTGCTATTGGCCCTGTGTCTGCTTACTGTAGGACGAATCTTCAAGCTCCAGTACTAGATGCTTGGCCCATGTAAGGAACGGCTTCGATAATCAATACTAAATTGCATGGGTGCAGGATGCGAATGTTAAATAGCGCTCGTACGGGCGACTTGTGGGGAGATCATTGTCTTTGGCCCTGAGAATTGCGACCTCTGAGTCAAGATGGCTCGGTTTTTTTTCGTCGCACTTCTTACTGCTGTCAATTGCGCCGCCACGGCAAAATGGATGGGCGAGGTCAAGGAGGTGGATGGGGCTACGTACCAGTGCAAGTGCTACTCGGACAGCTCGTGCTGGCCGACTAATGCGGATTGGAACGTGCTGAACAACACTGTTGGCGGTGCTTTGCAGATTGCCATCCCACCGGGTGCGCCTTGCCATAAGATGTTCGAGAACTCAACAGCCAGCGTGTACAGCGAGGCGGCGTGTGCTGAGGTCCAGGCGAATTGGATCAATGAGCAGTGGCTGTGAGTAAAGAGCTATGCCTGCAAGGATTGTGACTAAGAGACTCAGAACCGACCACCCGATTGCGAACCTGTGGCCACTGTCTACCAACAACACCTGCCTACCGAGCGATGACCCAAATACTCCGTGCACCAGGGGATTCTACGGTAGATACGTTATCTTGGCGAAGACGAAAGAGCAGATCAAGGCTGGTATCGACTTTGCACGGGAACGAAACCTGCGTCTCATCATTCGCAACACGGTACGAAGATTGACTTCCAGCATCTGACAGAAAGAGCTGACATTTGACAGGGCCACGATTTCATGGGGCGCTCAACAGGATTTGGATCGCTGATCATCAACACTCACAGTTTCAAGGATGTCAAGTTCCTCAAGGCGTATAGCGGACCTGGAAATTGGACTGGTAGCGCAGCAATCGTAGGTGCCGGAGTACAAGGGCGTGAGCTGTTCCGACAAGCGTTTGCTCAAAAGCCACCGGTTGTCATTGTTGGTGGGGAATGCCCGGTAAGCAAATCTTGGGCTGATCTGAGGTCAACTGCTAATACTAAGAAAGACTGTCGGATGGGGAGGAGGATATATTCAAGGCGGTGGCCATGGTCCACTGACCTCCATATACGGCATGGGTGCTGATAATGTTTTATCATTCGACGCCATAACCGTGGATGGAAAATACGTTACCGCCAACGCAGAGGAGAACGCCGATCTCTACTGGGCCCTGAAGGGAGGCGGTCCATCCACATTTGCAGTCGTTGTATCGATTACAGTCAAGACCTTCCCCGAGGTGCCAACCGCCGGTACAATCATCAACATCAACAGCACGCATACCAACGATTCGGCTGTCTTCAACAAAGGATTCCACATCTTCCACAACTTGGCGAACCATTACGTGGATAACGGCATGTTCGTTTACTTCGAGTTGGGACCTGGACCGGGAAGATTGCATATCGCTCCTCTAGTTGGCCCTAAAATGGATGAGAAAAAGCTTAACGAGGTACTGAAGCCTCTGTTCGATCAGCTGGACGCAGCCAAAATTCCCCATGACAGGCACACCAGAGCCTTCCCCACATTCTTTGAGTTCTACATTGACATGTTCGAAGATGAACAGCCAAATCAGAATTCCATCGTCGGCGGACGTCTGTTCACCCGGAAAGACCTCGAAGATGGTGCTGACAAGGTAGCTGACGCCATCATCTTTGCTAGCAGCAACCCCACGCCGAGCAACATCGGCTTCTCGGTTGGCCACATCGTCGACCCTGGCCACGGCGTGCCGTACGCGGACAACGCCATCAACAACAAGTGGCGCAACTCTAGCAGTTTCGTCATCACAAACGTGATCGCGAGTGGCTTAGAGTCGTGGGAGGAGAAGAAGCATCTCGAGGATGTGCAGACTAACATCGTTGGGAAACGGCTTAGGGAAGCTGGTCCTGATGGTGCGACATATGTGAACGAAGGCGATTTGAACGAGCCGAACTGGCAGCAATCGTACTGGGGCGACAAGTATCCTAGGTTGTTGGAGATACGGAACAGGTGGGATCCGAATGGAGTGTTGTATACCAAGACGACGCCTGGTACTGAGGATTGGGAAGTACTCGACTACGGAACAAAGCTCTGCAAGAAGGTTTCATGAGCATATTTAGTATGAGCGGACTGCAACCCTCTCATCTTATTGTATGTGGAGTAGCTATAAATTTGCACCTCGACTTCCTTTCAAAAGTCGTGTGAGTGGTACATAAGTGAGAGGCGATAAGCCAGGGTGAGCAGAGTAATAATCTTCGTGCGCAGACGTGGAGGTGAGGTGATGTTGACAAGGATGGTTGAGCGATGACGCCGGAAGATCAAATCTAGACTAGCGGTCATATCACAAGCTCAAGGAACACCGACTTGCACTTCGCAACAGCATCGCGCCGGCTCCAGCTCACGTATCACCAGCTATTGCACTACTCTCGCTACAGAACTCGGTTCGCGAATCCTTTGTAGTCACAGGTCATCCGTTCTCGGCTCCACCATTTGTTCCCCGGCCCGCCTCCGCATCATCCAGACCCCGGCACCTTACAGGCACCCGTTTGCGACACTCCCGCGGTGTTCACCACTATTAGCGTGCCCTATCCACGCTGCGAGGACCCATGGTCCCCGTTCGATGAAAGCGTTACGAGTCCCCTCTCTATCGATTGAATGCCTCCGGTCCTGAATCCCTTCCTGCGGGCCTTCTTCCGTAGCACTCTCCCCAGCCAGTGCTCCCCAGTCCAGCACCACGTAAGCGCCTCTATTACCTACTTGCTGCATGTCCCAGCTAACACAGAAGAAAGGTTCTCCTCGTCCCCACCACCGAAGTCCTCCTCACCTCCCGCGACCGCGACACGAATGCCTCGTACGCCGACCTAAGCGGCTCCGAAGAGTTCCTGGCCAGCCATGTTCTGCGCGTTCCGGGCGGCGTGGGCCCCAACAACCAGGTCAAGGATGGTTCAACATTCAGAGAAAGCCGGGGCAAGGCAAAGCAGTATTCGACAGCGAACGGGAGGACGGTGATAATCAAGGATGCCTTCGTGTATAGCAATAAGGGCTTCAAGACTTTGAACCAGGCACAGCTGCTGAACGACATAATATTCTTTCCTGACACGTTTGAACCACAGCCGTGGCTGGTGTACTTCATCTCCCGGCCGCTCATTGGAACGTATGATGCGACGCCGATAATACCTGCCTCTTTACCCGACCGCACCAAAGAACACGCACCGAAACATACGCCGGCGGGGCCGTCAAATAGCGGTCCAACGGCGTCCATGCCGCGGAAGAAAGACGTAAAGTCATTTGGAGACTTGTTGAACCACTTCCCCATGATCGCGCGGCAGATGCAGCCGGGCCTCGATAGGCTCTTCACCGAATTCAGGAAAGAGTTGGAGAAGCCGCTTCCGCCTACCCCTTCAAGTCCGTCTCGAGGGTCTTCTCTGAGCTCGCGGAGACGGGGTTCTGTGTCATCCGGAGAAAGCGTACCTTTGTCGTTGCACAGCAGCATTTCCGGCCCCAATGGGTTCATCTCGACGTTGGAGATAGACGATGAGGAAGACCTAATGCGAAGGTCTTTAGAGACAGCAGTCATTGCGGCGATAGACCTGTTTCAAGGGGTGGACAAGCAACAACTTTCCCTGCTTGGTGCGACGACCGATTTGACTGGCCCCATCGTGGAGCGCATGATTGAGAAATACATCACCGAACAACTACATTCTTTCATGTTTCCTCGTTTGCAGCATATTCGAAAGTCGGACGATGCCGAGCTTGAGATGCGAATGCGACAAATGATTGATATTGACATTTCTCAGGTGGGTATCGACATCGGCCATGGTCGGAAAGGCAAAAATGAGCTCTCAGTGCGCTTATCAAAAGCTGTCGAGATATTCAAGAAGATGGGCGTAGCTGGCAGCCCGCAAGAAATGGTGGAAATACTCCTCGCCGTACAAAAGAGCATCACAATGCCCGAGGCTTCTTCGACGGCCGGAAAAGTTCTTCTAAACGGCGAATCTTCCTCAGAAAAGAACGATCACCTGCTCACAATCAATGCAGATACGCTAGTGTCTCTGCTTCTCATTGTTGTTATTCGATCTCCGATCAAAAATCTACAAGCGCGTTTATCTTACATGCGGCACTTCATCTTCATAGATGATGTAGAAAGCGGCGAGATGGGTTATGCGTTGAGCACTTTTGAGGCTGTACTCTCATATCTGGTCAGGGATTCTGGAGGTCTACGTAAGGCCAGCCGGCGCAACAGGACTTTGTGGCAAGCAACTAAAACGGGCGACCTTGCAACACTACAGGGTGTACTGGAGCCTGAGAGGTCTTTTAACGAAGACGCTTGGGCTGATTCAGACGAGGACGAGGACATCCGCGAAAATGTTCGGCCTGTCAGGTTCGCACCAAGCGCCTCAGAGCTTTTAGCATCAGCTGAAACAACCGTCAATGGAGACGCCGGATCTTCGTATAAGCCTGGTAGACTGTCCCGACTCCGACACAAAGACGAAGATGGCCCTCTAGCTCATATTTTTCCTTTCCAACGAGCTCCGACCCCTCCAATACTAGACATTTCAGAGAGGCCAAAGCCTAAGAAGAGGGTTTCGATGGACACAAGAAGTATGTCTAGCTCATCGGCAGTTTCATTCCGATCGCATACCACACTGGGGTCCCGAGGCACAGGTCTTGAAGGCGATACATCGATAGAGAAACTGTCGAAGACGCAGGGGTCAGAAGGCGAGTCCATCTTGATGATGGCTGTTGAACATAGACAAGACAAGGCGCTGCAGTATTTGCTTAGCCTATCCGAGTTCTACTCGCCCGATTTCATCCTCGAAGACTGCAACAACGAGGGCACGACCCTACTCAGCGCGGCCGTACAAAGTGGTAACATAAAGACTACTGACGTCTTTCTCAATTGGATCCTTGAAACAAGACCAGCGGAGGACATTTTACGAGCGTACCTAGCAAAACAAGACTCCAAAGGCCGCTGCTTGGCACACTATCTATTCCATCAGCCACTACTCATTGACCGAATCGGCCATCTTGTACCTTGGCGACTAAAGGATAGAAATGGGCAGACTCCAATGTTTGCCCTCTGTCGATCTTACGACCACGATCAGTATCGTGACATGATCGACAAGGCACTCCACGCTGCTACACGAGCCCAACATGACGGTCAACCATTACATCTGGATGAACACATTGACAACAAGGGAAACAGCCTTCTGCATATCGTTGCGGACCCTCAAATTGCAGTCAGGTTGCTGTATCGGTGCGACTCGGACGTCAACGCTCCGAACGACAAGCATTTCACGCCGCTTATGGTAGCCAGCAAATATGGTCGCATTGAATTAGTTCGTGTCCTGTTCCAGGATCCAAGGGTCGATTTGTCCGTCAAAGATGTTAGGGGCCTTACGGCTGTTGAGCTCGCAAAGGATGATGAGGTGCGCAACCGAATCGACGACATGGTCCTGCTATCGAACGACCCTGGGCCTGACGGTCGCACGACTACTGTCGTGAGATCGTTCTTTGTCGAAGACGGAAGTATCCGACTTGTTCTTAAGTCTGGTGCCCCTAATTCGAATGCCACTATTACTGTTACAACTTGCCGGCGCTCCCTTCAAGATTTTGAAAGCTTAGCCAAATGGCTAGCGCAGGAACATCCAGCATCCTGGCTCCCGGTCATAAACAACCTTGCATCTCCATTCTTGATACCCTCACGGCCGTCTCGCTCCGTACTTCGGGACATCCAACTCCGGCTGGACGCTTTTCTCAAGATCCTGCTGAAACATCCTACGTTTGCAACCCATGAGATGGTCTGGGAGTTCTTCCTCGTCCCAGATATCGATCCAGCGATGCTCGCAGAAAGATCCAAACGCAAAGCGGAGCTGCTTGTTGAACGCATTCGGGAGGAATACGCTCCCATCTACGATGTTCGCGAAGTAGAATTATTCGTGCAACATGCGCGCGAATCCGTTCGCTCTCTACACCATGCATCGAAGTCTGTTCTACGCCGGACTAACAAAATGCGCGCCACATCCACAGATCTTGCCGACGCAGCAAAGCTCGCCAACACTGCGATACACACTCTGACCTTCCTGCCCGAAGCTCACTTGAGAGCTTTAGAACGGTACACCAAGACTCTGGTTCAGAGTGAAGCAAGCCCCTTGGCAGGCTTCTACTACAATGTGCACGCTATTGCGAGCACCATCAATGCCATACTCACCGCTTTGAACCGTCCCTCCACGCTCATCAATTCCATGTCCGCGACTCAGAAAGCAGTCGATCGCCATTCCCTCTCAATGCGCCGATCTGATCGTTGGCCTCTCGGTCTTCTGGATGACGCTCGCTCACGCATGCAGCGCGATGCGCAGGAAAAGATGGAGCGAGCGAACGAAGAGCTCTCCGGCTTGGGCAAAGAACTGCGTTACACACAACAGGTTGTCGCGCAAGAGCTCGCTAGCTGGCAAGAAAATCGCGTAGACATGGGTCGGAGAGCACTGAAGGAGTTTGCGCGAAAGATGGTGGTGAGTGAACGAGCGAGGCTGGAGAGTATGAAGCGTGCTGTGAGGGAGCTAGGAATTGGCGGTCCGAAGGTGCAGGAAGTCAGCAATGGTGTAGCATACGGTGAGGACGATTCCAGCATCGACACCGAAATGCTTGCGAGGAGGGGGAGCATCGAAGACGTGACCGACGAGGTAGACGGCGCGCTCGCTGCGGACCCCGAGCCAGATGCGGTCAATGGCGATGTCGGCGCAGCAGATGATGAGCCCCTGATCCCATTGGCGTCACCGTTAGAGATTGATGGTGAGATGGACGGCGTTCTTGGGGCGGACGAGGAGGACTAATTACTGCAGGCCTCACCTGAAACGGATGGAACATGGTACGGATGGGCGTTTGCATAGGGATCTTCTCTTCTTGTCTATAGGTTCTCACTTATTACATGTTGTGGTGGATAGGAGCGGCATTCCGATACCCTGATCTTTCGCGTCCCACATTCTGTTCAGCGATGGCGTTCACACAGGACAGGACAGGACAGGACAGTGGGCGCGCTTGGAGCGTAACGTAATCTCTAGTCAGTATATAGTTGAACTCCCTGAGGCTATATGCGCGTGAGCGAGCTGTTCGAGTATTCCTCTCGTGTCGTGAGGTGTTCGTCCAAGGAGACTCCGCTCTCGTCTTCGATGAAGCAACACCCTTCCCAGGCGACGAATATCAGGCTCCTCGACTGCTGTTCCACCATCCGTACGATCTCGTCTGCAACAGCATTCATCACATGATGTACACTGGGATACTATAGCCCCAACGTACCAATGCATACTTACATCTTACACCCTATCCTACCCGTGTGGCAAACTTTTTGTCCAGTGCCCAGCTCCGCGCCTTCCGCAACATCCGCAGAGCTGGCTAACTCCTTCAACAAGCGACTACGCCATGCATCGCTCCCCGCTGGCAGAAGCGGCGCATTCCCGTCCTCCGGAAGCAGCGGAGACACTGGCCTCAAGAGCCGGAGATTAACACCTCATGCAACCAGGGGAGGCGCGTCTCGCGTTGCACATGTTGGCGTAGACACCGACGCGGCGAACGAGATGGCGTGGCCTTGCGATTACTGTTGATGATAAGGCGTCACGGGCGTGTATGCAAGGCGGGGGCGCCGGGGGCGCGAGTGCACGTGGTGGCTGCCGACGGAGTCACAACACTTGGTTGGGAACGTGCTCAATCTGCATACCACGGCGATGGGATGAGTCACCCAAGCTGTTTCGAAGAGAAGTAACGTTGAGTCAGCGATACGTAGATTGTGTGTTTGACACAGTGTCAGGTACACGTCGAGGAACGTTGAGACAGTAGGTGGAGTCAAGGCGAAGTATGAGCCAGGAACACTCATGAACAGTCACTGTGTTATTAGTCACGAATGGAAGTTGGCTCTTAGTTGTAGTCACTGCAAGGGAGTCATAGTGTAAAGGATATAGATATATAAGAAAGAGCCCGCAAGACTTGGGCTGAAAGGCGAGTACTCGTCACTAAACTACTAAGCTAAAAGGACAGTAAACATTCGCACGGTCGACGACATGTCGACAATAACCACCAAAACCGATACCAGGAGGAGTCAATCAACCAATGGGAGACTTCACTCCGGCCGGGAATCACAAAGAGCACATGAAAAAGAAAAGCGGCCACATCGCCAGAGACGAAGGGCCTAAAGTCATCAGAACTGAGAAAAGGAAACTTTTTGGTCGAGGCTGGGATGGCTGGCGAGGCCGATCTCACCAGCTCCTCAAAACCATTGATACTGATCCGGACCGACTCCGGGAGGCGCAAAGATTCATGATCCGGAGTAACCCTGAGCCAAGGCGATCTGCTTCCACTTCTCCACTTCGGCCTCTAGCTCTGCATTGCGCTTCTCAAGTAGGTTGACGTGGTCGAATTTCCGTTGACGCGAGTCACGAGCTGCAAGGGTATTGCGCGCTCGCTTCAAGGCCACCTTGTCATTGGGGTCCACCATGATGGTGGGGAGAGGTCCTTTCCGGCGACGAGGCTTGGTTATTGATGCATTCGTGGCAGGTGAGCCGTTAACAGATGACTTCCTTCGGTGGGAGTTTGCAGACATGACGACGGGCGAGTTAACGCTGGAGCCGCTGGACTTGGTTGTGTTGCTGCTGACAGTGCGCTCGAGGGCCGGAGCGACTAGGGGAGCAGTAACCGCTGGCGCGGCACCCTTGTTGTCCTCCTCTGGGAAGAGGGAGAACCAGTTGTCGGCTGGCATGTACGAGTCACCCTGGAACATGGGCGAAGTCTCGAAACTGTCAGTGATGAAGGGCGACTGGTCGACGTCTGGGGAAGTGATGTTTGTGAACGTCGTCGAAGGTGGCGCAGACTGGAAAGGGTCCGCGAAGATGTCCTTGGGAGACACTGTGCGCGTAGAGCCCGACACCGAGTGGGGGTTGATGGTGGTGAAGGCGGTTGCGGGTGCCTCCCAAGACACCTCCTGCTGGAGGCCAGCGAAGAGGCTGGCCCCAGAGTCGAACGAGTTGTTGCTATTCAAGTCTGCTTGAAGCGTGAGCTTGAGCGTTTCGTGCGCAAGAACAGCGTGAGTCCTACCTGCCATGGTTGCGACGTTGCTGTGCTGGTGGATCTGAGGAATGCTGTTACTAGAGCTGTTGAACAAGGGGACCGGTGGACGTTGTTGTGACTGTGGCTGTGGGAAAGCTATGGTTGATGTAGGCGCTGAGTTTGCGTAGAAGGGCGGGGTTGCGTTAAACAGATGCCCAGGTTGCGGAGCGCTCGGTGCACGATGCGGCCGATGAGGGGCTGGAGCCGGCTGGTCGTAGAGC
The DNA here is from genome assembly GCA_022419385.1 of Paraconiothyrium sp. Pb-2020. Taxonomy (NCBI): domain Eukaryota; kingdom Fungi; phylum Ascomycota; class Dothideomycetes; order Pleosporales; family Didymosphaeriaceae; genus Paraconiothyrium; species Paraconiothyrium sp. Pb-2020. Next base: position 3,760,703 of record JAJUBI010000006.1, read on the forward strand.
ACGAAGTCGTTCTGAGGAGGCGCGAAGTCGGTATGGGACGTATTCAGTGGTTGCCGTGAGGCGTGGGGAGCTGGTGAGGAAAGCCATGTTGACTGGTAAGAAGCCGTGGTGGACGACGTAAAGTCGAACGGGGGGTTGGAAGGTAACGGCGAACTAGAGCTGCACTGGGCGGGGCTGTAGTTCAGAGGTTCCAAAACGGAAGACTCTGAGGCTGGTGGTTGAGTGGGGAGGTGGTTGATGGTTGAGGGATCCAAGGTGTCGGCTTTACGCTGAAGCTAGAAGGCAGCCATTATGTCGGTTGCCTGTAGTTTCTTGTTGTGTGAAGTCGTAGTAGATGGAGAGGAAAAAGGAAACGGGTGCCTGGCGCGGGGCATTGGACCTTTTGTGCGCGCCGAGCGAGTGCGCTAACGTTATGACTCACTGGCGACGCACAGGCAAGAGACGCGACCGCAGCCGGGACGCAGCCGTGTCTCGGCCAATCAGCGCCCCCACCAGCGCCCTCATGCTGGGCACCCCATCCTCGACGCCTCCTAGCGACCGCCGGGTGCGCGACCGGTCCCATCGTGAGACGCCGCCAGCAGCAATCCTGCGCACATATGGAAATAGCCGTTTGCTCGAGGAGCGAGAGTGCGCGCGCGACTTTGCCCTCTGTCTTGCTTCCGTCTTGCCCCCGTCTTGCTTCCGTCTTGCCCGCTGGCGCCCTCGCCGGCATCGCACTCGTTGCCAGCGTGGCCGCGACGCCGCCTGCGGGCTGTTACTGGCGGTGCCAACATCAGGCATCAACTTTTCGATCAGTAGGGCGCGAATCAGCGGCCGGCGCACCCTAGCTGCTGAGCCCAGCTGAGCCCTTGGAACCGGTGGAGTTGATTACGAGCCGCTAACGCCGCGTGCTGCGGAATAGGCATCCAAACGCCGACGGAAAAAGAGAGGGCGGAACAGACGAGCGCCCTTTTCGCTGCTGCTACTCCGACGTGCTGCGCGTGCGGCGGGCCGTCTGTGTGAGGACGCCTGCTTGGCGACGCAACATGTCGCAACCAGATGGCGAATCCAAACCATCACGGCGCAATCGTCGGCGCGTCGTTTCGCGCGTCCCCGCGTTTCGTGCAAGAAGCGGTGTGTCGAAACGGCTGCTTGCCGACTATGACTCCTCAGGCACAACCCAATCTAACGAATCTCACTCAGCCCCGATGTCTGCACTCGGCCCTGATCGCTGGGGACCAGGATGCGTTGAACCGCAGCTGCTCACAGCCCCATCCTCCCGCGTCTACAGAATTTATGTCAGCTACTCCGTACTCCTTGTCTGCAGATTGGAGAATATCCCGTACGGTACATCTAGCGTATGGTGTTGCGTCCGCAAATTCGTTTCTTCGCGTGCTCATTTCTTGGCTTTCCATCCACTCTCGGCCGCTTCGTGCGCGGCCGAATAACCCGTGATATGGACACGAATTCTACTTTCAGATTGTTTCGTAGCACGCTTACTACAGAGTACACCTTGTAGTCGTCTGCAGCTTTGCCGAGGCATGCAGGTATAATATCTAATCAAGCTGCAGAACCATGTATTTCTATGCATCGCGGGTGCTAAGCTTCTGGAAGGTGCGCATCTATCACGCCTTATCCCGCCAAACATATCTACCCCAGACGTTCGTTCTAGCGTTTGCCTGCGCTCGTCCTCATCACTCCACCCTATTAGGCTCGGAATGAAGTCAGGGTAGGCGCTATATCTACCGGCGTGCTAAGGAGCGGCATCTGATCTCGCTGCCTTCCATAAGCAGCCCTGCTTGGTAATCGCCTCTGGGACCATCCACGATTCTGGCTTCCAAATGTTTGCGTAAATGCTCGTCATTGGTCAGACTATTGATCAGACCGCCTGGGATATCCTTTGAAGGGAAAGCTTATCAGCTTCTTGCACATCAGATGGCTGCGTCCAGCTCCGCGCCCGGGGCAAGGACGATCCCTCCGACACCAACAGCTACTCGGAACTCCGCCGTAAAGCTTCCTTGACCTAACGACTGCTGAGCGTTGAAACGCAAATTCGAAGCAGAGGCGGTCCGCGGCCGTCGGCGCGGCTGGCATTCTTCTAAATGGCTTTCCTTATTCTTACAGCAGCAATTCCTACGGTAAGCTATAATGAAACGAGCGACATTTGCGGTACTAAAGCTGCTTCATCTCTTAGTGCAGTCAGCTTGAGAAAGGTCCTGCCTGATGTAGAAGTGTGTGCTTGCCAGTCTTGAAGTAGAGGTGCGGTAGGACGTCAAGGTAGACGACGAAACAAACTCCGACGACCGACCAAGGTCTATTCGTGGGGTTCTGCTTCTAGCTTTGATATGGTGAAGCGGATCTGACGGCCCTATTGCCACCTGAATGAGAGTTTGGTTTGCGGCTATGGAGGGCGGCGACGCCGATGTAGGTTATCCACCACCTCTTTAGTTTCAGGACCGATGAGGATATCGTCCAGCACATACATGATTCCAAGCCGGTTACCCAGATATGGTTCACTGCGGACGCCTGCAATTGCATCGCCGTGTGTTCATCGTGAAGTGGGATACACGTTGACATATCCTTCTCACAAATACCCATCTGGTATATTGATGGCTCCCTTGTGGATTTTTATGATACATAAGCTCTTCTCATTTCTGCATACATCCATTTGGGGCTGCACTTCTACGTAAACAAGGGAGCAAATCCGTCCTGACATGCGATTTGTTTAGGGCTTTTGAAAGGCTATCTTTTCTAAGAGCCCCTTGCCAGGTTTTCCGTTGGAGTCGATGACTATACGGCGTGGTTTTGAATAAGATGTTTAACGCAGTTCTCCGAATCATACGGTGCTCCCCTACGGCCCTGATCCAGTCTTGTGCCGCATCCCACGCTTGATTAGCCAAGGCAACAGCACCTAGCTAAAGGGGACGATGAGGGAGATACAAGTCAAGCACTTCTCTCGCGAAGGCTAGGTAAGTGAAAGCGATCCTGATATTGGGTGAACGTATGTTTAGGATTATAAAGGTGATGTTGCGTACCATGTCTATTGCATGTTCAGAGCGTAGCGCTGAAAGAACTTGATCAGAGTGTTTAGGGTTGTGAACTTGCATTCGCCTTTGCGGTAGAGGATAGGCGTAGCTTCTCAGTTGATCTGCCTACAAACTAGTAGTGAAAGCAGGTTGTGTTCTGAAGGCTGCGTTCTGGAAGCATACCACCTGAACGCGATTTTGTCGCGACGTCTGGTTTGACGGTCTTTACACCTGGCTATCAAGAACCTGTAGTCCGAGTCGATTGCACGGTCGTAAACCATATTTCTGATTTCTCTTGAAAGACTTTGAGATTTGAGAAAAGGGCAAGGTCGAAGAGCAGACGCCTTTTAACCCACTAAGGATGAAGTTTTGCGCCGCTTGGGTGGCTGTTCCTTTTCCGAGCTAAATTCGGCCGTGCGTAGAAATTGGCAGGTTTCTGTTCATTGTTGGCTTACAAGACTCACACACAAGCGTCGAACAACTTACTCTGAATCGCTTCCTCGGACCTAACATATCATACATGGCTTTAGCCATATTGAAAATTTCAAAGTGAGACGTAGGACAGCGATTGTGAACAGTTCGTCGTCTTGTTAATTTGTTCCCGGACAGCTATATCAATTTGACGGAGATATATGTCTCAGTATCCTGGTGGTCTTGTACTTAAGCAATGCGGTGAAGAGGGACACGATCCCAGGCATTGATCTTGGAGTTCAAGAGACGGCGGTTGCTTGTTTGTGAGACACGGCGGCTGTCAGGTTTGTACTGTCTCGAGCTGTTGATAGAACCATGATGAGGCTTTGGTTCATTGTGCTAACACAGTCCATTATTAGTGTTTTTCTGAGGTGGTCCAAATGTGGCAGCAGTGATCATCACTGCAGAGCGATATAGTCGAGTGACACAAGATCTTGTAGAGATCTGTTGAAAGGAATACGTCAGTCTAATACATGCACGGTTTCCGCGACCTTGTCTCCATGTCGGACGAATGCTAGCGGAGGGGAGAAAGTCACAAGCCTAAGATGAGCCACACCACGAGAGCTTCGACCGCGATCGCACTGTTCGTCGCATGCACGCGTGAGTTTGATTCTTCTGTCACGAGAATAAGCAGTACTCTCCGCTGAAAGTGAATTATATCCGAACAATGAAGTGTGAGGTCGTGCCAGCGTTCGCGGGCCCGAGCGGCGCGCCCTAGCCGAGGAATTGGTAGCGTGGGCCGGCGCCATGTCGGTGCCTTGGGTGCTGACATATTTTAGTTAGAACGCACGGCGGGCGAGGCGTAGCGGTAGGGCTGATCAAGCAAAGAAGCAAGACGCGCGCCGCTGTTTGCTACCGTTTCTTCTCAGCGTTACTTCCACCGTGGTCATTTGGCAAGCTGTCCTTCCCCTATACCTTGTCCTGGCCTGCTGCGCGTCGTGGGGGTGCCTACAGATCATAGTCTTGGCCTTCTTTGTCGTGTCAGACGGAGAACATCAGTTATGGTAGAAATGCAAGCCGAAAAGCTGCACGCTGCTTGCGATGAGTGCCGTGAGTTGCACAGCTTCTGCCAACGGTTCCAAGTTCAGGCTAAAGCACCAGAGCAGGTACGAGGAAGCTGAAATGCTCGGGCGACACCCCCGCATGCACTCGTTGCGAGCGAGAGAAAATACAATGCATCTACTCCCCACAGAAGCCAATGGGTAGGCCCAGGAAAAGAAGAAGAGAAGACGTGCAACCCGAAGAAGCTCCAGAAGGCCAGCCCGAGCCCAATTCTATCATCGATGCCTTCATCATGCCGACATTTGGAGATAGCGGTCTGATCCCAAACACCGACCTCACCGCTGACCTCTCTGGATTCCAAGATGTCCCCGTGAACAACACATTCTCAAATAGTATAATGCCGCCAACCTATGTCGAGAGCTTTGGGCCTGTGCCCACATACGAGGCCAGGTGAGTTATCCCCGGATTCTTGTAATTCAACATCTGACGTCTGGTCAAGTAGTGGTATGGACCCAATAGACCCGTTACTATGGGATCCGCCACCGACTGATTCGGATCTCACCTCTCAGACCAATTCTACGCCTATTCACCAAAGTACCGGGCCGTGCAGCTGCCTCTCCCTCAATTACCTGGCTCTTAGCGACCTTCAGGCCCTTACCAACTTTGCATTTCCTGCTGTCATTCCACGCATTCGACCCGCTCTCCAGACAGCGTCAACTATGATCCAATGTACACAATGTCCCATGGAATCGTTTACCGCCATCCAAAACATGCAGTCCTTGACAGCTCTGCTTACCGCTATTGCGGAGCGCTTCCATAAAGTACTCGCTGGTATCGACGCCGAAGCCGCTCGACTCGAGCAAAGGCATGAAAAGAAAGCGTTCCGTGTTGGCGACAACAATCCCGAGAACAGCCATCTGCATACCGGAACGCCAGACTGTCCCATGGGCTACGATCTCAATCTTGACCCTCAAGACTGGAAGAAGCTGGCGAAGCAAATGCTCAGAACAGAAGTGGTTGGAGGCGGGCAAAATCCGATGCCGCTGCTCGGGCTAGTGGAAGAACTGGAAAAGCGGCAACACAGATGGCACACTGATCCGAGCATGGATACTGAAGAGCGGAAGAAGCTTTTTGGAGCTGAAAATATGTGCAAAAACAAAGGCGATGAAGCGATGTGTTTGAGGATGATTGGGCACATCCGGAACATGGTGGAGCAAATGAAATGGGATTGAACAACAACGGAGTTTGGATGATTTGTTCGGCTGTGTATTTAGATGCTGGATATCCCTAGTTGGGCTTATGAGATCTGCTTTATCGATCTATTGAGCTTCTTGAACGACTTTTGGCAGCTATGCCCAACATATATTGATCCCACCTCAAGCAGACTTACAAATTTTGTTGAGAGGTGTGTCTCCGTCGGGTAGGTCTGACCGCTAGGTGAAGAGCCTTAAATATTCCCTTCATGGGTATATGCAATCTGCGTGAAAACTATGCACAGTCCGCTGTTTGACATGACCTCTGATCGGCATCTTGCTAGTACTTGAGGGACTTTATCAATCACCATGTCCAGTGTTTCATAGTTTGGGTGTTGGTAAGCCATGGGCAAACGTGCACACACACGGCGTAAGCGAGTGCAGTCATTGCCAAAAGAGACATCAGAAGCGGTGTGCGGAACATAGCCTTCTTCTCGTTCTACAGTCGAGGGTCAGCAGTACCCGCGTTGGTACCCTGGCCGTACTCACCTCAGTAGCACGCTTTTCCAGATCATTCGACCTTGAAACAGCCTTAATTGACTTGATAGTAAGCGAAAAGTCCCCTTCCTGATCTCCAAAGAAGCTACTGCATGTCAGCGACTAAGAACCACGACGAAAGACCGTTCTTCTGACAGGCATACCTCCTCATCATGATACTGAATCGCTTGACATTCTTCGTATCGAATTTCTTGGCTGTCTCCTTCTCTTTGCCGCGGTACGTCGGCTTCAGCTCCTTCCACGGAATGTAGACAAACGAGCTCTCTGCCTGCGCTGCATCCTCTGAAACAGTGAAATCATACTCCCAGGAGATGGTCGCCTGCTCACGGCCGTTGTCTGGATTTCTTGGCAGCAACTCATCTTTTAGGATGAAAGTGTAGCGTTTGCCGTCCGATTTACCTAGGTCGAGAATGATGCCATCGTAGTGTGAGACATCCCAAGTACTATCTTCGGCTGTGGTGCGTTGACTTGCAAAGCCGGCTCCACCAAGTGTCTTGATGTCGAGATGCCCGTGAAAGCGTGCCGCAGAATCCGATGTCTCTAGATACGATTGTGATTTTCCTCCGCGTACGCGATCGTCACTTGCCGTCCAGTCCGAAGCTTTCCATGACCTGCGGTAGGTCAGCGCCGCATCCAGTCAGTCTGCGAGATTGTCCCTACTTTTCCCCGCCGAACAATACGAGTTCGTTATCCTTGACCATCTTAGCAATGTAGCACTGTTGGGACGGTGAACCGCGTTAGAGGAGTTTAAATCATAAGGCTCTGGTCGAACTCATGATCTCATCAATTCCCCGATCTAGCGTCCGTGCGACCGACCCGCTTTCGTTACCCGCAACCGCGAACATCCACTTGGTAGCCACAACCGTACCTCTACGCCCGTCGTACATATCTAGCTGACCTCAGCCATGGACTTCCGACCACTGGATCGTATGCTTGATACGGATGAATCGCTCAAAGAACAGCCTTTTCGACCTTTTTACAATTTATGGGCACCAAAACCCGTCCTGGTCCATCAGTAAGATCAAAGCCCCCGCGAACGCGAGCAAGCGTAGCTGACGACGCAGGGCCAATGAGTATGACCGCGATGCTTTTATAGAGAGACCTTGGCTCGGAGTGTTGCTGTTCGATAACAACGCTTCTGACGCTAGAGACCATGCTGCAAATGAAAGGAGTAAGTGCTTAGCTGCAAAGATGCGGTTGAATGGGTTTGACGGGTTGCGTAGCATTTCTATCGTGGCTGAGACTGTCAGTATACATGGCTATTGTCTCGGTTGCCATCATCATGAATTTCCATCTGAAGTCGGAACCTACCGCTATCGGTGAGTGTGTTTCCCATCAGCAGAGCGTGGACATGTCCTACATCTTCTCTTCTACTTTACGGCACACAATCGTAATAGTTTGGATATGGAGTTACCAGCTTGAAGCCATCGACTGATTGAACCGTCACAGAACGGAGAATATCGCTTCCATTCGGTATCATTTTCTGGACCCTTTCGGTAGCTTGTCTGGTCTCTGGATTGGCGAACTATATCAAGACAGTGACCAGGTACAGCCGACGAACGGCATTGGTGCAAGCTGGATGGAAGACACAGACGGTATTTACAGTGGTCGCGACGACTATTGTAGCGGCATGCATATTATTTCTATCTACGAACGCGCAGACGCGTCGGTAGTCATATGAGTAGATGCCTGCAAATGGATGGCTTAAAAGAACGCCACGCCTGAGTTGGTAGGAGCTCTGCCATACTCTTCTTAATATGTTTGCTGCACATGAATCGCAGCTGGTATCTCATGTGGCTTGCCTATATCCTCAATTATTATGCTGCTGGGTCCAGTAAAGCCCAAGTCACATCGTCGAGAGTGGTATATATGAGTCCTCCCTCGAGCAGCTCGTCGCCCGCCTTTGCCACATCCGCGGTGTCAAGACCTAGCTCAGAGGAGATGACCTGATAGTGAACACCCTCGTTATTGTCGTTTGAATTCTGGAGGAACTTGTATACTCGCTGAGCCACGTTGCTGACACCTCCAAGGTTTGGTGCAGCTCCGGTCTGCTGAACAGCACCGTTCGCTTGAGCCGCGCCGCCTGCATTCTCGGATGCACCTGGCGGTCCGCGAGTGTAGTATAGGTGGACTGATGTGGCTTCGAGCAGGTGGTATTGTACTTCGTTCATGTCCTCGACTGGGCGGATGATCTGCGCGTTGACATGCCGTCGGTCGTGGAAGCTCTTCAACTTTCCCCAAGCTCGGCAGTAGGCACCTTCTATAAGCTTTGATTTCAACGGACTGGTCTCCATAGCATCGGCATCGTTCCATTGCTTCACCTCGATGCTGCCTGTGCCATCGTCAAGCTTGTATGTGATGTTCGTCGTTTGCGTAGCGATATTACGTATTTGGCCGACAAAGGTGAGCTGCGAAATTAGACGAAGGCCAAAAGAGAACCTTTTGCTAGACCTACCTGCGAGATCTTGGTACCATCTATCTTGAAGTCGTCGCCATCAGGCTGCGCATCGAGGATCTGCTTGATGGTGACGGGCCGGAGTGTGTCTTGAGCATTCTCCTGCAAGTACCATTAGCTAATGAATACGAAGGGCCATGGTATGGAGACTCACACGTCCTCTGCTGGGGCTATTCTGGCTGCCATCGGGCATGAAACCACCGCCGCCTCCGCCTCCGCCTCCACCGTACGAAGTATAAGAAGTCTCGTAGCCGCCGCCGCCGTAACCTGTGAGTTTTAGTGAATAGCATTCGAGTTAGGTGGTAGCATACGTACTCATTGTGTTCTAATGTAGGATGTGGTCTGGTGTTTGTCTCGGTGATCAAATGCTGCAGGTGGGGCGCAGAGACGCGACGAGACGCGTTCAGATGGCAAGCGCGACCCCCCCACGTACGCCAAGATTTCGTGGCCCGTGCATCAAAAGTTCAGAATTTCGAGGGTCTTGGATTAGCCTATACCTTCACCACCGGCCCGCATACACTGCCGGGACAGGATTCTCAGGACACCGTACTGAGCCAGGACGAATAATACGGCAGACGACTGCACTCGAGATATCCTCTACGCGCTGCACCAAGAATGGGCCCTCGCGCGGTCTCGCCGGCACTGTCTGAGAATGAGTACGACATCGGCGCCGCCCTTTTCGGAGGCGACGAGAACAGCGGAAACGAGAAGGGGCCTATTGAAGATCTTGGCTTAGATCTGGAAGGTGGCAGTCAAGATGGTTCGGACGACGAGGCTTTCATTGCCGCGACGCAAGCTGCTTCAAACAGAAAATCTTCAAACCTGAAGGGGCACACGGTCAAGAAAGGAGGAGGCTTCCAAGCAATGGGGTTGAACGCCTCGCTTCTACAGGCTATCACACGAAAGGGCTACAAGGTCCCCACTCCTATACAACGACGCGCTGTGCCCCTCATTCTAGACCGACAAGATGTAGTGGGAATGGCACGTACTGGATCTGGAAAGACGGCAGCGTTCGTGATTCCCATGATCCAAACGCTGAAGACACATTCAGCGAAGTTCGGTGCTCGTGCCATTATCATGTCACCTTCGCGGGAGCTGGCCTTGCAAACATTGAAGGTAGTCAAAGAATTAGGTCGCGGCTCTGATTTGCGGACCGTTCTTTTGGTAGGTGGAGACAGTCTCGACGAACGTATGTATCTTTCGAAATAGATTCAGTACATCAGATACTGACTTGGGCATCAGAATTTAGCTCCATGACTACGAATCCGGATATCATCATTGCTACTCCAGGACGCTTCCTTCATTTGAAGGTCGAGATGAATTTAGATCTCTCTTCCGTAAGGTACATCGTATTTGACGAAGCAGATCGCTTGTTCGAGATGGGTTTTGCTGCCCAACTAGCAGAGATTCTTCACGCGTTGCCAATGTCTAGACAAACTCTCCTTTTCTCGGCTACACTTCCCAAATCCTTGGTTGAGTTTGCGAGGGCTGGCCTTCAAGAACCAAGACTAATCCGTCTCGATGATTCCAAAGTCTCACCAGATCTCGAAAGTGCCTTCTTCACGGTGAAGAGCGGAGAAAGAGACGGAGCCCTTCTTTACTTACTTGACAAGGTTATCAAGTTAGCACCTGGTGAGACAGACGCTGCAAAGAAAGCGAAGAAGTCGGAGGCCGCAGGCGGAAGTAAGAAGCGCAAGCGGGGACCTGAAGTTCCCAATCCTCGGGAGTCCCCAACACCAAACTCTACGGTCGTATTCGCCGCTACTAAGCACCGAGTTGAGTATCTGGCTAGTCTGCTGAAGGCTGCAGGGTATCCTGTCTCATACGGTACGCATGTCTGTGTTCCTCTTTCAACTTTACGCTAATGTCTCCCAGTGTATGGCAACTTGGACCAGACTGCTCGAAAGATGCAAGTTCAAGATTTCAGGGCTGGCCTTACAAACGTCCTGGTAGTGACCGACGTCGCTGCACGTGGTCTGGATTTGCCATACCTCGCGAACGTTATTAACTACGACTTTCCTTCGCAGCCCAAGATATTCGTACATCGCGTCGGAAGAACAGCTAGAGCAGGAAGGAAAGGTTGGAGCTACAGTCTCATCCGAGAATCTGACGTGCCGTACCTGATTGACCTCCAACTGTTTTTGGGGCAACCTCTCATTTCCGGGAAGACTCCTGGTAAAGATCCAAACTACGCACAGGATGTAGTGGTGGGAACGTTTGTCCAAGATGAGCTTGAGCCCGAGGTCGAGCTTGTCAATAGGCTACACGAGGATGATGAAGACCTGGTCAATCTTCAGATTGTCGCGGGTAAAGGTGAAGCCCAGTACACAAGGACGAGGAACTCCGCCAGTAGCGAGTCCGTGAAGCGCGCGAAACAGCTGTTATCAGCACGCAGTTTTTCGAACACGCATCTCCTTTTCAGTGACAACGTGCACGACGCGCTGCGTGAGAAAGAGAAGATGTTGGAACGAATCAGCTCTTTCCGACCCACAGAGTCAATATTTGAGATCGGACACCGTGGCACAACCAGTGAAGCTGCTGAGATCATGAAAAAAAGAAGGCAACAAATAGACAAGATGAAACAGAAACAAGCGAGCCGGTCTAGCGATACGCCCGATCGCTCGTACGAAAAGATAGCGCCGTCGGAGGATGCGGACGTTCTCAGCGTGGCCTCAAACGACGCAGCGGATCTCGAAGATGCGGACTTGGCGTCTGAATCAGACGATCTTGAAATCTCCGTTTCGCAGCCAGCCGCCCGTAACGCGATTAACGATGACTGGCAAAATTCTGAGTTTTTCATGTCGTATGAACCGAAAGGTGTGAACGCAGCTGAGGAACGAGGATATGGTGTTCACACAGGGTCATACAATACAGCCCAACAAGCTTCCAATTTCTTTGAAAGCGCCAGGGCCGCGCAAATGGATCTCACGAATGATGAAGTACGGGGTTTTGCTGAAGCCAGCAAGGCTAGGGGCATGCGTTGGGACAAGAAGTCCAAGAAGTACGTTGCCAAGGCAAACGACGAGGATGGCTCCAAGGGAGCGAAGATGGTCGTGGGTGAGAGTGGTCTCAAGATCGCTGCCAGCTTCCGCAGCGGGCGGTATGATGACTGGCGCAAATCGAACAAGATCGGTCGCCTGCCACGTGTCGGTGAATTAGAAAAGCCAAGCAACGCAGCTGCTCACGGTGGTGGTCGCCACTACAAGCACAAAGCGGAGAGGGCACCTAAAGAAGCCGATCGATACCGAGACGACTATCACACCCAAAAGAAGAAAGTTGCGGAGGCGAAGGACAAACGCATTGGGAAATTCAAGGATGGTGGCGCCAGGAACGAGCTCAAGGGCGTCGACGATGTCCGCAAACAACGTCAACTGGAAGAGAAACGGAAGGCGAAGAACGCCAGGCCCTCCAAGAAGCGAAAGTTTTAGGCTCAAGCCTAAGTCAATATATCGTCTCATTCTTGCATTAGTTGGCGACTAGAGCGCATGTTGCACACGCCACAGACGGCCACCTCTTCGGTCAAACATTGAATCTGAACCTGATCTTCAGCCTTACCAGGCGCCATCGGTACGTACCGAGCGTCTTGTACTACCGTGCGGCGCAGAGACTACAGTAGAATAGGGCGGCATCCGGGCTGCCTGGCGCCGTGAAGTGTCCCACATGGGCTTACATCTCTCACCGCCCAAACACATGCTTACCGTCATCATCTCCACCCAACAAACCCTCGCAGTCCCACACATCAGATTCGAGCCTCCTGTTGCACGGATGGGTGTGCAAATATCGACCATTCGCTAAGATGGGATTGCTAATTTCGCAGTATGCAGTCCTCGGCAGATAGAATTACCATTTGTGATACGAGACCCGACCACGCATGGCGATTGGGGACTTTTCGCGTGTTCCGTAGGTGCATAGATATCGCCCGGATATTGCACAGTGGATAATGAACGCGACTGCAGACCAACATCTGACAGTGTGCTACTCCAGGATGTACCGTTTGGTACGGGCGCAGATGTCCGATATATCACCGTCCGCTGTATTGGCTCGCGACATTGGCTCGCGACATTGGCTCGCGACACCTCCAAGCGACGCAAGAACGCGACGATTGTGGCGAAGACGCGTGCTGCCAACTTCACTAGAGTTGACACTGACAGCAACCGACTTTTAGCGGCGTCCGCTAGATTTTAACGTCGCACCACGTAGACTCTCACGATAGCCTCAAAAACCCTGATTCATTGTCGGTCTTTTCACGCTACGGCTGATGGGTCCGTACGCTTAACCTCGGGCATGACTTACGTACAGCACCATTGACCAGCATCAAGGTTCTTCTAAGCGATATTCTAAAGAAAGAAAAGAAGAAAGCAGACGAGGATGACGTGCCGTACCATGTGCAAGTGCCTTTTACCCGCGCCTGCAAGGAGAATTTCATTTGCGACGCTTCCGGGGCGGCAGTAGACCGGGGTTATGCTAGCAGGTCAGTACTTTCCAAGTTCGAAGGAGTGTTTTCTGCGGACCTCCCCCATTGGGGCTAAGAGCAAAGTCGGTCGGGCTTCCAGAAGACGCCACGAACGTACACGTTTCCGCATTTATACGCAAACGTACGTTGGCTGAAGGGGCGTTGGATCACGTGGATGCCAAATCTTTCGATGCAGTTTCCTCACTAAGCCATTATGCTTTTATCCAGCACCTTGAAGTCTCCGATGTTCGTCCCGCGTTGCATTATTGACACTTTTGGGGTGGTACATGCATTGCAGAGGTACAGTTCCATCAAACGTTTCAACCTAGATTCAGTGGTCCACGCTCCTACAATTCTACTCCAACGTTGCCTTCGTGTCCATGAATTCTACGGCATCGGCAAAGGCTAATCACTAAAGGAGAGTAGGGGAGCCCGGTGTTAAGCGAAGATGGGCCAGCCAAGAAAAAATGGCTCGACTAGACCTACGCGAGACCACGCTACAACTGATTGATCGCATCCAGTCCTCGGAAATTTACCGTTCTGTCACGCGACAATACCACGGATGCCTGGCACAACGACTGCTCGCTCGTGCGATAGATTTGCCATGTTTACGGGGCGTATTGCGTTGGACTTCCTACCCACAACAATTACGATATGTGCACGAGACATGCCGAGGTGAGGTTGTCTGGCAAGGGTGTACTACAACGTGTATGGAGGAAGAATTTCGCCAACCGATGGATGTGGACGGCCCGCACCCAGTCCATCGAAGCATGGTTCGTGCTTACCGGGGGTAAACATTGGCTCGCGGCTTTCAATAAGCACCCCAGTCAGCGCTGAGCTACTTTTGGCACAAACGTGGGTTCGCAGATCGCGCGGTTGAATCCGTACCTTTGCGCCCCTGAACCTGACACGGATCCTGGGATGTGGATTCGAGGGGCATGACGTTTGCGCAGACCTGAACCGCTCGCACTGCATCATGTTGTGCTTTTACTGCCAGTATCCGCTGCACAGTCTCCGCAAAAAAAAAAAGCAATTCGAGAATGAAACGAGACCACTGTCATGCCAGCAAACGAATCACCGACCACAGGGCGCCACGGAGACAGGACTGGCAAGACACGACTTTCCCGCATGCTCGTCCGTCGGCTGGCTATTTTGCAGCCTCGTCTGAGGATCCAACAGAAATGAGGCAATAAATGATCTAACGCTGACCTTCTATTAGCGGTGTTTTCAATATTCCCGCTGCCGTTTTTGGCGCATGCTGCTGAAAGGCTAAAATCCCGGTCTTGCAGGGCTTCCACGATGCTCGCAAAAGTTCCGTGCGGCTAGGCTCGCTGTGTGGCACGGCCGTCGGACTGTGAACAATGACCACGTTTTTTCTTCAGCACTACCGTCTTCCTTTTTCATAAGCGAACGCCCGGAGACGCAGCTTACACATGCCATGGTGCGGGCCCGGAGTCGCTGGCGGTCCTTGGCGGCGTTGGATGTCCCCATGTGTGCGTGCGTCCGTTGCTCGTGGTCTCGAGCTTCCAGAATCGTGATGGAAGCATGCAAAAGCCGGCTAAGCGAGCAAGGACAGACAAGGACTACGACTCCATGCACCTATGTTTTATGTGTTCATAGGACAGCGCAAAGGGCAGGCGCTCTTCTAAATGACAGAGCGGAGTCACGACGACCACGGGACACCATAGGCTTCGTCGGCGTTGCTATTCTTGTCCGCAGCCAATCTATTCCGCCCTCTATCCTCAGCGGCGGGTTGACATAGATCGCTAGGGTCATGCACCCGCATCTCCGAGCTCAAGCTTCTTACTGAAATGTGTGCAGCGTGCAAAACCTGGGAGACTCCTCGTCAGGCCCTCTGTCGTACCTGCAAGCGTGCTGACGACACTTATGAGAAGCCATGGGCTATCGTCATTGGTCGCTGTACCGCCAGCTATGCTACGAGGGCGCACCCCCAGGGTTATGGTTGCCGTCACATGCATCGCTCTTCACATTGCGAGATTCGACGATAATTTCCACGAGAGATATCACAATATGTGTGCCACCGCAAGGCTCGGCGCGGCTCCACACTGTCCAAGCTTCCCGGACGCATGAATCAGGGCAATCTCCGCAGCGGACGTTTCTGGGTGATCGTCGACGGCGACCAGGGTCGCATACACCACGCCGGAACATTATGGGCGAGATTGCATGTCTGCTCGATCTGACGACAAGCCACACCTATAGTTTCGCAACTATGATCACCATTTCGCATAGCGAACACATTGCATAAGACTGGCCATCGTTATTTCGAGATAGACTTTCCTCTTCTTGATGCAGCAGTACGAGTAATAACGAATACGCTCAGTACGAGCACCCTGGTGCTGGCTCGCGTGGAGCGAGAATGATTAGACTGCGGCGAGTCCGCTGATTGACGGGCTGCAGCCTACACATTGGTGTTGTTCTACATACGAGCCGGTTGAGAAGCCATGTCTTATGTGGCAGGCTTCGCGACAGTGGACCACGTGGAAAAAGCCCGGGCCCCTCGTGATACGAACCTGCAGCGCTGTCCTAACGTCGAAATTGTGATTCCATAGAGTTGCTACCACACAGACACATGATTCGGCAGGAATTGGACGAAATTGAGACTACCATGGAGCCCCATGGACAACGGCAGACCGGGGAGTCGTGCCGAAGGCATAAAAAAAGACGCCGGCACATGCAGCTGTAGTGCCTGTCTCCGGGCGGCACAGCAAATGCTAACTCCCGTCCGTTGGACGCCCACCAGCGCCGGCGGGCTGTAGTCAGCTATTCACTGCCAGCTGTGCGGATCTGCGACGGCAATTACAGCTTGACGTCGGCTGCCACTGCATCGGAACTTTGTGTGAAGGCACACTTCAATGGCGGCTGGACGGGTGAGGCTGTGGCCAATGGACAAGACCCAAGGTAAGTCGCCAGCGCTTCGAGGGCACGAGTGCTGGCGACATGGAAGGGTTCAAGCCCCATCCGCAGGGCGGGTCGATCGACGCAGTGGCTGACGCCGTGCCATATCCGTTTCCGCATTGTCTGCACGTAGAGTTTGGGCATGCTTTCGGCCATGCATACGGCGGCGCGCTGCTGTAGCGACGACATCGAGACCCTGCCTGCGAGCGAGCCGGCAGCAGCCCGGACGAGCGTACCCACGCGCAGGCG
This sequence comes from Paraconiothyrium sp. Pb-2020, assembly GCA_022419385.1. Taxonomy (NCBI): domain Eukaryota; kingdom Fungi; phylum Ascomycota; class Dothideomycetes; order Pleosporales; family Didymosphaeriaceae; genus Paraconiothyrium; species Paraconiothyrium sp. Pb-2020. The sequence continues at coordinate 3,777,005 of JAJUBI010000006.1, forward strand.
AGGCCGCTCTTTGGGCACCGGGAGCGCGATCATGACAGGCGTGCCAGCCGTCCGGGCCTGTCACTGGAGCCACTCTTCGGCGCGGCCATGATTGGCAGCGTTGGTGGCCAGCGAGGCGACTGGACTCTATGGAGCACTGAAGAGGCGCCTGACATGCAGCAGCCCACACACGGGGCCGCTCGCGCTGTCGGGCCTTCCGGCGCTGGGGACGCGGCCTGTCCAAATCATCGATGCCCTCCGTGGTCGTTGTCTTGATTTGCCCTCTGGAGCGCAGCAGCGCCTCGCTAGCAATCGCTAGCCCGGCGGTTTGCTCTGCAGGGGATGCTGGTGCGCATAGGCGAGCCCTCCAGGCCGCTCCCCTTCCTGGTGCCGCGGGCCATGGCCCATTGCCCATGCATGCTGTCCACGCCATGCGGCCGCGGCTGCGCGACTCTTGGGACAGGCGGCATGCTTTGTCAAAGAACCATCAGCCGAACAACGAGCCAGCATGCCGTCGCCCACGCCGCCCCTGCCAGCCCAAGCTGTCTATAGCCCGGTGCTCGCTGCGGCCCCGTGCTGTGGCTGTCATCCATCGCCTGCACCCGGGGCAGGGATGCCCACATAGATCTGTGAGCAGAAGCTTGAGAATCGATCGAGGTTATTACTGGAGGATCTCCGCCGAGCTAGCCAGAGAGTCTCTCTCCTGCGTTCAGTGCTGCTCGCACGCACCACTGACCATTGGCTCTGTCATCCGCTCTCTCACCTCTTCTCCGACCACCTCCCCCAGCCCTGTCTCGACGGACTGGCTCTGGCTCTTCCCTGCCACGACGGGAGGCTCGCGTGCTTCTTACGAGAGCCGCGCTGAAACAAGTCCTCCGACCGCACTGATCTTGAACGGACATTTCCAAAAAGGTACCGACGACTTTCCTTTCTCCGTCTTCTGCGCCTATCCCTGCCCGGACTTCGTAACTTGACGGATGTTTCTGATTCTCCGTGAGGGGCACCATATGTAAATGTTTTGGCGGTTGTTGTCTTCTCTTATGTGTGTGTTGGCGACTTTCCTGCATGTTGTTGTAAAGGTCCCGAGAACGTCACTTACCTGTACTCGACATGCAGACGCAACAACCCCCCATTTTCGAATCGTACCAATCGCGGAAACTGAGCAGGTCCACGGATCCATTTAACGTACCAACTATTCACACTGAGCATTGCGCTCCTGCTGCAGCTGCAGCGTTTGAGCACTGCGCTGGTCGAGCAATGCAGAGTCTGTCCTTACCTCCTCCGACTTCACTTCCTTCCTCGCCATTCGGGCGATACCAAGAATTGGGAAGCGGTCTGGTAAAGTTTCCACCACAGTTCAGTCCTGGTAGGCCTGAGCAGCACAGCTACCCATCTCCTCCCATGTCCGATTCTCTTTCGCCCGCTCGCCGACCAGCCCACGTTGTCGAACCTGAAGGACATCCGTACCCACCGCGTCTGCACGAGCCACGTCCGCATCCACCACAGTCGTCGTTGCTCGATCCTCGATCGACCACTATTCCACAGAGCATTACGCAACAGCGTCCCTTGTATCCTGGAGAATCCCAACTTAGGGGTCCACCAATGCACTATCAGGCAGCCCGCGCTCTCGACCCTCCCTACGGATCTGTCCACGTTCCGCAGAACTACGTATATGGATATCACCCTCCTAACGTTCCTCCGTATCTTGGAAGCCAAGGCGCAGCTCCAGGTCCCCAAGTCCAGCAAGGCGCAATCATAGCACCGCAACCATTGAGGCAGGCGAAGCCGGCAAGAAGAACAAAGGCGCACGTGGCCTCTGCGTGTGTCAATTGCAAGAAGGCGCATTTGAGCTGTGACGTCCAACGTCCCTGCGGCCGGTGTGTAGCTTCTGGGAAGCAGGTTAGTAGATCATTTAGCATCTTGACGGGCATGGTTCGCTCTTATGCAAACATCTCTGACATGAATTTAGGATACATGTAAGGATGTACAGCACAAGAAGAGAGGTCGACCGAGGCTGCGGGACGACAAAGAGTTTGGAAGGAGCGAAGAAGCTCGCACGGCGTCTACCCAACTTCTAGGAACGTTAACCCAGTCCGGGCCTGACACCTTGGGCCAACAGTCTCCTTTCGCGACAGTCCCACGAGCGCCCGAGCCCTATCGCGTGTTGACCTCGACGCGTGAGGAAGAGACCTCCAAAGCTCTTCTACAGCCAGCGGCTATCACCACCGCGCATCCGCCTCGTGCGGGTAGTTTTGGCGGGATAGTAGCCTCGCCATATTCTGCGGGGCCCAATCTAGCGTACCAGTCTCTGCCCGTAGCATTCCTCGATCTGGACCTCGTCATTCAAAAAACCAACCAAGCTTTTCAAGATCTGATTGGGTTCCTTGGCGACGCTCGCGGTAAACCCTTGGTGGAATTGCTGGAAATGCGGCAGCACGATGTCCTGCAGCAGCTGCGCACCGAATTTCGGATGGAGCGTGATGAGCGCGAGCCAACTTACATGGCGCCCATAACACCGGTTGGACAGGACCCTATGCAGCCCGTCCTACAATCGGTTGCGGATAGGGACGTCGATCAAGTCAGCCACGGCTTTACGCACAGGTCCGTGCTTCTCAATTTCCGTCTACCCAACGGTCAGTATCAATCCCTCCAAACGCAGATCCGACTTGCGAAGACTTCGTTGTACTTTGTGACGCTGGTGGTCCATACACCTCCTCGGCCAGCAGGTCCACCGCTTCTGACAAAGCAATTGGCTCCTCCAACACCGGTTCGCAGCTCCCAGACCATGTCAGCTCCTACGAACGCGCCGCCTGGGGAATTCGGCACGTACGCTCTGCGACCAAACTCTTCAGCCGGTTCCGCTCCGACTTCCCCATATTTCAACTTTAAATCGGTCAGAACATCGCTTCCGACCATCAGTTCCAGCTCTTACGGGGGTAGTCCCTCCTACGGCTACTCTCCAACAGCTGGTCCCGAGCAGGGATATTTTCCGACTTATCAGCCGCCATCCCAGCCGGGAGCGTACCCCTCTGGATACCAGCCTGCGTCGAGGACAAACTCCATCACGTCCGAGGCCCAGCGCGGGGCGGCACATCCTGCCCGACTGGAGGGGCTACAATTACCGCCAATTCGCACCGCACCTGCTCTAGGGTCGCCCCTGGCGCAGAGTTTTGGTGAAAACGCACGCTTGCGTCGGCGTGCTTCTCCTTCGAGCGCAGAAGCGAGGCCCGATACGCCAGATACCGGAAAACGAAGACGCCTGAACATACATGAAGTACTCGAATGACGAACGAAAGTAAACGGCTCAACGGCATGTATCATCCATTAGACGATTTGTAATACACAATTGCTGTAATAGTCTTCTTCTTCCGACCCGTGAAAGTGGGACTTGTATATACGTACCTTTGGTTCTCGACGAGGCCGGCCTTGTCGTGTGCGCTTGAAACACAATGGCTTGGAGCGCAACCCCATCACCCTACGTTCGCTTTACTTTCTTTTCCCTCCCTTGCATGTTGGAGGCGTCTGTCGTTATAGCATTTTCAGTGGCAGGGCAGCAAAGATACCATGGGGCATTTTCAGTTTATCACCTCGCAAAGTTCGATATCGATTTCCGCTGTCGAGTGTGTGCATCTTGGAGAAGCGGCATTAGGAAGAGCTGCGAACCATGTGGTGCAAGAGGGGAAATTGGGTGACGATGAGCGCAACAGCATGCGTCAGTGCGCCCGTGCGACAGAGGTGGATGGCTTCTTGCGGACGGAAAGGTGCAGCGCTGGCTCGCCCGGGTGGTGATTGGCCTTTCGGAGAATTTCGATCGATCACCATCCCCGCGTGCCTTATCAGATCTCAAGTACCAAGCTCGGGCAGGGGGATCTTTGCAACAAGGCGTACAGTGAAGGGACGGGACAGGCAACAGATACCCTTTTTCTCATGTTCAGTAGAATGTAACTGTAGGAAAAAACGAATGATGCGGCAAATGCGTGTAGATGGCAGGAGATTCTCGTCATCTGCGCAGCTGGCTGAGTAACGTTACAACGTGTGCCTTACCCTCGGACATGTTGGAAGTCTGGCGCGTTGATGCGAGGTGTCATACCATTCATCCACTTAAGACTCGCGCGAGGTCTGTAGCGCTGCTTAACATCCCACGACGCGGTAGAATCTTTAGCCGGTTATGTCAACTCGAGCTGCTATGAAGGTATCTAGGGCACAGCGCAGAGCAGCACAGCTGAGCATAGCCTCGGGCCGGATACAAGCCTGCCAGCTAACAGGGCTTCAGCAGATCACTCGGATGATTATGTGTCCTAGGGTAACTTACTCAATAACACGTACTTCACGTGGTGACCTAATACCGTATGGCCGACGACTACGTGGCCGCGAGAGGAATTGTCGACGCAACGGTCACTCGTCTTCGTATACAACAACGCATAGAGGCCGCGTACGAATTGCTTGATCATATGTCGATAATGTCTCGTAAGTATGCACGGCCTGTCGAAACAAGCTTTGTGAGTGTATCATATGCTACAAGGGTGTCCTCAACCTGAGCGCCATAGTACACCTTGTTCAACTCCGCGCTATACAGCAGATTTATCCACTACTAAGTAGGAAACCCATGCCCGTGAACGCCATACCCGAAATAGTTTCTTTTCGATGAGCAGCAACCTCCTAGCCTACAACCTTCATCTTCTTCTTTTTCTTCTTGCCGTCCTCCGGACCCTTGCCCTTTTGGAAGTCCCTCCAGCTGTTGATGCGGGTATCTCGCGTCTTCTCCCATGCATCCTCGTGCTCCCTCTTGCGCTTGCGCTCCGCAATCTCTTCCTCCTCCTTGCGTTGCGCCCTTCCCTCCTCCCGCATCTGCGCCTCCATCTGCCTCCTCTTCCGCTTCTCGTTGTCCATGATAACCCACGTCGTTTTCTCCCGCCACGCTTTCGCAAACTCCTCGCCGCGGGTCTCCTCGTCGTCAGCCGTGAGCTTGCGCTCGCGCATTAGCAGCATGCGCGCGTCGGAAATGTGCTCTTCTAACTCCGCACGCAGTTTCTCATCCATAAGCGTGGTCTGCGCCTTCTTCAGGCGGTCAAAGGCTTCCGGTGCTTTAGGGTTTGTAGTCTTGTCAGGATGTATGAGGAGCGATTTCGTGCGGTAGGTTTTCTTGATGTCGGATTCGGGGACACCGGGCTGTAGATCCAGTACGGCGTATGCATTGAGTTTGAAGACGACAAGAATACGGTCGATTTCGCCATCCTGTGTATGTGAGTACAATTGTCAACGATCTGAGACCTGTCGGCGCGCGCAAATGCACCAGACTTGCGATGTATCGAGGTGAAAGCAACGTACCTTGTCGAGCTCCTTGCCGGCAGCCATAAGCTCGGCCTCGATGTCTGCATCCTCTTTACCCATGGTGACGTTGTCTGTGGGTGTAGCGACCGTAATGCGGTTGTCTTGGTCTATTTTGGTGAGAGCGAGCGGACCTCCGAGCAGTTCCCCGCCGTCTGGCCGCGCACGGGCCTCATAGATCTTCGTCTCCAAAAATTTTGGTCGCGGCTTCGCATATTCACCAGTATTCACTATTCGCCCCAACATGGTAAGTTGCCTCTGAAGTATTGCTACAGACTGTACGCTGATTTTAACAGGTCGCGCCTGGAATTACAGGCCGTACCAGGCCAACGAAGGTAAAGAAACAGGCGGGTGCGCAGAAGAGAAAGCGCGATGATGTAGATGTCGAGCAGTTGGATGAGGCAGTCGCCGAACTTGTAAGTGCCTGATTACACTTTGCATATGGTTTGCGCAGACCAACTGATTTCGGTAGGACCTCAAAGATGGCTCGTATAAGGACTTTACCGACCTCCCACTCTCAGGCGCAACCAAAGCCGGTCTCAAGTCAGCGCATTTCTCCATGATGACCGATATTCAAGCGAAAGCGATACCGATTGCCCTGAAAGGTCTTGACATACTGGGAGCAGCAAAGACCGGTAGTGGAAAGACTTTGGCCTTCCTTATCCCCGTTCTCGAAAACTTGTATCGGTTGCAACATATTGGACCAGACGCTGGCCTGGGCGCGTTGATTATCTCCCCGACGCGCGAACTCGCTATACAGATCTTCGATATATTGCGTAAAATAGGGAAGCACGGCCATATGTTCGCAGCTGGTCTTGTCATAGGCGGAAAGAGCTTGGAGGCCGAGCGAGAGGCTCTCACGAGGATGAACATTCTGGTCGCCACGCCTGGCCGAATATTGCAACACTTATCGCAAACCGTTGCATTTAACGTGGACGACCTCAAGATGCTCGTCCTGGACGAAGCTGATCGCATCCTCGATATGGGTTTCCAGAGGGACGTTGACGCTATACTAGAGTATCTTCCGAAGGAGCGCCAGACTCTGTTGTTCTCAGCCACCCAGTCCAAGAAAGTCTCCGACCTAGCACGCTTAAGTCTACACGAACCAGAGTACGTCTCCGTACACGGGGAGGACAAATCAGCCACTCCGAAGACCCTGCAGCAGAATTACTTCGTTTGTCCCATCGAGGAGAAGCTAGACATGCTGTGGAGTTTCATTCAAGCCAGCAAGAAGAAGAAGATTTTATGTTTCTTCTCATCAGCGAAAATGGTCCGCTTTGTATACGAATCCTTTCGCCACATGCAGCCAGGTATCCCACTGCTACACATTCACGGTCGCCAGAAGCAAGGGGCTCGGCTGGATGTTACCACAAAGTTCGCGAACGCCAAATTTTCCTGTTTATTTGCTACGGATGTTGCAGCGCGTGGTCTTGACTTTCCCGCTGTCGATTTCGTGATACAGGTGGATTGTCCCGAAGATGTGGATACTTACATTCACCGCGTCGGTCGAACAGCGCGTTACAACCGAGAGGGTCGCGGTGTCTTGTTCCTAGCCCCAAGCGAGGAGGAAGGTATGCTGAGACGACTGGAGGCCAAGAAGGTGCCTGTCGAGATCATTAATGCCCGGCAAAAGAAGAAGCAGTCTATCAAGAGCCAGTTGGTTCACATGTGTTTCAAAGACCCCGAATTGAAATACCTCGCACAAAAGGCCTTCATCACATACACCAAGTCTTTGTACGTGCAGAAGGATAAGGAGGTTTTCAACATTAAAAACTACGATCTTGAAGCCTTCGCCGCTAGTCTAGGTCTTCCAGGTGCACCGAAGATCAGGTTCCTGAAAGATGACGACGAGAAGAAGAGGAAACATCAGTCTCGACAAGAGCTCGAGGTCTCTGCTTCGGACGAAGATGAAGAGGAGCCATCAGGGAAGAAAGCTGTGCGGACAAAATATGACCGCATGTTTGAGAGGCAGAATCAAGACGTTCTTGCAGACCACTACAAGAAGCTTGTTCAGGATGGAGAGGCGGAAGATGCATCAGATGAGAATGATTTCACTGGCGATACACTGAAAGCGGGCAACGACGAGGACGATTTCCTTGCTGTCAAGAGAAGAATACCTGCGGAAGAAGACGGGGTGACTGCGGAAGGCGGAGAGCACGACGACCCCACCGCACCAAAAGGGAAGGTTATCAATTTGGCCGGTGCATCTCAACCCCTTATCATTGACAGCAATCGCCGCGAGAAGCTGCTCAAATCCAAGAAGAAGCTACTCAAGTTCATGGACATGGGCAAGAAGCTTGTTTATGACGACGAAGGTAATGCCCACGAAATCTACGAGCTTGAAGACGAGGATGCCTTCCGAGCGAAGGGCCTGCCAGAAGAGCAACGACAAAAATTCCTCGACGCAGAAAGAGACGCTGTGGCCCAGGCTGATGTGCTGGATAAGGCAGCAGCGAAGGCGAAGAGGAAGGAGAAGGCACGCAAACGGAAGGAGCGAGAAAGGGGTGAGATGGATGGGGCAAGTGATGGTGATGAAGGAGGTGTGGAGATTGCAGATGCGGACGAGGATGCTCTTGCCAACTTCAGGGCCGATGCCGCTTACAGTGACGATGATGAAGACGACAACGAACCACCTCAGAAGCAAAGCAAGAAGTGGTTCCAATCAGACTCTGAAGAGGAAGCTGCGCCTAGCAAGAAGCGGAAGAAGGGAAAGGGCGCTCGGCACGTGGAAGAGCCGCAAACGCTGGAGGACATGGAGGCTTTGGCTGCAGACTTGCTATCCTGATGCTGGTCAGGTTAGTCTAGAACATGCATATACTAGCAAATTCTCACGGTGGTTATATTGCGTCCCAAACTTGACAACCTGGCTAAGCCTTGTCATATACGCTATTTTGATTGCTCTCAGATATATGGTGCAATTGCCGAAGAAGTTCATCGGATGCGTTCCACTACCATGCTTGAAAGGCATGCATTTTGCTCATGTTATGGCCGGGACCCACCAGCGGAAATAAACATTAGTTAAGTCTAGCATACCTTGTGGGTGCCTCTGGAACTATGGGGACTTATGTCCTTCTTACCTCTACACCTCTCCAAGCACTGTGGTAACCTGGAGATTCATCATACAAGTCTGATTTACAACAACGCGGAGCAATTCCTACTGGTACGGAACAACCCGTCCCATCGTCGTACACTTGCCCATCTTTTGCAGACAGCCCCGATGCTCTACCTCTAGCCGCTGACTCAGAGCTGAGTGGATCTTCTCTATTGACGGATCCAGCCCCGTTCCCAAGCGCCCGGTAGTTCAAGTCCCAAAAAATCAAGCTTCACTAGCACATTGATCGTCTCTCGCACCGTCGCTGTCTCATCCGCACCGTCAGTCTGGAGCCTCACTCTTCGGGACGCTACGCTTGCCTAACGCGATTGGAAGGATGGCCACTTCGGGACACAGCCGGCGCAGTTGCCACACATGTGGCACAGGTCAGACGGCGTCTCCAACACTTAAGTTTACGCTTCCCCTTCCGTGCGCCGCCACCGCTGCACGCGCGGCTCGTAACAATGCGTAGCGTCAGGCGCACCCATTCGGTCCTTTTGAGCATGTGTCCAACTTTGATGGTAGCGAGAATTGATCTGCAGGTCTAAAGAGGATTGAGTTCTACATGGTCGGTAGAGGGTGTTTGCGCATTACGAGGGGATTGGACCGATAGCGAATGCGAACCGCATGGCACTTGTGCATGCGCCGGTGGATGGAAAACTTGGAAAGGGCTTCTCCAGATTTTCGATGCGAAGCGCTAAATCTTCGATTCGAAATGCCAAGCTCCGACTGGTACTGCGCCCAGGTCCGATATGTTGAGGGGGTGATCTCCGACTTGGTGTACACAGTGCGGAGATGAATGTCTTTGATGACTTGGCTAAGTAAAAGGGCTGTTCATTCAGGATTAATCCTTGAGATCTGATAGTCCATCAGTTCGAGGGGTGTCGGGTCTACCTTCTCCTGTGACTTGTATCAATACAATGGCTGGTCAAAAATTTACAGCGTGCGCTAGGCTCCTCCGCGGACCCGAAAAACTCAAGAACAGAACATATATTAGCAAAAGATCGCCGATCACGACCTTAGAAGTCGAAGTGTAGCTAGATACCACTTTAAAGACAGGCTGTTGGATGTCGTGAGGTTCCTTTCGGCCTTCTTTCGGCCCGGAAGGGAGCCGGAAAAATCTCCGCGCTCCACATCGCTTCAACACCACACTACTTCGAGCAAGGACCGAATCATACAGATAAGAACATACAACAGCAGATATTCGCTGCCAATAACCCACGCAGCTAATGCTCCGCTGGTTGACTGCTTGTGTATGGCTGAATGGACGGGAGGCCACCAGCGTTCGCGCAATGCCCTCGGGTTACGTGTGCCTCGACATGAAAAGCCCAAGGTCGTTTCTATTCTACGTCGTTGCCAACATCGGCCCTGGAGGAAGCACTCGTCCACTCGCCGTTGCCTACCGCCAAGGCAATGATATTAGCAGCTCGCCTCTATCACGCATTGAGAATGTCGTCAATGACATCCTGAGCCTGGTCAACGTTCTGTCAGAGCCCGCGAACCAAACCCCCCTTGAGGCAGAGCGGGCGCTGGCGACGGACTGGTATCTCCAGCGCAAGGATACCAATACAGAACCAAGGCCGGCCGCGCTGGCAGACTCGCCGCAGCCTCCATTCCGTGGTTGGAAGGAGGAATGGAAAGCCATTATGCAACCCGAACTACCGCGTAACGACACTGCCGGAGAGTTCCCCTCTACTAGTGCGTGCCTTGTCTCGGGCTTGTTACGGGGCAGTAAAAGCACTCGTACTGGCGACGTGCAGCTTCAGTCGCTATCAACCCCCTTCTATGGCGACTGTCTTGAGTATGGCATGGTAGTTGTCGACATTTCGTATCTTGAGCACATCAAGTACGGCATCGTCGCCTTCCCTGTCCGCTACATGGCCCATGTCGATTATCACTCCGAATGCGGTGGCTGGGATCCGGTAGAGGATGATCCGCCCAGAAAAGAGCCAGATATCGTACTTGTTGACGAGAGACCTCGCGTACCTTTGTCTATTCTTGGCTATGTGTATGAATACTTTCCCTGGAGGAAGGACGATCCAAAAGTCCTCAAGCTCCAGGCCTATCCACATGTTGATGACCCCAGTGTTTTGGACTGTGAGTCTTTGGGGAAATGCCTTGATGGGCTGAGCTGACTCAACAGGCAGATATATGGCCTTCATATCTACAAGACTAGCTTTGAAAGCTACAGAACCATCCTGAAGGCGGGCTCCCGATCGTCGCCGTAGCCCACCCATCTAGCGTACTTCCCTCTTGCTTTGTCTCTGTTGATCTTCGCGCAGTAAAGCACGTTGGCTAAGATGCTATCTCCAAATCAGCCCGAAGAACTTCCCGGATGAATGAGAAACTTACGAAAACCAACCGGCCGTCAACAAAGCTAAAACTATTGTGTGGCCCTTGTGATACTCTGGACCTTCGATGTTAGGATAAATGAAGCTAGCGAGGATACCTCCACAATTGGCAACAGCCAACTGAAGAGCCGCGGCAGTCGCTCTCTTATAGTGGCCTGCAGAGTTGTTCGCGAGCCAAGTGAGAACAGGTGGAACACTGCTGTAGATCCCCGTAGCCATCATGAATGTCATTCCGTACTTGACTCGGGGATAACCGTCGCCGATGTTAGCGATTACAGCATAGCCTATTATAGCAATGGGCATGGTGCACAGCATCATGCAGCCTCGAAGTTTCAGTCGATCAGACAAGAAGGCAACACCAACTGCGATCATAGGTGAGACATGCTACAGTTTACAGGACCAGGGAACCTTACGGGTGGTACAGGCTGCAATGCTGTAAGGAATTGCCGACCACAGCTGGGCTTCGTTTGCTGTGTATCCGATGCCAGCGAGGATGGTCGGAAGCTAGACTCGTCAACAGGCAGCCTCACATTCGAAGTGGAAATTTGCATTGAACTTACGAAGAGACCAAAGCTGTATAATCCCGTCAGAAGAGAAAAGTAGGCGCTCGCCGAGAGCCATGTCTGAGGGCTGAATACAGCTCTGCGGACTTCGGACCATGCGAACCGCTCCTCTCTGCGTAGGTGAGCCGATCATCAACTATGACCCAGTAACTTGAGCGTTGGAGGTGGTACTCACATTTCTTTGTTACCAGTGCCGTGCTCCACTCCTCTTAATCGCTGGAGGGCGATACTACGCTCTTCCTCCCGCAAGAATCCTGCCGTGGCGATGTTGTTGGGGAGAATGAGGAAGACAGCGATTCCTACCAGCATAGTCTAGATTGATATGCTTGTCAATGATAGATATAGAGAAACACAGTGTCTACTCACGAAGAGGCCCTCAATGACAAAGATCCAGCGCCAAGCAGACAGACCGCCCCTTTCCCCGATCTGGGCCATTGCACGAGCTAGAAGACCTGATAGCAGTTAGAGCCGCAAGCTCTGGAATTGTTCGACTGCTTACCTCCAAAAGCACTAGAGAGGGAGGTGGCGGTATACAAAACCCCTATCCTCAGAGCAAGTTCGGACCGGGTGTAGATGGTGGAAAGATGGAGGACCTTGCACCAGGATAGCAAAGTCAGTGATACACCACAGATGATGCAGGAAACGAGCCTACCATGCCGGGAAACAGGCCGCCCTCAGCCAGGCCAAGAATCGCACGGAGACTGACAAATTGGGCGAAGTTGTGAATGAATCCGATACACATGCATATCAAGCCCCACAAGAAGGCCATAACACCGATCCATATCCTTGGAGTCATTTTCTTCAAAACCAGATTACTTGGTATTTCCCTTAACGTAGTAAAGGTAAGTATCTATTACGAGGCTTGCAGGCAGGAACGTAACGTACCCTGCGATATAGAGAGGGTAGAAAGCCGTCAAGCCCTGGTTGAATTGGGCATTCGTCATGCCAAGGTCAGCTTCTATGTGATACAACTTTGCGTTGCCGACGTTGGTACGATCCAAGAACGAGCACAGGACAAGGAGAATGAAGAGTGGTAATATTCTGCTGACGTGATTAGCAACGCAGAAGCATAGCACACATTACGCGATGCTGTACCTGGTGTCCAGTTTCCAGAGGAGCTTCTGCGTTGAGATGTTAATCTCGCGGTCTTCGTGCGAAACATTACTCGCGATGGCCTCTTCGTTTTGATTCTTTGAGATGTAGTCCGCTTGCATCGGCCTACCATCATTCTCTTCATGTAGTGCTGTGGGCGACATAGCTACTGTGTCTCGTGAGATTAACGTTCAATCGTGACTTCGATCAGCCAACATCGGGCAGCGAGCCGTTTATGCAACGTTAGTGGGACCCAGGAATTGGGATCGAAAACGCAGGCAGAAGCTGGAGCTGACACAAGCCAAGCTGGTTCCTTTTCTATGACCTAATGGGCTGTCTCCGGGTCGACCCGGCAGAAATGGAAGCAGATATCTGCCGCGTATTTTATGGGGGTCTCCGTCTCAGAGTGCCATGCACGTTTAATGACCACAGTACTCGGGACCACCAGCTCACCGATTACGACGACTTAACGATAAGAATGTACAACTCAGCGAAAACTGAAGTATTTTCAGGCATGCTTGAATCCCTCTCAACAGAATAACGGTCTCTATATACTATGTTAAGTGTAGAGATTGTTCTGTGGACTGGTAGTAAGGAATACAGAGTACCGTTTCTTAAACGGTTGCTACCTATGGTGTAGTATGTGTTGGGCCCGACTACCTGTCATCATTGTGACCCTCAAAACGTGCCTGATGCTCCCTTAGGCTAGCTCTGCACCGCATCCGAGTTGACCTCGTAATGTGATTGCTGCGCCATGTGTAATTACTACCTGTTTGTACATGTATCTAATAAGGATTTCCCTCCGCTTGGAGCCCTGTTGGCTGCACCCACTATGCCACCCTCGGCTATTTGGGTAAAGGATATCTAGAGTGAGCGTATGTACTGAACCCAGTTCAGATGCGTTGTTGCTCTGGAAGTTCATCGCCCTTTCACTTTCAGGTCTATCTTCATGCCCTCGACGCGCTTCCACGGACTTCCCAGCAAGGACAGATCCAGTGCATCGCAGACAAGGGTAGCATCCAGTCGACATGGCATTATAAGAGGGTGGTCGTGCTCATTACATAGGAATGATGGACCCGCGTTGCTTTCGAGGATCGCAAAGCGGGGTATCACAGATCGTGTTCGTGTAGCCCGTACGGTGCTCCACTCCTTCTAAATTAAATCCATGTACTATGCATATAACGATTATGTCACTACATCAGTCGGTCTGATTGATTTTGAATATGTCGAAGCCTCACGAATACGGTTGTTTGGTAATGCATTTCAAAAAGAGCGGCTTGGCTGTTTGGCCTACGCCATGTACCGAGCGTTCGGAATTCGCCTAAGATACAATACAGCCAGGATAGTGGAGGTCAGGCATCAACGCTGTCGTGTAAGCGTCTCCACCCTTGTACGACCACAATCACGAGAGCGAGTCCAGCCTCGTCCGGACAGCCCGCTTTTCCATCCTGACGTCTACTCCCGAATAGATTCCGCGCAGACAAAACAATCTCCTCATTTCGCTCACTGATCAACGAACTTTACGCACTCGAAACGGCGCTCCTTCATGTTAAGTGTCTCGACCCTGATATCTGTCATCATGGCGAAAGGGTCGCACTACAGCAAGTCGCGTTGCAATGCCAGCAGACAATTGATTCGTTCTATGGAAAGATACAGAAGGATCAGCCTCATCTACAACAAGGCGGAACGGCCTCAAGAATAAAAGATACGTGGATCAGAATTAAGTGGACTGTATGCAAGAAGGATGATTTGGAAAATTTTAGAGCGGAGATCAGAGGCCATACGAGCACTATTACAATTTTGTTATTGACCCTGCACATAGGAGCAACGACGGGGCAAACACTTAAGCAGGACTCCCATCGGGAAAGCCTTGCCAGTACAATGCAGGATCTCTCGTCTCGGGCATTTAGTATGCTCGCGATAATCACCGATAAGGTCGCCCAGAGCGTTGAACAGGGCAAAGCGTTACTTGAAATAAGCGCTCAAATAGTCCACACAAATCTGCGTATCTTCCAAATCATACATGACATTCAACTGTTCATCATTCGAATGCCAGGGCAAATTCAGCGCCAACAACCGGTATATCTCATCGACCCATATAACAAAGAGAGCCCGTTCCATTTGGAATTCGTGAGATCACCGGAAGCCTTGCTAGCCATACTAAGGATCAACCTTAAGGAGTCAGGCTGCGGTCCAGCAATGATCGATCGTGGAGAATTTGCGATTGAGGAATTAGGAACGCAGCGTCCAATCGATCTCAAGGCCCCATGGCAGGTCTGCTTCTTTCCAGGGCAAAGAGTCGCCATGAGCATGGTATTCAAGCAGCAACAGACAGACGTCGAGTCTTCATGTCCGACATGTGGTACAAATCATCCGGATTCAACAGGGAGAGATATTACCTGGTGAGCTGAACCCAGGTTTGTTTAATGCACTTCATTGTTACTCACTTACATAGCAATGTCTTTGGCGCCATCTTCCATCGAATCAAAGAAGTAATCGAAGAGATACCAGAAACGAGTGAACCAAGTGATGATTGCAGTGACGAAGTCTCTAAAGACGTGGCTGGACGGTCAGTCAATGGACCAGCGAGGCCACCGCAGGACAAACGCGCAGAGGATAGTCTGTCAGCGGACGTACGAAAATTCCGCCGAATACAACTTATCAACACATCGATTGCTCTCAGCCTTGCCCATATGCCCTCGCCTTGATACCCAAACACCGATGATCGAGTTGTTCGAGAGGTGGGCTTCATGCGGGACCCCGTGACCGCAGTGTCTCGTCCTCTGAATACGGAAGAGAGTTGGGCTGCTTACTACTTTGAGACGCACGCACGGCAATGTCGCTACTGCCACGAACCTTATGAGGTATACCGTAACAACGAGCAGCTTTGCGAGTCTGGACACGGACTTGCTCAGGACTTTGGGGCATTTCTCTACACCCGAGCCGGCGAGATATTCAGCACTTGCGAGGAAGGTGATAAACTCGTGCAGGTCGAGTTGCCAATGGGCTATGTTCAGGTCCGCAATCTGCTCAAGGCCATCGAACACAGCCTCCGAAGCGAACATGCTGTTCAGCAATTTATTAGCTTCGATCGTACACAATGTATTTCTCCAGAAACGCCACTAATGTCACAAAAAGAGAATGGAGAAGGATGGGAATGATTGATACAGACAAGAAATGGATATTAACTGTCTTTCTGTACTTCGTAGTTAATTATATCACACCCCATCTCTCACTCAGACTGATGTTCTCATGTTGATCTATAGTTCATCATGCAATTGAATCGTTCAACCACTGTGGTCTCGACGCCAATTAAATCATTAGATATCCACTTAGCGCAATGCACTCTACACGACCTTCCTTTCCTTGCCCAGAACACGCTTATACGATAACGTTCGTCATTGCAACGTCCCTCGCCACATGGCTTGACTGTGTGGAGCAGGGTCTACAATGGGTATTTCCACTGGTAGCAACTGGAAAGCTCATTGTTATTATTTGAATTCTGCTTTTACGAGACCACGGCTGCCTAGCTCTCCTTTGATACGGCTTGCCTCCCATAGCACCCAAAAACGGTTCCGGTAAGTAGATAACAGTGATGACTTTGTAATAACCTTCGAGCAAAGAGCATCACCTTTGCCTGAGAATACAAACATGATGAAAGGTATCATTAACATGCTTCTGTCATGCAGTAGCAGCTTGAAATGCTGCCATCCAATTGACTCAGAACCCTTCTTCGCTACTGTGTCGGCCTATGCCAGTCAATGATGCGATCACCTGTATAGCAAACACTCTTACGCCCGATACCTCCTATCTTGATCTATCTTCCCGCCCGTTCAATCAACGCCTTACTCGGATCAAAACCCCTCTGCCTCACAAACTCCACCATGGGTGCAAACAACATCTTCCTCCCCGCATCCCCAGCCTGCATGTCCTGCTCCGCGTACTCGCACAACTGCGCCCAGCTAACAAACTGCCATCCTTCGCACTTCTCAGGCTCCGTAAGCTGCCAAGAATTACCTTCAATCCGAATCTGGACATGGGATGGGAGATGATACCTCCGGCTCAACATCATCCCCGATAACACACCCCACAGCGACGGTTACATAATGCAGACCCTCTTTTGCGAACACGGTGTTCACGGTGGTCAGGTAGTGCAAGTCGCTCTCGGAAACGGTGATGGCGGTTTCCTCGTATAGCTCGCGAGCCGCGCAGGCGGAGAAGGACTCCCCGAACTCGAGATGGCCGCCAGGAAGCGCGAACGTTCCTGTTAGTTTGTTACGAATGTTGATATACAGGAGGCTGCTATGTGAGACGGGAGGTACGCACCAGAGCCCAGACTCCCTTTTCGCTTTCCAAGGATAAAGGTGCCGTTGCGCTTGAAGACGAAGACGCCGACGCCGACACGAGGGGCGGACATCTTCTCGATGCGGAGGAACTATCAAAGTATGAGGATAATCGTCCACGGGTGGATTAAAGCCACGTGGGACGTGTCTGAAGGTGTATGATAGTTTGAGTCAGGCCGGTATTCGAAATGCAGCTTGGCCCAATGAGGTAACTATCTTGTGGGTCGCGGCTCTATCTTGTATAAGCACGCACGGCACGGTAAGTGCAGTTATTTCCGTCACCGAAGCTGATCTATACCTTGAGAAATAGTTGGATTAGTGGACGTGAGCTTACGCGCTGTACTGCGAGTGAAGAGGATAGTCAAGTTTGTTCCAAGCAGACCTAGGTCCATATTACTACGAAGCCATGCAAAAGAGACACTGGCACTGGCACGTGTCTGCGGAAACTGGAGTAGCTGTAGTATGCCTGCCATGCCTGCGTCTGTCAAACAGGCGCGCACGCACCGCGCAAATACTATACGCAAAACGGGGTATGCGCAAGGCAAGACACATCTATACACAACCAACCAACCCTCCTCACATCAGCCCAATCATAGCGTCAGCGACAAAATTGCGAGTCCCCTTCTAGACATTCGCGGGCACCTTCCCCTCAACTATCCCCCGCGAGCTCTGCTGACTGCTCCTGCCAGCCTCACTCGACGCCTTGCCCTCGCTCACGCCGGAGCTACCCGGGCCAGGAGAGAGCCCAGCTTGTGGCGCATGTTTGATCTCCTTCCGTCCATTTGCCTTGTAGTATAGCACGACGTCCCCGCCGCCGCGCCAGACGTGCGCGCGGATCGAGGCGAGTGTCATTGTGGGGGCGATGAGCTATTGCACATGTCAGCACACATACCCTCCCAGTGTAAACAAGCAGCTCACCTGATTCTGGCAATAAAGCTCCAAATACTCCTCAGGCTTCAGATTTACAACCTCTTCTTCCAGATCCTCCTTGCTCGGTGCCGGTTCGATGCGTTCAGCGACGTATGACAGGATCTTACGCGCTCGCAGCATGCGATTTGCGTTCAGGCGGTTGTTGCTTTGAGTGCTATTAGCGTCGCGGACTACTTTGTCGGGAGGGGGAAGCAGGGGGATGTACCCGTCGGATGAGATGCTGGGGAGGAGCGCTTGGTAGGGCTCTAAGATGAAGGAGACTTTGACAATGTCTTTGAGTGGAATTTGGTTCTAGTCGAGGTTGTTAGCGATTGCGTCGCGGAAAAGGCATATGAGAGGTAGGATAAGAGAGCATACCTTGAGGAGCACATCGGCGAGCCAAACGGGGGCGCACTTCTCAATGAGGTCGGCTTGCTGGCCTAAGGAGCCAACCTTCCCTTCGAACAGATCAGCGACCCCGCCGCTATCGGGGCGATCTTCTTGGATCAGGATGGTTGTGTTAGCCGGCGGTTTCAGTACGGGAGTCTCGTTCGGTAGACTAGGCGCAATTTGTGTGTCCAGTTTCTGAGCGCCTAGATTGCTCTGTTCTTCGTATGTCTGGCGGATCTTCTGCAGAGCTCCGAAGAAGTTGTCTTCGATGACCTTTTCGTCGGTCTTTGTAGAGTGGGAATCACTGTCTTCCGACTTCTCGTCGGTAGCCGCGGGCTTCGGTGCTTCGGGTTTCTCGGTGTTTGAAGCAAACTTCTTCATATTCAGAGACATGCCAAATTTCTTGCCAAAGAGCCCCTTGCTCTTCTTTTGCGTTTGAGCGTCCTCGGCCGGTGAATGAGCTGCGTTCTCTTCTGATCCTTCTGTGGAGCCATTTTCCTTCTTGTTGCCATTTCCGATTCCATTGCCATTAGTAGTAGGCGTTCGAGAGAAATAATCAGGCTGGTCTTGCGTGGAGCTTCGCTGAGTGGTGGTTTTCTCTAACTGTGAGCCCTCTTCCGTGGTAGGAGTGAGAAGTTGATTATAATGTGAGCCTTTACCCGCGCTCGACGGAGGGATACCGGGTGTAGCTTGCCCGATGTGTAGACCTGGGGTCGTGACAGGTAGGTGGAAGCCGTTCGGAGCTCGGATGGTGGAGCCTGATGTAGGCCCAGACGCAGCGTCTTTCCACCCATTGAGATTGTTATCTGGCAGTTGAATGCTACTTGGGGGGTTGTCGCGGCTTGCCACGCTCGCCAGGAGTTTTTCCCTGAAAGCGGAATCGCGCTTTATCTCCTCATCGACGAGGTTCGCGAAAAGGTATCGTAAGACCCATTTGCCAAGATTTACTGCATGTCATTAGCACGGACATGTCAGGTGTTGTAGGACAAGCTTACTTCGCTGGTCTTCTCTAAAGTCAATGTTCTCCTCAAGTTGAAGTTCGTCAGCATACATTTCGGCATCGAAACAATAGTTTTCTTCCAAAACACAAGTCAAGCTGCCTATTCGTGTATCAACGGCACACCAATGAGCAACAGTTTCGCGAGTATTCACTTCAGGTACGACGTCTTCCAAGTGACGTTTGCCAAACGACTTTATAGGAATGCACTACGGTAAGGTCAGCCACATGGTACTTACTCTTCGAGGGGTCTTAACGTACAGCTAGCAAATCCCAAAGAATGACTTCGCCAGCAGTATCTAG
Source organism: Paraconiothyrium sp. Pb-2020 (assembly GCA_022419385.1). NCBI lineage: Eukaryota > Fungi > Ascomycota > Dothideomycetes > Pleosporales > Didymosphaeriaceae > Paraconiothyrium > Paraconiothyrium sp. Pb-2020. Next base: position 3,796,351 of record JAJUBI010000006.1, read on the forward strand.
GGTAAGCACTCTTCTCCGGTCGTTGAGTAGATGATGCTTGATAAGACCATTTTGTCCCTCTATCGTGAAGTCCGGCAAATCTCTACAGGGGACAACAACACCATGATCTGGTGCCACTAAGACCTCCGCAGGCTTGCGTGCGCTAGTGACCGAATACAACGTGGAGGCATCAGAATCCTTGGAGAACAATTGTGGAAATGGCGCAGTATTCGACATGCGCAATAAAGCTTTGAAAGGTATCTTTGGCGTGGTTCCGTTCGTCGGCGGCGTCGAAGCCGCTGGAGGGGAAGGGTAGCGGGATCGCGTCGTGGCAATACTAGACCTATGCATCTTGTAAGACTCGGGAAGCGCAATCTCGGCCGCTGTCTCTACGTCGTTCCACCGGTTGATGCTTGAGCTGGATGTTGCTGTCCACACGTAGTCACCAGCCGCGACCACCTTGTTGACACCTTCGTGCTCCTGCAACACTGCTACCGAAACGCCCTCGTCCATTTCAGGACAATTGCGCACGTCACTTTTAGCTACAATGCCTGAGCGATCGGCAGAGTAGAAGACGTTCAGCTGCGGGTCGTCAGAGAAGAGTGACCACACACTGTCGTTGTGCATGGTAAGCGTGTACATGCACCGCCCCGCCGTCATGGACCATACTTTGACGGTCTGGTCTGACGAGGCCGTGAGGATAGTGTCGCCATCCTGCGTGATCAGGACGTCCCGCACGTTGTCTGTATGCCCCACGAACTTGGTTATGCGCTTGCCGGTTCGAGCGTCCCATATGCGCACAATGCTCTCAGGCCCCCCGCTTGCGACGATGGAGGGACTACATGCGAGCGCATAGACAGAACCTTTGGCCACATTCTCGTCATCTCCTACTGCAATCTGAAGTTTCTGACCCGCACCATTCAGGTCCCAGAGACTGATTTTGTGGTCGAGTCCACCAGAGGCCACCCAATTTTCGTGAAGGCCGGGTGAAGCAACGCGCTTGACATAGTCGGTATGAAGACCAATTGTCTGCGGTGGCTGAATGTCCGTGGCAGCCGGTCGCCAGACCTTGACGGTAATGTCCGAGGAGGCAGATACGAGGGCCTGACTGTTCTGAGCGAGGACGAGGTCGTTGATCCAGTGGGTGTGTGCCTGAACCTGTTGGCGGAACTGGGTCGCGGGCGGCTTGTAATTCGGCGCGCTCGAGTCGGCGAAGGGGTCTCTGTCGTCGCTATCTCTGTGTTCAAGGTCGAGGTTGAGGTCCCAGGCGCATATCACGCCGTCGCGACCTCCCGAGTAACTGTGCCGCGTCAGTGGGATAATGACGCAGTGCACCGAGGATGCTCTGCTCACAGGATCGAGTTTGCAGGGTCGACGGCGAGGCCATTGACGCCCAGTCTGTGGCCTCCCGCCGAATTCGCGAGCGGCAGCACTGCAGCGGTTGGTTAGCTGTCTCGAAGCATTACGTAGGCCGGAGTGCGTCAAGGGCACGCAAGGGAGCACCCACCATATGAGATGCGCTTCCGCGCGTTGCGCCCCATGCCGGCGGATTATCGAGGGGACATGCGGTGCAATGTGTGAGGTTTGGATCGAATGCCGTTCTCAGTGGGTGAGCAGAGCAGTGCCGCAGTGATTCGGGTTGTGCCGGCGGAAGGACGTCGCGATGAATCGTAAGGCAGTCCGACGCATATCCCTGTCCCAGCAGCCCGCAGCAGCTCTCCCCAGCGGGTCGGTTGCCGCTAACGTCTACCACTGCGCGCGGAGACGCAGTGCCTCCGGTGCACGCACACCACACCGTTGCTCGGCTCGAAAACCAGCGCAGATCAAATGGAAAACGCGCAGTGCTACGTCAACGTGCGTCCAGGGCAACAAAGACGATGACAAGCAGCGCAAGCCCTGCTGCGGAAGCTTGTTCGACTGCCACTGCTCCGAGAACGTGGACCCCACGTTCGCCAGCGCTCTGCGGGGTCAGGCACACGCGCATGACCACCCAACCACGGCGCTTAACACTCTTGGAAGGCGGCTATATTGGATTGTGACCTGTTCTCTATACACATGGGGCTGGACGCATACCGCATCCTTGGTATTCGGGCCCGCTAAAGGCCTGACACTATACTGACTTGACTGCACCGACTTGCTGACCCACCGACGCCACCAATCCATGCTCCATATCCTTTCCGTGGATTCCAAATTATACAAACAGTATCGAAAGAATCAAGCCCTAGTGCACTCCGTTGACCGATGCTTGCAGACTCTCCAGCTCGTCTCTCCGCGTCCTGTATAATTCCTGCGTCTCGCGTTCACGCCTGCTGACGAATGATACCTCGTCGCGCAGTCCTTCGAGCCGCCTAGCGACCGCAGACTGCTCTGAATATTGCATAGTCCTGACAGAGTCCAGCCCTATCTTCGCCTTCTCCAATGCTAATGATGCCTGTTTGATCTTGTCCGTGAGCAAGGCAGACCGCTTCATGTAACCGCCATGGTGCGTTGAGAGCTTCTTCTCGATCTTATTCGCTTGTTGGGCCGTCTCAATGATCTTGTCCTGGGCGTTGTTGAAGGTTTCGACCATCATCTGGTGCTCGTCAATCTCGTCTTCTTCGTAGCCATCCAGGCCTGGTAGCGTAGAGGCTCCGTGCAGATTCGTCCACGCCGTGCCGAACTCTTCGTGGAAGACCTTCTTGTCCTTTTCGCTGTTCATAGAGAGCTCTAGGGCAAACTCCATCTTGGCTGCCCTCAAAACTTCGTCACTGAACTTTTCGAGTGGTTTCGCCGTTCCACACACTTTACCACCACCAAATTTCTGTACGTCATTTGCGATCAAGAGCGCCATTTCCGTCTCCACATCGCGCTCGATCGGATCCGAAATCTCTAGGGCTCTCTTCAGTAATGCATCAATGTCGACTGTGGACGGTCTCGGCAAGGACTTCTGTACGACCTGTGTCTGTCGAGCGAATTCTGCGCGTTCTGCTGCCTCCTTAGCCTCCCTATTCCGACGGTCACGCTCAGCAGCGTCCTCTTCGCTAATTTCGACCTCCATAACGTCTTCCCGTTCTTCAGGCAACTCGAATTCCCAGCTAGTCTCCTTGGGCTTAGGCAAAGCTGCGAGTCTGCCTCGAAGGTCTGATTTCTTTGCATTTTCACGCAGGCGAATGTCCCGCGGCGTTTGCCCTACGAGCTGCATTCCATCTTCTTGATTCAAATGGAAGTTGTCGCGAGGGGTTCGCATCGGCGTCGCTCCAGGCCCCTGATGCGCAGGTGTAGCACCCGCTCCATTCGCTTGGCGGAAAGGCGTCGCCAACGGATTCGGAGTCACAATCTGATGTCGCGTTGCAGAGCCTGGTAGTGCAGGTGTGCTATCTTCCACGAGGTCTGGATTATCCCCTCCTAATAATGCTGACTGGGTTTCCGTCCTTAGTCGCGCATTTCGAACCTCGTTGGCGATGACATCCTCTTCCTTGGGCGCCATGGGTGTTCGGATTGGGGTGTTGCCCACAAGTCCGGAGTAATTGCCCACCAAGCCTTCCGTAGCCATGTTATCGCCGCCAACACCCGTAATGGCTCTTTCTCCTGTCATTCCCATCTTGATGATGTCCTCCATTTCAGCGTCGCCAACCTGAGGTGCGGGCAGTGCCAAAGCGCGGCGCTTGCTGCTCTGTTCAGCTTCGCGGATTCTCTGGTCTCGAGCTGCCTTTGCATATGACGCCGCAAGACCTCCCGACTTGTTCTCCTCCTTCTTGCGCTTGTTCCCTCCTTCTTCTTGTTGGTCTGCTTTGCGCTTGTTCGCCAATTGTTGTTTTCGCGGATCGAAGGCTTCGCGCTGCTTCTCATTTCGATCGAGTTCCTCGGTCGTGTCGTAGAATCCCGCCGGTACCTCGCGTTCGAGTGGCACATCAGCGTTGTAGTCAATGTGATTGCCTTTCTTCGGTGTAATCTTTATGTTGATTCCACTTGCTTTGAGCTCACGTCTCTTCTGAAGTAATGCGATTCGCCTCGACTCCTCCAATTGTCGTTCGCGAGCTTTTCGTTTGGCTTTCTTCCCGCTCACGTTAGCCAAGCGCGCACGCGCTTCTGAAAGCATCTCCTTATCTTCTTCGTCCATATCGATCGCATCAGGGCGAGCTGGTCTGGCTTCCGCGTACGCATCAACCTCGCCAGGCCGAAGACGACGGACATCCTCAGCAGTGGGGGCAGCTGACTCTCCACCTTCCGGCCCAGCCAAGCTCAGGTCGCCAGATTCGCGTGACTCTTGCTCGTCGAGAAGCTTCTGGTAGCGTTCGAGGCATTGCGTTGCAGTCCTTCCGACAATAGGTGCTATTGTGCGCCATTGTGTTGGGAGCAGCTTGGCCATGGTGAGCAGCTTCTCGTCGTCTTCGCGCGACCATTCGGTCTTCTTTATGCTTGGGTCCAGCCATTCGTTCCATCGCGCCTTGCACTGCTTGGCGGTCTTCTTTGCGAGTAGAGAGGCACAGCGAGCCCACTGATTCAAGCCATACTTTGAGATGGCGGCCTTGAGCACCTCATCTTCGACGTTCGACCACTGTCCCACCTTGGTGACGACCATCCTGAGTGACCTGTATATCCCTTAGAAAGTCGATACGGACGCCGACTGTGTGCCGACTTTCCCCTGGCGCTGAGGGTGCGGTGGGGTGCGGTGGGTTGTCGTGGTTGCGCGCTGCGAGGTTGTCGCGCAGAAGTTCCACGGAAAAGACACTAGCGCGGTGAGGCTTGTGCTTATGTAACAAACAACTGGCAAAAGCGTACATAGCATAAGGAATCACCAATACGTCACAGCTACAACTTGAATGATCTCCAGTGGTTGATTCATCTATTTTATATTTAATAATCCTCGTTCCTGTACCTACTGGCGATCATTAGCATAAGCGCGACTACCAAACCGTTTCTGTGTGAGCGCTCAGCAATCCACAATGACTCTTCTACATCTTACGGCCCGGCGATTCGCCTCGGCAGCATGTTCCTATCGCATTACTGGCACAACCGCATCTATACAACTAGCACAACCACAACGAGCTGCATCAACAGCTGCTACAGAGTCTCAAAAAGGTCGTGAAGATTCTCAAACACAGTCCGCCAAATCTAGCGACCAGCAACCGAAACACCAAAAAACACAAGCTGAATTAGACAAAGAATTGCAACTGAAGATGCAAGGTCTGTCAGGAGACGGTGGAGAATCAGGTGTGGAATACGAGGACGGACAGCCAGTGTCCATGAAGAGAAGTGTGAAGAATAATATGTTCCGGTACATATAATCAATGATTACCTGGTCACTGGTAGATATCATGTCGTGCATTGGCAAGGACTTAATACCCGCTCACCGCCACCACTCTACGCCCCTTCGTCCTCTCCTAGTCCGTCCCTTTCCCTCACAGCCGCATTCTCAAATCCCAACCCCGACCTCGTCCTCACAACCCCAAAAACACTATGGCTATCCAACTTCCTCCCACTCCCATCCCCAACGCTCTTCGCCTCCTCCATCGCCGCCATACTCAACTCTCCAATCTCCAGCTTCACGCCTTGCTCCTTCGCAATGCCCAGCCCGATTCCCACATCCTTAATCGCCAGCTCCAGAGCACTGTTCGGCGCTTGCCCTACGGCAGGCATGTAGCTCCCGGACGTTAGTCGTTTAGATGTGTTGGTTGCGTATGCGCCGAAGTTGGCTTCGATGAGCGACTCGAGGACAGAGGCGGGGAGGCCGGATTTCTCGGCAAGGACGTGAGCTTCTGAGAGGAGGTACATAAGGCCAGCACCGATGAAGTTGCTGGTCGATTTGAGGAGAAGGGCTTTGGAAGGGTCGGGGCCAACGGGGATGACGCTGCGGGCGATGACGCCTTGAAGGTAGGGTGTGGTTACTTCCACGGCGTGGGGAGGGCCGCCCACAGCAATAATGAGCTGGCCTGCTCGTGCGGTTGCTGGCGGACCGAAGACAGGGGCTGCGATGAAGGAGCAATTGTGTGTGGAGAGCTCGGCCGCTATTGAGGTTGTGGTGTCGGGGTGGACGGTCGTTGTGTCTACGAGAATCTTGCCTGCCAACGACTTGGTGGATATGAATTGGTTGATGACGCTCGTGAGAACTTCATCATTTGTAACCTATGATTCACTATCAGTCCCAAATGTGTCTTTCCGTGGTAGGAAATGGGTGGATCATACTGAGATGAAGATCACATCACATGTTTGGACCAGCTCGTTGACATCCTGACACGGTACACCACCAACTTCCTTCAGCGGATCTCCCTTGGAAAGATTACGGTTTGCGTAGTGCAGTGCAGGTAGACTCTTCTCTGTAAGATGTTTTTGCAGATTGGAAGCCATGGCCAGACCCATTGAGCCCAGACCGAACCATCCTAAACGAAGCGTATGGGTAGAGGACATTGTGGATGTTTCAAGTGTTAGTATTTGGTGGCCCTAGGACGAAGTACACTGGCAATGCTCACGAGATACAGTCACGAATACACTTGATGATCTCCCACTAGCTTGCGGGTAGACACGGCTAGGACCGCTTAGCTCTCAGTCCATTGGCAGTAGCAATCGCGGAAGCGGAGTCAGAAAGCTAGGGCGATTGACAATGAGACGTATCACCGCTTGCTGAAGCTATTCCATGGGGGCCGCACTAGCAAACAATATATACAAGACCTCAGCAGATCCTCTCGGTCGGCTCACGCCAGGGAACGCCCAGAATCTCAAAGATCCTTTTCTCATCTTTGCCTTCAAGCAGTGACCCTTCAATTAGCTTCTCCCTGTTCTTTCCTCTAATGACGTCCTTGTACAAGCCTCTTTGGTTTAGTCGCATCCCTTTCTTGCTTGCCAGCAGCCTGATGCTTCGATTAAAAATGTCATTGCCCGTGAAGTAGAGGAGCGCCGCGCCCATCTCTTCCTCTGGGACAAGAAGTAAATCCAACCGACGCCACGTGGTCGATGATGGAAGGCAAGAGGCGCCATGCCATTTGGTCCCGTCATCGTTACTAGAAGAGGTAGCGAGCTTTGCCCTCAGAAAGCCGTTCTTAAGCAATCGAGGTACGAGTGTATGGAAAACCACGTCCCGCAATGTTGATAGTGTTGCACCGGGCTTGGTAATGATAATGTCGATGTCACCCGAATCTTTTGCCCCGCGTCGGTAGGAGCCCATCACGGTGGTCTCAAACCCAGGATCAATCTTTCGCAATGCGTCCCTAACGTATTGACCATGTGCCTTGACCTCAGCTCGTGGTATACGAGTCGCAAAGTCATAATAGTGCTCGATCCCGATCCTCTGAGAATCTGTAATCTTCGCGTTGGCCACCAAGTCATCAAGTGTGCGATACCCAGCTTGAATCCACTTATTAGCTTGTACCAGTCCCGCTCCGTAAACTCCTAGGAATAGACGTAGGACTCTGTCCGTCGGATCATCGCGGGCGCTATCCAATCTTCGCAAACGATCCGTCAACACAATCTCCTCGATTTTGTCAGCGAGGCGAGACCCGACGAAAGGGAGCGCGGCAGCTTCCTTGGCCGTCGAAATCTTGCTCGTCTGTTTACGCAATGTAGTGACAGCCTTCCTGTACGCGAGTGTGCGCCACTGATCCTGCATCTGGTCGTAGTACTTGCCCATTTGTTCCAGAACTTCGATCGTTCGAGCATTGGGATTAGAACTCGCCGAAGATGCTCCTATTGGGTTCATGCACTGGAACGTGTCTTGGTTGACCCCATTCTTCTTCTTGCTGAGTGGGCCTGCGGTGATTTGACTCCTCGTGCGTTTCGAAATAGAAGGTGGCTCCATATCCTCTTCATCTGTATCACAACCAGAGTAATTGCCCGCTGAAGACGTAGGCCGCGAATCGCCGTCTTCCTCGTCATCAAGCGGCAGATGTGCGACAGCTCTTGTAGCATGTATGGCTTCTGAGAGCTCGTCGTTGTACTCTTGCGACGGCTTTGCAGCTTTATGAGGGGACTCCGGTGCTTGAAGAAAACTGTCCTTTACTATCTCTCCACTAGAAATGGGTGGTTCTTCGCTCGGGGACTCCGTGGGAGTGGCTTCAGTGCTCGCCGAATCAGTCTTCCGAGATGCGGCTGCAGCCTGCTCTCGTCTGGAAAGTTTGATCTTCAGTGAACCTTGGGAGTCTGGAAGCGCTGGTGTTGAAGCCACACTCGGACGTGGTGCTCCTTTCACAAGGAACCTGCTACTCGTGGGATCAAGCGCTATACCAGACTGTATGCACTGGGGAATATACGGATCAAACTTCACCACGACGACCTTGCGCTTGGAATTCTTTAGCACAGAATAGAACAACTGAAACTCGCGCTTACCGGCAAACCAGCTCTATTGAGGTGACGTAGAAGTTGAGGGTATGTCTGTTTGTCATCGTCGAAGACGACGTGCGTCACATCGTCTCTCCAGTTTCTCACCCAAGCTGCACCTAGCTGGATAATCTTGTGTATTCGAAGGCGCCGTGCCATACTGATGTCGTTATTTGGGAAGAAGTAGACTAATTTCTCCCTCAACAGTTGTTTATACACAGGATCGACGACAATGTTGGTGGCAGCTTTTGCGTTTGTATTCTTGAGTTCGCGAGGGATTTTGCCCATGCGCTTGTAGAATGGCATCTGTTGTTGTGAAGGCAGCTCTGACAGTGAAGCTGTTTTCTTCAGAAATCTGTGAGGCGCGCGATCCCCTTGCTTGAGGTTCATGACCGGAAAGCTCTTCGTGACTGGACTTGGTGCAGTTGAAGATCGCACCAAGCTAGACTCATGCTCACGCACTGCCGCACGCCGCTTTGTCGTATGAGCTACAAACTCTTGCTGCCGCTCTCGTGGTGTAGGCCCTAAGAAACTACTTTCACGGCGCATACGCGGTGGCGGGGGCATGGCCTTGGAACTAGAGAATAACTGCTCTGCTGCTAAGAGGCCAGAATCAGGGAAGCCCTTCTCATCATCGGAGAGATCCAGAAGGCATTGCTGCAGGAAGTATGCCGCCTTTTCTTGCAATTCTTTGTCGGCCATGGTGCGGATAATCAGGAAGACGCAATGGTGGATAATCCATGCGCCAATGCCGAGGATATACTGTGCGCTATATATGCATTGAGTGATGCCTCGCAGGAACCAGCCAGCAATGAGAAGTGGTGTTGCACGAAGGCAGCAGCGCGTCATGCCGCAAACGAGTGACGCGTGAGCACGTGAACGTTGAGAGACCACGGGACTGGGGCCGGGCCTCGGGGTGCTTAGATAAGCTACAGTGTTCACCAACGGAATTTAGCAGGTAGCCAACCCACACCATCTTTCAAATCACTTACCAGCTGGATTGGCCTGTGTATCACCAACACTAGTGCACTGCCACAGATGCGCTTTTATTGAATTTCATTTCCACTCGACGTCGTGCATGCTCTCCCAGCCTAAACTTTACTTTCCGATGGCGCCACAGCGTGGGGCTGGGGCGGTCTCAGCTGCGGTGGCTACGGAATCGACCGTCTCGCACAATTGCACCATTTTGTAGAACAGTGACACGCGATTCGCAATTCACTGTACCGCAGAAGAAGGTGAATGCTGATGAAGCGCATTTTCCCCCTTTACTCCATGAACATTTGTCCAGATTGTCATGTCAGACTGCAGTCGAGCCGGCCCGATTACCGCACTTCTCTGCTCTTGCGGCACGCTATTGAAGCAAAATGCAGGGATGGGTCCAGATTGACTTAGCTCCCGCCAGATTCGGACGATCTGGAGCTATACAAACCACGAGGTCCAGGCAAATGCTGCCAGGGCACCAATAGCGAACGGCCGCACATGGAAGCGCCTGCGCCTCACCTAGCCTCTCAAGTGCACCAACATCGTGGTTTCATCACCGTACTTGCTCTATATGATCCCGGAGTCGCGCTATCACTTTGTCGCTGTGTAGCACCATCTTCGAAGCCACTCGTTATGTCTTGGAGGTGACCTTTCGCCCTATACTACACTTTTTACAACTCTCTCGCTTCTGTTTATTGTTTGATATAAGATACCCTATTTGTTTCCTACGTTCGCTTCAATTTTTGTGCCATGGTATCGAGGCTCCAGCCGCTCGTGGCTGCCATGTGGCCTGTTGCTCTACTCATTCGACCTATATATTCTGCTGGATATGTGACCGCGGATTCAACCACGCCACAGCAGAACAACCAGAATTGTACTTGCTACGTCGTTGAATCTGGTGCCGACTCGCAAACCCCTCAGTACTTCCAATACTATCGCTTCTTTGACTTTCGGAACCTGGCGGATCAATCGGGAGAGTATGCGAAGGCACCGGCCACTGTCGACGACTGGGACGAAGCCCCGAACCTAAATGTAGGGCAGTCGAACATCCTCAATAGCGACGCTTGGAACAAGGACTGGAACATACAGAATTGGAGCAAGAACGCTAGTGATGATTTCTCTGTCCGCATGGTCAATTCACCAGCAAATGTATACTTGCAGCAAAACAACGACACCAACGATGCATTCACCTACCTCACGCTCCGCACGACTCGTGGGGACGGCTTCCAAAGCGCGTCAGAGATTGAGAATCTTCAGAAAAACGTCATGCACGTGTCGATGCGCATGTCAGCAAGAGTGGTAGGAGACAAGGGAGCTGTCGCTGGCTTCTTTACCTTCTACGACGATAATAATGAATCGGACATAGAGATCTTGACAGACGATCCTACAGATGTTATCCGGTACACCAACCAGCCATCTGTGGATACAAACGGCGACGAGGTTGCTGCTGCATCTCAGAAGAAGACCAAGCTCCCCGCCTGGGACGAGTGGCAGACACACCGTATCGACTGGCTCGACAAGAACAGCTACTGGTATCTGAACGAAAATCAAGTCGCTGCCAGCTCGTACTCGGTGCCGCGAAAGTCGAGTTACCTTGTAATCAACATGTGGTCGGATGGCGGTACCTGGTCTGGCAACATGACCGAAAACGGCTCTGCAGAATTCCAGATACAGTGGATCGAGATGACTTTCAACACGAGCGGGAATGTAAAGGGCGACACGACTCCTAATCCAAACGATAAGAGGGCGGTTGAGCTCCTTGATAGGAGGAAGGAGGAGAATTGCAAGGTGGTTTGCAAGATTGACGGGGTGGAGCAAAAGGGGACTCCTGAGATTGTCAGCAGCAGCAGCATGGCGGCGCATATTACAGTATCATGGGTTGCGGTTGCAGTCATTGGACTTACGACATTGTGGGTGGGCCTGTAAAATATTGTATCTAGGGCTTCTGATCGGCACGACCCGTTGAAGCAGCACATACACACGTATCTTTTGCTTCCGAGAACCGTAAATACAGCGACGCATTTCATTAATATGCCAGGTAATCTACAAACGTATTTTGTTTTCAATGACCAGCAAGGGAGCACCAGCAGCTCAAACACGCATTGCTTGTTCATGCAAATCATAGGTAACTGACCATGGCAGCACCATCGAAACCCCGAAGACGCGTCTTTGTTTGCGCCGCTCGGAAATTTCCGTCAACACAGCACGCCACGCCATCAACAACAATATGAAGGAAATCCTGTCACCGGGATACGCGTTACTGTTCTACCAATCCGGCATAATAATGCCCAACGCTCAATGCACCAGGCCTCAGTGTTGTGTGGCGTTTGTGTCTTGCCACATCGAGCTACAAAGGGTGCCCCGCGTCGGCGTGAGCCCTGGACTTAAGCTCCAGGCACCGCCCACTCAAACCTCACTCGACCCCTCCGCAACACTATCTGTCCTGCAGCTGCTACTGCACCGCTTCTCAAAATGACTGCCACCATTGACTCGGAAACGCTCAAGCAATATCTCGCCGATGATCCACCCACCATAGTCAATCTTGCCATCAAACCCCACTTTGAAGCTCTGAGCGACAAAGAGAAGCTCTACGCTCACCATCTTTCGCTGTAAGCTAGGAGCCATAGATCTTCTTGCTGGTTAACACGCTAACGGAGAGGTAGGGCATGCTTTGCAGGCTCCCGCATCGTCCTCCGCCAGGTCTCCCCTGAATCTGAACCAATCTACGACTTCATCGTCGCATTACACAAGCATGTCAATGGTGACTACGCCAAGGCCGCGAAAGATGCTGGTATCTCACAAGAAGATGTGGACTCATACCTCAACTATGCTGCTCAGTTCTTGGGCAACTTGGGCAACTACAAGTCGTTCGGCGACTCAAAGTTCGTACCACGAATCGAATCAAGCAAGCTGAAGGCGCTCGCCGGTGTGTCATCGACCACGCAGAAGCTATACGAACAATTCGAGTACGCAATATACGCCGGAAATGACATTGCGAAACTACATCTTGGATATCCAAGTGCGGGCCACGTGTCTACATACTACCCAGGTAGCCCTGACATTACAAAGGAGGAGATTTCAGGTGTGAGCGACTTCTTAGAAGGCAAGCGCCTGCTGCCAGAAAACACGAGGATTCGCAAGACGAAAGACGGCTTCGAGGTTTTGATCGCAAGTGCCCAGAAGGACCCCTCGGCAGCAGATAGGGATCTCAAGGAGAGTGAATGGACACTTCCTGACGGCAAAAAGGTCAAATTGGTGTTTGGCGACCACTTTAAGGAGATGGAGACCATTGCATATCACATCGCCGAGGCGAAGAAGTACGCTGCGAATGAGACGGAGGTCAAGATGACGGAGGAATACGCAAAGAGCTTCACCACCGGCTCATTAGAAGCTTACAAGGAGTCTCAACGACAATGGATTAAAGACAAAGGACCAGAGGTTGAGAGTGACATTGGCTTTGTCGAGACCTACCGTGACCCGCACGGCATTCGAGGAGAATGGGAGGGTTTCGTCGCAACAGTCAACAAGGAACGCACAGCGGCATTCACCAAGCTAGTGAGCGCTGCGCCCAAGCTGATTCCGTTGCTACCATGGAAAGCGGAATTTGAGAAGGATACTTTTTTGAGCCCCGATTTCACCTCGCTTGAAGTTCTCACATTTGCTGGCAGTGGGTACGTACTAGCACCCCTTTTTGCAATGATGCACTGCTAACGACGCGCAGTATTCCCGCGGGCATCAACATTCCGAATTATGATGATATTCGCCAGAACATTGGCTTTAAGAATGTGTCGTTAGGCAACGTTCTCTCGGCCAAAGCTCCCAATGAGAAAGTCCCATTCATCAAGGAAAAGGACGTCGAGGTGTACCAAAAATTCCGGGATCCAGCATTTGAAGTACAAGTCGGACTCCACGAGCTTCTTGGCCATGGCTGCGGCAAGCTCCTCCAAGAGACTGCACCCGGCGAATACAACTTCGACATGAAGAACCCGCCCGTCTCTCCCATCTCCGGCAAGCCTATCACAACCTACTACAAGCCGGGCCAAACCTGGGGCTCCGTCTTCGGTCCCCTCGCTGCCTCTTATGAAGAATGTCGCGCCGAATGCGTCGCCATGGCGCTCAGCTGCGACTTCTCCATCCTCCAACTCTTCGGTTTTGGCGACGGCAAGGAAGACATCAACGGCGAGCCCGGGGACGTGCTCTACGCAGCTTACCTCCAGATGGCGCGCGCCGGCATCGCAGCCCTCGAATTCTGGGACCCCAAGTCCCGCAAATGGGGCCAGGCGCACAGCCAAGCGCGCTTCACCATCCTCCGCACGTTCCTCAACGCGGGCGTCGAGTTCTGCGAGCTCGAATGGAAGGAGGATGACTTGTCTGACCTTACGATCCGCTTGGAGCGCAACCGCATCCTGGACCTCGGCCGCCAGGCTGTGGAGGAGTACCTGCAGAAGCTGCACATCTATAAGAGCACTGCGGATTACGATGCAGGCAAGAAGATGTACGAGGAGCTGTCCAACGTGGAGCCCTTCTACGAGAATAAGGTCCGTCCAGCTGTGCTCAAGCAGAAACAGCCCAGGAAGGTATTTGTGCAGGCGAACACTGTCGTCGAGGGAGAGAAAGCGGTGCTCAAGGAGTACGAGCCGAGTGCATCGGGTATGATTCAGAGCTACGTAGAGAGGGAGTATGTGTAAAGAGTTGACGAGGGTGCATTGAGGCGTATTGAGCGGTATGTCTAGGTAGGCTACTCTGCTTCCATATAGACGCATCGTGGCGTGGCGGTGATGATGACGAATATACGAATCATGATGGCAGGACTGGCGGGCTTCGATAGGGTGTATGTATATACTTGAAGACTATCGAATCCAAGATACCTACAACTATGTGTTCATCTGCTTGCGAGTAAATATGCTGCATGCAGTTTCCATTGCATGCTGGCAGAGCCCTTGATCGGCAACCGCGAGGCCTTCGCATTAACGGCGAGGAAGATGCCATCATCGCAGCTCTCAAAGACCTCATTACACCACAAATACCGCGTAATCTATACTTGCTTCCACGACGATTAGAAGAGATGCAGGCTTTGGCATGGCATGGAGTTAGTCCGGCGCAACGTGAGGAACGGACCAGTTCCCCTCCACATCGTCCAAGCGAAGGGCCCAAGTTCTAGTATCACCTTCCGGAAGCTGCGGGTGGGACACAAGATTCTTCATTACAAATGATTAGGAGGTGACTATTCAGTGGGTCGGAGGCAGTTCCTTGCCTCGGCCGAAGATCGGAACAAGAAACGAGGGACAGACTGTGAACGGGAAGCGTACGCTGACATTTATTGAGAAGCCAGGACAGGAACCTGGAGCAGGAGAACAGGATATCAAATAGAGATTTCAATCAGACGGCGACGGTTCAGCTGTGAGTATGAACACAGGAGAATGCCTTATCATCACTTTGGCAAGAGCACATGGAGATAGCGAGTTGAAGATGTATCATGCTCTTGCATGATAAAGGATTGACAATGTCTACCAAGTCTATAAACGCCCACAAATGCCTTGCTTTTGGTATAACAAATAGTATGTCCAGACAGCATTGGTCTAGATTGGGGCCGTGGGGAACCCCTTCACCCCCTAAGGAGAACAACCTCCTTCTATTACATCCTCCGCCCCACGGAAGCCGTGTGCTGTATCGCCATGCAACCTCTTGGTCACAGGCTATGTTGATAGGGTACTAAGCAAATACTCGCTGTGAGTATCTTGCCTCCCTCAGTAGATGGAAGCCATCTTCCAGATATCGTTGAGCTTGGACGCAAGACGCTTCTTCTCGAGCGTGAGGTCGATGACCTGCTGCCTGAGGTTCGCAATCTCCTCTTCCTGCATGCGCTTGGTGATGTCCTCCCTCGTCCGCGACGACTCGCGGGTGTGGGTGCCGGTGATGGATCCAGAGGACCCAGCAACAGAGATCTTGTCGTCCTCGGGAAGTTCGACGTATTTCTCGAGCGTCTTGCGGGCGCCTCGTCGGTCGAGGGTGCGCATAGCCATGGTGATCTCGCGGACGAAGCGGCCGTCGTAGCGGAGGTCGTCGCCGAAGAGGTTCTGCATGCCGAGCAGGGCGTTGGGGGAAGCACCACCCTCGCGGGCGAGGGCTTGCAATTCCTTTGCCATAGGGTCGTCGATCTTGTAGGTCTTGCCGTTCTCGTCGACACCGGTGAGGTAGCGGAACCAAGCGGCGACACAGAGTGTGAGGCGGCCAATGGGGCCACGAGACTCAATCTGCTCGGCGATGGAGGGGATGATGAACTGGGGCATCTTGCCGGAACCGCCGAGGCAGATACGAGCGACCTCATCCTTGAGGGTGGGGTTCGAGAAACGCGAATGGAGCGTTTGAATGTATTCATCTACATCGACACCAGGGATCGCGGGGAGAAGGGGCTTAACCTCTTCATACCACAAGTCGTTGAGGTATTGTGAGAAGAGCGGGTCGGCGATGACTTCGTGAACGTAAGTGAATCCGGCGAGGGAGGCGAGGTATCCCCTAATTGATCGTTAGCAACCACTTCTAAATGACAGGGCCTGAAAAGCTTACATAGCAACATGACCTCCGTTCAGCAATCTCAGCTTCATCAACTCAAATTGCTCCACGTCTCTCACGGTCGGTACAACCTGCACGCCGACATTCTCAAAGTCCGGTCGTCCGTCACTGAAGTTGTCCTCGAGCACCCATTGCATGAAAGGCTCAGTAACGACAGGCCAGGCATCTTCGATGCCAAACTGCTGCTTCAGGCCCTCCTTGTCTTCGTCGACTGTTCGTGGTGTAATTCTATCCACCATACTGTTGGGGAACGCTCCGTTCTCGGAGAGCCAGGCGGCCATGTTAGGGTTCTTAAGACGTGCAAATGCGAGAAGCATGTTACGGCTGATAGATCCGTTCTTCTGCATGTTATCGCAGGACATGACAGTGAAGGGCTTCAGGCCGGCCTTGTAGCGCCGTGCAAGGGCCTCGGTGAGGTATCCGTAGGTCGTGCGGGGAGGACCATCGCCTGTGAGATCAGACTGGATGTTCGGGTCCGAGACCTCAAGCTCGTGTGTGTTCTCGTTGTAGTAATATCCGGACTCGGTAATAGTCAAAGATACAATGTGCGTATCCTTATCAGCCATCTTCGCGATAACGGCCTCCTCGTTGCCGGGTGCGAAAATGTAGTCGGAGATTGAACCAATGATGTGTGCGGAGCTTCCTCGAGCAGAGCGCTCGATAACCGTGTACATGTGGTCCTGTGGGCCCAACGCATCCCTCATGGAGGCATCGAAAGGTGTGAGTCCAACACCGCAGATTGACCATTCGTTGGCCGAGAACTTAGATAGGAGGCGATCGACATAGACAGCAAGATGTGCGCGGTGGAAACCGCCAACACCAACATGGACGATACCATGCTTCAATTTTGTGCGGTCGTAATTAGGTGCTGTCTCGGCCTGCGAGAATTTTGGGATGTTGGCATTGCTGAGCCTCAGCGGAGCCTCTGTAATGTGGGGCATTCTCTCGGCGAAACGATGAAGAGCAAGAGGACAGGGTATCAAAAATGAAAAGGGAGACTGAGGAGGAGAATGGGAGCAGAGATCAGAGCTGGACAGCCACAGCAGGCCGCCGCCTTTTGAGGGGCAGTACAGTGGAGCATGAGCACGGCCCGCGGACGATTAGGGTGGATCTTTCTCAGGTTCAGAAATTTCCAAGGGTCCAGATTATTGTGGGCTTGGAGCTGATCTTTTGACGGCCACTAGTCAGATAGTGCGGTCGCGAAACCTCTGCCAAGGATCGTGAGCTTCCGCAAGTGGAGCGGGGAGGACTGGAGGGCGTCGGCACTGGAGCCGAGCCGTTGCTATTGTGGGGATTGACACTCTGTTGCAACAAAGAGCCACTTTGCCATGGTGTTTTGTATGCCATTGTCGTGCTCGCGGCCACTGGATGGTGACAGTTTCAGGCCGCTTTCGTGCGACCGGGGATGTTCGCCTACGACAGCTTCTGGAGTCTCGAACGGGGAAGCGGCAGGCGGGCAGTCTAGCTGACGAGGAGAGTTGGACTCCCCATCGTGCCATACTCTTGCTTGGAAATAGGCCGACCGCCACGGTCCTTATCCTCCGCAGACCGAAGCAAAAACATTGCGAACGTAGTGTAGGGAGGGGCAATGAGGCACCGTCTTTGGTACAGTGTCCGGCTCATCCCTGATTCCGACCATCGGTCGCCGGTGTTCTTGCGTATACTGTAGATATGTAAGCTGTTCCAGCGGTCAGAGATTTCGGATGTTCAAAATTGTGTCAACGCTAAGAGATAAGCGTGAAGATGTCTCCGCGGTTATCGCTCCTCTGTAGGATTGGCGGAACGTCGCTCGAGGCCCAATCAACCGGCGAAGATTCTCGTCGTGACCAGCACCTCATCTCATGTGAAAATCGAAACGTTGCAGGTGACTTGTCCAGCCGTTTAGGATGGCTTTTTGGGGACATTTGCGAAGCTTAATTCCGCGGCGCACGTGCGGTGGGTCTCGGCCAAGCACCCGGAGCCTCCCAGAGCCTCCACTAGCGAACTCGCCTGGAGAAGCCGGCACTCCACGTTTCTGGCAGCCCACGATCCTTGGCACTAGAGTTCCAATAGTTCGGGTGGCTGTGGCAGTGCGATAGTCTGGCCGACGTTCTGATGGCATGCTCGCCCAGTGACTCAGAGGGGTATGAATAGACTGCGTCGCAATTGTGCACGCGGAGAGCCGCAAAAGGGGGTCTCTAGTGCGGCCCTACAATGGCACTCTTTTCACCTTCCGTCCACGGCGACTACCTTCATGCCCATCGTGCTTGCATAACAAAACACCAGCAGTCCCCTCGCCGCTGCTGTTTCTCCTGACATCGATCGGCAGCGTACCCGTCGTCGGCAAGAGCACTTGACACTTGGCTCGCGACGAGATAGACTTTCAGGAGAAGGAATGATCAAGCGATCCAAAGCCGAGTGAAATCCGGACCTTAATATGGGTGTCTACAGACAGTGCTCGCCTGAGGAATCTTGCTGCCAGTCTCCATGCCCTCCACAAAGCCTACCTTGTACCGAAAAATTCGCTCCTTCCGTTTCTTGTGATCTAGATCTACTTTTCTTACCTATTTATGGGCCGTATTAATCAAAAAGCATTGAACTTCTTCGCACTCCCCACGCCAACCGTCTCATCCCCCCACGCAAACAGCACCAGCGGGCCTCTCCCTCCACAACGAGTCCACATACTCCGGCCACCCATATGCCTCCTATCCTTTCACCGAAAGTCTCGCAATCGTTGCCCACGCCCCTTGCATCTACTTCTCCAATTTCTTCTCCTTCTCTGTATTATATCCACTCAACCAGCTTGTTCCAAACATGGTCGGGGTCTCTGCAGCTTGCTACGCTCCTGACCACGGCAGCGGAATCAATGATATCATCGGAAGCAGCTCGCCATCTGTCAAGTTCTTGCCACGGGTTGTCCAGACATTGAGCGTGAGGCATTACCCCGGGACGTGCAGACATTGAGCGTAAGACAGTCTTTCACTCTGACTAGAGTTCAGTCGTGAAGCTGTAAAGTAGTTATTCAAACCTGGTGCCCGAATATCAGAGTTGAGACAGCGTGGAAAGGAGGAAGGGCTGAGAGCCGATGTCCACGGCTTTTCGGTCACTGGTGGATGTAAACGATTGCTTATTCGGTGGCTTTGCACTTGGATTCCCAGCAAAACGACGATCATTATGCGAAGCGAGAGTCGTAGTTCGAAAATGATGATGCTCCAATGTGGAGGTCATTAGTGCCGTAGCTGCGCGATCCCATAACCGACAGCAGCGCAGAATGCCACAGAAATTGAGAGAACCTCATGGTGGGCCACTATGCATCTTTCGAAACCAGGGATGACACACAAACGTTCCAAGAGAACGGTTGTGCCTGAAGGACATCCCCAAAAGCCACTCGCATAATCCCTGCCTGCTCCACCCAGGGCCGTCGGGGACACCTGGTGCCTCCGCAAACCCCAAATCACCCAGTCCACCTTGAATAGTGACCTGTATCTATCCAGAAAGTTGACTTAGTTGTGTATAGCCCTCAGCAACCTAAATGAACAAAACCTTTGGTTAATGAATCATTAGCTCAGAAAGGGAAGACCGTTGTGCCTACGACCCAAGGTAAATATCAAGAGTCTCTTTCAGAACAGAAACCGATCAAGGATGTCCCATTGTACTATAGTGGCTGTCTTTCTCAAGAATGGCCTTAGGTATGTTTGATACTCTGGTTGCACATTGAGCAGCAGGGCGGTCATGGTGCAGGCACGTCTAGACTCTGAGAAGCACCCATTCCAAGCTTTATCTTGAAGCAAATGCACAAAACCTTTTGATGGAAGAGCCCGACTCTGCCAAATAGAATGCCTCGAATGTCCGAATCCCAACCGTACAAACTCTGCAAGGTGAAGCAACCGATGAATCAACGCTACTTAATCGCCGCTATCGATAAGCACATATCGCACCCCGCGCCACCTGCGCCACACCAGCCGCGGCTCGCCTTTATCCAAAAAGTTTACTCTTTGTCACCAACAGCAGCCATCACCAGCGCACACATACACGCACACACCAGCCGCCGCCTTCTCTGCACCTTGCGCAACCACCTCCTCTAAACATATATCACTCCCTTGCAAGCAGCCGCGCGCGCCCAACCACCCACCATGTCCGGCTACCAACCGCAAACCTCGCAAACCGCAGACTCCTCCGCCATCGACATCCACTCACGCGCCGTGTCGTACACGTGCGGCGACTGCGACGGCGACGTGCAGCTCAAGCGTGGCGAGCCCATCCGGTGCCGTAACTGCGGCCATCGCGTGTTGTACAAGAAGAGGACGAACCGGTAAGTCTAGGAGATGGAAGGGGGCAGGAGGAGCGAGTGAGATGAGTGGGATGCTAACGTATGTAGGATGGTGCAGTTTGAGGCGCGCTGAACTGAGCGGAGGGAAATGAGAATTGATATGAGGGAAGCGCCAGCACAAGTGGTGAACGGGACATGAGCGAGGATGAAGGACAGCAGTGGTGGAGCGGAGAAGGGAACGAGTATGGCGTTTGACTTGCGCCTAGGACAGCGGATCTGTGCATTTGGAGGAGTTTCTCGGTGTATAGGGTACTCGCGGATGATATCACGCAGCATGCACGGTTTCCCGCCGGGGAGCATACTTCAGCATTCGTACGAATACAGACATCAGTTCACTGAAAAGTCTATACATATGTGTGCAGCCAATGTCTATTCGGTTTAGTGCTGTAGATGCACAACCTGTATGTCTAGAAACTGCTTGTAGCTTGCTCCCATGCATCTTCAGTGCTGTTTTCCCCGATAACCCATATTTGCCCGTGATCTCTTATACTGCGCCAAGGAACTGACAACGATGAGCTCGGAAGCGAAAAAGGTTCAAACAAAATCACGGAGACGCAACATCAAGATGAGAACAGGCCTGCTGCTTGAAAAGGCACTCCATAGCACCAACATATGCATTTGACCTGCAAATATGACCCATGCTCTGCCAACATCCCAACAACGGCTCATTTAGCCCCAGATGCCAACATGCATTCATAGTAGGAGAGAGCACCAACCCAGCCGAGCGTTAGTGAAATGATGGGTAGCAGCGCCAAAAATCTTTGATTGATGGAAATCGAAGGTCAGGACCAACAAAGCTCGATCATAGCCTCATGCCGTCGTAGCCAGCAGGACTGGGTATCTAAGTTCCTCTGTAAGCGTCGAAGCGCTTGTATGTGTACCCAATGAAGGGCAAGTTCATTTCGGCCGCCACGTCGTCGCCCGCTTGGGCGGTCTGCGCGCGCAGCGCAGCACTGGTGTCGTTCTGGTCGATTTCGTCAATGGGGAAGTACTGTGTGTCAACGTTGGATTGCAGCTTCGGCTCGAATGGCGCACGGATGCGGCGCAAACCGTCCCATTGCACACCGCGGAAGAAGGGATGTTGCTTGATTTCGCTGGCCCCGCCAATGCGGCCCAGACGATGTTCGGCATCGCAAATTAAGCTAGACGAGCATTAGCTTGACTCGTTAACGAGCAGACCAACAAATCATGTACTCACCGCTTTACAAAATCCTCGGCCTCTGCTCCTAGCTGCTGGTCCGGAGGGAAGTGCAGATTCCGCGGCCAGTCGACGATCTTGCGGTATGTGTCATGTGGCTCTTCAGCGCAGAACGGAGGCCAACCGATAAGACACTCGAACATAATAGTGCCAACGGACCACCAGTCACAGCCGTAGTCGTAACCTTGTCCACTGAAGATCTCAGGTGCAATGTAATCGGGAGTACCCACAGTGGAGTACGCCAGCTGGCGACGTGACTTCCTCCAGGTGTTGATTTGCGCGCGGTTGCTGACCGTTAGCTGAATTTGGTCCAGGTTCATCGAATTTCGGTTTTCCCTGTTCGACTTGTGGGCGCCACCAGCTAGTAGCTTCTTGTAGTAACCGGCCTCGTGCTCTTTATGGAAACCAGTCGAGAGACCAAAGTCAGTAAGCTTGATGTGACCGCCACGATCCAAGAGGATGTTGTCAGGCTTGATATCACTGCTCGGTGTTAGAAGTCAAACAAGAATAAAACAAAGGCGCTGCCTACCGATGGATGAAACCAAGCTTGTGGACAGCCTCTATGGCGAGAGTGATTTCGGCCATGTAGAAACGTGTGATGTCTTCAGTGAAGATTTCATACTTGATCAGCATAGTCATCAAATCACCTCCGGGCAAGAACTCCATGAGCATGTAAAGGAAGGTGCTGTCTTGGAAGGTCGTGTGCAGCTTCACCACCCAAGGGCTGTCCGACTCGGCGAGAATATCACGCTCGGAGCGGACGTGGGCGAGTTGGTCCTTCTTGAACTGTGGAAAGTTAGTACACGCACATGTGAGTGAGAGTGGAAGGCCAAACGAACCATCTCAGCCTTGACAAGCGACTTGAGGGCATAGATCTTGCCATCGTTTCTCCTTTGCACAAGCTTGACCTCTCCGAAAGCACCCTTTCCGATGATCTTGAGCGTCGAGAAGTTCTCCGGCCGCTCCTTAGTACGCAAGAAACGGAGGTATTCGGCCTCTTGCCGTCGCATGGATTGCTCCTTTTGGGCTTTGCGGTTGTCGGATATGGAGGGCTCCTTCATGATAGATTCCAATTCCAAAGCACTGTTCCATTGTTAGCCATGTACTTGGATGCATTTTACTTTAGCTTGACATACCGCTGGTTGCGATCCCGCGCCCGTTGCACGCTGTCTTTGAAGAAGGTGCTGACGAGGTTGATCGAAACCTTGGCCTGACGCAACACATTATCTGAGTACTTCTCCGGGGTCTTTGGCGGGGGTTCCTCGTCGTTCAGAGAAGGTGCTCGGGGATGATGGCCATATCCTCCTCCATACTGGTAGCCCCTGTTGTCAGCAGTCCGAGGCCGCTGCTGGCTCGGCGAGGGCTGGCGGCCGCCGTACGGACTTCCAGATCGACCATTGCCGCCAAGATGCTGCTGCTGGAACTGCTGGGCAAGACCGTTGGCAGCTTCGTTGAATCGACCAGCATTGGGGGCCTGCAAGTTCCCTTGTTGTCCTTGATACTGAGCCTGCTGGTAGGGGTTCATGAAGTAGCCATTGCCCCCGCCATAGCCGCTGCCCTGCTGTGCACCCCACACCTCCTGTTGGCCGGCTTGGTTCGGGTAGACGGGCTGTGGAAAGGTGGAGGGCGTCGTGGGATACTGCTGCTGTTGTCGGTCACCGCCGCCGAAGCCAAAAGCAAGATTGAGGCGGTTGGCCGGCTGTTGTTGCTGCTGCTGGTTGTTCATGGCGGGCTGCAATCGGCGTACGGGAGCCGGGAGATGGCGTCCTCAAAAGGGCGTGGCGTGTCTGGCGGCGCTGTGGTGGGATGAATGGTGGGTGCGAAGGATGTGGCCGCAATTCGAGGGGCGTGGAGGCGGGCAGGAACAGGCAGGCCGCAGCTACCCAAAGTCGAAGCGAAGTACACCGTCTACAGTCTCGCCGAGCACGGGCAGGTAGTGCACGAGCGAGCAGCAGAGCCAAATGAAGTGAAAAGGAGCACACGGGAAGGGAGTCGGTCGCAAGAGAGCTCGAAGTCAGGGATACTTCCAGACGAGGGCCCCGTCCAACGCGGTTTAGCGCACGCTTAGTGCAGAGACATGCAGTGTGGACGGGCGGAGCTCTCACCACACGCAGCCTGAGCTGCTAAGACGATGCGTGCTGAGCGAGGACAAAGGCCTTGACATGGCGTCTTGCATGCTCGTTGCGTGACCCTCTGCACGCCTGCGTTACGCTGTGCCCTCCCCGCTCCAGCACGGCACACACCGAGCAACGCTCCGGACCGCTACCGCTCTATCGATAGGGATGCTCCGATGCTCAATCAATTTCAAGCTCGGCCCAACCTCGACCAAGCCTTGGAGAAATCCTGTGCATCGTGCATCCCGCCACGTGCGACTTCGTCTGTTGTTACTAACTTGGGCAGCACGGCACCACCGTCTTCTATTGTTGCGCAGCTGCCCTACGCAGGCACGCGAGCGGCGTGGCAGGCCACAGCAATATAAACTTCCACAGCGTCGGGCAGCGCCTGCTCCCTGACGCGCTGACTGCATTACACCGGCCTCTACCTCAGCTTCCGCAAGCGTGCGTCTGTATAACTCCCGTCTATTGATTCGATAGCCTGCATCGTGTCGCCCTCTCGGTTATCCTCCCTCGTAACCCTTCACGACGCTATATCTTGTCCCACGGTACAGAATGCGAACTGGCTCAGACTACGCCTGTCAAACCACATCCCAAGCGTCTGGCTCGTCTTGCTTACATACATCACACTGCATACATTCCACAGATTAATTGAGCATCAAATGTCTTTGTATGCGGCAATGCTTCGATTGGTCACTTCTCTACTACAAGTCTTCTTCCACCGATGACGAGCATCAAGCATCCAACCATGGACTCGTGATATACAACAATAATACGCTGCTCGGTAAACAACTAGTACAGAGGTACAAAGGTACAGTGGTACAATGGTATAAAGGTAGACAAGCTCGCGAATTGGTTTTTGCGCGGAGCTGTCGCGAAAGAAAGGGTATATAGCAGGTGACCAAAACTATGACACCTGGACGATCAAAAGCGTCCGAAGACGAGAGCCACTGCCGCGGGCAATGCCCTCAGCGACAGGGCATGTGGTGCCAAAAAAAGGCGAGTATGCAACGCTTACTCCAGTGTAAATGCGACGTCCAAGAAACGCCAAATGTCGAAATGACGCTAAGGGGGTTGACACGGTTGTGTCAACATAGAAAGTAAAGATTACAATCGAGTAAGTAAAGTGGGAGAGTCGTGTCGCACGCTCGGCGTTATGCGTCGTAAGTAAATTATGCTTGGGTCATGAGGGCTTGAACCTTTTCGCGTTCGGCGACAATATCGGCCTGGAGCTTCCTGGTCTTCATCATAGCTTCATCTCTGTAACCGAATTAGCAAAATGTCCCACACTCATTCGTAGTTGAGCTTACCTCTGGAATTGGAGATCCGCGACCTCGATCTGGGCCATGTTCATACGACCCACGACTTCCTCCATCTCGTGATCGGCATCTCTCAGGGCCTTTTCAAGCTCCTCAACACGCTTCTCGAGAAGCTCGGTCCTAGTTGCTTCTGCCATGGACATCGCGGGCCCAGTTGTGGTTTGGCTCAGGCGAGGGGATTTTTGAGTAAACACTGGCGATGTCGGCATCTTTGGCGACAGGGCAGCAGGGCTGAGCAGGCCAGATTTCGAACGGCGCAATTGGTTGGTCTTGCTCTCCTTAAGAGCCTTTACTTCGACCTCATGCTTGCAGATCGCTTCCTCAGACGATTGCTGAGCAGTCATGACCTTCTCTTCCGCAGTCTTGAGTCGTCGCTCCAACTCGATGATCTTTCCCGTAGACTTCTCTTGCTCTTGCTCGCCTCGCATCACGGCATCGGTGAGTCGTCTGCGCAGTGCTGTGTTTGACTCAAGCTGCTGCTGGATCTTGTTGGAGAGTTCGTCCATGCGGGTTGCCGCTGCAAACAGCTCACTGCTCAGCTTTTGTTCCTTGCCCAGATGCTCAAGCTCCGATCTTTGCAGTGCGCGGGCCTGTTGACGATACTGCTCGGCTTCCTTTTGCGCGAAATCGCGCTCGGTTTCCGCGTCCGAAATGCTTCGCTTCAGCAAATCCAAGGTCCGCTCGGCCTCCTCACTGGCAGCACCCAGCGAGTCTTCCGACTCCATCTGCTTGATACGGGCAAGCGAAAGTGCGTGCGTGGTGCGTAACTCGTTGTACGATTTGTCGAGCGAGACAGGTTGATTCTCGATGCGGATCTCGGGAATGGTAATGTCATTTTCAGTCAAAAGATCTCTTAGTGACGATGTCTCTTGTTGGGCACGGTCTAGGTCCATACGCAGTCCACGGAGGCCGTTCTCGCACTGGAATTTTTGTTCAAGAGCGTCATCAGCTCTGTGTCGGAGTGAGTTCACCTCGTCCCTCAAATGGGCAACCTCCTTATGGAATGCCGTACGACGAGGGGTGAGATTTAGCGCATTGTCTCGTTCCATTTCCAGTTCCTTGATGCGCCTCTCAAAATCCCTCTGCTGCATCTCTTGTCGTTGCAAAAGGTGCTTCAAGGCCTTGTGAAGGGCATCCCGTTGCTCCTCCAGCTCCTTAACAGGATTGCCCGCGAGAGGGGACGAGCCCTCTAGGGGTGATGCGGCGCCTGATTTGTCCTTGACCGAGTTGGACCGCTGAAGCGAGCCTCTCTTACTAGCGAAGCCAGAACTTCGGGCAAGAGAGTTTGATCTCGACAGGCCTACACGCGGGTTGGTTTTCTGGGGAGACTCTCCTTCTTCAGCAATAGCTCCAATCGGTTGGAAGCGAGGTGCCTGCTGTGTCATTTCCTGCTGCATCCTCCGCGCATTGGCAAGCATCTGGTTCTCCGTTCGCAATTGCTGGATTTCTTGTTGCATGCGCGTTGTCTCGTACATGAGACCCTGTGTATCAGCGGCTTCGGTTTCTAAGCCTTCGAGGCGGGCTCTGAGCTGGGGCACTACTTCGTCGCGGAGGTTGTCTCGTTCATTGCGATGTTGTTCAAGCTCACCCCGAAGGGCTGTCAATAGGTCCTCAAAGTTTTCCTTGACCTGTCTTTCTTCAGCTAAACGTCTCTGAGCATCTTGTAAAGAGGTCTCGAGCTCCTTGACTTTGGAGCCACTGGTACCAGCTGTACCAGTCGGGCCGCTGACCTTATCTTCAAGTTGCTGGACCTGCTCTTCAAGATCACGACGACGCCTCAGCTCCTCTTGCAAGCGTTCAGCCATCTGCACCTTCAAGGTAGCGCGTTCTTGCTCTGCCTTCCTACGCAGCGTCTCAACCTCCTCTAGCTTGCTCTCAGGGTCTGAGATGGGAAATCGGATAGAGCTCGCACCAGAGTCGGAGTAGTAATCGCTCGTTCGTCGGTTGTCGACCGACACTGTTGTCAAATTTTCTGTCTTCCATCGCTCCACCTCGTCCTCTAGTTCCAGCTCCCTCCGAATGGAAGCAGCCAGCTCCGAGCTGACCTCGCGGAGCTCGCGCTCTAGTTCTTCGACATGGGCGTTCATTTGGGGTGACGATGATAAAAGTGGCGTTCCAGGAACATTGAAGTAAGATGGCTGGGACAGGGAATTTGCCATCGGAATGTTAAGCCCTGTCGGCTTTGTCTTGGCTGGCATGCTTGGCTGGTGAGCGAAACGTGGAGACGCAGCGGGAGACAAAGACTTGTCCGAGAATGGGGTCGTGGGCGACTCGGCGCCGTTTTGTTTGGCTGAGTTCCAGCCAAAAAATGAAGTAAACCCTGCGGCCGGGGATTTGGGTTTAACTGGCCTCGCGTGCGCTTCCTCACGCTCTTCCTCTGTCTCGTATAGGTCGTCGTCGATGAAGTCCTCCGTCACCCCTTCCAGCTTCAATCGCAAATTAGGTTGGCGCACTTCTGATGTGTTGTATGCGGGCATATTCGGCATGGTAGGAGAGCGCGCGTGTTGTCCTTTCGCCGAAGCCCTGAGCTCCTCTATTCTGCTCTGTCGGTGTGCTTGAAAGCTGCTGACTGTCCTGTCATGCCTCGGTATTGGTCCCGAGGAAACACGGCCGTTGCTAGAGGAGAGCGAGCTCTGCCTAGGGGGGTGTCTCGGGGCAGTGGCAGTTATAGGAGTCTGACCATGGGGTTGTCTGGACGGTCTGTCAATACATGAACGATCCAAGCGTATGATATAGTGGCACCTACTCGTCAAGATTGCGCGGTATCAAGTCAATGAGGCCAGCGCTAGGGGTGGGAGACGGCAATGCAGCGGCGCGGCGAGGGTCTTGGGACGGCGTTCGATTAAGGATATTATTGCCGCTACCAGTGCCGTTGCTCAATTCAGCCGGCGAGTATCGTCCTACAACAGGTGAACCTGGTGGCAGGGGCTTCCGTCGCAACGGGGATTGGACGAGAGCAGGTTGTGCAGGCTGCGCGGCTTGCGATCTCGTGAAGGACGCAAACGAAGGGATGGCAAGAGCAGCGAGAAAGGCAGGCTTTGCTCGTGGGGGAGACGAGTTAGAAGGCGCGCCCCCGGGACGGTCTGGCTGGGGCGCTTGCATATTAACGGTTCATCCCCAGGTCAAGTCATGATCTTGCACAAAGTTGTTCGCCCAGGGTGGTGGAAGAGTGGTCGCGACGAAAGGAGGCCCAGATTAGCGCATGAACGGGCTCAGGATCTCACAGCGGCCTGGTGTGTAGATCGCGCGCGTCGAATTGGTCGTCCTCGAGGCGCAAGTGCCCACGCGTGGCGGCGGTTGGAGGATGGCTTCGTGCGATGTGGAGACTGGCGGCTAGGGGTATGCAGGAACGCGCGCGGCGTGGCCAATGGAGCGTTATCAGGGACAGGGGCGACGCGCTGGGGGTGCGAATGCGTACAGAAGGCGGAGGGGATGGCTATTGATAACGGTAGGCATGTCGGGGGTTCAGGAAATTTGCTGATGAGTACGTTGCCGTAATTCGCGTTCAGGTGGACACGCTTGTCGCGGTGTCCGGCATGTACAGCCCGCTGACATGCTCTCAGCACCGTCTTCATGCCCTAGGTGCTCAAGTGTCTGTCTCCTCCGTGCGCTTGAAACACGTCCCGCTCCGGCGCACCCTGACCCCAGCCTCGCCGACCCTCCTTACACACTTACACACTCTACCGCAGTAGTCTGCAGACGGCGTATTTCACGACGGCGGGTGGCTTTCTGGCGTGCATGCAACCTCCCTTTTGCCGTGGCGCGCATCATCACTCGTTGCGCGAGCATATGTCCGTAGAGCGCCTCAAAGAGGCAGCCACTTTCAATGCGGAAAGTGAGTTCCCCACACAGGACAGGCATGGGCAGCCAGTGGACAGCGCAAACAGAACGGTCGGCAGGATTTGCAGCCTCATCTGGACGCCTCGCTTGCGTGGTCGTCGGCTCGACCGCGTCCCTTGGCCACGACAAAAGGAGAGTCGCAATCTCGCTGTGCACATCGTCCGGATAGACTCCGAGTCAGCTGCGATTAACGGTAGCGGTGCGGAACAACGTGCCGCCGCTGGCGGGTCTCAGCTGCGGCCTCGGGAAGCTGCGACCGTGCCCTAGACTTGTACCGTCCATCTATCATGCGGCAGCATTTGTCACGTCCACACGTCGCGCGCATTTAACAACATGTCTGTCTATCGCATATGCGACCGATAAACTTATAGCATAATCCTCCGCCATGGCATTCCACTCCCCACGGCAGTCGCAGAACTATTACGAGTTCAACCCCTCCACCCCTCCACCACCTCCGCCCAAGCCCTCAGCGCAGTCAAGCGGAACAGCAACACCGCAAACCGGCCCCCCACTCCCTCCACCCCCGCAGTCCTCCCGGCAACCGACGTCTCAGCCCTACGTCCAGAGCTCACAGGCACAACCCCGCCAGCCCTCCGTTCAACCTCCCGAAGATGGTTGGCTGCCGGATGTTTTGAAGGACAAGACGTACGTCACCATTGGAACGCATAATGCCTGCTGCTGAACTGCGTCAGGACCGTCGACCTCCACCACGTGTTGCAGACTGCCGAACTCCAGCACGCGCTGATCCACAACCCTGAGACGGCCCATCCCTCCGTTCCCGCGTCAACGGCGCCGTTGCAGGCATTGCTGGCGCAGAATGTCGCGCTAGCCGAGAGTTTAAAGCAACTCGAGGCGCATCTTCAACACCAGAGAGACAGTACGCA
This sequence comes from Paraconiothyrium sp. Pb-2020, assembly GCA_022419385.1. Taxonomy (NCBI): domain Eukaryota; kingdom Fungi; phylum Ascomycota; class Dothideomycetes; order Pleosporales; family Didymosphaeriaceae; genus Paraconiothyrium; species Paraconiothyrium sp. Pb-2020. The sequence goes on from JAJUBI010000006.1 coordinate 3,825,837, forward strand.
ATCGCGGCTGTTGTCGCTCAAGGCTCTTGAGCGGCAGTGGAGAGCGAAGCAGACCGAGCAGGATGAGGCGTTGCGCGAGTTTAGCCCTCCTGCGTTGTACCAGCGACTGAGCGCAGCTGTAGGAGAACAAGAAGCGCTATGCCGAGGGCTTGAAGAAAGCTTCCTCGAGGGCGAGGGTTCGGGCGGCCATGACGCTATTGCAAGCGAGCGCGAAGTGACTGAGTTCGTCCGCAGGCTCAGAGAGGGCCGCAAGGTGGCCTATCTGCGGGCTGAAAGAAAAGAGAGATGGGACGAAGGTCGAGTCGGTGGCTGGCGATGATCAAATACCCCATGTATGCAACTATGCATGCAACAATTGCGCCGTGGCAATCTGAATTGCCTACCAAATCTACTTAGTCGTCGGTAGACATACGACCCAGGCGATCTATCCAACATATGTGGTTAAACCCTGTACGAGTATCTTGCGCACACTATCCGTGTGCGCTTCGCCTCCGCCAGACTTGCCTCGTAGAACTGTGACGATTGCAAGTGAATATGAGAAAGTCTACACCAACCGTGGTCCAGAGAGGTGGGTATATCTTCTACATAACTCGATATGTATCAACGATGAAACAAATATGCTTCAATATGCAAACAGCTCCCGTCTACCATACTTTACATGCACAACCAAACTTGCCTGTGACGTTCTCCATGTCGCCTTACATTCCCGCCTGCCTTCGCCCTCCGTTGTCTGTACAATATAATACAATCCGCCAGCTACCCTTGGTCTTCCTCCACCGTGCCACTTCCATAACGCACTACTCCCAGATACCAAACCACCTCTTCACCCTCCTTCTCCTGATACCATCCTCCCCAATATAATACCTCGGATCCTCCACATATTCCTCGCCCCTCTCCTCCGCCTCCCTAATCCTCTCCAAACGATACTGCTTCCTCTTCTCAATCTCCTCCTCCTTCTTCAGACGCTTCTCCTGCACAATCTGCGTCTGGTGCGCAACGTGCATCTTGTATACCTCGATGAAACGGCTCGTCGACTCGAATGGGTGGCGGAAGAATTCTTTGCGATTGGGGACCAGGTCGCCGTAGATGGTCTTGGACATGAAGTCCATGTACCAGGCGGCAATTGCGAGGGAGATGAGTATGCCCTGTTTACTGTGTTAGGATTGCCTTGGTCGTCAGAGGCGAAAGCGTGGTGGGAGGCATACCATAGATATCCAGAGGTGAATGGCGCGGTTGTTCAAGAACCAGTGCGAAAACGTCCCCTCGGGACTCATCATGTTGGGGTACTTCTTCGTGCGCATTCGTTTCTTGTCCTCCTCCGTCAAGGGCGGGCCATAGCTACGATAATTTGTCTCACTCCGGGGCGTGCGCTTGCCGTGGGAGGGTGGTCGGTACTTGTCCGGCTGTGGAATCGTAGGTGCAGCCTGTTGTTGCCGCTGTCTTCTTTGGAACTGTTCCGAGAGCGTTCTGGGATTGTTGGAGGACGAGGCATAGCGGACGATTGTTGTGGTTGGGCGGGGAAGGAGGGCCGGACGGAGGAGAAGAGGTCCCCTAGGCAGGAGGAATCGTGGTATCGCCTGTAGCGTCGCCATGGCGAAAGTGGAACGGCGCTGCGCTTTACAATTGTCGTCTTGAAGATGGACAGGGCAAGAAGATCTTCGAAGTTGCGGCCCGAGGTTTCTCCGGCCGGCCGTTCTTGCGCAGCGTGAGATCAAGTAGTTAGCGAGATCGCATGCAAATCGCAAGCAAAAATTGTGCATGCGAGTACATGAACGCGCGATACATTGATTCGCATCTTCCTTTCCCCAACTAACAGTGAGACCTCTTCGTAGAAAGGTAACATGCGTGGTTCTGATACATCGGCTCCCAGGTTGCAATGGCTCCGACGCCGCCCTCATTCGGATCACGAGGGTACTGGAATAAGCGTTTCACTGACAATACACAACCTTTCGAGTGGCTGGAGGCGCCTAACGCTTTGGATCCGTATATTGTGGATGCTTCGAATAAATTCAAGGATCCAAACTTGCAGTTGCTACACATCGGGTGTGGGACGTCTTTACTTTCGTATCATCTCCGCGCGCATGTAAAAAACCCCCGGCAGATACACAATCTAGACTACTCAGATGTGGCGATACAGTTGGGGAAGAGGAGAGAAGCTGAAATCTTCAGAACAGAAGTTGTAGCTTCTGATGAAAGTATAAAAACTTCCAACTACTCCTCGGACGGATCCGGATCCGAGTCTAGTCAAGCTGCGATCGAGACAATAAAGGAAGAGCAACCAGCTGGTAATTCTGGACCGTCGTTAATGAGGTGGACGTCCGCAGATCTCTTAGATCACAACTCTCTCCTTCGATCATGTAAACCTTCTACTCTACGTCTCTTTGTGGTGGACAAGTCAACATCAGACTCGATCGCTTGTTCTGACGATTTATATTTGCCTTTACCTTATCATGTTGTGGCGTCCTCGACGCATCTCTCGGGGCCGGCTATCACTAAATCATCCGAGCCCCTACATCCTCTCCACATCATGGCCGTTCATCTCGCACTCGTCACGAAGCCCGGAGGTCGCTGGATATCACTTTCGTATTCTACGGACCGATATCCTTTCCTAAAACTGTCCGCACCATGCGAAGGGAATAGACCAGCATTTACAAGCCATGCATCGGATCACCCGGCCGGGTGCGAAGAGATTCCCGACGATGAGTTGAGCTTGGATGAGAATCTAGACGAGATCCCGAAGGAAATCGCTGATAACGGCTTCCCGAATCCTAGCACACTTTGGACACTGGTTGGAAAATTCGAGATAGAACCTCAGACTATGCCAGAAACCTTGAACGGCAACGGAACAATCCATCGACCGAAAGTAATGCATTGGATATACGTTCTAGAACGGACAAACGTGCCACTTTTTGTTCGACCATGAATGTCATAGAAAAGACGAACAACTTAGATACAATTGAAGTTGAGTACATCCCAGGGTAAAGACAGATGTTGAACTTTGCCTCCTTTCACTGATTAGAGCTCACGCAAAAATTATGTCAGCTAGCCTAAGCTACATCAACTGTACACTCCTGGTGCCCAACTCCTTCGACTCTCCGCGTCATCCCTCCCTTGGAAGAAAATATCCACTCGATTGGGTTCCCCATTCTTTCCCTCACGGTAATCATAACGTATCCTCTTCCACAGCAACTTGGGATGATTCTTAATCTCTTCACCGCTCAAGTTCATTCCCGTCTTGCCCGGTATACGGTCCATGACCGGCTTCAACAACATAGCCATGCTCATAAAGCTTTCATCCCTCACAACCGACTTGTTGCCGAACGCCAAAAGACAGACGAGCGCCGCAAACTGGATGAGACAGATGCCGCCTAGCAGACCAAGAACGTAGGGCCAGTCGACGTTCAGCTGTTGGCCTTGCGTCGGCACCGCGTTCTGGTTTGCGACTTCGTAGCGGATGCCGTGGTCGTCAAACGCAGCTATCGAGCCGATCGTGTACCGCGCCAACAGCTCCTCCACGTCATCCTTTGTTACAATCTTGTTGGGACTCCACTTGCTACCGCGCAGATAGCTCCTGATCTGCCTGTCGGTGTAGTCTGCTGGGAACCAGCCCGTCCACGCGATGGATCCAGCTGCGATTCTAGCAAACTCATCCGTGCCATGAAGATGTTTCTTGTCCTCGTCGGAAAGGTCTTTGAACTCGGGAGAGTCGCCTTCGACTTCGGAAACGGTGGAGTTGCACAGGAATAGCGAGGATGCGGAAATCGTCTTTTTGTTTGCTGTAGCTTCTTGGTAGATTGTCAGATTTGTGCAACGAGGGCCGCAGCCTTCCCACGTCGAACCTATCCAGTTGAGGCAGCCGCCGTTGGTGTACTCAGGGAGCCAGTACATGTCCCAGTCCTTTCCATCTTCCTGTTTACGGGTTAGCATACCCCTGTATAGAAACATACGAATTGCAGGAAGTGTATTACCTTGCCCATGATATACTGGTAGTCGGTGTCGTTGACGTTATCTGTCCACTCTGGCTTGCCCCGAATCTCCAGCTGTTTGCACGATGCGGTCGCCCGAATCTTCCTCCCTGAGACAATGTAGTTCTCGAATTGGTGCGCCGGATTCCGATTATAGAATCGGTATTCATATACATTCGTGCCATTATCGTGGTATAGAGGCGTCCCTGGAAGGCTTGACAGGTCTGTCTGAGACTCCGAATTCAGCGGAAACTCCGGATACACACTTGATTCCATGCCACTGGATGAGGCCGCTTCCATTGATGTAATGTTCGGCGACCATCCCTCATCACCTGTGTACAAGCTCCATGTCTGCATATTGGCAATAGTGACGTTACCGTAAGTCATGAGCGGAACCGCGTCCGACGGATCGACAGGCCAAAAGAGCGAGAGAGCCGCAACGAGCACTTGTGCGGCAACATTAATGACGACCCAGAGCGCACAAGCAATCCATGTAAATCTGGTTCCGTCATCACCTGGAATTGTAAGCATAAGTCCAATAATGGGAGAGGTTCCAGTAATCGGAGACCAAACTTACGTGCCTCCCGAAACCAAGGTAGTTTGCTCAAGAACTTCACCTTCCGAATCCCAGGCAGCGAAATAACCATCAACTTTGCGACCTTGGTGAGCGTTTCCAAGCCCAGGATCAGATCGAACACCTCCAAGCTCACATATCGCCTAGCCAGCAGATACCACCGTAATATCACGGCGTACCTCTTCAGCGAACTCGCAAGGTTCAGACCGAGCCCGAGGGACAGACCGAGCATGATGGCGTTGAAGTAGCGCACTTGTATCTTGCTCATAATGAGCGGCTTGGTGAAGCCCTCGTAGGCTTTCAAACACAGCCCGATGGCGACGCTGAAGCCTAGCGTGATCATGAATCGGTAGGCGCCTGTTTTTAATAGGAATTTGCGCGATTCGTGGTGGTCGTAATGCTTCGCAGATAGTAGGCTGCGTGTGTCGCTATCGAAGGTGCGCCCGGCGCCGAGGTAGCCATAATCGTCTTTGTACTGGATAGGCGACTCGGTATAGCCTGGGTGGAGAGGTTCGTCCAGTTGTTGCAGCGCTATATCGCTATCGGTATCATGGGTGCGGATTTCGGGTGGGTCATATGGTCTGTCGTAAGCGGTTGTTGCTGCGCTTGGTGGCGAGGTTGGTCGAGGCGGTTCAGATAGAGGACTATGTGCTGATGAAGATCTTCTGGGAGTTTCGGTGTTGGTTTGTATAGCGGGCGTTGCGTTGTTGTGATGTTCGTTGCCATCTTGGGCCAACAAGGCTGAGTTGTCCATAGTCGTGCAGGGGAGCTAGCGATGTCGCGCAGCGAACGCAAATGAGATATCTTCTTCGTGACCGTCGCGCGCAAAGTCGAAGCTCTTATAGCTTGATCTATTCCCGTTTCATACCAAAGGATACGAATGCAGGAGCAGCATCAGGCGGTCAGGCTCCTCCAGAGAAACGCCCTGCTACAGACGTAAGCGCAGGAGGCGTTGGGAAGAGCCGGTCGTAGGAGTACTTCACTGCCGTAGCACGAATTGGACGGAGGCGTGTGTAGGGCTCGAAACGTTTTCACCTCCTCCCGGCTGCGGCCTCTTACAGAGCGCACCAGAGGTAAAAACACGGCGTATAAGTTTCCTGGAGGGGGGATCTGCTACAAAAGAAATGCAGGAGGTGTTGCGAAGAGCCGGTTCGGAGGCAGCAATCCAATTGGGGTCCAAAAGAACGCGGTGTTAAGAGATGGCGCCGAACACAGTGCAACGACCTAGCCTCAACAATTACACGTCGTCGTGGCGAACAGTGTCAATATCTGGAATTCGCGGTGTGAACTGTCAGCAAGCTTTTGGATGGACGAGAGCGACAAGCAAGACTTTAGAAGTTGGTGATCATAGTCAGCAAGAAGGCAAATGGTTGTAAAGAACATGAAACCGACCATCACAATGGGAGGCCTAGAGTTGGAGGATCAGCATCTAGTAGGCTCCTTCGCTTTCGGTTGCAGATAATTTATGCTAAAGATATCTACTGATGGCGTAAACACTTTTCATCCCTACCCTCTATGGCGGAGTTCTTCATGGACGGCGTTCTTCTCGTCGTAGGATTCGTCCAGCAGGCCAAGCAGGCAATGTTGGCTGAGGACACTACACTATGTTAGGCTTAGCAGGGTGGGTCATCTGGGGGCCAGAGAGGTCGGCGAGGCTGGAGCCGCGTCTCTATCGGCCAGAATACGCCGGCACAGGCATGCATCGTGGTACCGTGAGAAAATGTGTTAGGTATGATCTTAGTAGCCATTTCTCTGTGGTAATGTAGTGAAGAGATAGATCCTAGCCCATTACGATCACAGTGTAGCCTATCAAAGATAAGCGCGTGGGGCGTCAATGTTAAAAGTTGTACGAATTGCAAGCGAACAGTAAGCGGACGAATGAGACAGGGTGGGTATGGAAGACGTCGTTCAAACAAGCTCCAGGATTAGCGAGGGTCCTTTCCTGCAGTCATCCTTCGTCAGTACGCTCTATCTAAAAATTATCATGCATGTGAAGCGTCTGCAAGGCTGGCTCATCCCTCAAGAACAGTGCCCAGGCTTGGTGACGGGACGCGGAGACAGCCCGAGAGCGGAGATTCGTCTGTCAACCCTAAAAGGCAGTACTTCCGATACCCCACTTCTGCGGCTATATCCGTCTATGCTGGTTTGTACTTTGTATGTTACCTTCTTGGAAGCCACCTGTCAGGGGAACCGTAGGAGCAGTTCACTGCGAGTGCCTCTGGTGCCTATTGCCTCCAACGACCGACTTTATTAAGCCCGGATTACGACCGTGATCGATCACAAGGCTGCAAAAGTCAGCGCTTCCTTTCGGTATCACGACACGATCGGTGACACTTCTCTTCACTGGCGACAATCACACACGTAACCCATGCTGGAGGTGTCACGCAGATAAACGTTGCTATGTCTAGACGCTGCAGGCTCCAGGGAGTGCTCGCAAAGCTGCAAACACCACACCAATTGACGCACTCGTCGACGAGCACAACGTCAACACCCCGCATCAACACACCCATTCGAGAGAGTGCCGCCGTGCTATGTAAGCAACAACAACATGGTTCTTGTCGAAAGGGTGGGTACTCCATGATTTGTTGTCGTCTTTGGCTCATATACCTGCGCATTGCAGTCACCGGTTGACAGATGCTTGGGAAGGTGGAATCGCAACCTACAGGAGGCATCAGCCTTATAGAAGGTGGAACGTATGCCCCCGTCTCTTCTCCTTTCTCCGTTCGTTGTATCTCTTGCATTGACCAAACGTCGCCTCTATCCACGTTATCACCTCCAGCACCGATCATCAATTGATCTTGGTACGCAGCCATGCTTGCTGTTACTCTTGTTGTCGCTTCCCTCGTGACATACCTTCTATACTCTCTATGGCGTCTTGTGTATAACGTATACTTCCATCCTCTGGCCAAGTTTCCTGGCCCTTGGTGGGCTGGTGCGACGTCGTACGTGGAAGCCTACTTTGACGCCGTTAAAGGTGGCCGTTACTTTGAGAAGATTGAAGCTATGCATGCGCATTATGGTAGGTGGATGTACTGTGGGCATAACGGAGGTTCACTGCTGACGGTGGTAGGACCCATCGTGAGAGTCACACCGACAGAGTTATCGATCCGTGATGCAGAATTTTACGAGCAAATCTATGGCAGCATGAGTAAGTCGCCCTAGTGATGCGGCGCTTTACTAAAGCTAAAGCGTCCATCTCTTCTGACCTACCACTTCTTGGGTGACCCACGGTATTGCCTTGGTTTGGACGCATCGAAGGCTGTCACTGACAAGTCATTGTGGAATGTAGACGCTCGTCGCGATATCGATAGTGCCTTTGCCAGAACGACAGCGGCTCCTACGTCGGTCATCGCTACGACTAAGCACGATCACCATCGAGCTCGCCGTAATCCGCTCCTAAGTTTCTTCTCGAAGCAAGCCATCACAAGACTGGAGCCTTTCATCTGGTCCAGGGTCAATCTCCTTGTCAAGAAGCTCAAGCAAGCGCATGAGGTCGGGCAGGTGGTTGAGGCTGTTGATGCATATGGGGCCCTAACAACAGATGTTATCAGTTACTATGCTTATGGCGAAACATTCGACTACCTGGGAAGAGACACCGATCTTAAGTTCAGGAACGACTACATGCATGCCATTAGCGGTTTAGCCTTCGCGACACCAATTATGATACACTTCCCGCTCGTGGCAGACTGCATGCGGCGTCTGCCAGAGTGGCTTCTGATAAAGATGAATCCTGGCATGAAAAGTGTCAATGACCTTCGCCGATGGTGTTCTGCGAACGCCAGGATGGTTCTCCAAGCTGCTTCGTCCGGTGTGAAAAGAGATTCGGTGAAACCGAACACTATTTTCGAAGCCCTGCTGAGCGATGATTTGCCCCCCAAGGAGAAGACTTTGGAACGTATGACTGATGAAAGCTTCGTGATTATCGGTGCAGGCCTGGAAACCACATCGCGATATCTGACAAATATCACGACCCATCTCTTGCTGAATCCGAATTGCCTAGCTAGACTCCGAGCTGAAATCAAAGTGGCGATGCCATCACCGGGCGATTGTCCGCCTAGTATTGTCTTAGAGAATCTTCCGTACCTGGCAAGTATTGATCATATCGAGACGACTTAATGTAGACTGACCTCAATTGCCAAGTCTGCCGTTGTCCTCGAAGGACTTCGTCGTGAGACAATATTCTCGAATCGGTTTACAAGACAACCAGTTGAACCGCTACCATATAAGGACTTTGTGATCCCGGCCGGTGTAAGTGTTCACCTGTCCATAACTTGTCCTACACTAAACAGTAGCTTAGACCAACGTCGGCTGCGCACCGTATGTTCAGAATCACATTGCCGACGTCTTTCCCGAGCCTGAGAGATTCAGGCCGGAGCGTTGGCTCGAGGCGCGCGAGCAAGGCGTGAATCTGCCCAAATACCTGGCGACTTTCGTAAAAGGTGGCCGCATGTGTCTCGGCATCAAGTAAGCTTCTTTCGGGTGATGACAGTACGCATCAATAACCATCACGTAGCCTCGCTCACGCCGAGCTGCATATGACGATCGCAGCGATCTTCCGGAACTTCGAGATGGAGCTTGTTGACTCTGGACTTGAAGATATCACCATGACGCGTGGGTATAGCTTTGGCTTCACTGAGAACTACGGGTGGGGTGTCAAAGTCAGAATCACGAAAGTCTTGGAGTAGTTTCTGGAACATACCGACAGGTTTTTTCGTGATTCTTTGGAGTTGAGGCTTGCGTTGTTTTGCTGTTGTAGCTATCTTGTGGTCCTTCTTCGGGTGGTGGGGCTCATGTCGGTCGTTGTCTTGTCTGGTGGCAAATTCTCCGTCACGGTGATGAATCTATCTTACATTCTTGGATTTCCCGTTCGCATCGTCGTTGTAGTCGTGAATCTTGAACACGATGTTCGCTCCGCGCAGCGCGGTCAAGTCAGGAAAAGACTGCGGTGCAACAACAGATAGATCAAGCGGTTTGTAAACGCTTCTTGACGCAAATGATCGTCGTGGTCTTTGAAGTAGCCTATAAGGGGCGCGATGACTAGAAGAGAAGAGGCTACGCAAAAGGAGCGGTGGGATGAGATGAATGAGGGGGCTTACGCTTGGCAAGTTGTCGTAGGATAGGGCTCATTAGTAGGCTCCAATCAGAAGAGTCTTCATCACGATGCACTTTGTCATACGCCTCATGATAATATTGACGCTCATATTCCACCCGGGCAATACCCGACCTCCTATGTGCCCCCAGGGTATCTTCAGTTCGCTTGAGCCTGAGCATCAGCGTAGGCCGTAACGCTACCGACCGCGCGTGGATAGGGTATCTTCTGTGCACCATGAACTTTAAGACCTTGAGTCGCTCCAGCAGGTCCGAATCCTCCACCGCCTGGCGTGTAGATGACACAACGATCACCAGTATCCATCGCAACCATATTCTTTGGTCCAAGGTTGATCCATCGATCGCTGCCATCCGGCCTCTTCTTGACCCAATAGTTCGCACCTCTCCCACCATTTTCACCGCCCTTCATGCCGTACGGCTCCGTGACACGTCGTTCCGTGATGACACTGAATTTCAACGGGGCTCGGCATTCCATGTCGCGAATCACCCCATTACCACCCTTGTGCATGCCGTTCCCACCACTACCTTCGCGGATGCTGAACTCGCGCAAGATGACAGGATATCTCTTCTCGAGAGACTCGGGGTCAGTAATGCGGGTGTTAGTCATGTGCGTATGGACGCCACTAGCTCCGTCTGCCACAACAGTCGCGCCGGAACCACCACATATGGTCTCTCCAAATGCGTAGGCATGCCCAGCAAGCTTATTACCGTTCGAGTCTTTGCCTCCTTCGCCAAAGAATCCCAGACAATTCATGCAGCCTTGAGATGCCCCAGCTACCTCGAACGCCTTCATAATAACGTCTACTACACGTTGTGACGTGTTTGTATTTCCAGCACAGACAGCCGGACCAGCCGATGGGTTGAGGAAGCAGCCTTCGGGTAGAATCACTTTCGTCGGTGCAAGGCAGCCTTGATTCATTGGAATTTCGAGTCCAATCAGTAGCCGCAGGGAATACAGTAGCGCGGAGTGGGTTATCGCAGGCGGTGCATTCATGTTGCCATACAGTTCGCAGCTAGTGCCAGTGAAGTCGAAGGTCGCGCTGCCGTCATCCTCGATGGTGACCTTGAGTTTCATGAAGGAGCCGTTGTCCATGGAATCTTCGGAAAGCAGGGTATTGCCACGCGCTTCCAGCGTCTGCTTCAGGAATGCGCGCACCGCAACCTCAGCGTTCTGTTGGATCGCAGCCATGTACAATTGCACGACTTGTTGAGAGTACTCCTCCATAAGTGCCTGGACTAGAGACGAGCCTTTGTTGTTAGCAGCGACTTGGGCTTTCAGATCTGACAGATTATCTCCGAGTCGTCGACTACCGTTGCAGCCAGGATACTCCCCTGGCGCAAGCAGGATTTTGGTGATCCCCTCTTCGTCGAATTGCCCATCTCGAATGAGTCTGAAGGACTTGATAGCTGCACCTTCTTGCCACAGCTCTGTGGAATTGGGAGGCATGGACGTCCCACCCAGCCCACCGATGTCGGTATGATGACCCCTTGATGCAACGTAGAAGAGAATGTCTTTGCCTGTGCGGTCAAAGATTGGTGAGATAACAGTGATATCGGGTAGATGAGTGCCTCCAGCCTCAGGATGATTGCTGACGAGTACGTCACCTGGTTGCAAATCTCCCTTTCGTTGCTCATGCTGATAGCGCACTGCATAGCTCATAGAACCCAGATGAACGGGTACATGGGGCGCATTAGCAACAAGACCGGCATCTGGCCCAAAGATGGCGCAAGAGAAATCGAGTCGTTCCTTGATGTTGAGTGAAACCGATGTGTTCTGCAGAGCGCGGCCCATTTGTTCTGCAATACTCATGAATCGGTGACCGAAAACACTGAGACTAGCCGGATCGATGACAGTGTCTGATAACGTTTGTTTTGAAAGTGAGGAGCTGACCTCGATAACAACTTGGGAGGATAGGATCTTTGCAGTTGCTTCTGGTACGATCACCAAGGTCTGGGTAGAATCAAGGATGATTGCAGGACCTTGAATGAGAGTGCCGGGCGCCAAGGCGTCCAAGATGTACACCGGGGTATCTTTACTTCCATGGCCTTTGAAGTAGACAGGTCGTGTAGCGTCTGCCTTGCCGCTAGCCTGAGAAATGTCGAAGGATTCCACCTCTTGTGATAGCCGAGTGGTATCGTTGCCCGTTGTCTTCCCCTTGCCGATGCCTCGGACACGTATGTCCTCGATTAGAATGCAACGCTCCTCGGGGAAATTGAAGTTGAACTCCTGTAAATGTCGCTTCAAAAACTCTGATTTGAAGTCACCTTCCGGTGCCGCAAGAATCATCATGGACGTCTCAGTGCCTTGGTAGCGCATGTTCAGATAGTGCTCGAACTCAATGCTTGACTGTTCGATGCCTTGATCTTTGATACTGTTCTGGACTTGGTCACGAAGCTCCTCGAAGATGGATGAGTAGACTCCCTGGGCATCTGATGAATAGACCAGGCTCTGTGGCCGTTGGGCCTCTTGCACAACATCTGCAAGGGCCATTCCGTATGCCGAAAGAATACTAGAGTACTTGTGGATCTTTATGGTTGAGATCCCAAGCTTGGCAGCAATCTCGCAAGCATGCTACAGTAACAATCAGCGAAGCTCTTTAGTACGGATGATAGGGATACTCACCTGGCCTCCCGCACCCCCGAAGCTACTCAGATGGTGGCGACTGAGCAAATGACCCTTGGCTTCGGTAAGTGCGCGAATCGGTCGGCACATGGCTTCATTAGCAACGTCAAGAAATCCACATGCAACCTCTTCCGGAGAAAGATTGCGCCCGGTCTCCACATTAATATCTTTTGTGAGAGCCTCGAACTTCTGACGAACAATGACCTCATCGAGCGGTTCATTTTCGTTGGGTCCGAATATCTTAGGGAATGTTTCAGGAACAAGACGGCCGAGGAAGAGATTCGCATCGGTCACTGTAAGAGGGCCGCCTTTTCGATAAGAAGCAGGCCCGGGATGAGACGATGCACTCTCAGGACCGACGGTAAAAAGGCCATTACGCCAAGCCAATATTGAACCTCCACCAGCTGCCACAGTATTGATGTCAAGCTGAGGCGATTGTATCGTGACACCAGCGGTTGTCGTTTCAAAAACATGGTCAAAGTTTCCACCAAAGCGAGAAACGTCTGTGGACGTGCCGCCCATATCGAATCCAATGATCGGCACGTTCGTAGCTGGGTCGAAAGAGGTTCTTGCGTATCCGACGACGCCACCTAGCCAGATCAGTCAAATAAATCTTTCTCGTTGTACAGCCCAGGGACAAGAAAGAAGACTTACCAGCTGGACCACTTAGAATGCCCCTTAAACCGCTAAACCGGTTATGCCTAACGAGCCCACCGTCGGATTGCATGAACTCGCAGCGAACATCGTCAAGGTGACCGCCCTCGAATCCTTTCTGGAAACCAGCTAAGTACTTCTTGATCTCAGGTGTCAGATACGCATCAGCAGTGGCTGAGCTTCCGCGGGGAACCATCTTGATCATATTGGCTGCAACTTGCGAAGACAATGACACGTGTGTGAAGCCTGCCTTGAGAGCCAGTTCTCCTGCTCGTGCTTCATGGTGCGGATAAGCGTACGAGTGTGTGAAGCAGACGGCGATAGTTTCGATGCCCTTGTCTCTGATGCTTTGCAAGGTTTGCAGAACCGCAGCTTCGTCCAAAGGCTTCAGGATTCGGATGAGCTGGCCGTTCGTTCCTTTTTCGAGTTCGCCAGGGATGACATCTTGAGGTGCAAATTGACCATCAACATCCTCGTCAAAGCCTTCGATAGTGACCCGCTCATCCACTTCGCACACTTCCGAATATAGGACCTAGATGGTGAGATTGTCAGATCAACGTGTAAAGCATATTTGATCAGGTGACTTACTTCTGGTTTTGAGATGTTGAGATCGAATAGTCGTGGCCGAGATTGATAGCCGATTTCGATGAGATCTCTGAATCCTTTCGTGACCAAGAAAGCGTGCCTAGTACCCTTCCGCTCTAATAAGGCATTGGTAGCGACAGTTGTCCCCATGCGAATGCTATCGATGCTGCCCTTTGGAAGGGGCACTCCTCTTGGGATGTCTTTCCCCAAATACTCATTCAGGATGCGACGGATGCCTACACTCATGAGTAAATGCTAATTTGTGTTGCTACCAGGAGCATACCTTCTGTTGGTGCATCATCATAATTCCCAGGGTCAACGGACAGCAGCTTGAAGACCACGTCAGATTGGCCAGGCGCAGTAGCCCAGATGTCTGTGAAAGTACCGCCACGGTCGATGGCTATCTTGATGCCCGAGACAGCCTCAACCGGCATTGATCCCATCTTGAATCGTGCGTGAGAAAGGGACTGAGCTGACCCTAGCAACTTCTAACGCTGACATATATACCTCTAGCATTTGAAGTGGACATCTCGCAACACCTCGGAGCCATCTCGACGGCCGAATTCGGATGGTCCACACGACGGGTTCGCGATAGGGAAGCATCGCGGGCAAGGAAGGTCGACACGATGGGAGACTAACTTGACTCGTGCATCTGCCTTTGCCGATCTCTTGGCGTGTGGGGAAGTCGCGTTAGATTACGCGCCGGCGGTGCCGACAGACCCCAAAGAGGCGACGTGAACAGTCCTCCTATCGCGACCATGCCGACAAAACTGGACGAACATCTAGGCACGAGTCACGTCACGTGTCGTCGTATCGACCTGCTTCCTTTGCTGATAACGCGCACGGTTCTTCTAAGCTTCTGCCCGCTTTTCCCGATCTTTTAGGCCATGGTTATCAAGACATCGGACGCCAGGAGCCTGGTTCATGGCTAGTACTGATAGGGCCCGGATATCTATTATCGTCCGGGGTTAAGCTGGGGTCCTGTATCAACAATTGCATCCCAGGTAGGCGGGTGACAAGATATAAATCCTTACCACTGCTCTACCTTTTGTTTCACGCAACTATCGTTCACTTTGCAGCTTCCTATCTATCTTTGATCAGCAGATCTCGTTTCTTCTTGTCTTTGCCCCTCATGTCGAATCCTGATGGAAAGCAAGACGTGGAAGCGACGGCAACTCCCACACAAGAGATAGCTGGCAGCACTGAAAAGATCATGGACACTAAAAACATTGACCAAGCTGCATTGTTTCTTGCGCAGGCGGAGGGCTACGAAGATCTTACGTCGAAGCAGGAGCAGCGGTTGAAGAGGAAGATTGACTGGATCATGATCCCGATGCTCTTCATAACTGCCACACTGGGTGCGGTGGACAAAGTGGTACGTAACGCCAGCGCGCAAAATCGTAGTCTCAGCTAATCTCATATGACTATGTGTAGGCTTTGAGCACCGCTGCCATCTATGGCTTACAGGAAGACAACGGTTTACACGGGCAACAGTATTCGTGGCTAGGTTCGATTCTATCTCTCGGCGCCTTAGTCGGAATGTTTCCATCCTCATACCTGATCCACAAGTTCCCTGCAGCGAAGTACCTCTGCACATGCTCCATGGCATGGTCGGCGATGGCACTTCTGATGCCTGCTTGCAGTAGTTGGAGTGGTTTGATGGCGCTTCGCTTCCTGATGGGCGCTGCTGAGGCTATCATTGTCCCAGGCATCTCGCTGATCATCGCTGGGTTCGTATGATGCTACTTCTTAACTACATCTACTAAAATATTTCAGCTGGTACAAGAAGAGCGAGCAGCCACCTCGCAATGCGTTCGTATTCGCCGCCATGAGCTCTGTGGTCAACGGATTTCTCAGCTGGGCCGTAGGGTAAGCGATCTTCAGACACTTGCAAGTCCAAATTTTGGGTACTGTTGGCCGTTACATCGCCTACTGCGGCTGAATATGGCGTACCATGATCTTCAAGGCAGCACTACATTGTTTCGGATGCTAATCTTGTATAGTCACATTTCTAACGACTCGCCTCTTGCCAAGTGGCAGTATCTGTACCTCATCGTCGGCTCTATCTCAATGTCATGGTCCATTTTCGCCTTCATATTCCTCCCCGATACGCCAATGAACGCCTTCTTTCTCACGCAGCAAGAAAAAGTATTTTGGGTGCAACGCCTTGCAGGCAACAAGACCGGCATCGTGAATAACGTCTGGAAATGGGACCAGGTGCTTGAGGCAGTCATCGACCCGAAGACATGGCTCATATTCTTCTTCAATATCGCTATCAACATTCCGAACGGAGGTACGTTATCCCTCAATTTCTTACGAAGTGTCCGAGCACAGGCTAAGTCATGCACACTATAGGCCTGACAACGTTTAACGGCATCATCATCAAGAACCTCGGCTTCACCTCCGTTAAGTCGTCTCTCCTCGCTATGCCCACGGGTGTCATGTCTACCCTAGCATCAATCGGCTTCTCATTCCTAGCCGCCAAGTGGAACGACCGTCGCTGCTTCGTCACTATGATCGCATGCGTGATCCCCATTGTTGGCACGGGTGTCTTATACGGTGTTTCTCGCAGCAATGTGCCCGCACAAATGGTGGGCCTGTATCTGGTCAGTACATCATTCTGAAAAAAGAAAAAAAACACAAGGCACTAACAACGATTAGTGCTACACCTACTTCGGTCCTTACTGCGTCGGTATTTCCTTGGCCCAAGCCAACACGGCCGGTCATACGAAAAAGAATGTCCAGTTCGCTATCCTGTACATTGGCTACGCCGTCGGGAACCTTATCGGGCCGCAGACTTTCCGGGCGAACCAGGCACCTGCATATACGGGAGGTGTCGTAGCTATGCTTGTGTGCTACTGTGTGTGCATCGGTTTGATGTGTGCATACTGGTTCTACTGCGTGGTACTGAACCGTAAGGTTATTCCAGCTGCTCCTGTAGTTGAAGTTGACGGTGCTGTTGTGGAGAACTTTAGCGACCTCACGGACTTCAAACAAGAGGGTTTCAAGTACACCACTTAAGACAGCGTTGGATTTGACGGGCGTGTATACAATGGCACAGACATTCCAGCTCATCGTAGTGCCATCGGCTATGCGTTTTTAATGATAGAATATATTGCTTAATGCACTGTAAGAGATAAACTGGCATAAGCTCAGGGATGTATCGCCGTGTTGCGGACCGAGGCGGGAAGCATATGCAATACTTCATTGGTGTCAAATCAGCGCTTTCGCTCGCCACCAGTGCTCCCTATTCCTTCCGAGTATCAGGGGGATTCCGCGTAGTGATGTGCACAGGTGTCCCTGAAAAGACCAGCTGTGACTGTGGCAGCAATATCGGTCGTCATTGTTGACTCTAGTGTGTGACCCATCCTATCGAACCGCTGAAACCTGGGGGCGGATCCGCACTAGACATGGGTCTGGCCCACTTAGTGAGCATTCCGCCAAGGCGTTTATCGTGCCCGTCCACTCTTAAACCCCACGGGCGCCTTTTGGGTCAACGGCCATCATCTACAACTAGCCTCTCTACTTCCTGCTGTTGTGGATCAGCACAGGTTCCTCGAACGTTAGGCTCAGCGCTGTATCGGCCATGTGGCAACAACACCACTCCTATGCCACGCAGAGTGCAGAAGGCGCCGCGGAAACGGACTGGCTGCGCGACCTGTAAGATTGCGCATGTCAGATGCACTGAGGAGAAGCCTGAATGCAGGCGCTGCCAGCGTCTGTCGCTTCCTTGCCAATATGAGTTCAGGCTGCTTTGGGAAGAGGATGCGCTTCAGCGAAATATTGTGCATGGCAGAGCAGGAGTTTGGACTCGTGATGGGAGGAAAACCAAGCCGAATCTAGGCGCTTCCAAACTCATTGATGGAAAAGAGGAATTCATATGGGTGCCACTTTCGGAAAGAGTAGCCTGGGAGTTTTTCAACTTTTCACCTCAGGATTTCTTTGACGGAATTCCACTCGCGCTCCAAAACGAAGCTCTGCCAGAAGAAGAACTGGGGGCTGGGACAGAGATCGTGCACCAAGATATGAGCAATTTGGACGGGCATGACGTTCTTGAAGAGATGTGCCAAGGTGTACCGCATGGAATTGCCGACAGCAACGATGAAGTAGCTGCAGACGAAGATAAAATACCTTCTCTGAGCGTACACGACCCTTCACCTCAGATTACGTGGTCCATTGACATCTGCCCTCAACTTTTCCTCTCGTCGTCTCTACCTCTTCTCTCTTTCTCCGACGTGGACTCCCAGCTTCTCGACTACTACATTCACGAGCTCTCCCCCAAATGCTCGCTCACTGTCGACTTTAACCCATACCTCAACGTGCTACTTCCTGTAGCTTATGAATATGAGCCACTCCGCCACACATTACTCGCTGCGTCTGCCTGCCAGTTGTATCACTTCAGTGGAGATCGCCAGTATGAGTTATACTCCCTACGCCATCGGTCAAAAGCCATTCGTGGACTGAACAAGCATCTTAGCAAAGAGCATATGGACTGGAAAAGCTTGGCGACCATGGTCATGTTCTGCTTCCGAGACATTACTGACGGATGCGAACCGTCCTGGATCACCCATTTAAAAATGGGGCTCCGCATGTTGAAGAGCCTACTCTGCACCACCAACATCGATAAAGATCTTCGCAAGTTTTGCAAGATATACTTTGTTGCTCATGATGTCATGGGAAGAACAGCGTGGGGTGACGACGCAACAGATTTTGAGCACTATGAGTGGGACCAAGACGAAGTTTACCGCGAGATCGATTCCATCATGGGTTGCTCGCGTGAGCTTATTTCCCTAATCAGTCAAATATCCTGCCTTGCTAGCTCGGCGCGGCAGCAGAACGATTCAGTCGACCAGACGATAGCAACTGCAGCGCACCTAATGGACCAGCTCTCAGGGCTTCATCAAACTTTACAAACGGGAGTCGGCCACGCTGAAATCATGCTACGAATTGCCGAAGCGAAAAGACTATCCGCAATGCTCTACTTGCATGACCGCGTCATGGCACCGCACGCAAGCGCTCCCACAGCACTTGCTCATGGCCTTCGCAACGCTATCATCGAGGCCATTCAACAGCTTCCGGCTAGCAGTGGGGCTGCCCTGTGGCCGTTGTTTGTCCTTGGAAAGTCGAACATGAGTAGCCGTGACCAGGCGCAATTCGTGCTTGATCGCTTGCATCAGCTGGAGCAGTCGCGCTATCTGGGAAGTTTTCACCACGCGCGGAGGAGAGTAGAGAGGAACATTATGAGAAGGTTGACAGCGCATGGTGATGTGTTGCCACAGACGTGGGACGATGATCCAGCCCTCAACGATAATGAGCGTTGGGTGAGCCTGGCTTAAGGCGGGACTGGGAGCACGGGAACATTTTATTGCACGTGTATATGAATACCCCAGGAGTAGCAGTCGATCTACACGCAATAAAATTTCATGTCTCTGAGCCCGTAGCTTTGAAGCACTCTCATACACAGGAAGGAGCTGCCCAAGAGGCTTCTCCTCATCAGAACTTCATATGAAAAAGGATACGTACCCAGGTTCCATGGCCTTGATTCTATGCTCTACCCAAGTCCTAGTTTCTGCCATGCAAGTGAGATCAATTCATCCACTGCCTCAGAACCTCCTCATCTACATCTCTAACCAGCACGTGAATATGCTCCAACGCCCTCACGCTCTGCAAAATCGTTGTATTCTTAAACCACTGCACCTTCGTGCCCTCCACCTCCTCGCCAGCTTTGTCTCTGAATTCACTCTTGACAAATCTCTCTACAATAGCTCTTCCCTCCCCCGTCAGCGCTCCCGCCTCATCCACCGGCAACGGCTTCTTCGACCACACCACGATATGACTAATCCCCTCTGTCACTGCATACGTCCAGTCATTCTTGATAATTTTGTAATCCGCAGGGTCGGCGAAGGGGTCTCGTTCGCGAGCTCGAACTTGAACGAGCCAGTCGCGTTGAGGGGCTCCCAGAAGAGGCGCTGTTGCAGGATGTACTGGGTCGCACTACCATATCTGGCCTTGATGTGGGCTGTCCATGCGAGGTACGCTTTGAGGAAGGAGGGCCAGCGCTTGAGCTCATCGAGTTGGCCGGTGCTGATCAGGTGGTGGACGTCTTCCCAGGGTGCGGTGTGAACTGATCGTCGGTGATGCTGAGTTGGTGCCAGTCGACGGCGGTGAGTGCGAAGGAGGGTTATCGCGCGGGAAGGGGAGGGCCGTGGGGTCGGGGTTGGCTGTCCATTGCGATTGGAAAGTTAGAGGCTGGGATTCGACGTCCACTGTGTGTTGGCCCATTCTCAAATAACGACAAGAGGTCCTGATGGTGGACTCCAAAATGGCGTAGGTGGAAGATTCTGTGACAGTTACGAAGGAAACAACAACGTGTGGGCGACGGGGAACTTTTTATTGGAACACTGCAGCAGCCCGTTTTTCCTAAATATCCCGGGTGCAGATGCAGTGCGGCTCATATGCATATACAACGCCAGGTGGCTTGTCACGCAAGTGGTGGCCAATATACCATATGAGCAAAGGAACAGACTGCTTCTCCACATCAAGTTACGGCAATTGATAATGCGCCTAATAGTAAACTAGTCTAGAAGATATCGCATTGCCCATTTGGACCTTGAAGACGCCCGCGTCTCACCATGACTCATGCAGCCTTCTACAGCTGGTGGAAGCGCAAAGGCGCAGCTGCAGGGTGTTTTGGTGATCCGGAGGAAAGGTGGGATGGTGGGGTAATCTCTACCGAGCAAAAGCGGACGGCTTACCTCTTTTAGTCTAATTAACGAACATATACAGAGTATTTTACGGAATGTCGTTGGCTTGGAGTGCTGGCTTGGGCAATCTCATGGTGTCCATATGTAGCGCATTGAATGTGAGGGCTGCCTCTAGCATTTACACATTTTCTGGATGAACGGCCAGTTTGATTGTTCGGTCCGCCAAGGATTGATTGTGTAATTCTGGTCGAAGAGGTAGCATTGTCCTGGCTGAAAAACATCCGGCCTTACCAGGCCCATTCAAATGCCTTTTGGGATACGCTATGAACACAATGCTGCGAATCGGTCATAGAAAAGTCAAGTAGAAAGTGTAACAGTGTAGATGTAAGTCTATGCGGACCGGTAGCCCATAAGGTTCCAAGGTTTGGAAGGAGGCACGTGATGTCGCGTCGTGTTCAGAAGCACTGCGCACCACCTCCATGCCCAAATAATCTCAAAGGTTTAAGCAACCCCAAAAGAGCAGTGAATCTCAAATGATTATTCCCGACGCGTTCTTATTGCCGGATCAAGGCCTCTCTGCGTTCCCTACACAAGGAGTATCTTCCGACATTTGGGCTGGACATCCTACGTCATGATCTCGCAACGACGGTCCACGCGACGCAGCCCGCCCTCCATCTTACTCGAACGCCCTTGCTGCTCCGACATATAATATTACTTCGCAATGTTCGCCTCCACCGCCCCTAGGTCTCTTCGCACCTTCACTGCACGCCTTGCGCAAACGACCGCTCAATTGCAACCGCGAACCTATCTCAGAATGGCGCACAACGGTACAACCGCAAACCTCAACACAGGCGCGAAGATCCCTCTTATAGGCTTCGGCACGTGGCAAGACAAGGAAGCGCAGGAGCCAGCTGTTACCATCGCTCTTAAGGCTGGGTATCGTCACATTGATACGGCGCGCATCTATGGCACGGAAGCCGCTGTCGGCAACGCCATCAAGAAGTCTGGTATTCCTCGGGAGGAGATATTCCTTACCACCAAACTATGGAACAACAAGCACGGTGTGTGTCCTACATAGATCCAACAGTGGTCGGTCATACACAGATGAACCGGACTTTGCGTTGTGTAGCATTGTTTGACTCACGCTGACTTCTACATTTAGACCCGAAAGACGTCGAGGCCGCCCTCGATGCCTCGCTTAAAGACCTTCAGTTAGACTATGTCGACCTGTATCTCATGCACTGGCCCAGTGCCTTCGCACCGAGCGACGAGATGTTCCCGAAGGACAGCAACGGCAAGACCAAGACGGCAAACATCGATTACGTCGACACATACAAGGCGATGGAGAAGCTCCTCAACACTGGCAAGGCAAAGGCAATCGGCATCTCCAACTTTAGCAAGGCCGAGCTCGATCGTCTATTGAAAGAGACAAGCGTGGTTCCCGCCGCGCACCAGATGGAGATGCACCCATGGCTGCAGCAAAAGAGCTTCGCGGACTTCCACAAACAGAAAAACATCCACATCACACACTACTCTCCATTCGGCAATCAGAACGAGATCTATGACTCGGGCAAGGGCATGGGCAAGCTGATGGACGACCCAGTGCTGGTGGATATCGGCAAGAAGCACGGAAAGAGTGGCGCCCAAGTCGCATTAGCCTGGGGCATCGCGAAGGGCCATTCGGTCATCCCGAAGTCTAAGACTGAGAGCAGGATTAAGCAGAACTTGGAGGGAGACTTCAAGCTGGACGCCGAGGATATCGAGAAGATCGCCGGTATCGACAAGAAGCTGCGCTTCAACGATTCGAGTAAGAGCTTCGGCTATGACTTCTTTACCGATCTGGATGGCAAGAAGCAGTAGGTAATTTCTATGCCCGCTGTTCCAGCTCCGGTTGTACTGCGACGCCAGGCGCTCGATTCGGAGCTTGCGTAGTATGCGGGTGGAACGGTAACACTAAGCCCGGAGACCACGGTTCAATTGTGGTCTATACCCAAGCGCCAATGGCTCGGCGTGGAGAAACGTAGGAGAGCTGGGTAGTAGTTGTTAGAGCAGGCTCTCTGCGCCAGAGGGGTTGTAAGATATTCTTCGTACTGTATATCACATTCACAGTGAGTGAACGAAACAATGCATCCTTCGTTTGAAGAGCAATTTCAATATCTTTCTATTGATTCAGCAATACAACTGGACGTCAAAACCAGGTCGTCCGCCAACATTATACATGCCCTGCCCTAACGCAAGGTAGAACGTTGAGCTTACGACTACACACGCACATATACATATACAAGAACGCTCCCTCAGGATCGGCCGCTACATTACTTAGTCCGCATCGTCCGGGCATTCCGTCTTCGCCCTCACCCACCCAGTCAGACGATTCGCTATATCGCTAACATAGCATGCCGTAGCGCCCGCCTTCTCCGACAGGTCGCCGCTATCCGGTATATAACCACTGTTTCAAATGTCAGTACTCCTACGACATAACCTCAGACTGACAAACTCACCTATTGTATCCTCTCATAGCCTTATACGGATTCCCATACGTGTTCAAATTATCCACCAAGCCCCACCCCTTCTCCGTCCCCTGCGTCCCATCCTGCACCATCTGCAGAATCGAAAGCCGGCTGTGCTTCGCATCGTACTGGTGGCCGTCGTGGCTCTGCATGAGGCCTGGGTTCCGCGTGCCGCCGGAGGATGTGGTGTGCGGCACTAGCGGGCACCCGTTCGTCTCTTGGATGATGGTCGCGAGGATGATGCGGTGGTCCACGAGCGAGGCGTTGGCGCGGTCTTGGATCGCGTCGTAGATGTCTTGGATCATCTCGGGCGTGTTGTCGTCGCCTCGGCCGAGCCAGCCGCAGGAGTACTTGAAGGTATCCAAGTTGGCGGTCCACATATCGCTGAAGGTGACCCAGTGGGTTTGGTTTGGGAAGTTTGACGCGTCGCCGTGGTAGTACGTGTATGCATCTGTGCCGGAGCCGGTGCCGTCGTTCGTGTCGTTGACGCTTTTGCGGGTTGCGCCGCCGGTGGTGAAGGCAGCTGTGTTGTTGACTTGCGCGAAGGAGGGGACGTAGTTGAAGTTGCTCTTGCGGGAAAGTGTGGCTGCGACGGCGATGATGATGATGATGAGGATGAGGATGGAGAAGGCCGTTAGGCCGAAGACTACGCATTTGCGTCGGCGGCTCCACATGCTGCAACAACCGCACCGTCGGTTGTTGTGATCGCCTTCTCGTCTGTCGTAGTAGCCGTCCTCTGTCGCCCTGCCGTATTTGTAGAACTCCGTCTCATCGTATGTCGAATCATCTCGAGCGTGACTGCGGCGCTTGTTCTCTCGTTCGTCTCTTCTACGACCCGACCGGTGCTTTCGAGGCGATTGTGAGGTACGCCTGTCGTATTCCTTTAGAGAAGTGGTAGAGACGCTGTGGAGGTCTGGACTCTTCTCATTGTTGGACAAAGGCGCATTTTGGGGCGAAAGCTGCTTCTTGAGGCCTCTTCCACGCGTATCATAATAGGACGGTGGTCGATCACCGTATTTGTTGGCTTTTCGGCTTGAGCGCGCTGTGTCACCAGGCAACGGCAGATCTAGATCCGAATACTCTGTGTCGGGTGTGTCGAGCACGGCATCACTGTATTTGCTAGCTCTCCGGCTTGCGCGTGGCCTGTCACCAGGTGAGGGCAAGTCGAGCTCCGGGTGTTCAATGTCCGGTTCAGTCAGAACGGCAGCGACCGGTACCTGTGGTTCTGCAACAGGGTTCGCTTGTGGAACGGTTTGTGATGTTGGACGGCGTCGTTTCGGTCTCATCCAATCGTCTGTCATCTCGCGGCCTGCATCTCGAGCTCGCCTACGCGCGATCTTGAAGCGCTTGTAACACCGATAGCATAGTTCGAGGCCGTTGGGTCCCGGACACAGCTCTTCATCTTTTGAGATTTCTGGGCTATCGCACAAGTGGTTGTCACAGGTTGCGCCGTTGTGTTGGATGTAACGTTTCTTTGATGGAGAGGCACTTCGTCTCTCGCTGCGCCTTCTTTCCCGGGCGTCGCGCGGGGATTTAGAAGCAACAGGTTCAGGCTTGGTTGGTCTCGTGGAGTTATACAACGAAGATAAGGATACAGAGTGGTATGTTGGAGGTCTGCGATGGTCGTGTTGTGGGTAATCTGGAGATGGTCTATCCATTGCTGCTTGCGAAGCGAACGGATAGCAGGCAAACCGTAAGTGTGTAGAGTCTCGGAAACTCTAGCGCCAACGCAGCTTTTTTGTTTGACATGATCTCACTGCTACAAGGAATAAATCGCATGGCAGGAAATGAAACTCGGGTGGTGTGTGTGGATGTGGATGCGGGTGGCTGGGGGTGGCAGGAACGGCTGGGGGACCGGTTCTGATTGGCTAGAACATCAAAGTTGGCGCGCCGCTGATGAATTTCTATCCGCACATTGACGGACTTCTATTCAACAAGGCAAGCGGATAGTTTATCACTTACGAGTATACCTTGGCTGATTACAATTGCATTGCGCCAAAGTCTTCGGTTCCCAGTCTTCCTTTTTACTTTCTCGCGTCACTACTGGTTACAAAGGGCCAATGGAGCAGAGACGATCTAGTATGAGTGTATACACCAACGAGACCCAGCTACTCCGATGCGAGAAAGCCGGAGCGACCTGGCCTTCCCCAATGCCCAGCTGCGCACATTTCCAATATCACTCTATCAGACTTTGTACACATCGTCAGCGTAAAGACCACTCTCAATTAAGCGAAACGTTTGTGTGTATGTGTGTAAACATTAATAAAAGCCCAGAGAGGCTTTCGAAGATAAGACATCTTTAGTATATATACATCATCATTCATTCACACCTTCCTCACTAGACCACCCACTCAACTGCACTTACCAACACTGGCCGAAAGCCTTCTGGCAGCCCGCCCAGCAGTACAGAAGATTGTCGCCGCAGTTGCCCATGACAGAGCAGCACTTAGAGCTAGGGCAGACTTTGTTTCCGTTGCGAGCGCCGCACTTGCCGTTGGTGCTCACGTTGCTCGCAGCAGAGGTCTTCGCCGGGGCCGAAGCGGAAGTAGAGGTAGCACGGATAGAGGTAGCGATGGTGGTGGCGGGAGTGGAGGAAGAGGTGCACTTTCCGTAGAGCGGATTGCAAGCAGTGCCGCAGTGGTCGGCAGTGTTGCCACACCAGCCGTAGGCAGAGCAGCACTCGCCCTCAGACCATCCAATGCAGTTGAAGCCGGAAGTGCCGCCGCAAGTACCGTCGGTGGTCTGCTTGCCAGTAACACCTGTGGCAGAGGCGGCGGGAGCAGAGGCAGAAGAAGCGACTACAGGGGTCGACGAAACAGCGTCAGCGACGGCGGAGGTAGAAACGACAGCCGAGGACACGGCAGAACTGCCAGCGCAAGTACCGAAGAGAGTGTTGCAGCCAGTTCCGCAATAGGCATCAGAGGCACCGCACCAGCCAGCCTGGGAGCAGCAGTTGCCGAACTCAGAGCCCTGGCACGTGGATCCAGTGTTGCCACCGCATGTTCCATCAGTCGACACCTTGGTGGGGGTGGCAGTGGGGACAGCGGAAGAAGTAGCGGTAGGAACGGAGGAAGATGAGGTCACGATCTTGCCGGAGGAAGAACGGTACCAGTTCTCAGCTGGGTCGCCCAGGCATTCGCCGACGGTAACACCCTTGTACCCCTTTTCCTGAATGATCTGAAGCATGTACTCTGTCAGATTATGGGCAGTCTGCTCGTGAATGTCGTGCTCAATGGAGAGGAATTTGTCTGTGGCGACGTTGTCGGTCTGGAAGTACTTGTTGAAATTGTTCTTGGCGTTCTGGATCTTGTCGGGACTGTCGTTGTCATAATCTATTCTGCTGTCAGCCATAAAAGTTTCGTAACACTGGTTCCAGTGCGAACGTACCATCAGTGTCGATGTCAAAGTAAGTGACTACGTAACCCAGGTCCTGCAAATCCTTCCAGCAGCCGGAAGCTTCGTCGCAAGAAGAGTAAGGGGGACGCATATAGGTTGGGAACTTCTGGATGATGTTACGGATAGCCATCTCATTGTGTACCATCTGATTAATGCGCTGCTCCTGAGTGATGGCGGAGAGATCCTGGTGAGACCAAGTGTGGCTGGCGACCTGGTGACCGGCGGCGTACATCTTGGAGATGACGGCAGGCCATTGAGTGGAAGCATCATCGATAGCTCCCTTTCCGTTATTGATACCAGTGATGAAGAAAGTTGCCTTCATGTTGTACTTTTCGAAGAGGTCGAGAACGTAGTCAGTGTAGATGTAGGGGCCGTCATCGTAGGTGATGGCCACGGTACCAGGCTCAGTGCAAGAGTACAGACCACCATTACCGTAATCGACATTTCCGAGCTGGGGACGGGCAATGGTGCGGGTATCGTCGCCGTTAGGAACCTTGTTCGCATCACAACCAGGGCCGTAGTTGATGAGACAATCCGGAGCGTTGCAGTACTCTGG
Organism: Paraconiothyrium sp. Pb-2020; assembly: GCA_022419385.1. NCBI lineage: Eukaryota > Fungi > Ascomycota > Dothideomycetes > Pleosporales > Didymosphaeriaceae > Paraconiothyrium > Paraconiothyrium sp. Pb-2020. The sequence continues at coordinate 3,852,510 of JAJUBI010000006.1, forward strand.
AGTGTTGCCACACCATCCCTGAAAGACAATTAGCGCCGATGCTTCCAACATGTTTGATATAACCTACAGAAGGTGAGCAACAGTATCCGGGGGCACAGCTAGCGCCTCCGGCATCGGGACCGCACTGGCCGTCAATGTTGGTATTTTCCTGGCGCTTTGAGAAGCTTTTTGCCATCAGAGAACCAGAAGAAGCATGTCGCGGTGCAACAGGACCAAAAGCCTCTCTCTTCACATCAGGGCCCATTCCCCAAATCTTCGGCATGCCACGGGCGCCATGAGCGGAGACGAAAGGGATCGCCAGTGACGAGGCGACCAAAGCATTCGAAAAACGCATTATTATCGTCGTTGTCGGAGGTCGTTATCCGCGAATATTACTCTAATAGGTATGGCGAGCGAGTGTGGTTCGACAAAGGTCGATGGAACAAGAAACGAATGACTCTACACAACAAAGTGCAGAAAGAAGAAAAGCGAATGACAAGCACCTGGGAAGCAAAGACGGATGGAGAAAGTCGGTCACACACAGGCGACTCCTGTATCTTATACATAGAGCGACAGGGCATGGAGCGAGATAGGCGAGTGTGGAGCTGCAGTTACCCTTTGTGACGCCACACCCTATTATGGGGCACCACGGGTGCGCTTGCGAGCAGGCCATCGTTACAACTGACGACGCTCGGTGCCTGACCAGCAAGGCAAAGTTATGAATACGGTACCGGTCGGGACCCACCTCAATGGATTTTCGATAATCAGAACATGAAACGGGGAGCCTGGCTAGGTATGCAGTCTCAAGCTGCACGGATACATGTGACTGGTATGCGTGCAAAGAGTTGGGTCACAATTGACCCTGAGTGTGATGCTCGAAGAGGCACACATCGGGAGCGATGACTGAAGAGGGAACGGTGTTACACGAAAAGACGACGGAGAATATGCCAAGATGGACCTAAGATCTATTGGATGTGCAGCTAGCCTGCGTTAGTCAGGGCAGTCGCACCATGGTGCGGATGGCTGCGCGACCGACTCAAACTGGTGCAACTCTTCGCACGCGGCGCACACGTTCTGCTGCCACCAGTGCTACAGTTGCGCGCGTGCATACGGCGTGGATACGACAGAATGTCTTTGCAGTCTCATGTTTTGTCTATCACTACCGCACAAATGCTGAGCCCGTACATCTGGAACTGTCAATAGTGTCTTGTTTGGCACTCTTCCTTTCTTGGAGAGGAAATAGAGTGTTCGCGTAGGGAGAACCCTGACGTAGATCCGAAAACAAGAACCAAGCAAATACTGGCTATCCCGGCAGCCTCAGCGCTTTTCTCCGACGTCCCGGGCCATAAAATTGGGCCTCACGTTCGCGCTCTTGGTATCAATGCATGATGCTGGCGTCGCTTGTGTACTTCGTCGTGCCGTGTTACCCTTACTTTCCGACTGAAGCGATAACGCCTTCAACTCTACCGAGCATGCTAAACATAGAAGTGGAACAGCACCAGAAGAAACTTGTGCGGTATGACATGGTTCAAACTCACTAACACTGACTAGCTACAGTTCGAAACATCGACCACGCGCACCATGTCGAGATCGGTGGAGCTCGAGATGCATTAACTCGATGTAAAGGGAAATTACTGAAGGGGAGGGTGGGGTATCATGGTGGATTAACTTCGTGACTTCATGAACGACAACCGATATCTCCAGCCTGTGGTTATCTCCGGCATGATTTATTTCTTGACGATGCGGAGAAGAGGAGCGATACGAGCACGCTTGCTGAGACCGACTCTATACGGTGTCTTGCCTTTTCCGATCGATGTGGGTGCCTCGATCATTTGTTTGACCTTTTTTTCTGTTGCTGCTGGTTCTGGTGTGGTGTGGTCAACCTTCGAATTTAGGTTGGCATTACCGGCATCGCTGACTCGATGCTCGTCTATGGTCGGCTCTGCAACCACAGGTGTTCCTGGCTCGTCTGGCATGCTTATCTTGTCCTCCAGTCGCGCATTTTCAGTATCGATCAATCCATCTAGCTTATTTCTCTTTACTGGAGGTTCCTGTTCGGTTGACTCTATCGTCTTTGCCTCCTTCCTAGGTCGTCCACGGCCTCGCTTTTTACCTTTCTGAGGTTGCTTGGCTGCAACAACTGGCTCATCAAGTGGGATATCCGGTTCATTGAGGGCTTCCTGTTGCTTCGCGGTCTCTGCAGAGGTGTCTTCAGGGCCAACCAGAGGCACGACCGGCGCTGTCAAATGTTCGGTATGTTTGGACGGGGTGGTGGGCTTCTTCGTTCTTGGAATAACCACCTTCACTATCGTTGGACTTTTGGCAATCGAAGTTGTTGGTGCCGATTCCAGAACATCCTCAACAGTAGCAGCCGCACTTGCGTCAATTACGGAATTTGGCGATTCTATAGGTAATCCTGTAGTCGGGCCTTCATGGATGTCGGTTGCCAAATCTTTTATGCTTTCGTGTCGCTTCGATTTCTTCTCTAGTCAGGCTTAGCATGCTTTCAATCACCTCATGCATGATGGGTTATCTTACTGTCCTTTGTCTTCGAAGACTTTGGTGGCGCCAGCTCATCTTCAGCTGGAATGCCATTAGCGATCAGCCAGTTTACGGTATGCGTGACATCACCGTTGTGCTGTCTAAGCGCTATGATCATTTGTCAGAAAAGCGTCAATTGAGATGGTCCTCGACGACTAACCTTTCTTCGTGGTCGATGGTGTGAAGCCCATGTCACAAATCTGTCGCACCTTTTCCGGTGTGGTGGCAGTGGATGTAGTCTCTACTTCTCCGCACGTTCGGGTTCGACGCGTTTTCTTAGCGACTCTCTCAGGCCTTTGCGAATAATCGATCGGCTCGTCTGTGCTAAGCTTCATAGATCTGGAACGACTAGGACGAGGCTTATACTGCTCCAAAGGAACGCCGATGGTCGTCAGATCGTATTCGGATTCCGGTACCGAGCTTAATTTTCCTTTCGTGTTACTGGACGGTGATGCAGCCGTGTGTCGCACGCTACTTTGCAGCTCTATCTCAGCAGCGGTTGCTTCAGAATTCGACAGCCGCTCTATAACCGGCAGGCTAGTGTGGGCAAGTATTAGAGTATATCCGATTCGCGCATTGAGTATACTCACTGCAATGGATCAGGCGATTCAGCTCTTGGCTCAGAGCAGAATGGACTTCCATTTGGCTGTGCTGTCGAGTGACATGCGTTGTTTTGGGAGAGTGGAAGTAATTGCTCGGCAGAGAGGAGGGGAACTTCAGGCGCTCTAGAGGATGACTTCAAGTATTCAGACCAGGGCACTGACGACTTTGCGGGTTCATATTTGGGTGCAGCAGGGTCAGGCTCGAGTTCGACTTCCAGAAACTCCGGTGCCAGGACTTCTGCTAGCAGTTGCTCTTGGGTGGCGGTGGCGTTGGGAATGGTACTTGACACAGTTTGAGCGAAGAGGCCCATGGGTTCATGATGCTCCCAATTATCCTGCATAGTCCCTTGAAAATTCCAAGGTCTTTCCGCTATACCTCCTAGATGTACGCTGGTGTTGTGGAGTGCTTGTTCTGGGAAGTGTTCCTCATAAGTGCTGGGCAGGTCGTCACGTGCGGATGATAGTGCGAATACACCGTCCAATGAAGTTTTCCTCCGTTTACTGGCATGTCCAGGCAACGAAATGGAGGATTGTAGCGCGCCTTGAGAATTGCTTGTAGCAGATGGATCTGCTGCTGGAACCGGACCGGACGGATTGCTTTGGCCTTGACGGTCAGACGATTCGTCTTGGAATTGTTCGCGATGAGCAGCGACAATGGCACGCTTTAGAGACTCTGCAATCGGTCAGTGGAGACAATAGCACGCCAGATAACGTAGCAATGTACCGGTTGAGCCAGTTCCTTTCTCACCCAGCGTAGGGGAGGTGTTTTTGCTTGTGCCGTTTGGTGGCTCCTCACTCACCGGTGCGGCAACTTGGGCAACTTCGAGCTCGAGGTCGTCTTCATCTTCGGAATCTTGTATGATCCTCATGGCGTTTCCGCATCGCAACGCGCGTTGTCGAGCACGATTGCCGGTGATGAACTTTGGCGTATGACGCGAGTCGGGCTTAGCGCTAACGCGTCGAAGCGTGACCTCTTGTTGAGGTAAGTGCGCCCATCGACTGTCCTCCAATTGCGATCTCTGCTACCGACCATCACTTGCGCACCACTTTGAGACTTCGAGATGGACAAATTCCTGCCGAGCGCAAGCGATCGATCACGCAGCGGAACGCCTGGGAACGGGCGATTCACAGCGCAGGCCGAAACTGCCGAGGACTTGCTAAAGTCGCAAACTGTCGGCCTAGTACACCTGGATGACTTTCGCAAAAGACGCGCCGAAGCGCTGGAGCAGAAGGAGCGCGGTAGCTCAGGTGCGAGCACACCGCAAGACGGGTACGTATTGTAGTACGCAGACTACATCATGAAGCTAATTTGCAAAGTACAGGGCAACTACGCCGGTACCCTCGTTTAAGAAGAAGCGCAAAGTAGCTGCAAAGGGCAAACTTTCATTCGGCATCGACGCAGATGAGGAAGCAAACTCGAGCACTTCCACAGTCCCCACACCCCGTGGCGGCACGCCCATTGATACATCTGCTGTGAACTCGGAAAATGAGGGCAAGATATCGAAGAGAAAGAAACTTGGGGCCAACACGAGCATAGGCTTGAAACCACGGGTCATGACGAAGACGGCGTTGCAGCGCGAGGCACAGCAAGCGGATGTGGCGCGCCAGGACTTTTTGGCCATGCGCGAGGCGGTCAAAGCGACCGAAGTGGTAATACCATATGTCTTTTACGACGGAACGAACATCCCAGGCGGCCGTTGCAGAGTGAAAAAGGGAGATCATATCTGGTTGTTTCTCGATAGAGCGCGAAAAGCTGGCGCTGAGCTTGGAGTGGGTGGCGATAAGAGCAGGCGGGACTGGGCCCGAATCAACGTTGACGACCTAATGCTTGTGAGGGGTGAGGTTATCATACCGCCAGTATGTGCATGCCATTCCTTTTGTGGATTCGCTCGAGACTGACCTAAACTCAGCACTACGACTTATACCATTTCCTGTTCAACAAAGTTGCGGGGTTTAATGGGCCCATCTTCGAGTATTCGGCGCAACCAACGAAAGCGACACCCGTGGCAGGCCCCGAACCCGATCCTGCCACTTTCAATCCTCTAGAGAGACCAGGTCAGAATAAGGACAAGACCTCTGCGATTCCGGACGAAGAACTGGAAGGCTACAGCGAGGATCCAGCTCTGACCAAGGTTGTGGATCGAAGGTGGTACGAGAGGAACAAGCACATCTTCCCCGCCAGTGTCTGGGAGGAATACAAACCCGAAAAAGATCTGTCCAAGGTACAACGAAAAGACACCGAGGGCAACGCATTTTTCTTCTCTTGATTCCTGCACGACTGTTGGAGCGCTCCAACGTTACTTGCAACTTGTCCTACTTGTACAAATAATGCTGCACAAACATGGCTACACTGCTGGAGAATTATGAAGGATACGGGAATAGCACTCGACTAGCGTACTTGGTGACATGTCAAGCGGTGTGAAGGTGCCTTAGAGCAGATGCACCCATGGTGGGGCTTGCAGGAAAGTAATGTGTCGCGTGAGCAGCTGCCGCATCTGGGCTCATCGTGAGATCCACGTAGTCAAGACCCTGCAGTAAAAATGCGTCCAGTGTCTACGCCATGAAAACCATCACCACTAGGATCTGGTCACTGTGAAGCACAAACTACGACAAAGCGATGCAACACACCGTGGCTGCATGAGCACACCTGGGAAAGTAGGCGAAGGTATGCCGACTCAAGTGACGGAAACGAAGTGGGTTCGGGCGTGCAGCTCTGACGCAACGGTAGGCGGTTAGACAGAGAATTTGCCAAGGCGGTCTACAAAGAATTCATAAACTCCGTGTTTGCCGTTCGGTCGCACACGGGTACACAAAATTCCTTGTACATCACATTGTCGTCCTTTTATTCTGGTCTTTCGCCTTCCCCCCGGGCGCTGCCCCAGACACGTGCGCAACGGCTATCGCTATCGCTAGGTATCGTACGCGGCGCCGCTTTGGTCATTGGTGCGCACCACCCACCACTTCACATCCACCTCCGCCGCAAGATATATATTCACAGCCAGGCTTTCCTTAGAGACAGCTCGGTAGCGCCAAGCGTCGCTGTGCTAAGAGCAGCTCACAAAGATGCAGCGTGTCTCCTCCTCCCGCCGGCCAATGAGCTGTCGCGGATAGCCTCGTGTTCTGCATCCGCGTCGCGAATAGCTACGCACCGACTCACCAGAATGCAGGGACTTGGTACATGTTCACCTTGATATCGCAATCAACCACGGCTCGCTTTGCTTTTCCTACGTCTTCACCACCTCAACTGTGAAGTAGCGACTCTCCTGGGCCCTGTTGCCCCTGAAAGCGGTCCACTCCTACCACAACTTGCTACACCATCAACCAAAGATGAAGTTTGGGCATAGCCTGTCCCGGAATCAAGTCCCCGAATGGGCCTCCTCTTACATCGATTACAAGCGCCTCAAGAAGCTCATCAAGACAGCCGTCGAATCCGTCAAAAGTGGCGAAGACCCTGATCTTGCAGGCAAGTTCTTATCGATATCATGTGAGATCTTGGAAGCTTACAAAGCGCACAGAATTCTTCTTCTCCCTGGACCGCAATTTGGAAGATGTTGATGGTTTCTATAACAAGAAATATGCTGAGTACGCCCGTCGCCTGAAGCTCCTCCATGGCCGTTATGGCCGCGCTGCTCAAGTGCCTGAGGGCATTGACAGGGACGAGAAGGAGGATCTAATGGGTGCGCTCCTTGAGGTACGCAGCGCGCTACGCAATCTCCAGTGGTATGGCGAGGTCAACAGGAGAGGCTTCATCAAGATCACAAAGAAGCTGGACAAGAAGATTCCAGGGGTGTCGACACAGCAACGATACCTACAGTCAAAAGTGTATCCAAAAGCGTTTGCGCACAATATCCCCTTGGGCCAGGATTTGAAAGCTATCAATGACTGGCTTTCTGGACTAAGCGAAGTGAAAACCTTCGATGATACCGGCTCTTCGCATTCAGCAGCTTCCCTCGGCAGGATTCCGGGAGCATCGCTGAACCTTCCATCGAGCCTCTTGGATGGTGTTGATCAGGCTATTCGGGCCGATGATGCGGACGAGCTCTCGCGCCTGGTATCAGATATGTCGACCAAGCATGACCTTGCCGCTATTGCTACTTCTGTTCAGCAGACCCTACTGAACTTCCTTCAACGTGCTATATCGTGTCGCTCCAGGCTCTGCATAGTCGCTTTGCTACCGCATCTTACTTCTTTGGAAGAAACCGACGATATCAACAAACGCAATTGCATCCACCGTCTCGTTATCACCATCGGGCGTGCAAGGACTGGCGAGACTCAAGGCTCTGAGGGTCAAATTTTGCCAGCTTCCACTGAACCAAATTTCATCACCCCGGCGGCTGCTCCGAATCGGCTGCCTCTTTTCGGGGGCACAACCGAGAACGAATCCAATGGGCTTTTGAGTGATACGCATGAACCCGTACAGCTTCTCGACTATCTTGTCAGCCATTTGCAGCCGTCGCAGCGAAGCTCTTTACGATCACGGGACACGTTCGGACGTCTGCCACTTCATTACGCTGCTCAATACGGGTTTGTGGCCGTCCTCCAGACTATCATCAAGCACATGCGAGCTTGGAATCAATTCGACATCAGCGCAGGCATCGATTCTCCAGCCTGGCAAGATACAGAAGGCTACGCACCCATTCACCTTGCTGTTATTGGCGGCCATCCACTCGCCACTCAGACTTTATTGGAAGCTGGTGCTACCGCAAATCCTGCAACCACCGCAATACCTAATTCAGGTGCAATGCTGGCTGTAGCTACACAATCAAACTTCGTAAGGATTGTCAAACTTCTAGTAGATGCGGGTGTGGATGTCAACTTCCGGAGCGAGCAAGGCGAAACTGCTCTACATGTTGCTGCGCGTTTTGGCCATGACGAAAGCGCCAAAGCTTTGCTTGCAGGTTCGGCGCTGCACAAGGCCGAAGTGGACATTCCCGAGAAGACCTTCGGATGGACACCGCTTTTTATCGCCTGTGTCGACGGCCACGTCTCCATGGTACGGCTTCTTGTTGCGCATGGCGCCAATGTCGATCGCGCAGATAGCGACGGATGGACGGCGCGTGAGCACGCTGCTCTTCGTGGGCACATGGACATCATCGAAGAGTTGGAGCGTATTGCTCCTGCTAAGATAGGAAATGCGCAAGTCCTAGCTCCCCCGACGCAAGTGACTTCTCTTGAAGAACGCAGGTCGAAGAATCTAAGTAAGGAAAGCTCGTATCAACAAAAGTCGTCTATCGAATCTTTGAAATCTTTCGGTCATCGATATCTCACTGATCAAACCATGATCCTAGTCAGCCTAGGTACGATGGATCCTCGCAAAGATGTCCCAGCGGTGAAACTGGATGACATTCCAATCTCGGACGCGCACGCCACACAGCTAGACACAGCTCTTTCAGTCGTTGTATCAGCCTCGGGCGCAGAGGGAGAACCTACAGTTGCCGACCTTCCAGTCCAGGAAAACATTAGCACGGAGCCAATCACATTTAAGACCAAGGACATCTCCAAAGTCAAGATCCTTTTCGATATCGTACCGACCTATGCTGGATCGAACGACCGCATCGTCGGGCGCGGGGTCGCTCTTCTGTCCACGTTCAAGACTATCCTTGGTTCGAAGCGAATCCCTTTGCAGGGAGACCTCAGCGTCCCTATTGTTGCCGCGAGCACTATGGACGTCATTGGTTCAGTCAACTTCAATTTCATCGTCATCACGCCCTTTTCCCACCCGAATCTATCTATCACGGAGCAGCATACATATTGGAAGACCGTAGAATCCACTATGGTTATTGGACATAGAGGCCTTGGAAAGAACACCGATCATCGAGACTCCCTTCAACTCGGGGAAAACACCATCTCATCTTTCATCGCAGCGGCCAACCTTGGCGCGGAGTACGTCGAATTCGACGTCCAGCTGACGAAGGATCATGTGCCCGTAATATACCACGACTTTCTCGTGAGCGAGACTGGAATCGACGCGCCGGTTCACACCTTGACCTATGATCAATTCATGCATCTCGGGAGGCGCCAGGCGCCGCAAGAATCCAGTCATGGCTCCCCAGAACGCGGCGACACATCGAACGCCACCACAAGCCGAGGAGCTCCTCAATTACCAAGGCGGTTACGTTCCTATTCCGTGGATCACGGGCGGCAGATGAAGATGCATGCGTATCACGAAGCACAGCATGTCGAGCGAATAAAGCATACGCGCGACTATAAAGATAAGGGCTTCAAAGGCAATCTGCGGGGACATTCTATCCAGGAACCATTCACCACTTTGGAGGAGATGTTCGCCAAGCTACCCGAGAGTGCCGGGTTCAACATTGAAATGAAGTACCCCATGCTCTACGAGTCCGAGGAGCAAGAGATGGACTCATACGCCGTCGAGCTCAACTCGTTCGTCGACACGGTGTTGCGCATGGTGTATGACAAGATGGGCAACCGCAATATTCTCTTTTCATCCTTCAACCCTGACATATGCCTCATGCTGTCGTTCAAGCAGCCCTCCATACCAGTCTTGTTCCTCACCGATGCCGGCACCAGCCCCGTGGGCGACGTCCGCGCAGCGAGCTTGCAGGAAGCCATCCGGTTCGGCAGTCGCTGGAATTTGCTCGGTATCGTAAGCGCGGCGGAGCCCCTCGTCGCATGCCCACGTTTGATCCGGGTGGTCAAGGAGACCGGGCTTGTCTGCGTTAGCTACGGCACGAAGAACAACGAACCGAAGAATGTTCAGGTAAGCTATCTCTTCCCAAACCGCGGACTACCACTAATGGTATTCAGATCCAAAAACAAGAAGGCATTGATGCCGTCATTGTCGACGCCGTCCTCAAGGTCCGTAAGGGTCTTACGGCTCCTGCTGAAGACGTCACGTCCGTCAATGGGTCTGCGACGAGCGGTAATTTGACGGCCTCGACGGATCCTTCGGTCGCCGCCGATAGTGGCGTGAGTACGGCGTCTTCGGACGGTGGTGTAGACGTGACGCAGGCTGTTGCAAACGTCACTGTCTGAGCACACCTTATATTGATGGCCAATGTGGGTTAGGTCTGGATGGATGATCTGAAGCGTTCTGCTGTTTCAACACCGTGAGACACCACGAGACTCGAGGGCGTCTGTACACGTATATGACTGCATAGAGCTGTAAATGTGAAGAGAATTTTCCCGACATTATGTTCCGGTTTCCTTTTTGGCAGCCTCCAGACAGGCACACATGTCATAGATTGTCCTGTGTGTCCTCAACGTCACTAATAGCATAAAACCAGAATCTCCATAGAGGGGCATTCCGCCCATGATCATTGATTGAGTAGTATACCTGTTCATCAAGTCCATCCCGGACCTGGTATCATAATCGAAAAGCCGCTCGCGTGAACCTAAACGCCATTTTCATCAAAGGAGCCTCGAGTCATACTCCGACACCCTAACGCACGACCCTCAAGAGGTGGAAACCACCGCAAACGCCACACTTGATAGAGAACTCTTTGACCTCGTGCTTCATAACGTTGTCAGTGTTGGCCTTGACGCGCGGCGGATCGCTGATGGTGTAATTGTTGTTGTCGAGCTTGGATTTGTCGAACGGCATCTCGTAATCCTCCTCGAGCATCTTGAGAATGCAGCACGGGTGGTGCGGGGCCATTCCATGCGCCTGGCGATGCACAGCTTGCTGGTGGACGAAGATGTCGCGGATGCGGACATCTTCAGCAATCTTAGCCTTGATGCCATCGAGGAAGGCCTCTTTGAGGGCATTGCAGAACTCCTTGGCGAACTCCATGCTGGCCTCGCAGGTGACGTGATCAAGCCTCTGGATCAGGCGGTTGGGCACAAGGGTCCAATTGGCGCGATAAAGGGGCTTGAAGCGCTCATTGTCGGTGTCTGTTTCGAGGTCAGAACGTTCCATCGAAGTACTCCAAACCAAAAGACTTACCGATGAATTCAGAAATATCGATGATGATTTTGCGCTTGATAGCGAGGCGGTGGGTGATGTTCTGACCGAACACCTCCTGGACCACATGATCGACGACATGGGCAACCTCCCTGCCATGCATGATGTCCTCACTGTTTGTGAACTGGTGGGAAACTTCGGCGGCCTGCTTAAGCTGTGTAAGCATGGTGTTGGTGATTGACTTCACCGAACACTCGATCAGGAGCTTGGTGTCAGGATGGAGACCCTGCTCAGACGTGAGCCTCGCTGCCTCCTCCGACGTCATGTACGGCGAGGTCATCTCCGAATCCCACTTGAACTCAGCCTCTGAAGCGGTGTCAGAGAAGACTGAGTTCTGCATGTTGGCGGACATGTTATCGGACATTTCGGAGTTGATTTTGAAGTAGTAGACTGCTAAACTTGACGACGGCAAAGCCAAGCGGTGCAGCAACGAGTCAAGAACAAGTTTAGTACGCTGAGTGACGGCCACTCAATGTACAGACCACAGTTGCGGCGAATCTGAGTCTGACGGAAACCCAAGATTTGAACCTTTGCTGAAGTTGAGGTGCAAGTGGTGAGCAGATTAGAGCCAAACACGACGTTGTTTTTATTGACCATTGCCGTACCTGCCTTTCACGAGGCTAGGCAGAAGCTCGCACGATCCCCTGATAAACAATCTGCTCAGGCAACCGAACCGTTTGTTGCGCGGTGAAAGATGGGGTTGCGGGAGTGAGCACGTGCCGATGATATGCGCCTCTTCCTCTGATGAACTGAAAACAACTTCAACATCGCAACCTAAGAAGTTGACAATAGTGCTCCATAAGAGCTCGAGTAGTAGATAGGTAGCGGTGCGCCAGGAACAGCTCGGCTGGTTCAGCTGAACATCCAAAGGAGTGAACGCGACCCATGCGTAAGAAAGTGGGGCCAGATTCTGCTTTATTTCTACTGCAGGTTAGAGAGAAGAATCGTAAGCTGGGGCAATGGCAGTACACAGATGCTGCAAGAGAAATGCGATAGTCTCGAAAACGCTCATCGCGGCGATGTGGGTTCGCTTCCGCAGGCAGGCTCTTTCTCTCCTGACAGCACGCCGAATTGGGATCCAACAAAGTCGAGATAGTGGACACATCAGCCTGATTATTCCCAAGCTCGTCCCTTCAGTCGTTCGGCATCCTAACTTTGTACGATGATGCACTGTCGTCTCGGTAGCGGGCTGATGAATTCGAAGCGTGCTGCGTGTCCGGTGTGCCCAATGTAGGCGGATCAGCGGCGTTCGGAGCGTGATATCATAGGGAGTCAGAGGAAACTAACATTATTTCAGCCGCGGGAGATATGTTACCTTTTACCAGGTGAGGGACCAAGTGTCGTGGGAAAGATGAAGAATGCAGGAACGTCGGGCGGTGTGGAAGCCCGGCATCTTTCCCAGAAAGTACATAGCTCGAGACCAATGACAAATGCAGGCAGGGGCGATAACGCCTTCCACAGCTCTTATACAAACAGACTCGACGTACAATCGGACATATGGAATAGCACTAGCATTACGACTATAGAATTAGCTACCCAATGTTAAGGAAACCCAATATGATAATGCAAGTTTGTCTACAAACAGCCGTCCCCTTAGAAGTTACATATCATCGTCATATCATTCTTGAGACATCCACATCTCAAGGCGGCTTTCTCACAAGCATCTTGGACCGGATTCACCCATCTCCTCATACTAGAGACTGATTCATAGCCCTGCAACAGCGAGACCAAGGTTCTTCAAGCACAGTACCGAGACGGCTGCCCTGAGGTTGGCCACGTTACCTGGAAGAGACAAGATGTTGTCAGTCAAAGCAGTAATGGTCGTGATAAGATTCGACGGGTCAGTACTGGCAGGGAGCGTCCTGATGAAAGCAAGGTCGCTTGCGGAGATGCTAGAAGCAGCATTCGAGAGAGCAGCGAGGTTGGTAAGGTCAGCAAGCGTGCCAAACTTGGTGGGGTTGATGGAAGCAAGGAGCTGGAGACAACCAAAGGTAGGGACGGAGTCCTGGACGACGGGAAGCTTGAACAGGAAGTTGGGGACTATGCCGTTGAGCACGCTGAGGATGTTGCCGGTAACGCTGCCGAGACCCTTGCCTCCGGGCACAGCAATGTTCTTAGCGATCGAGCCGACGAGGAAGGAAAGATCGGGAGAGACACCTGATACGTTGTTAGCTATGTAACGCGACGAGTGCGAATACGTACCTGGGATACCGCTCAAGGGCAGGCCGCCAACCCCAACGCCGGAAAGACCGGACGAGAGCGAAGGAAGGGAGAGCTGACGCTTCTCATGATGTGTGAGTTGGCGCCTCTCGATCTCGAATGCGTCTGCCAACTCGGGGAGGTCACGCTTGACGAGAGCACTGGCACCGCCGAGACCACCGAAGAGCGACAGAGGATCCTTCTTCAAGAGACTAAGCAGAGTGGCAATGATGGATATGGAAAGTCCACCAACAGGGTCGGATCCGGGCACCTAGGTGGTCAATTAGCAGCCATTGCAAAAGATAAATGGGAGACTTACACCTTGGTCGAGGGGATACGGGCCAGGCAGAACGCCGTTGACAAGACCGTTGGCGGTGTTAACAACACCCTGGACAGCACCGCCAACGACGGGAACACTACCAGCGACTCCAGCGACAGTACCGAGAGCACCCCCTACAGTGCTGCCTACAGCACCCAGAGGGCTACCAGAGGTTAGACCACCGACGGCGCCTGCAACTGGGGCAACGGCACCTCCTACGACGGGCACTACAACTGTTAGAACGAGATCGACAGGGTTTAGCTCAACACGCCTATGTCAAGGGTGATGACGAATGCAAGATCTCACTTACAGCTTCCTACGGTGTTGGCGACTGTTCCAGCCACACCACCGACAGCGCCCAAGGGGCTGCTTCCTCCAGTAAGACCACCAGTAAGACCACTGACAGCGCCCAAGGGGCTGCTAACCCCAGTAAGACCGCTGGTAACACCACCGACAACGGGGAGGCTGCCCGTAAGTCCACCGACAGCGGCCAAGGGGCTGCTTCCTCCAGTAAGAACACCAGTAAGACCGCCGACTGCAGGTAGACCACTAGTGGCACCACTGAGTGTGCCCGTTACGGTGCCGAGAGGATTGCCGCTGGTGAGGCCTGAGGTAAGACCACCGACCAAAGGAAGACTACCCGTGGTTCCACCAACAGTGCTGGCCACGGTACCAAGAGGCGACGATCCGCCAGTCAAGCCACTCGTCAAACCACCAAGACCGCCAGTCAAGCCGCCAGTCAAGCCGCCCGTCAAACCACCAAGGAGAGGAAGACCCGCAGCGGGGGTCGCGGTGGCCGAGGACGAAGGAGCAGCCTGTCGCCTCTGCAGAGTGGGAAGAGCGACAACAGCAGGGAGAGTGGTGTTGACGACGGGCACAACCGGGACAGCTGGGACTGGGACGGTAGTGCTTGTGAGATCAAGACCGGGAATCTTAGCAGCCGACGCGCCCTTCCAAAGGAGGTTGAGAATATTTGAAAGTACAATCTTGCCGACCTTGACATAAGAGTCGACCGAGTCGTCTGTAGTAGCAAGGGGAACAGCTGGCACCGCAGGAACTGCAGAAACAATGGCTGGTAGAGGGAGGTCTGGCAGAGGAATCTTAGGCAAACCAGTTCCCAGTGGAGGAAGGGTGTCCACCACAGGAAGCTTGGGCAGAATTGTGCTGAGGTTGGGAATAGCGAGGGGAACTGGTGGCATACCAACGGGTGGGGGCAGCGGAAGAGGCAGACCTATAGTGGAAATGTACGTTAGTACCTGTAGGGATCTCCAGAAAGAAGACACATATTGGTGTGAGATCGGCCAAAATGTGGGGAGATATGACGATTTCTAGGTTTTGTGAAGAAAGACAGGATTGTGGCTTAGAAATAACACTTACCAGGTATAGGAAGACCGGGAATGGGTGGGAGACCGGGAAGAGATGGAAGGCCAACAGGCGGAGGGGCGGGGACAACGGGAAGAGGTGGAAGGCTAACAGCTGGAGGAACAGAGACTCCGGGAAGAGGGAAGGCTGGAACAGGTGCAACGCCGGGTAGTACGGGCAGTACGGGTTTCGCAATCGCAAGACCTGCTGTAGCAGCAGCTTGGGCAGAGACAGGACCAGCAGCTATTTCACAATGAGCCCCATGTCTTCAAACGGAGCGAATGAACGTACAAACACGGGTAGCCGTACCTGTGGCAACGACGACTGGAACGAGGGCTGGGACCTGGGGAAGAGCTGCCGCGTCAACGGCCTCGCACCAGGCCAAGATGGCCGTGGCGATCATCATATTCATCTTCATGATGGCGTGAAGTCGAGTCAACCGACTAACGAGTGGAAAATGAAACCTGTGAAGGATCTAATAACCCTAGCGAAGGACTGCCCAACGATAAAACCAGCAGATGGGATCGTTTTTAAGTACCACCAATTGTAAGGACTGCAGTAAAGATGACGACACTTTACGTTTGTCTGGACGCGTCGCGGACCTGAAGCATTTTTTCCTGAGGGGTTACTGGACGTAAGGATTCTCTGCATTCCATGGCGCTATTACTGTGATGCCAAGACGATGGCATAGCTAAAGTGATACGAACGGTAAGAGCACCTCGCGAAAAGAGTCTGCCTAATTCCGTCAAAGATTGGAAGTTTTACAACCTGGAGAATGCCGGGCTGGAAAGGACCAATGGTACGACCCCCGGTCATAAAAAGGAGGCGTCTCGCGATGCTACCGCTGACGTTTTATCGAGAACGTTCCTTTGGAGTATAATTTGTAGGACAATGGGTCCTTTCT
This sequence comes from Paraconiothyrium sp. Pb-2020, assembly GCA_022419385.1. Classification (NCBI taxonomy): domain Eukaryota; kingdom Fungi; phylum Ascomycota; class Dothideomycetes; order Pleosporales; family Didymosphaeriaceae; genus Paraconiothyrium; species Paraconiothyrium sp. Pb-2020. The sequence continues at coordinate 3,868,343 of JAJUBI010000006.1, forward strand.
TAGACATAACTCGTGATATCCGGTACTCTGGGCCGCTCTCCCGCAACATGTTCCCGGCGTGGACGGCCAATGACAGCCGTCGCGCGACACACAGGAATGTGGGCACCCTCGCAATATCGTGATGTTGGCAGAAGGTGTCATCGTGAAATATTTTGAACATCCAGTGAAAGCGGTGCGTCTTGGGATGTCATGGTTTCTGTTAGTCAACCGTTCCTGTGCTCAGTGAGCTTTGAGTCCTGGCGGGATTTTGGAATGCGAAGGACTACAACGCAGGAGTCTGCGCTGAGATGGTGTGCATCATCGGGATGATCACGAGATAGCACCAGTTCGATCTCCCCTAGGAGCGAATCCTCTTCCACCTCTAACTGTTGCCTGGGGCCCACGAGGCTCACGAATTGGCTTCTCCTGATTATTGGGTGTGCTCGGTCGGCTTGTGCTTGCATCTTTCTTCTGGACAAAGACGGACCCTGGCTTAGGAGAGTAGGCCGGCTCGAATAGCTGTCGTGAAGCCGAGGGCCTGGCCGGGGACTGCTCGTTGCTCGAGCGCGGTTGGCTGTCGCGTCCGCCCCGACCTCTGCCTTTCCCTGCTCGCCTTGGTGAGGCTCCGCGGGACTCGTCCGAGTTGGCGGGAGTGCCGAATAACTTCTCACGGGCCTCAGCATACCTCCGCTCTTTCTCCGCTCGCTCCTTTTGGGCACGAGCCTTGCGCTCTTCGAATTCGGCCTCGCTCTTCTTCCGCCTCTCCTCCTCGCTGTCGTCACCATCCAAGCTAAGTCCAGCCAGGCCGGCAGGGGGTTTCGGTTTGCGGGCAAGTAGCGTTACAGCGGGCTTAAATGTCGACTGTACGGGTACTTTGTTGCGGGCGTCGAGAAAAAGCATGGGCTCAGGGTTCTCTCTGTCAGATACATTATCAGTGCTTTATTCATTTTAGCGCGATGGCTACATACGCTGAATCCCACAGCATGCGCTGTTGCTCGGCATGCTGTGCTCTACGCTCTCTCTGTGATAATTTGACTTTGGGGACCGGGTCGTTCTTCTGCTCCGCATCTACTTGTTTCTACACGTTGTTAGCTACGTGCGCGCCAGAGGCCCCTATCTCCATAATCGTACATCAGCGAGGGACTCCCAGTCATCGTCCCACGCGTCAGCCAATGCGCTCTGCTTGGGCGGCATTTTCGTGATCTCAGTCGCGTTCAGATGTAGAGGGTCAAGGGACCAATTTCAAAAGCGTTCGACTGTACGTGGGATTATGTATGCTATAGTAAGCCGGTAATAGAAAGCTCCCCGAGCTTGTACGTTGCATACAGGAGTTACAACGTGCTGTGCGGAATATAAAGTCGAAGAGGGGCACGGAAGTCGACATTAGCTGCAGGGCCGGGAGCTTCTCGCTTCTACCCGGAGCTAACGCGCCCAAGCTCGGCGCTGCCATCGTTCACTGCTGCCTCACCCAAGGTACACTGTTTGTTTGCGCCAGAGCCAGCGTCTCCTACCAGAGCAGAGCAACTAGCAAGGCGGCACATACTGAGATTGAAATTGTCAATATGTCAGGTAAACCCAAGCTCCACCCAGCCTTCACCGTCACATACCTCCCCTCATGAGCTCTCGCGTGCCCCACGGGCGGCTTGGATACTCGTATCTAACACCGCCTTACTATCACACAGATGTAGAGGGCGACTCGACGATGCACTCGTCGCCCTTGCTTGATGCTGCCGACGACGACATCTTCCCCGGCGAAGGACCCTCAACCCCGCGTAACGCCGCCAGCTTCGCCCTGGGCCCCGCCTCCGAACTGTCACCGCCCAACTCGCAAGGCCGCCTCCCCAAGGAGAGCCTGTCTTCGCTCGCTGGTGGTGCGACTACTCCCTCGATGATCAATGCCAACGGCAAGCGTGCTCACCCGTCTTCAGTTGCGACCGCCGCTCCCCAAGGCGCTGGCGACAAGAAGTTGGGCCCCGTGCAGACGGATTCTGTTACTGGATATCGATGGTCGAGTGCGGAGGATGCGCCGGGATATGAGTGGAAGAGCAGTCGCGCGAGGGACGATGAGGCGAAGGCTTTGGACGCCGTTGTGGATAAGGGATCTATGATCAAGAGTAAGGCATTATGACCGAACTGTCTTGCGTTATTGCTAATATGTCTAGCTCGTTACGGCGACCCTTTGAAACCCGAGGTACCCATGACGCTCAAGCGTTGAGTGGAACACAGATTGCGCGCACACGACACGATTTAAATGCATGATGACGGAATGACCAGAGGAAGCAACCCGCTCTTGAGGTGGGTCAAGATGGCTGAGTAGGAAGTGAGTGGTCGAAGGGTAGCCAGAGGCCTCGTGATCCTGCCGAACACGGGAAATATCACGTAGAGATAAGACGTAGCTACCACATGGAGGCAGGCTTGAAGATAGCCTGCGGGGAGTGATCTCCGAAAATGCAATGCCCGGTAGTCGTCTTCCTCTTGACCCAAACAGTGCCGTCTTTAGTTGTGGGATATTGGGGCCCGTAGTAAACGCCAGCAAACGCCAGCCCATGCATCCTTTCGTGTTCTAGTCGCTCTCGTTTCCATCCGCCATCTCATCATCCGACTCCTCTTTCTCCCTCTCTTCTAGCAAGTCCTCGGTGGGCTCCTCTTCGGGCGCATCCTCTTCTACTTCATCATCTTCCACCTCCTCATCTTCCTGTTCCACGTCCACCGTCTCATCCACATCCTCGTCATCTGACCCCGCCTGCTCGGCGCCGTCCGACCTTCTGGCTCGCTTCGCAGGCGGCGAATCGTCTTCCTCCGCCCCGTTCGTAGGTTTATCCTTCGCGGCCTTCTTCTCCTCGCGCACCTTCTTACGGTACGTATTTCGCTTGTCGGCCTGTATCGAGGTGAACTTGTGGACTTCGGCCTCGACTCGTTGGAGCATGAAGTCGAATTCTAGCTCTTGCAGGGCATCGAACACGTCTTTGGGCATAACGGTCTTCTTGCCGCTGCGTGCGGCATGCTCGGCGGCGCTATAAACCGTGTCAGTCCGTGATCATATTTCTGAGGTTCGAGGACCTGGTCGCATACGTCGATGTGAGGTAGTTGACGAAGACGGTTGCGCCCTTGGACATGGCGAGCAGCGCATCTTTCTGTATCTGTGTGTTCGGCGGGAGCACGCCCTTAGCGAGGCGCTGCACGATAGATTTTGGGAGGTTGAGGTCCTGCAGCGCATGCTTAGTATTTTTGCGAGCCTGGAAGAGAGAGCGCATACTTCTACGCTGAGGCCTTCGTCTTCGTCTTTTGCTGCTTTGGCGGGAGGTTTGGGAGAATCTTCTGCGGCAGCCGTCGAAACATTGCTCTTTCTTGGAGGCATTGTGGTGAGAAGAGCCAGGTAGAATATGGTCTTGCGATAACCCTCGGAAGAGACGAGACTCTCCGCAGATCTACAGTAGGCTACTTTACGCGTGAGCGCGTCGTGCAATGGCCTTGGCGAATTCGCGTCACCATTCCAGCACGTGCACCTACATCTCCGCTTCTATGAAGATCGCACTTTATCCCAGGCTTCAATTACTATGCGCATTTCTCGTCTGATGCTCGACCATCATGTCGTTTAGTCCCCACCAGCTACCGATTGGCCGCCTTTCAATGGCTCCTCCCCGGGCAGCACTTCTGGAAATAGCCTCGTCACATACACAACCTCACCCGACTCTCGCCTATACAGTGCAATCGGGGTGGCATTGTCGTTCAGTTCCCCTCTTTTGAATGGACCGCTTCATGCGTACCTACATGCCTGGCGCTTCGCGAGTGGCTTGGCCCGAGACGTCTGCATTGGGTTCACAAGTGCCCCCACCCTCGATAGTATCCCGCCCGCACACCATATGCGCGCTCATATGGGGCTATGGGGCTATGGCTCTGTCCTGTAATCGACCCAAAACCTCGGGTCGGTTGTAGACATCAGGTATCTACAGCGACGGAACCGCAAAAGGTACAATGGCTCTCTTCGTGAGGCATCTGTGTCCGCTACCTACCCTCAGAGGGTCGTCAGCTGTGGCAGATCCAGACCCAGGGCCAAGAGGTCACCCGCTTCTTGGCTGCAGCGTGCTCAGTAGCTGTGAGGTACAGTCGAGATAAACACAGAAGCTTGAGTTACAACTAGCATACTCATGAGGCATTTCGGACCGGCCCCGGCGCAACTGTCCAGTGGCACCGAAACTACCCGCTGGGGAAACCATGAACGAGCATGTAGGACAGCGCAGCACCTGCGACTGGGTTAAGATGGACGTCCCCGTCACAAGCAGCGCCAGTACCCGCCATTCGTCGTTCACCCTCATGCACATAGGGGGGCGATTTGCCCTTTCCCTCTCCCCTGGGTAACCACGAGGCTGACATGTGTTAACCGTTACGCCTGCTCTCGGGGTCCAGCTTTTACCATTTAATTGCAAGCAAGAGTATCCAGATCGTTGTCCAAGACTCGGGAAGCTTCTCACCTACCTTTTTCTATTGCTTTGCCGTGCGGCCTAAGAGATCCCACGCTCCTTGGCGGGCTGAATGGTCCCGGTAAACGTTCTCCTCAACCGACTATACCGATAAGGGCATCCTACCGCAGAGAACCCCAAGGCTTCGGTTCCGATCCGAGTTACTCATAATTAGGGCTGGACCCTGCATGTGTTCCATACGTGAGAGCACCATGGTACCTGATCTGCGCATTCTCTTGGATGGCGATGCTAGAGTGTATCGTCGTGGAGACAAGGTCACTGGAAGAGTCGTTCTAGGAGTCGAAAATGAGGAAAAAATCATCTCCCTCAGGGCCAGCTTCTTAGGGACATGTACGACTACCACGAACAGGTCGGTTCATACACCTCATCACACTGATGCCGACAACTCGACGCAGAGGTATCAGGAACGAGTTCGACTGTTTCAGTTCGAGCAAGACTTGCTCTCGGGCCCGCTACTCTCAACGAACAAGGAAACTCGGACATTCGACTTCAAGTTCCCTGAATTGACAGCACCAAGGTATTCAAAGTGGCAATACGGGCCGAAGTACCTCAAGGGTCCTCATCCACTACCACCATCTTTCCAAACCCACACGTCGGGTGGCCGGGCAGTCATAACATATTGCCTGCAAGTGATGCTGTCCAGAGGTGGGAATCAAGATTCAGTGACTGAAGAGATATTGCCCTACCATCCAACCCTCGACGACATGCAGTTCGAACCAAAAGCCCATTCACGCGTCCTCTACGCGCAAATCTGGAAGCCTCTCCCAGACCGCCGCACCGCAGTGGACAAAGCCTTTTCAAAGTTATCTCGCCGCATATCTGCAAATAACAGCGGCCCTCGGATCGTCCCTACCCTTTACCATCCCGAGATGATCGCTCCCGGACAGAATATACCACTCTACATCTCCCTTGAGAATACATCTCCCGTGCCTCACCCCCAGACCTCACAATGCATACTGGACTCCCTTACTGTTAAGATAAGCACGCACACGACCTCTAAATGTGGCCAATCCGCCACCTCACCCGAAGACATCGAACTTAAGCGCGTAACCTGTCTTTCCAAATCCAACATGGCCAAACCGCTCCCTTTCAATACCAAATTGAAGCTCGCGCACAACTTCCGCCTCGTGGACGATGCAGAATGCATCCCCAGCTTCAAAACCTACACCATCACCCGCCGCTACGACCTCTCCGTATTCATTGGACTCAAATACGAGGGCCGCGAGTTCACAGTCAGATGTACGACGCTGCTCGAGATACTGCCTCGTGTGCCGCGCGAATTGCTGCCTGACATGCCCGAAGGCGGGGAAGAGGCCGAGCCGTTGCCGTTGTATGTGCCGAGGGAGCCGAGTAGAGAGTTTGCTCCGGAATATGAGAGTATCTTTCAACTAGAGAGAGCGTCTTCGAGCGAGGCGTCGTTGGCTTACACAAGGAGTCGAGGGTCGAGTATGTTGTCTAATATCTCGACGCCTGCGGGTGAGCTTGATGGCATGAGCTTTGAGGAGGTGACAGTGAGGATGCGATGATTGTGGCTTGCAGCATGCCGAAGTGTGTTGATCAACGGCTGTGTCCAGTGCTACTGCCTAGGAAGAACGCCAACGACTGCAAATGAAGTCTAGTCGCCGCTGGTTACGACTCACCACTGCAAACGCAAGAGTGTTTGACAAACTTCGTTTCCGCGCGGTGTCACAGACCCTCGTATTCCTCGCTTGAGTCGCGAGCGCCCTCCACGTGACTGGCTTCCCTTCACCGGTATCCACCACTATGCGACTAGCTCGGACCAAGATGCTCTCACAAACAACGAAAGTGACCAATATCCTATCTGTCTCCTCAAAAGGTGGTTAGGGGTTTCAGCCAAGGTAGACTTCGGAGCTAGATGTAGGCACCGAGGCCACATAGACAAGCGCAAGGAGCCAAGCGAGACTTGACTTGACCGATTGTTGGACTATTGGCGAAGGCCTATATAGATGGATTTGGTAGTACTCAGAGGGTAGAGGCTAGGATGAATATATCTTTCAGATCTTGGATGCACAACTGATCGCCTCATCCAAAGCACCCTTGTACTCCCGGACAAGCAGACAGACCATTGGCCGTAGCATGAGAATCTATCGTCGAGATACGCGTGTAGATTGTGCCTCGCATATGCAACATTCGTGAGAAGGGTACGCACACTCGGTGGGGTTGTCACGTCCGTGGATTGACGGGCTTAGATGGCTATACGTTACTGAAGTGCTAGATTTTGAGACCTGTTGTTGAAGCAAGAGCTTCTAATTAGTGTTCGGCATGAGTAGCCTACACATTGTCTATAGGCAGTTCTAGCCGCTCTGACAATGCATCACTCTTACATCTCACTTTCATCAAGACTTTTTTCATTTATTCAGCGGTCACCTAGCTTCATTGACCTGTTTCTTTTTTATACGTACCGGAATGCAGTCTTGATGCGCCAGCGGCATTTGAAGCCGAAGATTCAGTCCTAAGTCTTGAATATCCAAGCCTTTCGCCCATGAGCCCTGGAGAGACGAGCTCCTGTATCTGGGGCGAGCTATGAAGTGGACTTTCGTTCAGCTACTCTAGCATTCAATCCTACATTGAAAGAGCCTTAAGCAAACCCGATTTGGTACGGTATTTACACCCATAGCTCCTTTCACTGATCCAGCATGCACGTGCGCGCCTGTTCACTGCAGTCGGAGGTTCCGGGCCGATAGCTCGGACCAACCCTTAGCGCCTTGGTCCCTGTGTATAAAAGCCATTGCACCACGCACGTTGCGCGGTTTTGCTCATCGGCTTCAACATGGCTTCCCGTCGAGCGCACGAAGAGGCTCACCCCATTTCAATCCAGAATCAGAGCCAGCAACAGCACCAGAGCTTGTCCCACAATCCGCTCAATGCAGTAGTCCAGCAGTGAGTTTTTTCAGAAAGACAACGCAATAAGGGCAGCTTTGACTTGTAACAGTATCGTCCAGCAGCTTGACCAGGAGGTGGGGAAACTTCACCTCGGCCTGGCGAGCGTTGTAGAGCAATTGAATCAGCTCAAGCATCAACTGGGGCTCCAGCCAGCAGCACCACCACCTCGAAACACCGGGGTGATACTTCCGCGGCCGTATCAAGGTGAATCAACATGCATTCATGTATCAGGTCAACACCAGCTAACACCTACACAGAAGAGTCACTAGACGACATGCTCGGTTTCCTGGAGATCATCGAACGACACCTGAGGCAGCACACAGCCCAGAAATTAGAGATGGAGCGCTTCCCTAATGAAGTCCGCGAAGAGCTACTGTATCACCGCGGCTTAATCGTGTCGACCCGGACTCGGCAAGCCTTCCAGCGGTACGACCAGTACATGTCCGAGTATAACCGTCAATCGCACCATACCACGCTTCCCGATTGCCCACATGAGCACTCTCCGGCTCTTCCAGACCCCGCTGGCAATCCTAATCGGCGTGGCGGCATCACTGCTGGCTCCGCCTCATCTTGAATCAGCGATCTTCCTTCAGTTCAACTGCCGGAGGCATTCTAGTCTAAGCGCATACAGCAGGGCAAGACTGGCGGCCTTTTCTGCGGTCATGGTATGAATTTTCCAGCGACTGCTGAAGCATTGTGGAGTTCGGTGGTGTTTATGGTGGAAAATGGTAGATACCCGGTAATATTGGCCCCTTTAGGTTCTCTTTCGACCGGATTTGGCATTTATTGCCCATACAGGAGACAGCAAAGCATCCTGATCCTTCATCGAATCTTTACTATTTCGTGGTGTCTAAGTGAATTCCTTTTGGACCTCTTTGCATTTGAGCTTTGTTTACTGGACTATCCGCTCATTATCCTTTCTTTGTGGTGCTTGACCTCAAGCGCGGGTTGAAAATGGTTGATCAGGCTCCTTTTCGGGCATGTCGAAGTGGTTCGTATAGTGTCAATATTGTTCGTCTCGACAGTTGCGATCAACGTGAGTGATGAGAACAGCGTTTTGGCTCACTCGGATAGTACGAAGATGTATACTTATAGAAGATAGTTGAAGCTTGATTAGTACATGGGATCTTACAAACTTATGATAATCCTATTTACCGACTCCAGTGTGTCGTAGCGACGCATAGCCTCGGCCAATCATCCGGCAGTCTCATTATGAGGGCCTCGATCCTTGCGAACAGAATCGCTCAAGCCGAGACCTACTGATATATGTTTTGACTGCATAATACAGCGAAGTGTAAATATATTGCTAACGGAGACCCGAGTATTTCGCTGCTTACGTATGGATCAGCGCGTTAGGATATGCCGAGACATATATGTGGCTAGCGGTGTGGAAGGGGCTACTAAACATGGTTAGACGATGAGGATTATACGCACGAGAGAAATGTATTGGCCATATTTGTCCCCATAAGGTGTTCGCTTTCTGGATATGATCAGGATGATGAACTTGGTTCCAGTCTGACAATTTTCGGGAAGAACTAAAGACCGATATGTGGTGCTCAATTTTGTTTACTCCTGTTGTTTTGCTTTCCTCGATCTCGTTTCTGGTCACCACTGATCCACTCAATATATCATCTGCCACCTGAAAATGCACCACCTCCGCGATACACTACTGGGCCCCTTGCCGAAGGGTCCTCCCGAGCTCACCATGTTGGACCACATGACTTTAGATCGGCAAGATGTGTGTGAATGCATCGCTCGAGGAGAATTCGAGGAAGTCCGGGGAGCAGCCTTTTACAATCGAACTTCTATCATCAGCGAACGATACTGCAAAGTAGGGGACGGAGTAGACTCTCTCGAAGGCTACCTACACTCCCTTTGGCACATTTATTACCAGCTCGCTCGACACACATCGCATGAAACGCGTGATCATGATCGCATAGTGCTTGACATTCTCCGAATTCAAGGACTGGGACCACTGGCCAGGCCTGTATCTGGACTATACGGAATCGACATCGCGCGAACAGTTGAAGGCACGCTGTGGAATGACCTCCCCTTCCTGGTCACTGACATGACCGACTTTTGGATCAATAGCTGTGCGTCTATGTCAGGCGTTCAACGGCTCAACTTTGCGACCTTCCTAGCCAAGCTCGCGTCAGCTCGCGTTTGCAAGGACAAGATGTGCCAAATCGCTCTGTTATTATTTCGATGGACCTTTGAGGAAGGTCGAGACCTCCGCACAACGGAGGGACCGGATGAAGAAGATGCACATCGGAGCATTGCCGTTTTAGACATTGCGCATTTATTGCCAGCAGCTTGTGCGTGGATCAAAGAGGCCTGCCACAATATCCTTCAACTCTCGGATGTCTCGTGGAATGATTTTCCAAGCATCATTGGGCAAGGTGGCCGGTTGTTCGTAGAATCAGAGTTTGGAAAGCGATCACCGACTGGATTTACGCCGTGGAGGTGGATGTTTTGGCTCAAGCGTCTCCATGAGGTTCGGGACGAGGCAAAAGAAGCCAATGAGCAACGCCTGGAGGAGTATGCAACCGACGCAATAGACTTGATGGTTTCTAATGTGAAGGAGCGGAACTCTGAAATTCTGAGAGCGTACCAGAATGGTGGGGACCTCTTGCACCAGGATGTACATCTGTTCTGTCTGGGAGAGGATTGAGCAGTTAGACAGTACTTCGCTATCAACGACCTCTTCGTGTTCCCTGTCACATCAATATGATACTGTCCAACACTTCGATCTGAGCATGCTAAACGCTGACAAACGTATTGTGTCCCCAACCTCAACGCAAATGAAGTGGTAGAGACAAGTCATTCACATGCACCTTCGCTTAGAACTTCACCTCGCTTGCACTTGCCATTCCGTACTCCGAAGGGCCAAGCCTGCCTAACCCCACCTTCCCCAACGATCCTAGCCTCCGGTGCCTCAAAGCCCCTCCGTGACGTCAGCTCCTCACCACTTTGCGGTACTCAACATTGACCAAGGCTCTTATCAGTCACGCGCATGGGTGCATAACTCTTTGCATAAATACCTTCTAGCACCTTTGTTCACACCCACATTCAGACATCTCGACTACGAACCATCAACCACGACTTCCCTCCAGAGAACCCTCTTCAAGCGAACCTTCGCAACCAAACCTATACACAACATGCCTCTCGTCGTCCCCGGAATTCAGAGCACGGGAGGACCCCAGATCGAAGAGTGGACGAACAAGTTGATGGGCAAGAAGCTTGGTGATAACCACGACGAGGTCGTACGTTTTCCCTCTCCTTATATCCTAGATATCATCTTCACGTGAAGTTGCTGACCTTCGCTTTCAACAGACGTTCGCCAAGCAGGACCTCCCCCAGGAGCACCGCGTCCTCCAGCCCGACTCCATGAGCACTATGGACCACAAGCCCGACCGCCTCAATGTCCACGTCGACGAGCAGGGCACCGTCAAGAACGTCCGCTACGGTTAAGCGTTCCCCATTACGAGGTACATGACATTATGAGCTTGGAGATGGGCATCCACTGAGCGCTTTCATGGACATTGCATAGCTCTGGAATGGGATAGGCATGCATCACGCTCCCAAGTGCTAGCTTCTTGATGTGTATTGGTAACATAATTGATGTAATGGACCGTGTGGAAGAGATAATAGTCATGTGCATGCTAGCATTTGTGATGTACAGCTGTATATCCCTGGAATCAACATTGATGTTTTGACAATCAGGAACACATTGTTATTGTACTTTTACCCTACTGTGTATGCTCAGAATAGTAGCACGTGCTGATGACCTCACCTAACCATCACTGCGTGTTCTCGATTCGTTGGGTCCTTTGCCTGATTCCTCAGTATATATACAAGCAGTGTTAAACACTATACAACTCTTTTTCCCCGGTATATAGGCGCCATGTCGAATTATCCCAGAACAATGCGCGCCCTCATGCACACGAGGCCTGGCGACCCGGACGTACTGCCCGACACCACGCCTAAAGAAAGATCACATATTCATGCAAGTTAAATGTTGTGGGCTCAATCGCGTTGGACTGCGTTCTCGCGTTCGAGATCCACCCGCTCAAGGAGACTTCACCAGTGACGAGCTCTTCATCGATAAGCCGCGTGCTATACTCGGTGAAGAACGTGTTGGTATTGCTGCCGACAATGGAGGCAGGAGGGTATTCAAAGTTCGCGATACAGTGGTAACATACTTTTACGGTATAGGCAAGGCGTTCGACGGAGCATACGCAGAGTACACACTTGCACTGGCGGACTACGTCTACAAGATTGATACGAAGCTGCCATTCCAGAGTCTTAGTGCCATTCTAGCCACTTTCATGACGGCATGGGGCTCATTGTACCAGCCTCTTCATATTCATAACGGAGACGCACTTCTCATTCATGGAGGAATTTTATCCATGGGAACTGCGGCCATCATACTCGCGAAGCGCGCTGGCTGCCATGTGGCAGCGACCACCCGCCAGATAGCTAAAGCTGACCAACGGAGGCAGACTGGTGCGGATGGTGTGCTCATTGACGGCGGTGACCGGCCCCTGGCTGAGCAATTGAGGAACACACGAATTAGTCGGACTTGATAAGACCTCTGACGCTTCACACGTACAGTACGGGTAGTGTGTGTTACAGGCAGTCTGAAAGAGGTGTGGGCATTGAAGGAATGGGCCCCGGCGAAGATTATTGAAAGCGGGAAGAAGATTATAACCTATCAGTGTCCGACTGATCATTATCACGAAGGCGTAGAGCAAACTTTGAATAGTATATAGCAGCAGTAGAGAATGGATCAATAGGAATGGACAGGTTCGTTGGAAAGACGCTGGAAGGCTTCGAAGGCATCGTTGAGGGGCACAGGCTGATGGAGGCAAATGAGCTCAAAGAAAAGGTGGTCGTAAGACTGTGAGGCATTACGGTTATAAGGACGTGCAGGTTGATCCCCCTGTGATCTCATGTTCATCGATTGAGAGATGTGCTTATCTGGTGATTGGTTCGCATGTCTCTTATGCTTGCGTGAGACAGCCACAGCGCGCGGCTGAGCCCCCAAGCCTCAGCAGCGAAGGATTGGACTCGCCCTCAAAGATCAGTTTAACGATCATGCGGCACTTTGATGACAAGGATATGCTGACTCCACGGTCTTTTGAAGTCAGATCTGAACGAGTCACGCGAAAGTCTGAACAGGCCGCTTATTATCTGTTCAACGTCTTTTAAGTATGCTCTATAAAGCTGAAAATTTCTGCCAGAACTTCTAGAAGCTATCAACCGTTGACATGAAATCGAGCCTGATACAATTGGTGTTAAGCTCCTATACGGAAGCGGCGTCTGCCCACTCGATTGCATCAAGATGTCCAACACTTCCGCTCAGAAACGTCGCATGCGTCAACCGCTACGCTGCAGTACTCTCTTTTCCATTTTCACGCCCAACATCTCTCAACGGGTCAATCAACGCTCTCGATCGTTTCTCCAATACCTCCGTTCCAGCACCGTCCTTCCACTTCATTCGTGACGCAAGCTTTGTCGTCTTTGACGAATCCAGAGGGGTCAAGATACTGGGCCAGTCACCAACTCTTGAAACAATGTTCATTGTCGACAATGTTGTCCATGAAGCTCCAATCTACGTTCCTGAACTGAACGCTATCATTGCGTCTCCCCTGGATCCGAACACTCTGTCTCAGATCATCATTCACTTGGACCCTACACCGCCGAAAATATCGGACTTTACACCAGATCCACCAACTTACGCGGTCAATGGCGGCCGATACTTCAAAGGGACCGTATACTGGGCCGTTGCAGGCGGTTCCGTGATCCTAAACTCCACCAGGATCGAGCAAGCACCCGGCATATACACCCTCGACCCCATCACCCGCAAAACCAAGCCTATCTTAAACAACTACTTCGGCCAGCGCTTCAACAGTCCAGACGATCTCGTCATCGATTCCTCAGGCGACATCTTCTTCACCGACCCATGGTACGGCTCCAAGCTAAACGTGACGCAAGATGCACCCGTCTTACACCAGCAAACATATCGCTTCCGCCCATCTACCGGCGCTGTAGATATCGTGGAAGCTAGCATCGGCATCCCAAACGGTATCGCGCTGTCTCCTGATGAGCGCACTTTGTATATCTCTGATACATCTGTTACTAATTTCACGGACGCGGATCCGAATGTTATACCGCGGTATACATGGGGCGCGACGGCGGGAAAAAGCCTCTACGCTTTTGACACTGTTGATTCGCCTGCTGGGAAGTACCTGATTAACAAGCGGCCGATATGGTATCCCGAAGAGCTTGTGGTGGATGGCCTGCACGTGGCGAGGAATGGGTATTTGGTCGGGGCGTCGGGGTTCGGAGTCGATGTTTTGAGTCAGTGGGGAGAACTACTGGTTAGAGTTCAGACTGATTTCATCGTCAACAACGTGCAGTTTGTGGGGAAGGACTTGTGGCTTTTTGGGCAGGGAAAGATTGCTCGAATCAGATGGAGCTTGGAAGGCTTGAAGGGAGCAAGGAGTTGAAGTTCTTGGCTGGATTGATACATTATGTAATGTTAGTTGGGGGCTGATAGCCCTTTTGCAATGTCTGCGAAGGCCTGAATGCCTTTGCGACCTAATGCAGTCCCTACGCCTACAGCTGTCGCACCCACGGCTTTCATTCTTTTGTACCCCTCGGTATCCTCGACACCACCCACGCCAATAATCTGGATGTGATTGAGCTCGTCGTGCTGGAAGAGCATTCCTTTGATCGTGTAGACGTTACCAAGCGCGAGTGGGTGCAATGGTGCGCCTGCCAATCCCCCAATTCCGGTCCCGTTTGCGGAGTTAAGAACGTGGTGGAAGTACTCATGGGGATCTGGGGAGGACTTTGTAGATTCAGCAATTGGCCGGAGAAGCAGAGAGGAACCGAGCGTGTTGGTCGCTGTTATAAAGGAGATGGGACAGGGAAGATGAGCAGGTTCGGCTTTTGCGGATTCCAACAAAGCGTTAATTAGTGATTGGTATTGATCATGATAAGTGTAAGGCGGTGTCTTGATGCCAATCTATGTTCGCAACGTGGTTAGTATAGCTTATAGTGATCGTGTTTTGTTCTGCATACCGGGACGTGCATTGTGCCGACATGCGTATGCTTTCCTGTTATTACCGGTTCTACCTGCTGCGCAATCTCCTGTTTCAGAGCAACTAAATAACCGAGGAGGGAATCAGAGCTATACGCTGGTGGCGGCTTTCCTGGGATGTTTGGACAAGACAGATTGACCTCCATAGCGAGCGCCATACGGACGTGATGTTGCTGTTCAAGTATTTGCTTGTAGCACGAGACCACCTCTTCTACCGTCCCTGTGATCGAAATGATGAATGGTTTGATTCGATCTGTGCTCGTTTTTCCTCCAGGCAGACGATTCGATATTGTCTTGATGTAGCCAAGGTACTCTTTCAGCGGCAACGGGCTATAACCGAGCGTGTTCAAACTGCCGCTTGCGTCTTCGTTTTCTTGCTTTGTTGGATTTGCGGAGCCAGCTTCAAGTGTAGTTGAGTTGAAGAAAGCGAATTGGTGGATGTTCTCATCATTGGGAAACCCCTCGAGTAACGACGTTCTTGTGGTTACTGCACCAGTATGAGGACAGTCGTAAAGCTCCTGCAGTTGCTCGAGTGTAGAGCACCATGGATTGGCGGAGTTGAGCAATGGTGGTTCGATATGGATTGATCTCAATGGTTTGTCCATCATCCTACGCAATTCAACTTGGAATTCCTAGGCTCGCCCTTTAAATGCCTGCGAGACGATTCGACAATGGCCTGAGTGAGGAAACGTACGGCTTCTCTTGATACAAGGTGGCGTGATACTGGGGATTTTGGATCTAGACTACGAGAGATATGAAGCGATGTAAAGATAGGGTGCCGAAGCTAGATAAGGCTAGATGCTGATACCAATGTGGGGAGCTTCACGTGATTGCGCGCTAACCTTTGGAACCCGAGCCTTCCAGGTCCCTCTTCCGACCTCACTTGCAACAATGGTCAGAACCTTTGTTGCACAACAACACTGCCGCTCGGTATAGATGTAGAATTAAGATACTCTTTGATACAAATCTCGCCGACGACATCAAGATGAAGTATCCTTCCAGAATAGAGAGGTGAACTTCGACGCTGTCAAGTGGGAGGCACCATGTCCGACTTCGAGCCTCCAAAGAAGAAACGGCGCGGTGGGCCACGCAGAAAAACGGGTAAATTCATCGGTACCATGTCGATCGAAACTACTACTAACAACTTCAGGATGGTACGTTAACGAACAGTTTCTACCTAATATGTGCAATGACTCATGCAACCAGCCATACGTGTAAAGCCCGACACAGCCGCTGTGATGAGAAAAAACCGGTCTGCAGCAACTGCGAGCGACTGAATCTAGAATGCAAACAGTCCGACTTCATCGCGCCCTCCTCATGGAACAATACGCCGGCCGCGGAGTCAACTCCTATTCCGGAACCAGAAATGACCATGGATGAGATGCAATTGATTCCGGTCCAAGCCCAAGATTCCTCAGATGACACTCTATTCATGAACTTCGAGCAACCCACTTCTACCTGGGATATCTTCAGAACCAGAATAGACGGCCTAGACCAGGTCTCGGACGAATCGCCGCCAAATGATGTGTTTACGCAGTTGAACCTCGCCGTACCCCGATCGCCGGTGTTGACCTCTTCCTCTTCCATATCTATCGAAGCACCTATATCTCTGACAGCTGAGACTGCTTTTCTTCTGCAAACGTATCTACGAACGGTCGCAAGGTGGATGGATCTCATGTGTCATAATTCCACATACCAACTCATTATCCCCAAACTGACACTTAACTCACCTCTCCTTTTCCACTGCGTCTGTGCCTGTAAGTTTCATGGCTAGTAATTTTAAAAGCTCCGTCTCACTTTCAATCTAGTCACGGCAAAGCACCTCTCCCTCTCCAACCGTCGCAGTACCAATTGGGAACCCACGGCTCGCCATCACTATGGCCTCGCTTTGCATTACCTCATTCAAGCACTGAATACGCCCAATCACCACCACGCTCTGACCGCTACCATTCTACTCTCCAGCTATGAGATCATCGCAGGCATCGCCTCTGAGCACCACCGCCGCCACATCCTCGGTCAGACCATGCTCATCAAGCACCACAACATCAACGCGCAGTCTACTGGGTTGGACAAGGCCAATTTTTGGATCCATGCGCGGCATGAGATTGGATTTGCGCAGACGACAGGGCGGCCATTGATGCTTGACCCGGAGGAGTGGAATGTTCATTGGGAGAAAGGCGAGACGCGAGAAGATGTGCTCGGCAATCAAGTATTATGGATCCTCGCGCGCGTTCTCTGCCTCATTTACGGCGATGAAGGCTCCACACCATCCGGAAAACGCAAGCGCATCGCGATCCTTCAAGAGCTTGAAGAGTGGCGCTCCGGTCTATCCGAACCCTTCATCGGCATTCCTTACGGCGAAGAAGACCCCGAGGGTTTTCGGAAAGTGTACTTCACCGTCACAGCGGCAGCCGCCGCTGCGTTCCTCTACCACGTTACGCATATCCTGCTCTACACTGAGCCCACTTTACAAGACGAGAGCTACAAGCCACTGATACAGGACCAGGCGATGCGACTGACGAACATTGCAATATCGGAATTCCCGGACTCTTTGAGGGTGTTTGCGACGCATGGCCTATTCTTCGCGGCTAAGCATATACAGGGTATAGCCCGTAAAGCACGCATTTGGAACATACTGAACGATGTCGAGGCTGAGCTGGGCTACCATACGCGAAGCATGGTAAAGAGGCTACAGGATCTCGTGGAGCAGGGCTCGTGATCTACCAGTCCTTGATGCTGAACACATTCAGGGACATCGGAGCTTTCAAATCCCTCTACACAATGATTGATTCAGAATCTGTACTAGCAACAGAACAGTTCCTTTGTGCCGCTGTTGATAGATGAGATGGTGTATAATTCTCGGGGTGCCATTTAATTCATCCTACGAAGCGCTTGTCAACCGCCCGCCCAACTCCTTCACAAGCTATCGAACTACACCCTGTGTCTTATGTGGCAACCACTCGTCGAGGTCCTCACTTTCCAGGCTTTCAATAACAACCGAATCTCCTGGTAACCGGCTGTCCTCTCGCCTTGCAGTCCGGTGCGACACTACTGGAAGCGCTGCTGGCGGCTGCAACTTCTCGGCCTGTTCCATGTCTGTGTTCGCTTTCCTAGCCGTCCCATTGAATGTGTCTTCAACAGTGCCCTCTGTCAGTAGTGTATGAAGAGACCTTCTACGCCAGCAAAAACATAGGAAGAAAGCTGCGAATGCAATGAGGAGTGCGCCAAATACAACTCCGAGAGCTATCCCGATCTTCGCGTTGTAGTCAAGGCCCGCATTTTCGAAGGCTTGAGCTGAAGGTTGTGCGGTTGTTGTAGGGGTTTCTGTTGTACGTGATGAGGATGATCGGGATCTGGTTATGGTTTCTGTAATCGTTGGTGGAGTTTCATATACATTAGATGTGAATTTGGATGGCTTTTGTTCATCATTGGGGCTGGTTCTGGAGGACGTGATTTCTGGCACAAGCGACCATCCGTCGAAATTCGAGTCTAGGATAAGATGAGATTGGAACGCTGCATGAGATGATGAAGGGAGCCGCACCTGTGGCTCGAACAGGTACGATTATGGTTGCTGTGGTATCGCCATTTGCAATTACCACGGCGGACATGTCTTATTCAGGCCGCTTGTGAGTATAATTCTGGTCCGTTGAGCATGTGCTCACTTGCGTCAGATTGTGCGTGCGTAAGTCGCGCCACAGCTGCCTAACGAAGTGAAAGGTTAGGTAGGATGTCTCTACTCGCGGATGAAGTTCTACTGGTAGACTATAAAGGCTGTGCTCCTCTCAGGTGCACACAAGTTCGAAGTAAATAGTTGGCACAGCGGCACAGCCAAACACTGCTATCCAAGCAGCCATTCAGTGTCAACGGCCCGGACCCTAGCCACGGAATAGCCACCTCATTCGCCAGTATCTCCGCGTACATGCAATAACTGTGTCAGGTAGACATATACGAGCTGGGGGCGATTTGATAGCTTGTAGCTTCGCTCATAGGGCCTTTCGCAATTGATATGGTAAGACTCGATTTCAGAGCTTGCTCATGACAATCAACACATTGAGTTCACAGTCCTGTCTCAAAAGGTCGCAGGAGCTGCAAAGCAGACAGCGCAATTCAAGCCTGGACAGTGACTACCTCCAGCTCCAAGTAACGGCGTACGTCACTTCCCAAGCTGTACATGCAGGTTTCAGACTGTATGCTGCTATGAGGCACGGTCAATACTCACCCACTGTCACGCTATATCCCGCTGCATTTTGGAGATTGTATATGTCGATGACCTATTCACAGACCCACAATTGCTCCCGGGATGTCCGATGGTTTTGTGGAATAGAATATATCTGACAAGCTGAACGGTGATAAATTAAGTGCATTGGATGTGGCCGGCCTCGCCCTGTAGAAGAGCACGAGACCGAATCGAGGTGGGGACGCTAAGGCTCGAAGTGGGCTTAGTCATGCTAGCATACGCAGCCGTGGCAGCGTTGGTCCACGGAACACGAACACGCAAGGTCGTTCTGCCTGAAGCGACGTGTATTTATAGATGCAACAATGCGCTCATTGCGCTTGAATCTACCAGCTAACCTTCCAGTAGCCAATAGCTAATCACAGGGAAACAAAATCCCACCGTAACCTTCCTACGCTGCTATACCAGACCACGCGACGCATGCTCCGCGCATATCGCAACTATGCCCGTTACCGAGTTATCGCGCCTAACCCTCAAAGATGGGCTCGGAGAAGATCAGAAAAATGTTGTAACCTGGGCTCTTGCGCGTGCGAAGAAGCTCATGGAGGATTTTACCGGCCATGATTTCCACCTCTACCAAGAGACCGAGAACCCGAATCACATATACATTGTCGGTCAGTGGGAATCAGTGGAGCAGCACATGAACGTATGGATACCCTCGGAGGCGAACCAAGGGCTGTTGAAGGACCTGGTTTCCTTTCTCGAAGTGGATTACTTGTTCCACATCCACGTGTCCTTCGGTTCGATTCCTCCCAGCGAGCAGGCTCCGATGTTTAGCGTTGGACGACATGTCATGGAGAGCGAAAAGCGATCTGCTTTCGAGAGCACTTTCAACAAACGTAGCAGTGGCCTGGAGGCATACGCTCTAGGTTCTATTAGCGGTGGGTGGCGCATTGAGAAGGAGCATGGCAGGGAAGAGTTTGTCCTATTCGTTCCGTGGAAGTACGTCTTCAGGAGCACCCAAACATCCGCTGTTTGACTATCGCAGACTTACACTCGCTTTTAGGGATGTGGACCAGCATATGGCTTTTGCAAAGACTAAGCAGTTCCAAGAGTATGCCAAGATTAGGGATCACATCTTGGTTGATGCTACCGAAATACGCCATGTAGCACTTATGGAGCTTCCTTCGCCCGCCACTGAGGACGATGCAGCTTGAATTGCGGTCTCTCGAATGTAATTATCATATCGATGTTACCAATAAACGAATGCGAAGCCACGAGTGTCTGTTCTTCGCTGAAACCGAGCGTCGAGCCCATTATGGCTCTGCTAGGCAAAGCGAGAATTCGCTTTCGGGGCTTACTTAAATCCGAAGGAGGGGCTGCCTTCGACCGCAACATCACTACTCAGCATCAGTAATGTAACCTTTCGCGGTAGGTGTTTGTTGCGTGCTTATCACACTAAGATACGAAGAGCCGTATGAGTCACACCTGTCGCTGCTCGTTGCTACTTACATCCAGTCTAGCTCTGGTACGGTATACCGTGCGAGAGTTGCGTTCAGCAATATTTCGTCGACTTGATACCTTCGCAACATATCGCTATTTCCTGCCCAATAGAACTTAAGTTAAAAAAAAAAAAATCGTCGCATATATTTCAGACGCAATAAAGCCCTCCGTCGGGTTGGCACATGATTCCTTACAACATTACCAAGCCATTGTCCCCAACCAAGTCTCCTAATCCAACTATCTTACAACCCCAGAGATGCCTCTCATCCTCCTCCCCATAACTACCAACGACACTCTTGCCTGGACCCGCATCCGTACCCTCGCGTACTACGGCCCGCTCCACGTCCTCGTTCATAGAGGCCCAATCTCCGAGTCTTCAATTCGTAGCGTAGCAGAGGACCGCAAGAAAGAAATCGGCAAGCCGAACACCTGGCAATGGAAAATCGTAGATACGGATCTTCCACCAAGCGAAGACGACTCGGCAGGTAACCCCGGCAGAACTATTGCCATCGCCGTGTGGAGTGTGCACAATTTGCCAGGCCAAAATCAAGAGTCTCGTGACGGGGCGGAGGAAGGTGTAGATTCAGGCTGGGGCATCCAAGAAGACCCGCCATTCATCCCACCTGAACTCCGCCTCGATGTCCTGATGGCAGCTCTTAACCCGCTTCGCGCTGCGCAAGATGAGATCATGGGAACCTCCCTTCCCTATTTGAAGCTTGATAGCTTGGCGACGCATCCGGAACATCATCGAAGAGGGGCGGGCAAGATCTTGCTCGATTGGGGCGTTAAGAAGGCTGATGAGGAGGGGTGGAGGACGTATCTTGATGCGACGCGGGTGGGTTTGAAGAGTTATGAAAGGGTGGGATTCAGAACGGTGAAGGAAGTGACTTTTGACATGGAAGAATGGGGAGGGAAGGGGAAAGATTGGTGGGCATGTATGGTTAGGGAGGTTGGAGCGTGTTGAAAGGCGATTAGCATGCAGTAGGGGCTGATGATCGGGATATGCACCGTATGTTCAGTTACCTTGAAGGGAATATGATACCTTACGCGCACTCGAAACTCTTTTTAATCTAGAAATGGGTTTGCAGTGAGATTCTGTATGTTTTGCCGCTAGATAACGTAGTGACAAAAGCACTGAGGTGGTCAACAGCGAACAAGCTTTTAATAGCACGTGATCACAAGAAAAAAGATGGTGAGACAGATTGCCGAGGAAAGTCTTTTGGCCCCCACACAAGAGCTAGGCATTGAGCTCCTCGTCGGTGGTCTGATCAGGTCTGATGAGCAATCTTACAACAGGTCAACAATCTACAATACAACGACTTCAGGAAACTTCTGGCTCGGACCATCAAAGAGCGTTGTGTTTCTTCCCTTCAGTACGAAGTCCAGAAACTCTGTCACATATGTCACCACAATCTCAAAACTCCTCTTTCCATTCAGTGTCCCGATCAAGCCATCCGCTACCTCCTTTGGAAGCGGCAGTGCCCCTGTTCCGTTGAGATACGACACGTCTGTGAAACCAAAGTGCGTGATATTATTCAGACCGATCTCTGCCTTCCACCCCTTCAAATGCTGCAACGTTTCCGCCCAGGTAGGGTCGTTGGTCGAGTTATGACCCATGGATGCAAACAGCACGGCAGGCTGCTGCACATCGGTGATATTACCGAACTGCATACCGTCCAGGTTGAGGCCGCCGACAAAGCGCGGGTCGTTCATGAGTAGCTTGATAGATGTGCTGCCGCCAAATGAATGCCCGAGTACTGCGACATGCTCGGTGTTGAACCCACACAAAGCACCAGGGACCACTCTCGCTGCAACCTCCCTGCTCCTGAGTTGCGAGAGTACAAAACGCACGTCGTCAACACGTATATCTTGCAAGGGTTCAAGGCGTCCGGGAATAGTTGGATCCCAGGAGGGATCATTGAGGCCCGGAACCACCGAGCCGTCCGGGAACTCGACAGCGAGGGACTCAAACGTGTGGTCCATGGTGACGACGGCGAAGCCCGCGCTCGCTAGCTCTTCTGCGAGAGCATTGTGAAGGAGCCGAGTGCCTGCGAAGCCGTGGAGGAGGAATACGAGCGGGACGCTGCTTGCGTTTCTGTTCTCCTCGCCGCTCGTTTTGCAGCACACCTGCAGCGCTATCTGATCCAGTGCGCCGCTAGGGATTCCGATTCCACCGCCGATCTGATCAATGAAGGGTTCTACGTTTTGCGATACGTATGGAACAGTGCATGTCTGCTCGCACGTGGAGCGTTGTACGGGATAGAAGGACGAGAGCATTAGCTTTCGCGTTCCGTTCTTGGGGTCGAGCGGGTCGACGCGGGATTCATCGGTGACATTGAATGTGTTATAGAGGACAGCGTAGGAACCGCTCGGGCTTGGAAGGACGTGCTCGGTTGAGACGACCGAGGGCAAGATGGATGCCACGAGAAGGCTGGACTGAAGGAGCATTGGTAAGATGGCTCCCATGATGAAGCGAAAGACAAGTTGATGCAGGAGTATACCAGTTTTCCATCCGTATTTTATATAATGCGATAGACCTACCCTTCATTGACAATAATCCTGTGTAGCAATTACTTCGTATTGTAACTCGGGTCTATGTCACTCCACTCTCGCTTAGTGCGTAAATTACCTAGTTGGGGAAACAGTTTGCAATGCACAGCCTCAGTGGGCATCAAATTTCTATTACTCATAATGAGCCTTGGGTAATTTCGTCCATCGATGGTTTCGCAGCTCTCTTCCTTCATGGAAGGAATATTGGCCAATAGCGCGAATGTTCACCGATTGGGCGCTTTCGCAACAACCAATAATCACACCAAATAGGCGAGAGACATCACGTGACAAACTCCAACATCGTATGTAGATTTAGACATGAACACTGGCCTTACACGGCCAGATCTCCGGACTAGCGAGATAACGTTTATACCTATATCGTGCCCACTTATGAATACTGGCACTGAGTGCATCCAATTCAGGGCTAGACCTAAGCGATACCTGGAGTTACAAGTAAAGGCTAAGTTCATTACGATAGGTATCCTAGATGGGGCGCACGAGGGACGCCGTCTGGATATATTGAGGAATAGATGATACTTAACCCTGAATACCTACTGAGGCTGATAACGTCGAGCTTAAGACGTGCACGAAGGCAGTATCAAGTGGACTACGCTGTTCTTGTTGCTGACTCGACTTTCCAGCAATGGAATTAACAATCACATTAACGCTATGTCATCCCATGCAAAGTCGTCCTCCTGTAGAGCCTGACCAAGCATCAGTTCAGCGACATACGCGTCGCCTACCAACTCATAGGCTGTTCTGTCCTCGACCACACCATCAGGCATCTCTCTCAGCACATACGGTACCGCTGCACCTTTGATTATCGCAAGACAGTCACCTACCTCCGCTTGCTTAGATATGAGGCCGATCCTGTCGCCGGTTGGGCAACTCAAGACGCAGAAGCACCTGTGCGTGGTATTTGATTGTATCTTCAGAATGAAGTCCCTTTCCGTTTCGTCGAGATCTCCCAGTCGGAGGCGGTACCGACTGTCCTCCGCACACTTTTTCCGTTCTCCACCAAGATCGTACTGAGCCATGCGAGCCATGAATATCCGGTAATTCTCCAAATCTTTAGTCTCGCTGTCGCTACGAGTTGCTTTGTCCATAGACTTAACTTTCCGCGTCTGCATGGTCAAGCACTCGTGGATATCCCACATAAAGTCGATTCGGCCACGGTCGCAATACTCACTGAGTTCTTCCCAGGCTGTGAAGAGACTGTCAAAAATATCCTGCAAAGAGTCTGGTCCACCTAGAACTGTACCATACTGGCTATTTGGGGCAAACGCTGAGGTCATGAAAGTGACGATGGAATCGATATACCCAGCAGTATTGAGTTGGTCAGGGTTGTGAGGAGACACATGACTGCTCACGAGGCTGCTATCGCCTCCAGCCCTGAACGCATAGTTTTGCGAGATGGTGTTTCGGGAAATCGGGCTTGACCAATTCTAGCAGTGCATTTAGTGTCATGTACTTGCTCACTAAATGTACTGAGTGAACTCACGGGCACCCAACTGGGCAGCTGCGCGTTTGTCGATGTCTCGCACGCCATGCGCAGTATCTGAATGAACTTTCCCTTCTCTATCAAGCGTCTGGCGAAGCGCCTGTAGATCACGACATACGGGTCATGATCCTGGTAGCTGACAAGATCCATGTAATCTTCTGCGTCGGACACAAGACCCATCAAACCATAAATCTTGTCTCGCGGATCGGTCGCTTCCAGAGTCATACTTGTAGGGAGGACGTTGACAAGTTGCCGATCTAGGGACCTCGTCTTGTAGATGTCATTGCGCGTGAAAACACGTTCCATCGCCATCTGCTTGTATCCAATCCAGCCCCGGTAGGCCTTTCGAAGTAGCTCAAAGTCATCACAATCCATGTACTTGGCATTCAGCCGCCTACTTCTTCTGTCTATGGCATCCATAGCAAGAAGAATGGCGTTAGAGCTGCCTTGCCCTCCGCCAAGATCGAAGTCAAGTGAAGTGGCAAGGGCATATTCTTGGAGAATCCAGATCCTTCTAAAGTAAGGTGACGCAAAAAAGCGTCTCCAAGCTCCCCAGATCAAGTCATCTTCAGCTGGCAGATCATAGTCTTCAAGGCAGGCCCCTCTGTTCTTAAGAGGCATTATGTGGTATTTCATATCAGGGCCGATCGAAAACGAATTTATGGCGTCTTTTATATCCGGCTCTTCCTGTGGTATCGACCCTGACTCAATTGCCTCTCGACATTTCTCGTCGGCTTTGAGAATCAGGCCAAGAAGCTTGCTCAGGTTCTTCTTGTCGTCCTCAGCCTGAGGCACATACGCAAGTACTCTGTGTGCCTGCCGGTAGATGCGTCTCATAAGACCAATCTGCCATCTTTTCTCCTCTGGATCGTCCTGGTTTATGCAAATGGCGTCTATCCAGAACATTAAAGCTCCGTCTGGTCGCCGCAGGGTCTTGAGCGCATCGAAGAGGTTTCTAGTAACCCAGAACCTTGTTGTGCCATCAATAAGGATGCTTTTCGGAGCTGTTGGGTCTCCCCAAACGTACGACAAGGCAGTAAATCGCTGGAATGGGTGGTGTGGCGCATGCAGAGAGCCATTTGAGAACGTGAGCCTTGCAATTTGCAGGAAGTCCCAGTCGTCGTCAGTGAGCAAGTCTGGTTGCTTTTCGTTGGGCATCAAGCTGGCAGCTACGAGGCCTGCACGCCAGGCTTCGAACTCTTTCCGCTCACGATTCTTTTCATGTTCACCTTGAGGTCGTTTTCTTATATATGCAAAGTAGTGCAGACCCCATTTGATCAGGACCTTTCGCCGCCTTTGGGATGGAGTCTCGCCGTCGTCTAACTTGTTGAAATCTTCTAAATAATTTTCAACCCTGTTCTTCAAGTCTGCCGAGTCAGTGGCCTCCGACAATATCTGCGAGATGTTTCCGGCATTCCTTGCAGCTTCTTTTTCTTTGCGAGACGGCTGATTCTGCTTCATATGTGCAGCTTGGGATATCGACTCGGAAAGTGCGGGTTCTTGTCTTCTTTCGACATAGCAATCCACGTAGAGTTGAAACTGCCTCTCAGCATCCTCACTACCCAAGCCAGTTGCTGTTCCAAAAGCTAGACTCTTGAACGGTCTTGGGCTCGAAGCATCGATAGTACGATCTTTGTCTAAGTCGCATGGGAAAAAGTAGCAAAGGATCTCATCTTCATCGCGACCTGGCGCAAGTAGCAGAGTTCGGATTGAGTTTTGAGTCGGGAGAGGGTCGTACAGATGGCCTTCGGGACCAAGTTTGTGAAACGATGCCGCATCTGGGGATGGCTCGGTTGACTCCATAAATGACAAATATTCCGCTGCAGCGTGAGCGCAGCGTGAGCGCAGGTAGTGCCGTCGACGCGGCTCTATTATCAGGTATCTGCTTGAGCAAGCTCAGCGTTGTGATCGTGGCGGGGCACGTCGTTGCCTAGTCTATATATCAGGGGGTGATGAATTAGGAACCTGGTCCATGGAAGGGTGGGGGCGTTCTTTTTGCAAACCATAATAAGCATCCGCCAAGTCTAGACCTTGATCCTGGCTCGCTGGTCTGTAGCGGACCCAATCACAGCAAGAGGACCATCGCAACGACACTTTCCCGCCACGGTCGTGAGAAGTCGCCCCGTGCCCATGTTGTGGTATATCGTTCGCTGTACGCCCCGAAACACATGGCCCCATCGGCTGACTGCAGTTGGTTCTGTAACAAATAGCAGCGTAGATATATCATACCTGAATCATTATCAAACAAAGCCTTTGCGCCTGATAAGTCAAGCATACACGAAGGACTAATAAGTTCCAGTCGCATGAAAACCTGCAAGTCAACCTTCGAGGTCGGTTCGATGACTTCATTGACAAAAACATGGACACCGCCACAAAGGCTCCTTCTGTTGTTGGTCTCGATCGTGCGACAATGGTAGACTGATGTAGTTCTGAGCCTTGATTGTGATAACTTCAAAGGGTATATACGCATGCGCGCCGTTTGATCCTCCAAATCATATCTGGATCTTGTCTGGCTGGTGGTCCATGCCAAATAGAAGCATAAACTTTATCTTGCCTCCTCCGACCTCGTTAAGCCCACCCACATCTGTTCATATAATACCACCCCATGCCGAGCCTGGTCCGCTCCTTCTCGAGCCCCCCTTCTGATCTATCAGGTTCTTCTTCCGCCTTGAAGTCTGCGGTGCGTCCATTCCCAAGGGATTCAAAGGGTCGAATTCAACGCTGTGATACACAGGCTTGCGTACAATGTCTGAAAGTGTCCGCGCTCCAGGGTCGACCTTTTTGTAGCGCACTTCCCAAGTGCACTCCCACGGGCTCTGATCGTCCCGGCTCAGCGTAGGGCTAGACTGAAGTGTGGGAAGGGCGATGAGTGTCGGTTCCTGCTCTTTGTTCACAGGCGCGAGGAATAGCGCTGGGAGGTGGCGGCGTAGGGCATGCGGTGTGATTGTATCGAGAATAGCACGCATTTGTTTGCGACGATTGAACATCTTCGCTGCTGGATCTAAGGGGTTGAGATGTTCGAGCTGCGTATCGGTGAGCATCCGCATGATGATGGGTCGGTCTGTTAGGTTATGTACGCGGACCCAGAAGCGGCCGTCGAAGAGCTGCCAGCCTGACGTTTGCATTGGCGGGAAATGTAGGGAAGAACTCTCGAAAGCTTCACTTTTAGGCGGCTGCCGCGAGATACACCACTCGTCAGTTTGACCAAAAACCCCGTCTTTTACAGTACAATCGACAGCACTTGTGTTGATGGTCCACAAGCACCAGTTGCTATTGAAAACTCTTGCTGGGCGAACGCCCTCTTGAAGCCCTCCTGAGGCGAGACTGGGATAGATAGCGAGGACGGCATTAGCGAGGCTCTCATGCACCATATGTTCTCGGGGAGAAACCAGCTCTACAACGCGTTGCAAAAGATAGTGGGCCGTGTTTCGGGCTTGCAACTTTTCTGATGACGGAGGAGTAGGGGTCGGATTTGTGAGCAAGGCCTCGACAGGTGGAAGACGCACGACGAGGGAGGCGGTCTGGATGTCAAGTTTTATAGAACAAGAGTCGAAAAGTTTGTCTGCTGCAGCTTTATATTTATCTACTCGAGAACGAGTTTTTTGAGCAACAGCTAGCATAGACTCTTTCGACAAGATCACAGGAAGCTTATGGTTGCTAAAAATGTGGCGAATGGCGTTCCGTGCAGTTAGTGTCCTGTCCTGGTTCGTCTTGTCTTCTGCCCAACGTGTGTTGTGCGTCTCACACGTCGCGATCAGTCTGCTCTTCTGGAATTCCAGTAATGGTCGCAGAAGTTGGATGCCGCCATGTTCGAATAATGAGGATAAAGAATCCTTTTCTGACGCGGGGTTGCCACTGTGAGACACACTGTGCATACCACGGCACTCCGGTATCCATTCGATGGGACTCATTCCCTGGAGCCCAGACCTTATGCGGTCAGTCATGAGGCGCATCATGATCGTCTCTGCTTGGTCGTCCGCATGGTGGCCCAATAACAGCGACTTGATGTCCATCTCCCTGCATGCTGTTCCCAGCGCTTGATACCGCAACGTCCGTGCTACAGATTCGAATCGGCTTTTGTGGCTGAGGTCGAAGCGTTCTGACCATATGAGCGGAATAATGGTAGACTGAAAGCCCACTGCCCTAAATTAGTAATCGGAGACGAAGGCAACGCGAATGAGATGTCTTACATGAAGAGAGCTGCTCTGCCACCCAATGTGCTTCCTCGGTACTTCCAGGCCTCGCCTTGTGGTCAATGATGAATCCATGTAACTTCGGCAGTTGGGAGCCTTCGCATTTCGCGTACAAAGTAGCAAGCGCCATGGAGTCGACGCCACCACTGACGGCGATTCCTACGGTATGCGGTTGATCGTCTCCCAAAGGTAATACTTTAGAGAGGGCTGCGAGAAACTCATCGGTGCGAATGGCACCCTCGGCTTTGACTGGTCCATCCTGCGTATGTGTAGACCGCCAAAGGAGATCATGCGATGCCCCAATGGCGTCTCGAGCGTGTCTGCTGGGCTCACTACCTCTTAACGCAAATGCATGTTGGGCGAATGCAGAGGAGCATCTCCTCAGGTGGGCGACATTGCGCTTCCACATAAACAACACTATCGCACCAGAAACGAAAGATGCGATCTCGAACGTGACGCGAAAAGGACGGAAAAAGCGGCCCAAGGGAAGACGGTGTACATGGATACCTGCGAAGTCGCGTCGCGATGCAATTCCGAGGTCTGAGGAGCTTCGGAAAGCGCACGGACCCCCTGCCTCGACATCCATCTAGAATTTTCCAAAGCTTCAAAAACATCTCTCCCATTCATCCCGAGTCGCACATCCCTTCCATTCAATCCTCCAGCTTTGCTTTCTAGATACCCCTTTCTATCTCTCGTACACTTCCTTCACAATGGTAAGCTTTCATATGCACCTCCCACTGCTGCTGCAACACTCATGCGTCACCCCCGATGCGCTCCGCATGAGCATCCGCATGAGCACCAGCTAATGCACACTCCAGTCTGCCATCAAGTCCATCCGCAGCATCGCGCCTCTCCTCGACCGCATCCTCGTCCAGCGCATCAAGCCCGAGACCAAGACCGCAACCGGCATCTTCCTGCCCGACAGCGCCGTCAAGGAGCTCAACGAGGCAAAGGTCCTCGCCGTCGGACCCGGCGCATACGACAAGGATGGAAAGCGCGTTGCCCCCAGCGTGCAGCCTGGCGACAAGGTTTTGATCCCCCAGGTACGTTCGTTGTACGCAGCAAGACGAGCTCCGAGAAGAAAAAAGCAGAGCGGTCCGCAATGATGATACCCACCAACACCATCGACTAGACTCCGGTCTGTGCTGTCGAACCGTTAACCATCTTTCGGGACTGATGCGATGTGACCGCTCTGCTTTATCCCGATTTATATGCACCAGCGGCTTTGAACGCAAGCTAACCCGCACAAACAGTTCGGCGGCTCCCCCCTCAAGGTCGGCGAGGAGGAATTCTCCCTCTTCCGCGACCACGAGCTCCTCGCCAAGATCAACGAGTAGACAGCCTCTGTCTTACACACCTCTGAGCGATCACCTCCTGTACTCCTATCCGTACTGTACTGTAACACCACCGCGCCCGCAAACACCCACCCTCCATGACCGCCTAGCATACCCGCCGGCGTTCAATTTGGTAGCAGGAAAAGAAACTCGTTTGGTTTGGCATACGGGCATTGTATTTGAAAGCGATATATTTCTCTTCTCGATGTGTAGTTACGACAACAAGAGGTATGCATAGGTAATAATACGAACAGCCATCTCTGCTCGAATCCTTGTGCAACTGACACGGATATGGATTTCGAAAGAGGTAGTACCGGTACATACATGATATTCGTGTGAAAATCGTCACTCTAGTCTACGTCATCGTCAGGCTTCCTAAACCCCAAACAAGAAGCTTAACTTCATGCTCCACTAATACATATTATTCCCACTCCCAGCACCCCACTGCCTTCCTCCACCCTCACTCTGTCCTTGCTGCCCATACGCTCCATATCCACCCTGCTGCTGCTGTCCATATCCTCCCTGCTGACTCTGATCATAATTCTCATACCCCTGCTGATACGCCGTCGGCACCGTATAACTCGGCTCTGCCCCATACCCATCAGAATACTGTCCCTGGTTGCCCCAACCTTCACCCCCTGCAGGGTGCGGCGCGTTGTACTCGGGAGCGCCACCGTGGTTGCCACCCGCATACGAGGATTGATAGGGCTGGAAGGATCCCCAGTCGTGCGTTGGCTGGGGCGATGGAGACGGTTGGTAGGGTGTCGAGTGCTCGTATGAGGACTGCGGCGCGGAGGGGTCGAAGTCGCCCGGCCCTTCGCGCTTGCCGCTGAACATGTTGAGCGCGGGGCTCAGCTTGTTGCCCAGACCACCTGGTAGATTTCCTGCGAGGCTGCCGAGGAAACCGCCACCGCTACTCGAATGCGTAGATTGCTGTCCGTAGCTGCCGCTGGAGTGAGGTTGTTGATGTCCGCCGCTATGGGAGCCGCCTCCGTGGCTGTGGCTCGCGAACGAGGAGACGCCTGCGGCACCATGGCCAGAACCGTGAGAGTGGTCATTGCCGCCGCTGTGGTTTTTGCCTGCTTTGACGCTCTCTGAGCTCAAGACTTGATTTAGATCCGCGCCGCGGTGGTTATGAGCCCACTTCTCGACGACCGAGAACATATTTCTGTGGATCTCGCTGTTGTTATTGCGGATGGCAGGGTGGTGAAAGACCTGCATGCAGTCGTCGAGAACCTGGTCGACAGGCACATCCGGGTGGTCGAATGCGTAGACCACGCGAGGTGCTACAAATTGCAGTATTGCAACTGCGACCTGACCGGCTGGTGCATTGAGAACGTTGGAGAAGTGGTCCTTCGAGAGCATGCTGTGGGTCGGATCGGAGGAGTGAGGGTTGGTCCAGACTTCAAACTGGTGCTTAGCTGCAGAGTCGATGACCGTAGAGGAACCTTGCTTGAGGGATTCTGAGGCAGACTTGATGATTGGCATGACGAAAGGAGCCAGCAAGGACAGCACGAATAGAGTTACCCGCTCAGTGATCGTCTCAATGAGCTTCTCCAAACCAGGGATCTTCTCGATTATCGCAGAAATATTCCTGACTACTTTGTCTCGGAATTCCAATATTGGGTAGATCTTGGGGATAATGGTTGCTGGATCCGTGTTTGTGCCAGGAATATTAGGTCCCGGTGGTCCACCGACAGATCCAGGCGGTGCATCGAAGGTGGGTGCGCCTTGGCCAGGGCCAGCTCTAGAGCTACTGTAGTCATCATAGCCTCCGCTTCGGTATCCGTGCCCTGAGTTGGCGGCAGCTTGCTGATCAGAAGCAGCTTGAAGCTGCTGAGCCTCCTTAATCAAGCCACTAGTCCCGGGAACCTTGCCAAGGTCGTTAATAAGGGCCGAGCAACTGCCTCCGCTGCCCTTGGTATTGCTCGTCAAGGCGTCCGATAGCGTGGTATTCATCTCGTCGACTTCAGATTGTGTGATATGGTCGGTCGCTTCACCAAGCACAGAGTGGAAGAAATCAACACCTCCAAACGTTCCGGTTACGAGCGGGTAGACATGTTTGCCATGGAGATTGATCTGGGTCTGGGTTCCAGTATGTGCGAACACATTCCTGTAACCTAGTTCTTGTAACGCGAGCTCAGTGTAATTTGTGTGAGCACCGAAATCCTCAAGGCAATGAAGACCTTGTCCAAGACAGCGAAGTGCTTCTGCAAGGTTCGCTTCATTGCCGCGCTCGCCGTTCGGCCCATGCGTATACATGCGACCGTAGTGGATTGCTCGAGAGAAGGAGAACTTGACGTAGCCTGCAGAAGTTGCCCAATTACCTCTTTCATTAGCAATATAGTTCTTCATCCCGGTCTCTGGATCGACAGCAAGCTCAATATCGGTAACGGGCCCACGCAGACGAGGGTCGAACTTCCTGGCATCCTGGTTATCGGCATAGTCTTTCGGGTTGTCGATGTGCTCTTCCGGCCTGTAAACACCAAGGCGGTCGGCGGTAACCTCGAATTCACCGGTCGCATATCCGAATGACATGAAAGAAAGGATCCAGACGAGAACGCGAATGGTATCACTCTTGGCAGCTATTAGTCCGGCTATACGGCACACTTTGCAGATCCAACACTCACTTGAACTTTGGCCAAAGTTGCGGTATCTACAGCCTGTGTCTTCTTAGTGGGGCTTATATCAGCGAAGACACAGATACGGTACCTGCGAGTAGTCTCGGAGCCAGTTGCCAAAGTATACGCGCTAATACCAGATTAGCTTGTGTGCCTTTGGCTATACATTGTAGAGCAAACCTTGATCATCATAGACTTCCACTTGTGACCTTTCAAGCATGCGACCGTCGCGAGCATGTCCTCGATATCCCCATGGCGCCAGTTCTTGCCTTCGACAGCAGAGATTGATCTGGCCCGTTCGTTAGTGTAATCCCTTGTCTTTTGATCGATGGTGGCTCACGCGATGTTGCCCGCGCCAAAAGCGTGCGCCCGTGCTGGTAACAGCACCAGCACCGTGAGGGCGATGAGCAGCACGTATTTTGTTTGGATTCCCATAGCGAGAGTGGTGAGAGAGTGTAGTGGAGAAGAGAAGATAGGAAGCAAGAAAGAGCCCTTGCTAATAAAGTTATGGGTCACTTGCGCCTGCCAGTCAGCTGTACGTGACGGGTTAGGCTCAAGGGCTATGACGCCACAGGGCTTCAATTGTAGTCGCGGGCCTCAGCACTCCCGGCGCCTTTCACCAGGCTTCGTCCTCCTTTACAGCGATTGCGCGTCCTCCAGAGGCTATTGCTTGGTACGCAATTGTTCAGCGCCTCAATATTGCGAGGCTGTGCGAACGCTGCCCGTCATGCGCCACGGTTGCCCCACCTAGCGGGTCCATCGCAGCTGAGGATCATGTTCCTGCAGTGTGTGAGCCCAAGCGCGGGGCACACTAGAACTGCAACGGCAAATATCACACAAGATGTATCACCATTTGAAACAAGGTCAATAATTTGCGCTTCCTGTTAATTTCAGAATGTTGGGTGGTCATATTTTCTACCCACTACAGGTTCGAGTCTTGCTCCAAGGGCAACCCCAAACCTCCTTCCGAAACCGGTTTATGATTCGGGTTATCATACCCCCAATACTCATAATACTTATCCGCAGCGGGTAGCTGCTTGATACCTGGCTTATCAGCCTCAGGCTGCTTCATCACTTCGATGTACTTGTCCATGTCGATCGTGTTTTCTCTGCGCCAGTCGGTGAACTTGTCGAAGTTATGGCACTTCTTGTTAATGGACCTATGAGACCGTGTGAGCTACGAACGAGAAAAAGAAGTGGATCAGAGAGATTAGAGAGATTGTGACGTACATGTCTGCGAAAGGATACGCCTGTGTGTACATCCAGACCAGGGGTATCATGTCCAGATTTCCAGAGCATTGGATTGTTTGGAGCAGGATGTCGAAGCAGTGGTTCATGTGCAACTCTCGCTGCATGACTCTGTCCGCTCGCGCTTGGCTCATGTTGTCTGTTTGTCACGAAACGTTAGTCATGATCTCTTCTCGCCCTTGGGAAGCCATCGCTTGAACTCACAATACCCTCCATACACGACCTTCCGCAACGAGTTCAGACAGTGCAATTGATGGTAAACATCAAATATTGCTGCATACGCATTGTCCCCCAAGCCCCAGTCTTTGTCTTCGAGCTTGGCCACGGTCGTGTAGTCCTTGCCCATCTTGGTGATTTCCTCGCGGGTGACAGGATAAACACGCGTCAACTCCCAATCCTCCCAGATCTTGTCGTCCGCGGGATTTGGCTGATGCCGCATGATACTACCACCTTCTTGTGGTGGGTAGAAAGTTCCATTGATCGTCACATCCTCAAACTCTACGGTGTATCTGTCGTATAAAGGACTGTAACCGGATACTCTTCGGAGAGCCGCATTGCGCACTAGGTAATGGTTGTAGAACCACGCTCCAAAGAGGCTGACTGAGATGAGGACGGCGGAGAGGTTTATGAGGGAGACAAGTATGAGTGCTCGTCGGGATATTATGAAGTGTTTGTCGCCCTTTGTGTGAGCCCCGCTGATGAAGCCTTTCGTCTCGTCTTCGTCTGATTCAGAGGTAGAGTCGCGATTTGCGCCCGAGGCCACTGGCCTGTATTCGAATTTCTCTAACCACTTCATAATTGTGGCAAGGACTCAGAGATGGGAGTACAATCGGAAATCGTCAGCTCAGAGTCAAATGTTGCGAGCGGTTGTAAGCGAGGCTGAGAGCAGCGTCATTTGGAGTAAACCGAGGGCCACCGTACGAGGTAAGGTCCTGAATATCATTAGGCATCGCGTGCTTCCGTGCGTTGACGCTGTAGATAACGCTAGCGTAGTCGAACTGCATCGGGGTGGTTCCTCTAGATCCTGCGATGATGCCCATCTTCCATTATTGGCTTAAAGTCTCTTTATCCTACGTTCCGCTACACTTCCGCTAACAAGAGTTTACATGTTCACTGGGGCCGATATGAGATCTGACGTAGAGACACCTTCCTACACAGGTAAATGTGGATGCACTAACTTACACCGCGTTGGTGTAAGCGCACAAATTACCTGCCTGATTTGGCCAGGTCGCAGCACGTCAACTTGTAAGATCTCACATACGACACATAGTATAGCTGCTAAAGCGTTCAATGCTTGTCAAGAATCAAGATCAAGATGACCAATCCACCTATGGGAGTCAGCACGCCATTGTCAGTAATAGCTATCCGCCTACTGGCTTGCTCTCGAACGACCTGGCCTATGAAAGTCGACTCGCCCGAGATGCGAGCGAAGCACCGTATATTTGACTCCTTCACGATCGCCAAGCGGTGAGTTCAAACCTAGTGTACGCACATCTCATAGGTTCTCGTTGCCTTGAAGGATGCTGTTGAAACACTTGCACTTTCTAGCTCTGGTATAGTACACCAACGCTGCTGATCGCCGGACATGCTACAGCGTTGTTAGCGGCCGCATGCCCCTCAGTGGGCGGCAGCGATATCACATCGCGTGCTTGCGATACTTGCAACCGTAGAAAGCCGAAGCGGCTGGGGCTGGTTTATCCACCATTGGATGGCACATCTCACCCAGCCGATCTCGAGATACTGTTATGTCTCCGTCCGTATGGGGTTATGCGGGCCTTCCATGTCATGACTATAGAATCCTACTGACGTAAGAGGAACAGCCGTCATGTGGTCGGTCCAGCTTCGGTATGATAACGAACTCCTGTGGGTATTGCCGGTGCCGCCCATCTTGAACGTTGTATATAAGTGAAAACCCACCCTCTACTAGTTCGTCAGCCATCAGGTCACGCCACATCCGCACTCTTGTTCATCCAGCTCTTCCTTCATCATAAGATGCGTTTCATTGAAGCCCTCAGCGCTGCAGCGCTCCTTTCTGCCCTTGGAGCTGCTGCTCCTGTCGCCAAGAACGAGAAGAGGTCCGAATTCGCCCCCTGGTACCGTGCTACGAATATCCTGCCTGCCAGTGATGACAAGCGCTCTGTCGACAAGGTAGATCATCCCAAGCAATCCGAGCTATTGTATCACATAGTGAACCTGTTTGTGAGCTGACGATAACGCAAAGCGTTCTGCTGAAGCAGAGAAGCGCACTGAATTCGCCCCTTGGTACCGTGCGACAAACATCCTTCCGGCCAGCGATGACAAGAAGCGTGATGTTGAAGAAAAGCGCACAGAATTCGCACCCTGGTACCGCGCGACCAATATCTTGCCTGCTAGCGATGACAAGAAGCGTGACGTCGAGGAGAAGCGTACGGAGTTCGCGCCGTGGTACCGCGCGACTAACATTCTCCCTGCAAGCGATGAAAAGAAACGCGGCATCGAGGAGAAGCGCACAGAGTTTGCCCCATGGTACCGCGCAACAAACATCCTTCCGGCCAGTGACGAGAAGCGCGAAGTCAAAGAGAAGCGCACAGAGTTCGCTCCTTGGTACCGTGCGACTAATATCTTGCCTGCTAGCGATGACAAGAAGCGCGACGTAGAGGAGAAGCGTACGGAATTCGCCCCATGGTACCGTGCCACGAACATCCTTCCAGCGAGCGATGACAAGAAGCGTGACGTGGAAGCACCTGAAGAGAAGCGTACGGAATTTGCTCCCTGGTACCGCGCGACGAACATTCTTCCAGCGAGCGACGAGAAGCGTGACATTCAAGCACCCGAGGAGAAGCGCACTGAGTTCGCGCCCTGGTACCGCGCGACAAACATCCTTCCTGCTAATGACGACGAATGATTCGTAGTCAGCAGGATTCCTTGGCCGGCGCTCGCACGACTGATAAATGCAAACCACGTCAAAACTCCAGCAAACTATCGAGGCAATGTTGGTTGAGTTGTACTGATGTGCGTCCATACTGTCTAGTAGCAGCCAACTAGTCGTAGTGTCGATACAGATTGTCTCGTATGCGAGCGCTTTCTGGCGAGGAATTATGTAAGCGTCTCCATGATAACTCCTTCTGGGTATACAGATGACCACTCTTTTGTACCGTTCATATTCCACGAGCTCGCTGTTGGTATGCATCGGAGGTTGCGACTTAGATGTGGTTGGAATATGCTACATCGCATTGGTATACCATTGCTACATTATGTTAGCTCAATCAAATGATTCCCATGAATGTTACGTAGATCGCATGTTG
Source organism: Paraconiothyrium sp. Pb-2020 (assembly GCA_022419385.1). Taxonomy (NCBI): domain Eukaryota; kingdom Fungi; phylum Ascomycota; class Dothideomycetes; order Pleosporales; family Didymosphaeriaceae; genus Paraconiothyrium; species Paraconiothyrium sp. Pb-2020. The sequence continues at coordinate 3,905,223 of JAJUBI010000006.1, forward strand.
TTGTTTTTAGCAATAAGCGAGACTGCGCGTTATTGAGCCTCAGTGCGCTGCTTGGAAACCATCCATCAGCTTGATCTAAGCATCTTCGACTTGGGATTAGTTTAATAGGCTTTGTGGCTTTTGAGGCACCTGTGTCGATTGTCCAAGAACAGCTCGAAGCGTCATCTGTAGATGTTGTGTTGCAGTGCTGTTGAGATGTTCGCCAACAGTCGTAGGAATCGCGTGACTGTTGAGGGGTCGGTGTGCCCCACGCCGGGAGCGCCATTCATGCACTGCGCCGAGCGTCATCGCACACGGTTTATCAGATAAGATGACCTGGATCACCGACATACATCCGAAACACTGGTGAATTGATTTGCACGTGTAGGGTGGAGACAATGGAGGAAGATTCCGGGAGATATGGTGACGTCGGTACTCCAGGGTCCGTGTGCCGACCTCGGCAGGGAAAAAGCAGTGACACTTTGTGAACGAGAGCTTGACCTCAAACATCCTCATCGTACATCCTTATCCTCATTCATGGCCGGCAATACCAACAGTGACATCCTGCTAGCCGGCGCAATCGCAGCGTTCACTGTCGATCTTCTTGTATATCCACTAGATACTCTAAAAACACGGATACAGTCTCCCAAATATGCAAAGTTATATACCAATGCTGCGACTCAGAAGCCGAACCCGGCCTTGTTCCGTGGCCTGTATCAAGGGGTGGGAAGCGTCATCATAGCAACACTGCCTTCGTGTAAAGACTCAATTCCATCCAAGCGAACTTCGACCACGAAGTAGCGTGATTGAAAGAAAGTTCATCGCTGACGTTTGTACAGCAGGAGCATTCTTTACAACGTATGAACGTACGAAGGCGTTGTTCAATCACATAAACCCTTCAACCTCAACACATCCCAATGGTCTAATCCCAACACCCATTGTGCATGCTGGCGCATCTTCAATTGCTGAATTGGTCTCGTGCGCGATCCTTACTCCGGCTGAGGTCATCAAGCAAAATGCGCAGATGGTCTCGGCAGGCTCATCCACAAACGCTACCGTTCAGACACTTGCAAAGTTCAGATCAAATCCGTTAGCGTTATGGAGAGGCTATACCGCGCTAGCAGGAAGGAACCTCCCTTTCACGGCTTTGCAGTTTCCCATGTTTGAGAAAATGAAAGAGGCTATCAAGAACTATCGCGACCGCGCGGGCATAAGGACTGGTACGATCCTTGAGAGCGGTATGATCACGGCTGTCAGTGCGGGAGCTGCAGGCTCACTTGCGGCTGTCGTTACGACGCCTATCGATGTGGTCAAGACCAGAATTATGCTCTCTGCCGCCGATGACGCGGTTCAGGAAGTCTCGTCGCAGCAGAAGACCGCTAAAGCGAACACAGAGGGCTTAGTGGATGCTTTCGGTAAGACTGTCGAGTCTTCGAAGGCTACAGCAAAGAGCGCTGTGAAGAATCTAAACCCACTGGTCAGCTCAGAGCAAAAGGGGAAAAAGAGTGCGTGGAAAATTGGGCAAGAAATTGTACATGAGAAGGGTTTCAAAGGACTGTGGAGGGGTGGTGCATTAAGAGGAGTATGGACATTTATAGGGAGCGGATTATATCTAGGTGTTTATGAGAGCGGAAGGATCTATCTAGCCAGTAGGAGAGGAGAGCACGTAAACGAGGCAGATTTGACATGAGATAGATTGCAAGTGTGTGATATACTGCAGACAAGTTGGAATAGAAGGTATGTTGCGTGTCACAGATGAGACACATGGCCTATTGCGATGCAAATTTTGGTTTCATTGACGTTGCTTACGAGTTTAGGACACAGCGTCGTAAATACTGGCGCAGACACGAATCGAACTGGACTTTGTCGGTCCGGCTGTGTTAGTCAAAGCTACCCTCACTATTCCCACGTGGCCAACAACGTCTTCACTGGCTTTTGCGCCACAGTGCCGGTCACCTAGACAACACAACCATTAGCCACATACGCGTGCTTTGCACTGCGTTTGTCAAAAGACCGTTTCTCGATTATACAACATACAACCCACAACTGCACGCTTAGACCGCCTCAACCCTTACGACTCTGCCGTAACCACCATGGGTTCGCTTACCCCCCGCCCGTACGGCGGGTCAAGCTCGATGCCGCTCTTGCCAAGCTACACGGAGGGCGAGGCAGAACAAGACCACGCGATGGAGATCTCATGGGGACAAGTGCTGCAAGATATTCAACTTTCGCCAGGCTACCAGCTACTTTTCAAGGATACCGCTTCCAGGCCTTGGCAGCTTCGTCTCGATGCGAACAATGAGAATAGGAGCTCTCGATCGATGGCTGAACGAGGTGAGAGCCCTACGAGCTCACCTCAATCAGACGACACCATCAAACCAGACGATGTACTGGAGCCTGGCGGTGTCGCTGTAGCGCCGACCCGACGGCACAGCCCACAATGTGAGCCGAGTCCCCCAGTTGATGGCAAGCAAGTTTCGGGTCATAATTCGGTACCGCAACTCAGCCCCTGGGCTCCCGTATTTCAACCCATGGTTCAAATGGGCAACGTGGCTGTCGCTGAGCGTGCAGACACGCCTCAAGAGGACGTCATCGCATACCGTCCAAAACGTCTCACTCTCCAAGACGATGCGGATGAGCACGACTTCGCTTACAATCATCTTCAAATTCCAACACCTTCTGGTGTTGGAAAATCTGATATGAGTTCCCCAGTCAGCAACAAGCCGAATAGAGGCACAATTTCCCGTTTTGGTGTTGGAGAAGGTGCACGAGACGTCTTCCAGGACACGCCCAGCGTGCGAGGAAAGCTACACCATCGCCGGGTATCGAGCAAATTCTCCTTCGTCCCTGTCCTCCCATCTCCTCTAGGCCCAGGCCACTTCACAGATGACCTAGGCTCAGACTTTTCGGGCCTGGTTTCTCCCGCTCAGACGACAGCACCGTTGATACATCCTCCTACCACGCATGCGCATAGCGCCCAAGGGCCTCGAAAAGCACTGTCAACTCCATCAGCGATCCCCTTCTCCTGGGCAGAGAGCACACCGGTGAGCTACTCGCCGTTCGACACCAGCCCTGCCAGCGACCCATTCATCGAGCACCACCCTAAAAATCCATCTTCATTAAGCTACACGCCCCTTCGACGCCGTGCTGCCCCTCAGACGCCCCAGTGTCACAACTCCTTCCAACACCCCCTTCTCCATCCCGTGACTGGCGTCTCCTCTCACTCACCCGTTCTCATTCCACCCCCATCTCTTACCTCCGACCTGGCTGTTGCCCTCGCCGAACCCAGTCCCTTCCCCCGCGCCAGTATAGACGCCAAGCCGGCCTGGCGCAAGGAATGGATCAAGTCCCAAGCCCGTTACCTCGCCGACGCCATGCGCGCCGCCGTCCTCGCAAAACGCCAGCACGAACACACTCAATCTCCAGCCGACTATGAAGCTTGGATCGTCGCGCAGGCACTCTACCAGGAAGCGTGGGACGTCGACCGTCTGACCGAAGAGCGGAGGAATTTGTCACTTCCGGACGGCATGTGGGCATTGAGGACTGGGCCGGGGAATTTGCCTTGTGATAGGCCTTGTGATGGGATTGGTGAGGAGGAAGGTGGTGTTTTGGGATTCAAGATGGCACTCATGGAGAGGATTTGCGCAGAAGCGGTGTCGAAGGAGGATGCGTGTGTGATAGAGGCGGAGTATTTGAATGATGATGAGAAAAAGGCGGTGCGGAAGGCTGTGATGGGTGATGTTACGAGAGGCGTGGAGAAGAGACTGGGGCGTCAGATGTCTCAGGGCGAGGTTTAAGAAGAAGGAGGCATGGATGGTGAGCGAAATGTGGAGAACCAACATGGAAATTGCGGCATCTGAATATCTGTTAGGTTCTCATGGCGTTTGATTCGCATTTGCATGAGGACCTCCCTGGATCATTCCGTCTTCACTCGGAAGCTAACGCGGATTTTGCCTTGGTAGTGGGTATGGGTCCATAAGATTGGTTAATTGGTTAGAAACGAACTCTAGCCCAAACCGTATGGATCTGAACATTGCAGATGGGGCACCGTGGGGTCTTGGAACAGTAATTGACAAGAAGTCCCGATTCACTTGGATTAGGTTCTGTATCTCAACCAGGCACATTGGTTGAATGACCTGCCCCCCTGCAGCCCTTCACTATATGCCAGGAAGTTAACACAAGCCTTGAAAGGTGACAAGAGAATGGATGTAGGTCTCGACATCGTGATCCTGATTCGCGAAAGAATCCAATGTTCCCCAGGCAGCAACGACTGGATCCGAAAACCGTTAGCTTGAATTAAGAATATAACTTTGCTTCATATGATCGATTTCGCAAATAGACGATGCAAATGTAGTCGATGATGAGCGGAACATCTTTTTTCCGTAGAGCTTGGCATCTGGCGGGGTGTGACTCCCCCACCAAATTTATTTGCCGAAAGAGTCAATTGACACACGACCGCGACAATCACCAGTACAATCACCATGGCTGATCAACAGCCTGCTGAGCAGCCCGCTGCTGCGGCTCCGGCCTCAGAGAACCTACACGACGACCCTGTCACCGGCGAGAGGATCTCCAAGTCTGAGCGTAAGTAGATGACATCAATAACAGTTAGTTCTCAATTAACATGTTGTAGTCAAGCGCCGCCAGAAGCAGGTCCGTTGCTGCAACCCTCTTTCTCGAGACGATTACTAAAGCGATTTTACAGCGCGAAGCAGAGGAGAAGAAGAAGGCCAAGGCCGCGAAGCAAGCTGCATTGCCCGTTCAACCGAAGAAGGAGAAGCCAGCTGCTGCCGGAGCAGGAGAGGATGAACTGAACCCCAACCAATACTTCGAGATCCGCAGCCGAGCCGTAAACCAATTGCGCCAAACGAGGCAGCCAAACCCATACCCCCACAAGTTCCATGTCAACTACAGGCTCGGAAAGTATGTGGAGGACTTCAAGCACTTGACCAGGGGTCAAGTTGAAGAGGATAAGGAAATTCGTGTGGGTGTCCGGATCATGTCAATGAGGGTTTCTTCCAATGCTTTGCGGTTCTACGTGTGCAAGGCTGAAGGTATCACGGTGCAGATTATGTGCCAAAAGGATAATGCTAGCGAATCTGCACCATGGGATCAGCAGCCTCACGATCTGTTGCGTCGTGGAGACTGGGTCGGTGTGGTTGGCTTCCCTGGTCGAACTGCACCCAAGAAGGGAGGAGATGGAGAGCTCAGTATCTTCGCGCGAGAAATCCTTCTTCTGTCGCCCTGCTTGCGCCAGCTGCCGACCGAGTACTACGGATTCAAGGATCAAGAGCAGCGGTACCGACAACGATTCCTGGACCTTGCCATGAACGACTCCACCCGGGAGACCTTCATTACGAGGACAAAGATCGTTAAATATGTCCGAAAGTACTTCGACGAGAGAGACTTCCTGGAGGTGCAGACTCCTATGATGAACAAGATTGCCGGTGGCGCTACCGCCAGGCCTTTCAAGACCTTCCACAACGAACTAGGCATGGAGCTTTACATGCGAATTGCGCCCGAGCTGTACCTCAAGGAACTCGTGGTAGGAGGTGAGACCGCTAATGATTATGTTTTGGTACTTTACTGATCATATCCTTGTAGGTTTGGAAAGGGTTTACGAAATCGGACGTCAATTCCGAAATGAAGGCATTGACCTGACGCACAACCCCGAGTTCACTACTTGCGAGTTCTACCAGGCGTTTGCGGATATGTACGATATCATGGATATGACGGAAGAGCTAGTCAGTGAGCTCGTCTATTCGGTTAAGGGATCGTACAAGACGCAGTACCACACTCAGAGCGGTGAGGTATACGAGGTCAACTGGGAGAGGCCATGGCGCCGTGTCGAGATGATACCCGAGTTAGAGAAGGCGACGGGGGAGAAGTTCCCTCCCGCAGACACACTGCGTAAGTGTTTCGGATCGGTCACACCTGGTAAGGACCCAGCTGACAAAAGTAGACACCGACGAGGCGAATCAGTTCCTACGGAACGTCTTGAAGAAGATGAACGTTGAGTGCTCGCCACCTCTGACGGCCAGCCGCATGATCGACAAGCTGGTCGGCGAATATATCGAAGAAACTGCTATCAGCCCCACCTTCATCATGGGCCATCCTGAAATCATGTCTCCCCTGGCCAAGTACCACCGATCGATTCCTGGTCTCTGTGAGCGCTTCGAGGCTTTCGTGTGCAAGAAGGAGATCTGTAACGCCTACACTGAGTTGAACGATCCCTTCGACCAACGCATGAGGTTCGAGGAGCAAGCCAGCCAGAAGGCACAGGGAGATGACGAGGCGCAACTTATTGATGAGACGTTCTGTCAGGCTCTGGAGTACGGATTACCGCCGACTGGAGGTTGGGGAATGGGTATCGATCGACTGGTCATGTTCCTCACTGATCACTACTCGATCAAGGAGGTGCTTACGTTCCCGTTCATGAAGGGTAAGCAATACAATTGCAATGCACATAGAGCGCTGCTAATTGTTTTATCAGATGTGGTTGAAGAGAAGAAGCCAGGAGCAACAGGGGAGAGGACAGCAGCCGAGGTCGCCGGCATTGAGCCGAAGCCCGAGGAGGGAATTCGTACGTATTTCGATCTTATTCGATCTGCGCTATATTCCACTGTAGCTAATTTGTGGTAGCTCACAAATAAGGTTGGCCGAGAAAAGAGCGCGGCGTTCGAGTATTGCACGAACAGTCTGAAAAAGGTTGGATCTAGGAGTAGGAGGTACGAGAATACGTGTGAGGAGTTGAAATATCGTCTTGTGTAAGGCGATTATTCTGCAGGCATCATGACAGGATGTGATCTTGACTGCTACGAAAGAGCTGTCTTTATGCATATTAAATGACCCACGGAATAAGAGAGAATTGCTTCGTATGTTCCAGAAGGTCTCACACTGATATTTTTCATGCCAGATCCAAATGGCATCATGTAGAGCTCACGTATAACTTGTTGAACGCGCATCCTCGCCAACACTTCGACGATAACCCTCTACCTACGCCAACTTCCCAGGCACAAACGGTAGACCCGCCGACAACCCCCCGTCAACAGCCCATGCCTGCCCATTCACATAACTCGCCTCATCACTCCCAAGGAACAGCACCGCCCTCGCAATCTCATCCGCTATGCCACCCCTCCTCAACGGATTCAACTGCCCAATCTTCCCCTCACTCCCCCTCGCCCTCGCCGCATCATACGTGACCTTCGTCATACCCGTCTCAATCAACCCGGGGCAGACCGCATTGCACCTGATTCCCGTCCCCGAAAGCTGATACGCACACGTCTGCATCAAGCTAATCACCGCCGCCTTACTAGCCGCGTAATCCGTCGGCCCAGCATTAGACCTCAGCCCCGCGACGCTCGCGGTAGCAATGATACTCCCCTGCGGATACGGTTTCGCCTCGCTCGTCTTGAGCATCGCTCTGCTGGCGTACTTCGCAGCGAGAAAGACCGAGAGGGTGTTCGTCCTTAGCATCTTCATGAAGCCATCTGTGTCCTCCTCCCAGAAGACTTTCCGGCTGCTTATCCCCGCGTTTGCGAAGAAGATGTCTAGGCGGCCGTAGGCCTGCAGGGCTTCGGAGACGATAGCTGCGACGGAGGGTTCGTCTGCGGCGTCGAATTGGCGGGTGTGGATTTCTACGGCGGGGTAGAGGCTGGAGAGCTCGCGCTTGTGTGTTTCGAGGTGGTCGTTTGCGAAGTCGCAGATGTAGATTGCTTTTGCGCCGTTGCGGGCGAATTGGTGGGCGGAGGCGCGGCCGATGCCGATGGGGGAGTTGGCGCCCGTTATGATTATTACTTTGTCTTTTACGCGCCTATGTTGCGGAATTAGTTAGTTGCTGTGTGGGTGGGGGTCGGAAGAAGTACTTGTCACCCAGGTCTCCTGCTATCTCGCGTACTCTGGGTATGTTCTCGAAGGTGCCTGGATCTTTGGGCCGCTCGGAGAGCTCTCTGCTCAGGCCCTGTTGCTTGATCTTGGGATCGGCTGGCATTGTGTTGATTTTGTCCTTGATATGCTGTACGGAGGGCTGATACTGGTGGCGCGATGGCACAAGGAGACTCAGTGAGGGTGTAGAGTGTATGTGTGGTGCTCGAGAGGGGTGCGGAGTTGGAGCTGCGGAGATTCCTAGCTTGGAGTGGAATCTGGGGAAGATGCCGAGGTCCGTTTGGCGGGCGCCGAGCTGGGTATTATTGGTCTGACTTGAACTTTTGCGCACTTTTAGGTTATTAAGGAGGACCTAGGAATTGTTGTCTGTAGGTTTCTCTATTTGACTGTATTTTGTGTAGTCACTACTTCGAAGGGACCACTGGGTCTGCTCGAAACGCTAGGCAGAAAGTCTTGCTCTCCGCAAAGGCCAACCGACGTACTTTGACGATCGATGTTATTCTGCAGACGCCCGACTCGGCGACCTCTTCTCTGAACTTGCTTCTTCCGGACTCTTCTCATGCCGTCTTACGGTCAATCCCCCACCGTCTTCATGAGCCTATCTTTATAGCTGTCCAGAACCAGGCGCCCGTTGGGAGGGCTACGAAGGCAAAGCGCCATTACCCGCGACATATCTGGCTCGGCGAAGGGTTATACCCTGGGAGTCTTTCATCCGTGATTCCACGCTCGTCCCGCCATAACTTTTTCACCTGCCCCGGCCTCGTCCCCTACCTCTACCACCTCTACCACCCCTTCCTCCCTTCCCACCCCTCGGCGCTGTCCGTTCGTAAACCTTCTCTCGACTGAAGTTAACATCCGCCACGCGGATGTAGCTGGGGATGCCATTATCCACCACCGCAAGCAGCACATTCCTCTCCCCATGCTTGAGCTTATTCATAATCGTCGCATTCTCTTTCGGCGCATCGTCCGGCACGGTAGCAAGCATATCATTCAACTCAGCAGCAGTGGGAATGTTGGTTTCGCGCGCATTGATGACGCAGATGCGGAAGTCGGGCGGTGGGCGCGCGGACTTGCGGAAGCGTTGGGAGCCGGATGTTTTCCAAACATCGAAGTGGATGCGGAAGGGGTTGTTAGGGTTTGGAGGGAGTGTGAAAGTTGGTGGTTGCGAGCGGTCGTATGACGGGATGAGGGCGAGCGCGCGGTAGATGTCGGCGTAAGAGCGGTAGAGGCCTGGACGGAATAATGGCGCATATGCCGGATTCTCTTGAGAAATGATGTGCGAAGGCTGAGAAATGCGGCGCCAAACCTCGCTCCAGAAACTTGTCCAACACCCTGTTTTCTTCGCATTTTGGTTTGGCGATTTGGGCGTGAGGGACTGAACAGGCGCGCGTTCATCGTCCCAACTGCCATGCCGAAAGACGACGTAGCCTGAACGCTTGAGACCAGAATACACGGTGTACATTTCCATGGTCAGCTTCCCGCCTACCCCAGCCTCGTAGCCCAGAAACGCGGCATACGCAGCCTGCAAACTCATCGGCGCACCCTCTAGCATCTTTCCGCCGTTCTCTTCATCCTTCGCCGGCCATCGACAGTCCACGCTTCCTCGCTCAATTAAGAACAGCGCTTCCTCAGGTAACAACCACTCTTTCCCACCCTTACTCCTCCCCATTGTTAGGAACATGCTCGTCTTAGGCTTGTTCACGTAAGCCATATTAGTCTCTGGATCGTACATCGCGGGGATGTGATTTTTTTGCGTATGCGTGCGCTGCCAGGAAAGCACGTTGTGCATCGCTAGGCGTGAGGCATCGAGCTTGGACAGCTGGAGGTTCGTCTCGTGTGATTCGAAGTCTTTCTCGCCGCGCTTGGGGAGATGGAGTGCATGGTCGCTATTGCTGATCAAGCGTTAGTATTCATTCCTGCAATTGAGAGCCACACACGCTCTGCGATTGTGGTGAGGGAAAGGGTTGCATACGCAATCTTCGCAAATGCAGCGCCATAGTCGAGCGTTTCTTCCTCGGGGTCTTCGTCGGCGGCAGGATCTGGGTTAGGATTGCGCAGATGTGAGAGGTCTTCGTCTTCGTCAGCCATTGTGGATGCCTGTGCGTAAAGCTGCGTTGTGGTGGGGAAGTTTGGCGGGATGAATTGAGCGTCAAGAAAGTTTGGAGCTATGACTCGGCTCGGTTAAACTTGCCTCATCGACCTCACATCATTAGCGGAGGGATGATACACAAGCCCGTAATGGTTATTGCATGACTGCGCTGATGTATACAATATTTGCCTTTTGAAATATGCTATTCTAATTTTTGAAAATAACCTTCCGCTTCCTGAATTCCAAGAACGGACTCTGTCCTGATACTGTAATAGCACCAACGTCTACAGAGGGAAAGTCGCATTTAGCTCATCAGATCAAATTCTACAGCGAAGTTCCATACAATACATATGTACTTGCTGATCTAGATACCCGACCATGGTCGGTTAGATGTGTATCCACTAATTCGTGGATCCAGCAAAAGCGCGTCAAGCTTAACTGCGACTCTATTGGCTCATTACTGCACTGCTACAACTCACCCAACTCAACCAACCACGGTATCATGACGTCGCTTGGACGATAGATAGATTCCTTGGGGTATGGGGACCAGGGAACGGAAGTGGAAGATCCAAACTCCGGGGGCTTGGCGCGCTTCTGTCGTTCAATTACCAGTTCCCTCGCTCCGAGTAAACTTCTCTCCTTCAGGCAGAAAGACTGCGTTAGCCAGCTACAGCTATGTCTCTGTCTTCGTGAAGATGACATCTTTTTACGCGAAAAAAAGTGGAAGCAGCTCCTGACTACTTTCGTGCGATGATGACTCCGCGTCTGATGCACACTGTAGCTCCTGCTTCCCACATGCACGCAGAGCGTATGGGCAGTGATGAGTTGCACGAGCAAAATCTGAGCCCATAACCTCACTGGCCTAGGTATGACGCTCTGCCTTTGTTAGGAATTGAATACAGAACGGTCCTCGTCTTTTCATCTCTAAGCACTTGAGGGAAGGAGCGTATCCAGAACACCGAGTCTATCCGGCTACTTCTTCCGGCTACTGCTTGATGAAGAAGTCGCCACCGTGTGCCCTGCATGTTGTCATCTCCCAGGGAAGGAGCATGCCCGGAACACCGAATCTATCTGTCCACTTTGTTCGGATGGCAGTACCATCATACCAGTAGTCAACTCGAGAGCGTTGTAAGCTGCTTCCTACAAGTGCTGGGAGGAGATTCACTCATATGCTTCTATATGTAAGACGATTGCACCACAAAAAACTGGTCATCGTTATGAAATTCATGCCGACATTCTACTTTACTTTTAGTCATATGATACCGTGTCGTGTTTGCGTCGTGATAATGCTAGTCCAACTCATGTCCAAATCGTACCGCCATACCGTTCCCGCACCTTCACTCAGGATGATCACGACTGGCCCAACAAAATCTTGAGCGTCTCCACGCCCAGCCCTAGAACAACTTGGCTCCTACTTTCCTTGAGCAGTGCTTTCAGCGCCCCCTCCCCACCCTTCGCCTTCACCGCATCAATGCCTTTGGGCCCTATGGCGACGACTTCACGCACACATGCAACGCCTCGATGGCGAACATCCTCGTTCTCGTCGCGACAGAGTCCTGCACACAAAATCAGCACTACTTCCAAACGTACAGGCAGAGAAATGAGCAGCAAGAGACGCGGCGACTCACCCAGCAAGAAGTCCACCCCCTTCTCCAACTTGAGCAGCTCAACAACCGCCAAATCAATAGAAAGCAACATCGCCAGCGCTCCTCCCGCCGCACTCCTCGTAGGCCCGTCTTCCACATCTGTAAGCGCACACAGCAAGTGCAACCTCTTCCCCGCTCTTGGACTCCCGTCCGCAAACTTCTCCGCGCACACTGGACTCGCCATCAGATTACACAGCAGCTCTGTGCTTGCTCGCCGGAGCAGTACGTTCTGACTTAGCAGGAGATCGTCGACGACGGTGTCGAAGGCGGTGCGGATGATGGCGTCTTGGGTAGGTTGATCCATAGAAGCGAGGTTTGTGAGCGCGAGGAGAGATTCGAAGGCGTGCAGTTGCCAGGTTGAGGATTCACTCTGGGAGAGGAGGGAGATCAGAGGGCGGAGGACTGAATGTGAGGGAAACGCTGTGGTAAAGATGTGAGTAGGATTGGTAGAGATTAGGATCCGGGAGAGCGCTTGTGCGGCTTGTGGCGCTGCTGCTGGGGGGTATTTGTCTGCGTTAGAAGAGGATGTGAGTGTGTCGTAGATCTGGACAAGGAGCTTTATGGCGCCTTGTTGTGCGAGTGCTGGGCGCATTTTTACGTCTTTGGAGAGGGAGAGGAAGACAGATGTTGTATGTGAGAGGGCAGCAGGTGAGGCTTTCTTTGCCATGCCAACGAGGAGGGGGACGATGCCTGCTTCGAGGACACGTCTACAGCGTACGGTGGTGTGCGCTTCGTCCAGCAGTGGGTCCGGCGCACTAGGCTTCTGGACATTGGCGTAGGCTTTGAGCTGCGCCATGCGCTTCTCTTCTTCGGATTGTATGGGTGGGTACGCGGTCAGGTTGACGAAGATAGTGAGTCCGCCAAACAGAATGTTAGGCGATGTGGCGGCATCTTTCATGCTTCCAATAAGGTGTTTGAGAAACTTTGGGGATTTGGAGAGGTCTTCGCGTACTTTAGGCTGCAAAGAGGCGTACGCAAGGCCTTCGATGCTATCTTGCTTGCCAGACGAATCAGAGGATATGACCATGCTCTTAAAGCTCGCTATCAGGTCATCTTGATCTACCTTGCCGGGCGTTACGATTTGGGGCCCTTCGGATGAAGCCTGCTCGTCGCCAAGCTTGACGAGTACAAGAGCAGCGAGATTGGCACGCTTCTTGTCGGGGCAGCTAGCGATGTAGTCTTCGAGCCATGTCCTGCAATGCCGATTGATCGCTTCGCGACAGTTTTTGTCAATGCAGGCGGCACTTACGAGCTCTAGCGCCGCCTGTTCGAGCTTGGTGCTGTTCTTGCCTTCGACAAGGGGAACGAGTGTACTGACGAAACCTTCCGACAGAAACAGCTGTGCCGCCGATTGCACCGTGATAGGAAAATGGCGGCTGCAGCTGAAAATGCGACCACCAACCCATCAGCAATAGACTTCTGGACGCGAGAGATGACGAATTTGGAGACCAGATCCTGCGCAGTGCTGGGCGCCAATTCGAAGAGTTTAATGGTAGCCAGCGTCGCCTGGCTGCGAAGGCTATTTGGAAGCCGGATGTCGAGGCTCGTAAGAATGACATCGAAGCTATCCGCGTCAATGATGCCATGCAAATTCTGCGCATGATGGGCCAACAGCTGCGCTACGCCCTTCATGGCGCGCTCTGGATGCTCGAGGGCCTCCTCCATCATCATGGCCAGACTAAGCATGAAGCAATCCCGGTGGCCCTGCACAAATGCCTCGTCGCTCTCCCATACCGCACGGTTGAGCAGCACCTTAAGCAAGCCATCGATGCTGTCGTCTCCGCGCTCAAACAGCTCATAGTACACCTGCGTGGGATGCTCTTTCACGAAGCCCGCAAGCCACCGCTGCGCCCCCACATGCATCAAGAGCTCCCCAGTAACCTGGTCCAAGAGATCATCTTCGCCCTTGAAATCGTACAGAATGCTCATTGCCTGCTCCGCCTCTTTCTCGGCCAAGCCTTTCGCCCTAATGAGCTTCAAGGCCTCGTCGCCATCCGCCTCATCCTTACTCTTGACCCAAGCTTTACACACACCCAGCAATTCGCTTTTCTCTTCCTCCTCCTTTAGCGACACCCACGCTTGCTTGACGAGCGGATGCTCTGGCGCGATAGTCGTGGCCTCCCGCAGAAGGCGCGCTGCGTCCGACAATTTACCGGACTTGATATTGTCTGTGGCCTGTTGTGCAAGTCCGACTGCCCGCTCTGCCTCGGAAGTCGAGGACATTGTGGCAGATTGGGTTGTGTTGTGACATGTTAGGAAGAAGAAGAAGCTGAGACGACGTTGTTACAGTGTCACTGGATGCTCGATGTGGACCCGCACGTGGAGCGAGAACGCAGGATGCGCACGGGCCTTGCTTAGAACGAGACTAGAACATTGGGTGTCGGACGAAACAGAACCGCGGAGCCTGGAAACTTGGTCTCAAGACTTATTCAATCATACAAGTGCAGTCGCGGAGAAGTACTTGTAAGCATGCAATGTCTTTTCTCCTTATTAATACACTTCGTGAAGACATCGTCGTGACCAACTCCCCACCCCACGCTTAGAAGCGCCCTAAAATATACATCTAAAATGCTCATGTAACCGATACTCCGCGCTACCCATGTATGAAGAGCAAATGACACGAAACACGAAACCTTCGCGCCGCGATTGGCGCAGCCTAATTCAGCTAACACTGGTTGAACGGGCGACCCGCTTTGCCACGAAACAAGTTTGAAGCGCACTATTCTTTTCCCTAGCCCCGCTAGGCCTCTCGAAGGTAATCTCATTAACATCATTAGTCGGTAATTTCGTCAAGGGTATCCGGCTGCTTCCGCTGAATAACGCCAAGGTAAAGCAGCCGCTCCCAGACATCGTCTTTCACCAGGACGCGAGCCTTGTCGAAGGGAAGCCCGTCAAGCCCGCGCAGATTTCTGCAAAAATTCGCAAGCATCATCTCCGTTACTCTTCGTCTGATCCGTGTCTCGTAGTCCAGTCGCGAAAGGTACTGCTGATCTTCGTCTATGTCTCCGGGAGGGAGGACGAACCGGTCTGTTGCCTGTTCATCGGAGGGCTTCCGTCGTAGTGACATGATGCGGTTCTCGGAGGCTGGGGCGTAGAAGCGAACGGTCAGAGGGTTGTCCCGCCAGTCCAACGTGGTCAAGGTAGTTAGCTTTCCTAAGACCATCGCATTCGTTCGCAGACGCGCAAGTTTGTTGCCAGCTACTAGAAGCTCGCTCAGCCTTTTAATGTTCAAAAGCGGTCGAAGGTCCTTGATGGAGTTGAAGTTGAGGTTGATAGACCGGATGTTTGGCGTCAGCTGACCAAAGTCATCTGGTAGCTCTTTCAAGCCCATGGAAGCTAGTTCTAGCCGCTGGAGATTAAGCAAATGTTGCGAAAGTTCGATGCCACGAGTGACGTTGAGTGAGAGGTATAAGTTGCGCACGTCCGGATTCCTAAGGAAGTTACTAACACAAGTTTCCGTGTTTGTACCAGTCCGTGACGTTTGATCGCGCGCAGAGAAGGTTCGCAAGTGGTGTACCTCTTCGAGGCCAGCCACATTCGTGAGCGCATTCCGATCAGCGTATAGCGACTCCAGTCTCGGGATGTAGCTGTTCAAGTCAAGCGAGATCATGTCATTGCCACAGATGCGAAGAGAACGTAGTGCTTTGCAGCGGTCAGATGTCACATCGGAAATCGGGAATTCTTCGATACAGTTGTCGTCTACGTTCTATTAGCCAGCGTGAAGGAGAATCGATCTTGGTACCGTACCTAGGTCCAGATGTTGCAGCTGAGGCAAGCGGTGCACATTCCGGACTTCAACTAGCTGATTTCCGCGAAGGTTGAGATCTGTCAGCGATTTACTGAACACAGGTTAGTACAGCGGGCCGTCTGTTCATGATGCGGGAACGTACAGGTTCACTTGCGCAAAGTCTACAAACTCGATCTCGTTTCTCGCTGCACTCAGCTCCATGAGGCCATCCAGATAGCTGATCCCTTGGAGCGATTGGATCTTGTTGTCATCAACCTTCAAGGTTCGGAGATGGACCAGCTCACCGAGGCCATCTAGACTATCAATATCATTACCTGAGATGTCCAAATGCTGCAGGTTCGAAAGGTCCGCCCAGGACGTCAGCCCCGTAAGAGAGTTGTTCTGCGCCCAGAGCCTTCGCATGGTATATGGGATACCCTTCACTTGGTTGATCTTGTTTTCGGATATGTTTAGCTCTTCAAGTCGGTAGCAGAAGTCATCCAGGCGGTGGAGATTCTCAAGGTCCTTCCCGTGCAGGTCAACCTCCCGAAGATCCTCCCAGTACGGCTCGTTAGGCTCTACATCTTGCAGTGCTTTGACTAAATCTGCAGTACCAAGTGCGTATCGGTCTTCGAGCGCTTTGGAAAACTTGTAGCCGTCATGCTTGATCACTACTCTGTCTGGCACTTCGCACTCGTCGACCTGGTTCAGTGTGAACTCGGGTAGGTCGCTAAGCATGAAGGTTACGTCTCCTTTCAAAGGTGACGATGGCGCAGGCATAAGCGCATCCGACTTGCTTAGCACTGGGGCCGACACACTCATGGAGAGCTGCATGCGGTAATTCTTTGGTGGTCGCTCATCGAGGATGGGGAGTTCGTCCGCCTCTTCAAATACAGTGTTTCGAACTGGTCGATGAGGGAGGGAATGAGCTCCTTTGCGGTGCCAAAAAGACTTTTGTGGGGAAGAGTATTGACGGTGATCCGTAGCGCTCCATTGTCGAGAGGTCTGTTTCTGTGGACTTGTAGCCTGCTCTTCATGTTCGCGCATATCCTCCGCAATCGAAATGGTAACGTTACGAACTCGCGCATCCCGCACGCTCGGTCGTGCTGCCTGGCGACCCTCGAAGTATTTGATTTCGTGTTCAATATCATCTTCTTCCGACTCTGGGATTGTGTAGGTCATCGGGGGACGCTGGTGGTTCTTCTGTGTCCCGCCTTTTACCGTTTCCTGGTCACTGTATGAAGTCGCCCGTGTTTCGGTTTTAGGAAAACTCCAAGCAAAATTAGAAACCTTCGAAGGAACGGAGCTGGTGTCAGTCATGACAGTGCCCGCACCATCGCGTGTGACTGGTCGTGCCTTATCGTCGAAGGCCTGCGGCGTGTCTTCGGTATCTTCGAGAAAGGTCTCTGCTGTAGCTTGTGGTCGTGTTGGAGAGGGCTTGTCCATCATCCGTTCTGCAGTTTCGTCGACGGTGAGATCAGGAATATGACCGAAGGGATCCTCTTCGCTCACGTTAGTCCCACTGTGTTCCTCCTCGATGCGGTACTCCTTAGATGGACTTTTCTGGCGCACCCATATGTTCTTTTCTGGGTCGAAACTCATGCCGGCGACCTCTTGCGGAATAAGGTGTGCCACAGCTGCAGGTGCTAATGTGTTTACGTGGTCGGATTTGCGCGAAGTGCTCGTAGCAATTGTGTTTCCCATCGACGACATCATGGACGGATGCGAACCATTCGTCTTTCCTTGAGAGTGGCCTTGCTTACTGTCAGAGGCCGGCTCTATGTCCCTGTCGGGATTATCAATTATGCGAATGCCGTCTTGCTCAACGATGATACTATTATCTTCTTGACCGGACACGCCTCTTATGCGCGAGAGCCTGAAAGAACGGAATGAAGAACCTCCGAACTCATCAGACTCTTTCTCTTGGTATTTGCGAAGATGGCTCAACTTCTGCGGATCGAGCTCAGGTTTGTTGGGGTCTTTCCAAGCTGATTCTCGACCTTCTCGGCTAGGGGGTCTATCGAAAGTGAACGAGCTTGATGGATAGTCAGGTTTCTCCATGGCCGCGAGGTTTTCGGCTTCGGACTCTTCAAGGCTGCCCAATCCGCTAGCTGGCTTCCCTTTTGCTCGTATGAAATCCATGATTTTGACGGCCTCCGCTAGAAAGTCCTGAGTTGTCACAGAACGCTTCCGGGTGTCGTCCCGCATTACGTGTTGCCTTTCGAGGCTAAATGCGGCCACTTCTTCGGCAACAATCGCTGCGCGATCTTCTTCTGCTAGCGAGTCCTCTTCGTGTGCAGGTTCTATCTGCTCTCGAATTGCATTCATCTTAGGCGATGAGTGTATGAAAGCTTCAGTCGCTTCCATGATATCGGCATGAAGCTCGTCCAGTCGTCTCTGGCTAGGGGTAGGATTTCGGGGTCTTAGTATGTGTCGTCGCGCTAAGATCTCCGGATCTGCGACATTTTTCGAAGTTTCGTGACGAGCATCTTTGCGTTTTCGTCCATTGAGTGATGGTGTTGGCGCACGAGACTCGTGCACAGACTGAAGGTCAACGTCTGGTAAGAAGTCCTCGTCATCCCTTTGAATCGTTCTTCGGCGTTTTGGGGTCGGATTCTTGAACGGGGATGTGGGTCCCCGTTTGCCCTCGGCATACTCGTGGGATGCTGTTAAAATCTCCTGTTCGGAAGAACCAGACGCTTGCCGGACAATCAGAGGGACTGTACGACTCGGTGCTCGATAGTGGCTCGATACGCGGACCATTGGTTGCCTCCTAGCTCTAGATGGCTCTCGTGAGATAGGAGAGGCGTCGTAATTGAATGTAAGAGGTGGTCGACTGCCTGGCGGTGCCACGTCTATGGAAGGAGACTCATCGGGTGCACTGTCTTCATCATCGTGGGAGGACACGAATGAGAAATCTCCAGAGAACTGGTACTTGCTCAGATCACCTTCTCCAAACGTACTGACCCGGCGTCGTTGTGGATAACTTGGGCTGGTGCCATCCTTCAGTATACTCACTTCTTCCACTGACGTCAAGCGCACATCCTTGTGGATTTTGGTGACCTCGGTCTTGTTCATCTGTACACTACTAGAGACAGACCCGTCAGTCTTGTCAGTTTTGTACTCCAATTGGCTCAATCGCCTTTGCAAACGATTGCTTGTGAAGGTATCGTGAGCATCGAAGAGCTTCAATGGACTACCAGATCCTTTCGTTCGTTCTGGACTCAAATTGTTGGATTGAGCATGGCGTTTTGGCGTTTTTGGGGATACAGCTGCTTCTTCAGCGGCAGTCTCGTCCAATGGTCGCTCAGGCGTCGCGTTCGCGCTTACATTCACCGTCGGTATGCTCTCAGTGCGCAGACCACTTTGTTTCTTGGCTCTCTCGGGAGAAGGGCTTAAGGGACGCCTGCGGAATGAACCGTCTCTTGAATAGCCACCCCGTTTCATCTCGACAAAGCGCCCTACGTCAGCCACTTCCACTATGCTGGGCGTGCCAGCCGGTAAACCCTCGGGGAGCGAATCGTCTTGAAGACGCGAGAATGATGAGTCTGCATGGCTTTGACTGACGAATTCCTCCTCCTGTACTGATAATTCTTGCTGCTCCGCAGGTGAACCAAGGTGCCGTAACCGATTGGCGAGCTCGGACCCTCTGAAGTTGGGCATAGGATCCCGTTGAGCGCCAACTCCAAAATTTTGGGTTAGATAGACTGGACTGAAGTTCTCGTTCTCATATTCAATCTGGCCGCTTACGGTGCGAGGCTGTCCTTGCTCCAATTGGAGCGAGTTCGCCGACACTTCAGTACCCTTCAAGGCTGAGCCTTCGACGATAGAGTCAGAGCGCTCGTGTGTCGGTGCTTCAGACACAATATCTTGAGTCGCGTCAACAGTCGCGTCAACGTGCTGGATAACCGAGCCCTCTTGCACAGAATCGTCATCCGGCGCAGGCCACGGCGGTGGACTTGAAGGCATGGCGCTGAGACCTTTGAGCATGCCGCCCCTTCTCTTGGGCATCTTCTCCTCTGACTCCGGTCCGTTCGGTCTCTGAAAAATGTTTTCGAGGCCCATGGGACTGAAGAGGTCCTTCTGGTCGCCGTATCCAATCTCACCCTGCAACAGCCTCCGCCTCCATTCCGGGGTATCGTACGCAGACTTGTCGTTTGATGAGGCTTTCAGAATCGGCTTCTGTGCTACTGTCCCCTCGCATGCAATAGAATCGAGGGAGACGGCCGAGATGGAATTCGATGCGCCGCGAAGCGAGGTGATTTGGGACGCGTCGGCGGACGGGATGTTGTTGTCGCTGAGGCTTCGCTCGACCAACGCGCTCCTCCGTTTTGGCAGTCGAAGATCATTGGAGCCATGTCGGACGCGAACTTCGGAGAAAGAACCGGATGACTGTCGCAGGCGGGGAAGACGACTCTGTGGCTTTGGCGGCACGCTTTGTGATGTTTGTGTAGACAGCGCGTCTTGCGCATCGCTTGCCATGACCGGTGTGGGCTGTGCGATCCATTCCTCAGAGAGGTCTTCGAGCCACGGCTGGCTCATGTTTGCGGTCGGCGGTGTGTCACTTGGCGGGGGAGTTGCGCGCGAGTAATTGTTGACAATTATGTGGTTGTGGAAAAGACGCGTGGGAGTAGGGATTACGCGAGAGCGTGCAGCTTCATGTGCGCATGGGGTGCCGCAATGGCAGTGTTGTAGCGAACAAACGCGAAGTGATTTCGGAGTACCTGCTGGTATCAATACACAAGGATGCGGCAAGGTTCCCGGTCGGTGATGTCGATTACAGGTCACGTGGGTTATCGATTGCCCCGATATCTCGTCGCCAGAGCAACGAGACGATAGCTCTGCGCAGGCACGGTTCACTCACGAACACGGGCGAAACCCTCCCCACCACTGGTGGATTACCAAACGCTTCCAAGCCGAGCCTCCTAGAGGTCTGAGCAACTTTCTGCTTCACCGGATCATTACTACTCGCCGTGCGCGGAAACTGCCACTGACCACTTACGGCCGCAATGCGAGAACCACACTTTTACCCAGATCCCCAACACGCGCCCCCATCGCCGCCAAAGCGAACGCAGAAATTTCCTCGCGGTATCCGACCATAGTTGAAGATTCAACAACTACTCCAGAGCACCGAATCGCCCCGCGTTTTTTTCACCACCAACCGCAGTGGCACACGAGCACGCACGATGCCCAGAGTCCATGCCCAGATCAGACATGTGACTGACACCGACCCCATATTATTACAAGCCGAGGACGTCATAGAGCCGGAGCCGGAGGAGGACAAAGATGCCGGAAGAAGAGCACGGAAACGCAGGAGGATAGAAATCATGGCCAACCAATACATAAAGCTTGGGAGAGTGCCGCTGATCGTGTCCGCGGGGTTGCGCGGCCCCTTCGAGAATGGCTGGAAGAATCCCTGGGTGACAGCACCAACTAACATAGGAAGTGAAGCCGTACGTGCGCTGAATGAACCCAGCAGAGTGAATGCTACGCTTCCAAAGGCAGAGCAGACCAAAGCAAATCACGCCAAACCCACATCATCTATTCCGTCTCCTGAGGCCTCGCGTGCTCCCGATATCGCTGAGGACAGCGTTGTTACCCCGGACGGCGTCCACGACGAAGACCACAATTCGTTAGATGCGTCACCAGCACTAATAGATGATACGGGCACTACAGAAATCTTCGGTGTTGATCCTGACCCCTCCGTCACTTTTGACGATTTCGAAAGCAACCCCTTTTGGTTGAAACGCCCACAACCAAAGTCTGCGGCCTTTGGCAATTCCACGAACGGCAAACATGATCCTTCGCCGACACGTGCTCGTTTGGGATATAGACCAGTGGACCGGCAAGGGAAACTGCTCCTTGTTACTCCGAGACAGCCTGTAAGTAAGGTGCAGTCTGATCCTGGACGAAACCCGGAACCAGAGCCGGGTGGGATTCCGACCGCTTCAGCGTCGAAGACCATAACCTCACCCCCCAAGCCTACCGAGATCATACAAGAGACCATGTCTTCTGGGTACTCAAAAAGGAGGAAACGGACTTACTCGAAGTTCGAGAGAGGCAGTATAAGGGATGATCAAAGTGTAGCTAGGGCGGCTGAAAATAAATTACTGCCACGCCAGATCACCCGACGCGATGCATCGATCGAACGGTCTTCTCCACATTCAGAGGATGTCGAGGACCGCAGTACACCCGACCCCAACACCCACACTGGGTATCGAATCTCGGACTTCACACCAATCAATAAACCATCGCGAAGTGCTACAACCGTCCAAGCCGAAGATAATAAGCTTTCGAAATCCCAGGGGCAAGAAGCTGATGCTACACATGCTCAACAAGCATCTATATCAGCCCCAACTAAGGAACGGTTCGCGAACCAAGTCGTTCAGGCTTTAGCGGGACATGATGAACTAACGACATCTTCATCACGTCCAGCACGCGCCGGCCAGAAGAAGAAAAGGCAACGCGTGAACGAAGCTGCACCTTCCCTACGCCACGACCATGTCACCTCACCGACGTTCGCCTCTTCGACTGGTTTTGTGTACAGAAAATTAGGAGAGGCGAAACGAGTAACGTCTTCGGATAAACTGAAAACCCGACCAATAACATTTAGCTCACCCGTTGTCATCGAGCAGGTTCCTGCAGAAACAGTTGAGCATGGCGTTAACTCCATCAAAGAAGCCAGCGAACACGAGCCCGTCGTTACAGCGGAACCGCGAACGGAACGACCGGACGTGTGGGATGTACCGGGAAGTCCCCCAATGCAGCAGGAACAGCAAAGTTACAAATCAAGCCGTACCTCAGGCTTTTCAACGCAAGCTGCGTTGATGATGGCTCAGATGGAATTCCAAGATGGTACAATGCCTACTATGGCAGAAGACGCTCCGACGCCATGGTCAAGAAACAGCACAGCGCATGAGGAGCCCGTCATACCTAGTCCCGCATTCACTCCATTCCATAAGTTTAATGCAACGCTTGACGAGGACAACCTATTCGAGCCTACAATGCAGAACATGCCCATTAGTACACAAGATCTGTTCGCCACGATATCTCCATTCGCGAATAGCACGGTCAAGAAGTCTACAAAACCACCTGCGAGTAATTTGAGGTTCTCAGTTTTTGCAAACGGAGAGCAAGATACTCCGAGCCATAGCGTCCCTCGAAACTGCGCTAGGAGCCCTACAACTTCGCAGCGGAAGCCGCTACGAGATAAGAATAGCCGAGTGTCTTTTCTGGGTTCCCAGTCCGAGAAAGGTTCGCAGGGCGAGAAAGCATCGCAGGAGTCTATTACGCCCCGGTCATCGAAGGCTCCCATGGTGCAAGCTGTGGAGCTACCACACTTAGACTTCCACACATCGAATGCTGATCTCGATTTCACGGATCGCTTCTTGCTAAACGTCAACGAGATGACCTGAGCATTCGGGCCGCGGACATGGGAATGCTCATGTACTCTTTAGTTCCATTGAAATAAGTACGACATGCACACGTGGTTTTTTGCTATTCTCCGGTGCTTCACGGCTCCTGAGTTGGCACATTGGCGACATATGTATATGGATAGCAGGACCGGCAAGCACAGGCTCCTTGCATAGCGTCGTGACTCCTATTCGGGTTGCAGGAGCCCACGTTCCGGAATGATTGGACGATAAGAGATCGAAGAGCGCCGGATGTACTGCAGTCACCTGCAGAGGCCAGAATGCGGTTGATAGCAGACAGGACCGCGGAGGGGCAGAGGTCAAGCAGCGGTATAGGATGGGCTAAGGCTAGGAAGCAGAGGCGGGTGGCCCGACGGGGAGGACCTGTGCTGGAGCATGAGTCGGGGCGAAGGCCAAGAATCAGCTTGAATCGCAGGGTCACGGTGGATGAGCAAGGACGTTGTGGAAGCGCAGCGGCCGTGAGGCCAATAGACAGCGGTGCAAGTGCCCACGTTGGGCCGGGCAAAGGCATTCCAGATGCCAGCCTCAAAATGCGCGGTGCGTGTCACGTAAGTTGCGAGTACAATGATGCTTCACCGTAAGCGCACGGACGTACCTTCACAGCACAGGCTTGGCAAGAGCACCCGCTGGCCGACAGCGCCTTCCCTGCGCGCACAGTAGAGTTTGGAGCCGAGAGAATAAAACCCAGTCAAACACCGCACGTTCGTGACAATCAAACCGCTCTCTTCGTCCACGGTGCCTGCGTACGAACACGGCGCTCCCAAACGGCCCGTTGCGCTAGGAAGTGTTGGCGACAGTAGGACGTCATCGGCAAGGCTCGCTTGGTGCAATCTCAGCGCCACTGCTGGGAGAGGCCTTGTCCACACATTCGGAACGTGGGCTTCGCACGCCGCTCGTTGGGCTTCTCTAGCAATTGCTCTCGCTGCATCGCCGTCGCCGTCGACCACGCACCGCGCTCCCGCCCACCCCCCTGGCTCGCACACGTTAAGCCGCCGCGGATCTCGTCCCGCCGAGCACCCAGTCCGCGCCCAACGACCGCTTTGCTGGCCCTCCGCTCCCCTGCGCACGCCGCACGTTATCTACCAAACATTCCGCCACGCACCTGTTCCCGTGCCCGCGCAGCGGCTTGACCAATGTCGTCTCCATGTCACCGCCCTTGCCCGCCTCGAGACGTACCTCACCCCCCGCATCGGTGAGGTCAAATGCGCCGCGCACCCCCGGCCATGAAGACCCAACGAGTTCTTCGCCTACCCGCGACGAGGTGACCCCCAAGAGCCTCTCGCAGACGGGGCGTTCCAAGACAGCGCCCCTGGACCTAAACCACCTGTGGATCCCCTCAGTCGACCAGCCCCAATTGTCGGAGCGCGACAGCATCTTTGCGACTACATACCTACCATCTGATAGCCCCACGCCGTCTCCGCGCACGCTCGCACGTACAGCACACACAGACAACAATGTTTCCGACGTGGACCGCTCAGATGTGGCAGGCAACATGCCGGCGCCGCGAACATTGACAGCTACTTCAATTGGCCGCCAGCACCAAGCACACCAACAACGATCAACGCTAAAAGAACACCAGGGCCTTCTTTCTGCGGGCTTCAATTCGCCTGAGAAACACAGAGCAGACATGGCTTCCAATGGCGCGGGTGAGAGCCCGCCACCCTTTATGAGTCCGGTCGACTCTCCCGTACATCGGCCTGCCACCCCTCCAGGTGTTGTTCAGACCACGACATCATTGGACGACACCCTGGCTGAACCGGAGCATACTGCGGAGCGACTTAAGAATAGGATGTGGCGTGTGGGCAATGCTGAAGCCTACCTCCCCCACGGAGGACACGGCGCCCAGAGAAGAGAAGGCCATGTCGATAAGAAGATTGAGGCTACCTTAGCGAAGACAGAAGTGCCAGCAGCTGCACGAAGCCGGAAAGCGAGTCACTACTTGCGAGTTTTTAAAGAGAATGATGCTGCAGAAGAGCAGAAGAAGCGCGAAGGCCGCGGGAAGGACCGACGTCCGGTTGAGAGGCTTCTCAAAAGTCTCCAGGAGGATGTTGCACGGACCTCACCGAGTGCATTGACAGAGCAGATACAGAGAGCGTCTCGTTCTTCCTCTGCAGCTCAATCGCCTTACGATGGCCCTACGAACTCGTACTTCGAACCCACCACCTATGCCAGCCATGATGACGGAAGTATCCAATTCAGCGTTGATGGAGCAGGACGGTCACAAGAGCTACCCGCTCGGCTGCTTGAAGAGATCAGAAATTTTCATAACCTTACTCCGGGTGGCCCACGCGGATCATCATTCTCGAAGAGCCTCCCGACCGCTGCAGCCGACAAACTTCGTGCTCACGTCGCCAAAGCTCGTACACCTCACCTACGCGAGGCTTCGGATTATTTCCAGACCTCGGAAGGGGGAAGCCCAGAGCGGTCACCTGGCTCAGAGGAAGACGAGTCCGAGAAAGAACACATTTCATCAGCACTCTACTTTCCTCATCGGCAACTCAAGTCACCTGAGCCTATCCCAGAAGAAGAAGAAACGCGGAGAGCGGAAGTGGTTTCCGCTCGGAGGCAAAGCACTGTCAATGCAGGCAAAGGGCCCAAGGGATGGGCCAAGGAGGAGGCTGTAAAGACGCCACAAGAGGTAGAAATCTCTTTACAGTCACAAGATACAAATGAATGCCTGCATGGTGACATCCCAACGACTTCTTCTCTTCGGCAGGATGACAGCACCTCGCTGGCTTCTGCAAACACTGACACGACTGCCTCGGCTGAGTCCGAGTACGATTCGTTAGCGGAGTCGTCTCATTCACTCAATGACTATGATTCCAGTGCGACTGATGATCTAGGCACCACTCCCACCGCAACACCGCGCAAGCATAAAGAGAAGCCCGTCGCGCCCGCTCAGCCACCTGCGCCTCTTGGCGCAGTAGAATTAAAACCTTTTAACCACCAAGTCGGCGGTCACACAACGGTGTATCGTTTCTCCAGGCGAGCCGTGTGTAAGCAGCTCAATAACCGAGAGAATGAATTTTATGAGACGGTTGAGCGCCAGCATCCGGAGCTGCTGGAGTTCCTTCCAAGGTACGATGATTACCAATATTTGAGTCATTTGTAGCTGAGACCTCAGCGAAGATCTCCGCCCATTTTGCGTACCCCTGCTTCAGATCATTTTGCTAACATTGTGCTGCCAATTTCAGGTATATCGGTGTTCTGAATGTGACATATCGCAAAGCACCCAAACGAAAGAAGACCAAGGACAGGGCCAAGGATGATGCGGTCACCCAAACAACCACTGATGCGTCAGCGAAGCAGGGTGCCGAGCCTCACAATCAGAGCCAGCCCAAGGAAGATCAGCCTAGGATTGTCAGTCATTCTCAGCGAACAACAGCGGTTCCTCAGGTGGTGTTCGAGAATAATCGTCACATCATCCCCGATAATCTTTTCCGCTTGCCGCCACGACGCTCTGCCACACCTGACCCTTGGACTGGCAGCTCGTATTCGCAATATCATCGGAGAAACCAAAGCGACATTGGCTTTTCGGCTGTGGAAGAGAGCCCCAATCGTCCTCCCCTGCGACAGCAAAGCAGCTGGGGCGTCACCACCATCAACAGAAAGCTTCAAGAAGAGGTTCTGCGACAAGTTTTTGCGCCGCCTCCGATCCATCATCGTCATCGCCATCATCATAATAGTCTGCCTCATCGATCAAGAGTAGATTCATCACGCAGCTTAACCAACTCGGTACCTTCTATGCGCAGAAACAGTGCCAATATATCGGAGATAACTATGCAGGAGGAGTCGACGCGCAAACAGGTTTTGAAAGCAGAAGCACATCGCCAGATGGCAAGATCAACTGGTGGCAGTCTACCTCGCGACTCCACTTATACATCACAGGACCTTCTGGAGACGCCTCCAACACCATCAACCTCCCGTCGTCGCCATTCGGGAGGCGGCCTTACACGGAGGCCGTGTGGTGTGGACACCAATCACAGAGCGCCTTTAGAGTATTATGAAGAGGACGGTTACGGTGGCGATGGAGAAGAGGAGGTTTTCGCTATGGACGAAGATGCTCGTGTGCAACAGGACAGAGGCACGCATCATCAGATGCGCAATGGACATACCGCCATGTTCCAGGATACTGCCCCAGAAGCTACAATGCCACCAGCCCCGGTATCGTCGAAGGAATGGACTCCACCTGCGCCCGAAGAAATCCCTTCGAATCCGAAAGAGGCACAATTGCAACCGGATGAGCGCGTCCAGCATTTCTTGCTACTTGAAGACCTTACGGCCGGTATGACGAAACCATGTGTTCTAGACCTGAAGATGGGAACGCGTCAGTACGGCATCGAAGCCGATGAGAAGAAACAACGGTCACAACGGCGCGAGTGTCAGATGACTACCAGTCGAGAACTAGGCGTGAGAGTATGCGGCATGCAGATATGGAACATCAAGACCCAAAGTTACGTGTTCGAGGACAAATACTACGGACGCGATTTGAAGGCAGGTAGAGAGTTCCAGGATGCGCTGAAGCGCTTCTTCTGGGATGGTACCGGCTACGAAGCGGCCTTGAAGCAGATTCCCATCATCCTAGAGAAGATCAGTGCGCTGGAGGGCATCATTCGCGGTCTTCCCGGATATCGCTTCTACGCCAGCAGTCTGCTCATGCTCTACGACCGTGGCGAAGGAGAGCAAAAAGATAAAGAGCCGCCCCTATTGACAAACGGTCTCTCTAGCTCAAGCAACGAAGACATCACTCAAACATCTCCAAACGCTGCTCCACTGATATCCAACCCCGCGCCGAAGAGCGCATCAGAGATTAAACTCAAGATCGTCGACTTTGCAAACTGCGTCACCGCAGAAGACTCCCTCCCAGACACCGTACCCTGCCCACCACACGACCCAGAAGGCGTGGATCGAGGCTACCTCCGCGGGTTGCGGTCGCTGCGTCTATACTTCCAGCGCATATGGCGCGACGTCAACGAGAAGGATTGGGTTGAGCGAGGCGAAGGGGAGGGCATGGCGAGGGACAATCATCACCAGGGGCCGGGCATGGGCGCGGCTGGCTCCGGGTGGTTGGATGAAGCGGTTAATAACGACACAGGGTATGTGAGCTTTTAAGCATGACGTCTATCGACAAACGTAGAAGAGGGGGAGGCACGTTCCACGTCATTTCTTCTTTTTGCATGGCGTTGGATGCATTTGGGGGTTGATTTTTGGCTTGCATCGCTTTTGCGTGGTGTGCTTTTCTTCAAGGGTTTGTTTCTTTCTTATATCACGGGCGGGCGTTTTGCGAAGACAAATTCTCTTTCTTTTCATGGCTGATTTTCTGGGTCGGTGGTCAGATTGTAAGCAAGCATTGCCTTGGGCATTGGGTTGGCGTTTTTTTATAACTCTTTTCTCCTGCTTTTAGTTCGTGGGTTGGTTGGTCGCACTTTGCAGTTCGGAAAGATGAGATTGTTGGAGTGCCATATGCTGGTGCGGTTTTGTACTTTTAGCAGAGTGAGGGCGGATGGAGTAGAGGGTAGGTAATTAGTAAATATTTGTTAATTGAGAGTGGTTGGTGCGTGTGCGTGATGCTTTGGACTGGTTGGAGTGTAATGAAATGTAGCGGAGGGTGGATTTGCATGGGAGGGTTTAAGGCGTGGTCGAGTTGTTAATTGATGAGGAGACTGGATAGCGCTAGCTGGGCTTTTGACTGTATAATCTGGTTAGGACTACTTACTTGAGTTAAGACTCGAGTGAGTATGTGCCTCCTGTAAACACGCGGGTCTGGCTACCATCGACATCGCACGCTACACTCGCAACTTGTGTGCTTGAGATTGTTCGATCTAGTGCATAGAGGGTGGAGGGTGATACGATTACGTCACATGCTTAGGTGCATCGCGAAAGATTAATCAGATCTGGGAGGTATTACGCTTTTTATTTATAAAGAGGGATCCTGATTTCAACGTTATGTTATGTTATGGGTAGAGTAGTATATGTATCGCGGGCGGAAGTTGAAGGACGCGGTGTGGTGTGCTGCCAGCTTGGTTAACGGTGAAAAGGGGTTGGAAAAGGGGGAGGGACGTGGTGGGTTTAGCTGGAGTGTAGTGTTGGAGATGTTATATGTAAGCGTCTCAGACCTACCATCGAGGTATTCAGCAGACTCAGCGAGGTATTGACGAGCAATATATTTCAGAAGGACAATACCCGCGTTGGAAAGGCGTGAAGGCAGCGTTCAGATAGAAGACGGAGGGTTGTTGTGGCGTGTAAGTGTAAAGCGGCTTCCACATATCCGAAGACCTGTCTGAGCATGGATACTAGTGAAGGTAATAGTATGCTAAGCATGACATGCACTGATGTAGTGGCTTGTGACATGGCACAAGGCAACGTACGAAGGCACGGCTTCAGATAACCCTCGCATGTGTTTGAGGAAATGACTTGATGGTCTGCTTCTGCTACTTGCTGCATACTTGTCGTTTTAGCAGGATGGAAAGACTGCTGTCTAGTATGGATTTATCGCCTTTACTACATATCCCTCGACATCCGTGTTCAGACCCTGCTATTCATCTTCGTCATCATCATCGCCAAAGATAGCCTTGAACACATCCTCCGACGCACGCTCCTGCGCCAAAGCATCGTTCTTCTCCACATCCACAGTCGCATGTCCCCCAGCCGTCTCCGTTGCAGGCACCGGAGCACCCGAAAGAGGTTCCTGAGGCGCCGCACCCATCCACGCAGGCCTCTGCAGCGCCGGCGCGCCCTTGCTCAAAACCTCGTGCATCATCCTGTCTAGCGCAGACTTCGACACTGCCTCCTCAGTCTTACCTTTGAAGCCCGCGCCGTCGGAGTCTGCGTCAACGGTGTGAGGCATGTCCGGAGGCTTCACGTTAAAGCGTTTGCACAGAAGACGCGATGGGTGGAAGGGGAAGCGGCTGCGCGTCATCGGGCCATACATGCCTAGTTTTGCAGCCTGTTCCGCTGGGTCTTCTGGCTTGGGCGTCGGCTTGCTGAGAAGATTTTCGTTGGGGGTGTTACTCCCGCTGCCGGGGAGGCTGGTCGAAGTCGAGGACGTAAAGCGCGAGGCCATGATGCCTGTTGTCGGCTTGAAGACTTGTGCAGCGTGGGCGAATTCCTGGAGTTCTTTAGCCCATTCGGAGACGGACGTGTTTTCGGCGCGCTCGGGAAGGTCATGTCTGAGCTCGGCGCGGAGTTCTAGGAAATGAACGTAGCGGGCTCGTTTCGCGAGGTCCTCTGCGTAGGGCATCCAGCCGGTTGCGCCTTTGGCTAAGGCGGCGGCTGCAGTGCTCTTGTCGAGGGTTGGCACGAAGGTCCATAGATCTTTTGGCTTTGTGCTGTTGGGATCTTGATAGCCCTCGGAGCTCCTTCACCGCGCCCTGCGGAAGATTGTCTTACCGGTCATTGTTGCAAGGCGGTCGCGAACGTCCTTTGGGATGAAGTCGAAAACGGATTTCCCAGGGAGAAGCGCTTCGCCTAGTAGTGATGCTCGAGCTTTTGCATCTAGTGTAGAAGTCTTCGCGGCATCAGAGACCGACTGGTAGCTTTGGAAGTCTGCCGGCTGGGCCGTGGATTTTGCAGATCTCCATCCGGGAGGTATCTTTGGTGGTGGGTACCTCTTTCTGCTGGTCAAGTCGATGACCTGTGTAGCTATAACGAATCCTGGCAGAGGTGGTTTGCCATCGTGCGACAACCGTAGGCTTCCAGGTAATTCTCCAGATGTTTTCTTTGGTTTGAATACAATGCCTTCGGCTGCAGCTACTTTGGCGAACTTGCTTGGTTTCTTGGGTTTCTTGTCCTTGCCTAGAGACTTGTTGAACGTGATCTTTGGACCGAGCTCATATGGATCTTCATCGTCCGAGCCTGTATCGTTTAGAATGCCGACTCCGAACGACGACTTCTTCAGCGCGGGTTTCTTGGGCGCTTTCGACTTAGAGCGATCTTCCAAGAATGGGAGGGCAAGCATGGGTAGATCTTTAGGCTCCTTCTCCTCTGTCCCCCCGAGACGCGCCTCTGACTGATACCCCAGACCCTTGCGATTGACCTCTTCTCGGGCAGCAGACATCATGCGAGAGTCTTCGGCGCAAACATGTGGGCTGCTGCTCCTGAGTATCGTCTAAGCGTGCAGCTCGGCGGACCTTCCGACCTACACCTTGATCTCGCCGCCATCCCATCTTCTGAGCAATCTTGACACCCATCGTCTCCTCCTCCGTCACGAAGAGGCCGAAAAGAGCATCGCTCCGACTGCGCCGACACGTCCAATCGCCGCAAAGGATTGTGCCGTCTCGAGCTCCCGGGATTCCAGCTTCAGCTATCCTCCTCATCCATGAAATCCTCGGCACGTTGGGCGGATCCTTGTTGCGATTCGATCGCGAGGAAACAAAAGCTTTCGGAGCCCATCCTTCTTTAGATCCAACTGTATTGAAGTATCTTAGCAGAGTCAAGAAGTCAAGCGTTCGTGGCCAAAGTGGCTCTGTAGCTTACCCTGCACTAAAACCGCCCGTGAATGCGCCGTGGAGCCTCCTGCGGCCGCGCTCGTCCGTCACGGTTTGCTTCCAGACAGGTACGAAAGCTCCGTCGTCGCCATCATCGTCCGGAGGCAGTTCCGTGCCTAACGTGATTGTACTTGGGGTTGCGCCTGCACCTCGAGGGCGCTTTTGAGACCCAGAGGGCGAGGTCGCGCGCGGGCGTTTGTAGGACATGATGGCTATGAGTCCAGGTTCAGGATATACAGGCTCTTCCCTTATGGCATGATTATATCGTGGAATTGGGGTAGCGTCTCACTCGTCGGAAGTTGAGGTACTAGCTTGTGATGTCTAGTCTCTAGCCACAAACTTCATTACGTAAGCGGACCATGCCTCTCCCGTGTCGAACGGAGCAAAACAATTCTAGTCAATTCATAAAGTTCGCATACTCTCTTAGGACTGTTCCAACAAGGACAAATAGCTATTTAATTGATCACCGATTAAGACATTTCAACACGTCTCAGCGCTTCGAATCAGTGGCCGAAGAGAAATTTAGCGGGCATGTAGTGTCACACATGCGAGACCTGCAAAAACTTGTTGAAGTGTCTACACGAGGCCTCCAAGCTGAAGATCACAGCCGGCGATGCGGCAGTCGCGTCTAATAAGAACGAAGAATGCGCGCTTGTCGTGCATTGTTGGCCTCAGACCGCGATGACGTATCATAATTCTTCGGAAGCCGTACCTGGATTAGCCTGATAGCGCCTCGCAGCAACCTGGTTGCGCGCCTCGAGGTGCAGAGACCCTGAGCGTGCGAATGCAGAACGGCTGCATGCACTGGAAGCACGGCAGCCGTCACGGCTTGCAGGCTGTTGGAAGGGAAAAGCCTTGGAAGTAATGTCCCCTGCACTGGCTGCTCAGCGACGGAAAGAAACATGGCACAGATTGGGCGCATTGCATCGTAGACGACCCCGCTAGACGGGTGTACTTAATGAGCGGCTGGCTAGAGGCGCCCGTCGCCTTGGTCCAAGTAGTCAGCGGCGAGGGAAGCGACGACCGCTGCTGTGATCTCGTATCAACCCAACGCCGCATCTGGCCTCTCACTCCTCCTCCTGCCTCCCACACCGCACTCGCCATTATTTGACTCGCTGCGCGCCCGCCGTCTCGCTGTCCACTGATGCTCGCTGGCGTTGCCTAAGAGGCTCCCTGCCGTCATGCAGCGCGTCTGAGCGCCCTGCCCCCTCGAACTCCGCCAGCTCAGTCGCGGTGCCAAGGTCGTCGCCGGCAGCTTATGCGCAGGTCCTCAAGCTCCTCCCACATTACGATCACGCTCGCCGTTGCATCTTCTGAGCAGTCGGCTTGTTGTTCTTTGGCTGCCCCTCGCTATCCAAGCAGCGCTCAGCGCGCCAAATTACGACCAGATCTGCCGCTGCTCCCTGCGCACCAGCCTAGCCAACAACGATGTCAGCGGCTGCACCTTCATCGCCCGCCGTAGTGCGCTCCCAGTCTTCTGCCCGCCGCCCTCACGCCGCGAACAGTCCCTCGGACCGCCCGCATCGCTCGCAGTCGACCACAACACGCCCAAGCGGTCAGTCCGTGCCGCATTCGCACTCTCGCGCCCCGCCCCAGCAGCCCAACCTTGCCAACGTTGGTCGCCGTGACGTTGAGCAATCCAACCTGGCGAATCCTTCAGTTACTCGTCGCAGCGAGTCGAGGGACAGGGCTGCCCCGACGGCATCGCGCACCGATTCTTCCAGGCGAGGACATCAACGCTATGCATCAGACGCGTCCACAGCCTCCGCCATGCCCATCAATGGCGTAGCTACTGATGCCTCGAGGTCTGCCGCGCAAGCCGCCCAACCAAGGCGGCGAACAAGCATCAATGCACCCAGTACTGGACAATGGATTCTGGGAAAGACGATTGGAGCAGGGAGTATGGGCAAAGTCAAGCTCGCGAAGCAGGCTGAGTCTGGAGAGTCGGTACGTCATATGCTACCTGGCTGGCGTTGTGTTTTTAGAGGACATCATCAGGCCTATAGGACATGGTGCTAATGATCACAGGTTGCTGTAAAGATCGTGCCCCGCCAGTCGACGGATCAGCATAACAGCCAAGCCGACCGGGAGCGCGCAGACCATTCGAAGGAGGTGAGGACAGCACGTGAGGCTGCCATCGTCAGCCTACTGAACCACCCATACATCTGCGGCATGCGCGATGTCGTTCGGACCAATTACCATTGGTACATGCTTTTCGAATACGTCAATGGCGGGCAAATGCTGGACTACATTATTTCCCACGGTCGCCTTAAGGAGAAGCAGGCCCGCAAATTCGCTCGCCAGATTGCGAGTGCCCTGGATTACTGCCACCGGAACAGTATCGTACACAGGGACCTGAAGATCGAGAACATCCTCATCAGCAAAACTGGTGATATCAAGATTATCGACTTCGGGTTGAGCAACCTCTTCTCGCCTAAGAACTTGCTGAAAACTTTCTGTGGCAGCTTGTACTTCGCAGCTCCAGAATTGTTGCAGGCCAAACAGTACACTGGTCCGGAGGTCGACATCTGGAGCTTTGGAATTGTTCTTTATGTTTTAGTCTGTGGAAAAGTGCCCTTTGACGACCAGAGTATGCCACAGCTACATGCCAAGATCAAGAAGGGTCATGTCGACTACCCTCCCTGGCTCTCCTCCGGTAAGTCCGCACATCATATGTGCACATTTGATTCTGATATATCTAGAATGTCGGAACCTGATCCATCGGATGCTGCAAACAGACCCTGCTCAACGGATTACACTCTCAGAAATCATGACACACCCGTGGTTAACGAAAGGATTCAATACGCCGCCCGAGAACTACCTGCCTCACCGCGAGCCTTTGCAACTCCCACTAGATGACGACATAATCGACAGGATGACTGGATTTGATTTTGGCTCTGCGGAGTACATCAAGACACAGCTTACTCAAGTTCTGTCATCTGACGAGTACAATCGCGCAGTGCGCCTGGCTGTTCGGAAGACTGCGGCACAGACTCCAGAGGCGGAGAAAAAGAGAGGAATGTTCGACTTCTACAAGCGACGAAACTCGATTTCGAGTAGGGAACAGCTGCCCATGTCATCTTCAGAAGACCTTCAACGTGGCCTCGATCCAGTCAATGCGTACAATCCCCTCATATCTGTTTACTATTTGGTCCGAGAGAAGAGGGATCGTGAGCAGCTTGAAGCCAATCCTGGAGCATTAGCGGTGCCTCAAAGCCCTGGTGAGAGGCCTTTGAAGATACCAGATCTTCCTGCACCGGAGGCTGCCTACACGAACAGTTCAACATACGAAATGCAAGGCGAAAAAACCGGTGGCAGATCTCGGCCCAGAGCACGAACTCATGGAGAAGATGAGGTGACAGATACCTTGCAAAAGCTCAATCTCAAGGAGCCACCCAACGCCTCGCCCGCCGTCATCTCTCCGCCCCCAGAACATCCTAGGAAGGAAAGCACGGCTGTTGGGCTTCTACGTCGCTTCAGTACTAGGAAGTACAGAAACCCCGAACGTGATCGGACAGAGCCACCGCCTACACCAGCTCTTGCTGTATCTGGGCCTACAGAATCCGCTAGCGCCCCCAAGAGAGGCTTTAGTGTTAGGCGCACTCGGGACAGGGACAACCAGTCAGCCTCGCATTTGCACCCGAGCGATGTGAATCAACCGGAACTTCTGTCCCCACCTGCGAATAGCTCCAGCACTACTACGAAGAAGTTCAAAGCGCTTGGTCGCTCTACCAGTGTGAACGGTGCCGACCTTCGTAGGAGGTTGAGTCGCAGAGGACGATCGTCTGAAGATCCCGGCAACCCTCCACCTACCAGCGGGTCTGATCGTTCCAGCATCAACACACAGCAGAAGCCGACCAATGACGCTGCCTCAGAAGACTTGTCTGGGAGTCCACGCCGGACTGCAGCATCTCGAACCAAGAGTCTTGGTCATGCTCGTCGAGAGAGCATCCAAGCTCGACGGGTACGCAGGGAGCAGGCTAGGGAAGCCAATGTTCCCGAAGAGACAGATGCAGAGCTAGCTGAAGACAAGGTGGAGGCGAATCGCAGCCCAGACGTCAAACCGGTGTTCTTGAAGGGCCTGTTCAGCGTTTCGACGACCAGCAGCAAGCCGCTTTCGTTCATTCAATCCGACATCATCCGTGTTCTGGATCAGCTTGGGGTCACATACACTGAGATCAAGGGTGGCTTCAAGTGTCGGCACGTTCCAAGTATTGATCCCAAGAAGGGCGTTGATTCGCCAACCATGGCCAATCCTCCCGCAAGTGCTGGACATCGTCGGAGGACCAGCTTCGCAGGGGGAATGTTCAATCGCGACCGAGACCGAGACGAGTTCAGAGAACAGCAAAGAACGCCTCAAACCCCGAAGTCCGGGCGTGGGCGACCTTCAATGGCTGATCGCAGCTACACAAATACCGATGAATCAGATGCCAGTGGCGAAGACAAGGAGGACCGACAGCCTCGATCTGGCCGTGCGTATCCCCCAGGCGAGACTTCGACGCATGTGCAAAACGACCTTGGTGGGAGCATGGTCCTGGTCTTTGAGATTCTCATCGTAAAAGTACCTCTATTACAATTGCATGGCATTCAGTTCAAGAAAGTGGACGGGGGAACGTGGCAGTACAAGACAATGGCTCAGACTATTCTTTCTGAGCTGCGACTGTAAGTGAATAGGTGAGCAGGTGAGCAGGCAACGAGTAAGGCGTTTGGGGCATCTGGCATTAGTTCGGCGATGCGGTAATATTTTAGCGACAGCACTCTGCGTTTTGTTCGAGTTGCAGTCAGTGAGAAGTTTGCAGGACACAAACATAACGAACGATTCTCATTTGTACTATTCTTTGGAGACGGGCCTGGCTTTTGGGCATTTTTCTGTCGGAACAAGGTATGTCTGTAGACATATATTGTAATTTGGGCATCTTCGGGTAGCGGTAACACAGTGGCCGTGACTTGTAATTGAGTGCCATTTTGGGGCTCCATCTTGGGCTACAAGATACTTCGTAATCTCACTTCCCCATATCTTGCGCAAGGCGATCCGCTCGAGCCACTGTTGGCTGCCAAGATCGTGCACGTGCCCGCGGGTGGCCCGCGTCTTGTCGCTCCAACTCACTTGTGTGTGCTCGAGTGCGAAGGGCAGCGTTACACCTTTACTTTGCACACTCCACCGTGCCCGCGCCTCATATACGCCCACCGCCTTCGATACGCTATCCTTCCGTTCTGCATACCCTCACCCACGACCTTTATTCTACCAAACTCAGCACCACTACCGCCGCGACATCGGAGCCCAATTGCTTGCAAATGCAGCACGTCTATCCGCACCAGCAGCAGTACCCCGGTGAGTGGTCGCAGCACCACCAGCAGCACCCGACCCACCATGTAGCCCACCAGCATCAGCTCCAGGCGCATCAGGCACAAGCCCAAGCGGCTGCGGTCGCCGCGGCTGCCGCACAACAACAGCACTTCGCGCGCATGACTGGCAACAACGGCAATTCCGTACCTGGCGGCGGCATCATTCCACGTGGACCTGCGAACGACGTTCAGGGCAACAGCCAAGCTGTCATGTCTGAGGAGAACCAGCGTGTTCTAGAGTGGATTGCGCAGCTTATGAAGCCCAACACGCGCGAGACCGCACTCCTGGAATTGAGCAAGAAGCGCGAGCAGGTGCCGGAGCTCGCTCTGTTTTTGTGGCACTCATTCGGTACGCCGCAATAGTTCTGATGCGCGAACTAGCTCATTGACAGCGTACAGGTGTTATGGCGTCGCTGCTTCAAGAGATCATCTCCGTATACCCGCTGCTGAACCCGTCGCAGTTGACCGCTGCGGCTAGCAACCGCGTCTGCAATGCCCTCGCGTTACTCCAATGCGTCGCGTCTCACACGGAAACTCGCGGTCTCTTCTTGGGCGGTAAGCTATATCCATCCTGATCGCACCCGAATCTTGCTGACAAAAGAAGCTCATATTCCGCTGTTTCTCTACCCGTTTCTTAACACGACGTCGAAGAGCAGACCGTTCGAATATCTTCGCCTCACATCGCTTGGTGTCATTGGCGCCCTCGTCAAGAACGATTCATCAGAAGTCATTAATTTCTTGCTTACTACGGAGATCATTCCGCTGTGCTTACGCATTATGGAGACTGGCTCTGAACTCAGCAAGACCGTCGCGATCTTCATCGTACAAAAGATTCTCCTCGACGATACCGGCCTTGCCTATATCTGCCAGACCTATGAGCGCTTCTATGCCGTGGGCACTGTGCTCAGCAATATGGTGAATCAACTCGTAGAGCAGCAGACCGTTCGTCTGCTTAAGCACGTCGTCCGTTGCTTCCTCCGGTAAGTTGCAATTGGATACATGAGCACAACCAGCCTTTGTGTGGTCTCGTCTGGGACAACACGCTGCAGAACTTGGGTTCATAACTACCCAGAGCACTCCACTAACACGAAGTCAGCCTAAGCGACAATGCCCGCGCCCGCGAAGCCCTTCGTCAGTGCCTGCCGGAGCCTCTCCGTGATGCGACCTTCTCCTCCGTGCTCCGCGACGATGCTGCAACCAAGCGCTGCCTCGCTCAGTTGCTCATCAATCTCTCGGACAACGTTGCTGAAGTCGGGGGCAACCAGCAACTTCTCCATTAGGCTTGGAGCACTGCCCACACTTACACTGCGACTCTACAACCATGTCAATTCCGAGCTCCGTTTCTACGAATACCATGGAACCTTTGGTCTAACGCGTTCCACAACGGGAAAATGCACTCTTTGCGAAAGCTGACTTTGAAGAACGCTTGGAAATGGACGCTCCATCTGTCGAACACACATTCAAGGTCTAGGATTTGGACAGCAAGGTGTCCCCAGCTCCCTGAGTATACATTTCTGCCTCGGCAGCATTTGTCTGTCGGCCTTTTCCCATAGGCCTTTTCAGCCCGGCGGTCTGCATTTCAAATACCCCTTCCCTTTATTGACTTGGTCCACCGGTACGGCGTTGGGCACCTCTGACGCGATACCCGTTGCAACTGTACTCTGGGATGTCTTTTCTCATTCTGCTTCTCTTTCTCTACTTTGGCTGCATGAAACGACATGTGTCATATAATGATCTGTCTTTTCTCTCTTTGATCATGGCGTGGAGTCTGGGTTTCTCTGCATGGACTGGTGCAATGGGATGGATGGCCGGGTTTCTCTTTGGACTACTATCGGCTGGGAGGAGAAAAGTGGGCTTTCTGATTCTGGAAGTGTACTATAGCGATGTGCGTCAGGTTGTGAAGCGATGTAGGAGTACTGAATACACTGTTTCTGCTGTTCGATGTTGGTTCTTCGATCAGTCGCTGCGTGATACGTGAGGCGAACACATCACTCTTCTTAATTCATAATCAGGTCCGCCTATCGTGTATAATCGTCATCACGTTGAAGGTCTCACTTCGTTCCTTCTTGTACGCATCACTTGCTCAACGTCCGGATGCGAAGCCCGCTCCTATTGGCGCGCCAGCGGGAACGCCAAGTCTCCGTAAGCGAGGAATTTCGCCCTCCCCACTAAAGCGCCGCCCGCCACCTCGAACTTTTCTACAACCACATCGCAACAGAGCCAACCAAAGGAAATCATCAGATAACCCTTGGGAGACAGCAAAAATGTCGAAAATCTCGTACGTTGCCATGTCCACCACCTAGGCGCATCGCGTTGTCGCTTCTGCAAAGATGAGAAGCGGCACGCCTTGCTGTCGAGGAGGGAATGTAGACTGACAGGATGCAGCGTTGCCGGCGTTCGCACCAACGTCAAGGAGCTCCTTGAGGTGAGTTTTGTTTGGCGATGCGCGATCTGAGAGTTGCTCGACTGACGCTCTTGCAGTACTCCAATGAGACCAAGAAGAGGAACTTCCTCGAGACCGTCGAGCTCCAGATCGGTCTCAAGAACTACGACCCCCAGCGTGACAAGCGTTTCTCCGGAACCATCAAGCTTCCTACCGTCCCGCGCCCCAACATGGCCATCTGCGTCCTCGGTGACCAGCACGACATTGACCGTGCTAAGCACCACGGCGTCGACGCCATGTCCGCTGACGACTTGAAGAAGTGAGTTGTGACCGATGGGGATGCAAAAGCTTCCAATA
Organism: Paraconiothyrium sp. Pb-2020; assembly: GCA_022419385.1. Taxonomy (NCBI): domain Eukaryota; kingdom Fungi; phylum Ascomycota; class Dothideomycetes; order Pleosporales; family Didymosphaeriaceae; genus Paraconiothyrium; species Paraconiothyrium sp. Pb-2020. The sequence goes on from JAJUBI010000006.1 coordinate 3,944,553, forward strand.
CTAATAGCGGATAGGCTTAACAAGAACAAGAAGCTCATCAAGAAGCTCGCACGCAAGTACGATGCTTTCGTCTCCTCCGACGCCCTCATCAAGCAGATCCCGCGTCTCCTCGGCCCCGGTCTCTCCAAGGCCGGAAAGTTCCCCACGCCTGTTTCCCACGCTGAGGACCTCGCCAACAAGATCACCGAGGTCAAGTCCACCATCAAGTTCCAGCTGAAGAAGGTGCTCTGCATGGGTGTTGCCGTTGGCAACGTCGGCATGACCGAGGACGAGTTGATCTCCAACATCATGTTGTCCATCAACTACCTCGTCTCGCTGCTGAAGAAGGGCTGGCAGAACGTTGGTAGCTTGACCATCAAGGCTACCATGAGCCCGCCCCGTCGTCTCTACTAGAGGATGTGTTGGGTCTGCTGGAAGATCTGCGGCTGGACACTTGGCTGTGTCTGGCTAATATCATCTTGAAGGAATCTCAACCGTCATCTCGACACAAACATGGACAGTAGTGTAACTTGCAATGAGACATGAAGTTCATGACAGATCGTATCCACCTTGCCATGACTATTGAAAGTGCTTCGTCATGCATCATGCATAAACCTGGTCTGCTCTGACCAGACTTCACCACTATGGTATATGAAAACTTAAGACGCATGCACACGCTCATCATGAACTCACAAACGCCTGATCTAGCACAAGTAAAAGTGCAAACCGCATCTACCCTCACCCCCAAAACCCTTCACCTTCTCCGCCGCAACCCTAGTCTACCTCCCCAACTTCCAATCCCAAAAAAACCCACCGCCAAGCCCTCTGCTTACCTAACACCTAGCGCGCCCCACCCGCTCGCATAAAAACTCGTCTCACCCGCGTCCCTCTTCCCTCCTCCATCATCAGTTGGTAATCTACATACCTAACATAATCGTGGCTCCGCTAAGGCGGCTTGCTGAGGGTTATCCCATGCGATGGATAGTCTTCCGTTCCCGGCCCCGTAGAATGAGACCAACCGTCTTTCCTACCAATTGCGATTTCCGTGAAAAGATGGATCGGAGTTGTGGGATGGGTGGGACATGCCGTGTTGCAGAGTTTTTGGACTTTGGCAAGAGGAGGAAGGCTTTGAATGCGAAGGGTGCGAGGCGCCTGAGTGTGCAAGGCGTGCTGAGATGAGAGTGTGGTCTTGCTGTTCCGCGGAGAAAACTGCGCTTGAAGCTCTTGTAGGTCTTGCTAGGTCTTGCTATAAAGCTACCAACGAGCGGAGCGGACTGCGCTGCTAGGGTTCTTGCGTGAGTAGACCTTGAGACTGCAAGAACACGTCGACACGATTTCACGTCGATTGAGGCGCGCAGGTGCGGCTCGTGAGGAGTTTGTTTCGAGGTTGTTCTGGTCTGCAAAGATATTGTACAGGTTTTACTACTGACACAAGGCTATCAAAGCTGCCTCGCTGACTTAACGGCGATGCTGTATATATACATCGGATGTACGCCATATTATGCTGATATGAAGAGTGGAAAAATCCAACTTCTACTTCCATTGCCCTCTGCTACCCAAACAACGTATTCATACACTTATCCACCCCAACTCAACCTCTCCTCTGCTCAGCCCTCCATTTATCAAACGCCACCTCCGCTGTCTCATTGCTAACCCCACACCTCTCCCCAACAACACTCCACGTCCTACTCCTAATAATCTTCTCCACCGCCCTCTCATTCCGCATCAACATCGCCAGACTCTCCGTCCTCGCCTCCTTTGGAAAGTACCTCCCACTATACGGATCCAACCGCTCATCCACAACCCTCTCCCTCGCCTTGCTATCCTCAATTTGCCTCAGCACAGAGTCAGGATCATCCGGGTCCGGCGACGTAGCCACGCCCGCGCAGTAATCTAGCACATCTGAGCGGACGGCCCACGAGGGGAACAGCACGCGCTGCTTAAAGCCGTCGCATTGCGGCGCGGGTATCGAGCGGTCTGGCGCCGAGAGATTCCGCGACGATGTCGAGTTAGGATCGAAACCGTGTTGTGCGGGCGTGAGGAGGGCGTTGAGGTTCTGCGTTATGGAGTCGTCTATTGTGCTACGGGATATGCGGAGGAAGTCTAGGGTGGGGCGCCTGGTTAGTTAGTGATGGGGGTTGGGTGGCGTGAGGGGAAGGTACCTCGGAGTGCGGTTTGGTTGAAGCAGAATTGCGGCGTTAAGGAGGGGATTGACGAGGGTTGGGACATTTTGGGGGGTGTGGGTGGTTTGGGGAGGGAAGGCTCGGGGGGAGCCTTGTGCCAGAAGAGATGCGCCAGGTCGGATGATGTCGTTGGAGTGTAAATGGAAAATGGATGTAGGTAGTACGACTTGTAAAAGTTGTTGATGAACTTGACACACGGTGTGTTAAGTTCAAGTAGCTTGGATAAACAGCTCGAGATAATAGACAAGCTGGGTTTGCCTCAAGCGGTAGTCCAAGATGTATTGATCATTCGATGATGGCTGCGGGCAAATAGTCGAAAGCCGATCCCTGTGACGATGATGTCAGCACGTCCTCACGTGCACGCGACTTACGCGCGCGACATTGACGCGTAGCTGCCTATTGAGTCCGCGTCTGTCCCATCGCAACACCTTTCCGCTGATGCTTCCCCGCTTCAATGCTCTAGCAATTCACTCCTCAATAACAAGCAAACACCTATACTTGTCTTTGCGCTGTCCACCATCTTACACCATCCTTTGGCACAGCGAGCGTGCTTTTTGTCGACTCGTAGCCATGCCGCCCAAGCAGGCTACCCTTGGGTATGTGCGGCCTTCTCAGACTATGTTAACGTGGGCATCTCATAATGTCTTAGTGTTGCGATTGAGCTGACGTAAATTGACATTGTAGGAAATTCTTTGGGAAGAACGGAACGGCGCCGCCTAAGACTCAGCAGTCGAAGCTCTCTTTTGCGACAAAGGCAAAGACAGAGAAGAAGGATGTTGCGCCTACAGACGAGCCCGATTCCTCACCAGAGGTAGTGAAGAAGGAAGTAGGGCCTAAGGAGAAACCGGAGTCGTCACCCGAGGCGGCGGAAAAGCAGAATGGTGATACTGATGCTGGGACAGAAGTGAAGGAGGAGGCGAATGGAGATGCTATGGAAGTTGATAGCAGCCCTCCAGCTGAGGCAGGGAAAAAGAGGCAGGCTGAAGAGGAAGAGGAGGACTCGGACGATGCACCACCGACAAAGAGGGCACGAGGAAGGCCCGCTAAGGCTGCACCGGCAAAGAAGGGCAAAGCTGCACCAAAGAAAGCGGAAAATCCTGTCGCCAAAGCCACCAAGAAGACGAAAGTTATAGAGCCCGAGGAGGACGAGGAAGATGAGGAGGTAGCGGCCCCAGCCAAGGTTGCCAAAGGCAAGGAGAACGAGCTAGAGAAGACTCCATCCGAAGAACCCGCATCAAGCGCAAAAGAAGACGAGGATGTTCTGAGCTCGGATGAGGAACCGCCAGAGGTCGCCAAGAAGGCGCGAGAAAAGGTCCAGAGCACGTTGAAGGGTGCGTCGAAAGGTGTAACGAAAGATCCCTATCCCGACTGGAAACCCGGCGAGCCAGTCCCATATGCAGCGCTTTGCACCACTTTTTCAAAGATTGAGATGACAACAAAGCGTTTGGAGATCCTTGCGCATTGTTCGTTATTCCTGCGCCAGGTTCTCCGTCTTACACCGCAGGATCTGCTACCAACGATTCTACTTATGATCAACAAACTTGCAGCGGATTACGCTGGAATCGAATTGGGTATTGGCGAATCTCTTATTATGAAGGCTATCTCTGAGAGCACAGGACGAAGCTTACAGCACATCAAGAGCGATCAAAACGAGATTGGCGACCTCGGCCTTGTTGCAGCGAAGAGTCGGTCAAAACAACCGACTATGTTCAAGCCAAAGGCTTTGACCGTTGCAGGCGTGCACAAAGGCCTGATGGCTATCGCAACCATAGAGGGACAAGGTGCACAGGGTCGCAAGGTCGATGGCATCAAGAAATTACTGTCTGCTGCGGATGCTCACAATGCTGGCAAGGCTGTCGACATCGAAAAAGACAAAGGTGGGCCTAGTGAGGCTAAGTACATCGTACGGACGTTGGAAGGAAAGCTCCGGCTCGGTCTTGCAGAAAGGACGGTTGTAGTTGCTCTTGCTCAGGCGATGAAGTTCCATGAGATGTCACAGGATGACAAAATCCCATCGACAACAGACCTGGCGCAAGCCGAGGCTACCTTGAAGTCTGTTTACAGGTAAGGATTTGCATGGAACTAATTGTACGAAACAAGCTCACAAGCATTTAGCGAACTCCCGAGTTACGAGGTTATCATTCCCGCGATGCTGGAACACGGACTTGGCAAACTGAAGGATAATTGCCAACTGCAGCCGGGTGTTCCCCTGAAGCCCATGTTGGCAAAACCAACAAAGTCAATTACGGAGGTTCTGGATCGCTTCGAAGGCAAAGACTTCACGTGCGAATACAAGTACGATGGTGAGCGGGCACAGATACATTTCGTTGCACACGATACTTCACTCGAGATGGCTACAGCGGCTCCTGCTGCTGGAAAGAGCGACAAAGGTGTAGCAAACATTTTTTCGCGAAATTCCGAGGACCTCTCGAAGAAGTATCCGGACATTCTTGCCAAGCTTCCTACGTGGGTCAAAGAAGGCACCAAGAGCTTCGTGCTAGATTGTGAGACGGTGGCTTGGGATATAAAAGAGAAGGCAGTCTTGCCTTTCCAACAGCTGCAAACGCGCAAGAGGAAGGATGTCAAGGCCGAAGACATTACAGTCAAAGTCTGTGTGTTCGCTTTTGACATCCTTTACCTCAACGGCGAAGTGCGTTACACCCAAGCTTTTCGTGAATATCATGCTGACATCGATAGGCCCTCGTCAACAAATCCTTCCGAGAACGCCGAGAACATCTTCTAGGAGCCTTCAAGGCAGTGGAGGGCGAGTTCGCATTTGCCAAATACAGCAACACCAACGAGCTAGACGAGATCCAAATTCTGCTGGAAGACTCGGTAAGGTCAGGATGCGAAGGTCTAATGGTTAAAATGTTAGACGGGCCCGAATCCTCGTACGAGCCCAGCAAACGATCCCAGAACTGGCTTAAAGTCAAGAAAGACTACCTCGCTGGCGTTGGCGATTCTCTCGATCTTGTTGTTCTGGGTGCATACTACGGCAAGGGCAAACGCACGAGCTGGTACGGAGCTTTTCTGCTCGCGTGCTACAACCCAGGGACTGAGAAGTACGAGACCGTCTGCAACATCGGCACCGGCTTTTCAGAAGCCGTTCTTGAAACACTACACAAACAACTGTCTGAGATTGTCATCGATCGGCCAAAGCCATTCTATACGCACAGTTCAGGCAACAAGGACCAGCCAGATGTCTGGTTCGAGCCGCGCTATGTGTGGGAAGTCAAGACTGCGGACTTGACGCTGAGTCCAAGGTATAAGGCAGCAGCTGATGAGGTTGCGGGTGGCGGTAAGGGCGTTAGTTTGAGGTTCCCGCGGTTCATCAAGGAGCGGGAGGATAAGAAACCGGATATGGCGAGTACGAGTCGGATGATTGCGGAGATGTACTCACGGCAGGAGAGCGTGAGTAAAAATAAGGGGCCGAGTGTAGATGATGACTTCGAGTACTAGAATACGGAAGGCCGGACGCGGGTCTAGTTGTGTGATACGTGTATATGGCTTTTGGCATCTTTGCATTCGTGGGTCTCGGACATCGTGGGAAAAGGCGCAGAAAAGGGATTGTATGCCCGACTTGAATACTTCCATGATGCGGTTTGTCAAAGGAACCTTTGTTATCACGCTTCAGCGCCTCGTGCTAATGAGAATAATACAGTGCAGTCATCTGGTCAGCCCTTAGACGCGGAGCTTTGGGTTGTGTTGTTCTTCAAGGTCTTGTTTGTGTACCGACAAGCTGGATGTGGATTTCGACCTCCTTTACCGGGTCTTGTCTCCACAATAATCCACGCTCCAACCCGCATAAAGGCCGCCGACCGTACTTAATGTATCCCCGATGTTGTCGGTATCTCAATTGAGTCTGTCTACCCCCTTCTACACTGTCACTATGGCAAGAATTGCCAGAGTGCCTACACTACCCCCAGCTACTCGTAGACCACACATCCGGTGCCTACGCTAGGACTCTAAAAAGAATTTCGAACTTGGCCTATTTACTTGGTTAGATCCCTTACTTAACCTTGTCTCTGCATTAGTCTCCGATGCAACCCTACACCCGACTGGTTTTAACTACATGCAGGTACTGCTAGATCGCTCGGAGAACCCCCCGGTCACACATTACCCTTCCCACACTCTTCATCAACCATTTCCCGGCACATTGGACACAAACACCGAGAGAACAGCTGCATAAGCCGCAGCTACCGCCATCATCTCGAAGCTAGAAACCTTCAACAACAGCGCCACGAGAAAGGACAGAACAAGAATCCACACCGAAACAACAACCAGCTGAACATTCTTAGACGGCTGGTGCGACAATATAGCCAACGGTATCACAAGAAAAACAGCCGTGAGCAACGCAGTCGTCACGCGTCCGACGACCTCAGCGATCAAAATGGTGTCTTGATAAGACCAGCGGCAATGGTTCCCCAAAAGCGATCCCAGGCCCTCGGTGTTGTTCTCGGACCGTTGGGAAAGACTCCAGTAACGGAAGGCGCGCATGTATCTGTGAAGCCAGCGCTGGAACGGATCCGTCCGCGCGCGCGTCCCGAGGTCCACGCGGAGCAGCCTCGTTTTGTACACCTCGTGTAAACTGAGGTCGTCCCGTGCGGACGCCTGTTTCTCGTCGTCAATGAGCGCGAACGTCTCCATTGCCATGATGTTGTTGAAGGCCTGCAGTGCGTCGTCTGCGTAGCATGATTCTATTAGTACAGGCGTGTCTGATCGAGATCAACGGGATAAGCATGCATTGTCTACGTACCGTACTGCTTCAAGAGGTCGCGTAGTGTTGCGGTGAACTCTGGGGTTATGGTGTCTTCGATGTTGGGAACGTTTGCGTCTTTCTTGCTGTGCTTGAGGCCTAGCCTATCTGTGGGTGAAGGGCTTATACCCAAGCTGATGCCGGCTTGGTATATGGTGTGGTCCATATCGGCGATCTCACTTTCGAGTAAACGCAGGTTGATGAGGTGCGTGGTCTTGAATCGGCGAAAGCCATGCAGTGTGAGGTTGTTGTCGGCTGTGCTGGCTGTCCAATATTTTCGAAAAGTTTCTGTTGTAACTTTGGACTCTGTTGATGTAGGGCTTGTGATTGGCGTAGCCATGGTGAGGTACTGCCAGGGTGACGATAGATGTTAGTAAACAGGTGAGGTATAGAACTTGCGCATTTTACGGTAACGGTAACAGTGTCATACTAGATCATAGGACTCTCTTATAGCAGCAAGGACAATCAGGTTCAGCGGCTTGCTTTGCCTACTCACGACAAGGCTGAAACAGATGCGGGGTGCAGCAGCAGTGAACTACGGAGGGCGATGGATACATGAAAAAAGTGAAGCGGGAACCAAGCGAGAAGCAGAAGATCAAGCGGTCGGATGTACTTTCGCCACTTCCTCATTGAAGGCAGATCCAACAGGTTTAGTGACTAATTGTGTGGAAGGGTAAACGAGCGTTGTGCAGTGTCTTGAGCAAGCGGAAGGCCTAGCTGAAAAGGCGGCGGTTCTGTCAGGCAGTCTTGCAGTTGGTCAGTCATGCAGGCAAATGAGAAGGCTGAGGGGGAAGGCTGACAGCAGGCTGAGGGACAAGGCTGGAGAGACGATGCTGGCAATGGAGCGGGGTACGTCCTGCGGCACACTCCTCTTCTTGCTACAACATACTCTCTACGCTATTTTGTACCTGTTTATGGTCACGTCCACTACAGCATGGCATCTAGCAGCGGGCAGCCCACGCTTCGCTGCGAAGACTACCACGTCGCGTTCATCTGCCCCGTTGCGAACCTCGAATTGCTGCCCGCGCGGCTGATGCTAGACGAGGAGCACCCCGTTCCCTCCTACAACACGCATTATGATGAAAACTCATACACATGCGGCACGATGAAAGGCCATACTATCGTCATCGCAACCTGTCCGCAAGGCCAGACGGGCAACGTTAACGCCGGACGATTGACCGGACCCATGTTCAAAACCTTTCCCAACATCAGAATGACCGTCCTAATTGGCATTGGAGGCGGGATTCCTTATGCTGAATCCCCAGAGGATCCGCTCGAAGATATCCACCTCGGCGACGTTGTGGTGGGATGGCCCGGCGACGGGAAGCCAGCCTGCGTCTACCACGAGCGCGGGAGAGATAAGGTGAACGACGAGTTCGAGATACTCGGCGCGATGCAGGACCCGGAGTGGCGGTTACTGAACGCGCTCAGCACACTCCAGTCAGACCACGAGATGGGAAAGACGACGTTTTCTAGTCAGCTTGAGCGATTGAAGACTTACCGTAAATTCGCACATCCCGGCCTCGAGCACGACCGGCTGTATAGCGCTGCGTATCATCACGTCGGGGGTTACCGGTCAAAATGCGCGCCATGCAATCCAAATGAGCTCGTACAGCGGCCTGCAAGGACTACAGACAATAAAGACAAGCTCGTCTTCCACTTAGGAAGGATAGCGACAGGCAATGCAGTAATCCAGGACGGTGAGAAGCGCGACATGATCAGAGAGAAATGCGACGGAGCACTCTGCGTCGAGATGGAGGCTGCAGGCGTGGACGTCAACAGACGGTGTCTGGTAATCCGCGGCATCTCTGACTATGCAGACTCACATAAGAGCGATATATGGCGCTCGCACGCGGCGGGTAATGCGGCAGCCTTCGCCAGAGAGCTGCTGTGCAGAATCCAGCCTGCCACGGTCAAGGACATGCAAGGCGTGAACGAAGGTCAGTGACAGATCTGTGTCGCTATCATGATGCGGCAGGTTGCATTATCTCCAAATGGTAGTAGCACTCGAATAAACTTGTTATTTGTGTTTCGTACCATGCGCAAAGTACTAACGCAAGACAGCGCCGTGGCTTGTTCCTTTCGTCCGCCCATCTTCTTTTGTCGGTCGAGACGCTCAGCTCGCTCGGCTCAGTGCACACGTCTCGTCGGAAGGCGGCCGACGGCTTGCGGTCTATGGTCTGGGCGGGTGCGGAAAGACGGCGCTCGCTCTCGAGATGGCGTACCGAACACGAGAGCAGGAGCCCAAGCGTGCTGTCTTCTGGGTGCCAGCAATCAGCCGGGAAAGCTTCGAGCAGGCGTACCGGGATATTGGAGGGCGTCTGCGTATACCAGGCATCGCGGACAACAACGCGGACGTCAAGCAACTTGTCAAGACGCAACTAAGCGACGAGAGTCGCGGACAGTGGCTGATGGTGGTGGACAATGCAGACGACGATGACGTGCTCTTTGGCGGTGTGGACCGGCTGATCGACTGGCTCCCGCACAGCCGCAAAGGGTCGATCCTGTTCACCACGCGGACTCGAATTGCTGCAATCAAGCTGGCCGAGAGAGAAGTCGTCGAGTTGGGCGAGCTGGCAGAGGTAGAAGCAAGAGAGATGCTGCGGAAGCGCCTGCTTCCAGCCCACCAGCAGCAACTCCAAGACGAGAAAACGGTAACCAAGTTCCTCGACATGCTCGCCTTTTTCGCTCTCGCCATCGTCCAGGCCGTAGCTTTCGTCAACACTCACGAGGTCACCCTCTCGGATTACATCTCGGACTACCAACACAGCGAGGGAGACGCAATAGCACTTCTCGGCGAAGATTTCGAGGACCAGGGCCGATACCGGGATTCTAAGAATCCCGTGGCGACAACCTGGTACATCTCGTTCAAGCAGATCCAGAAAGAGAACAGGCTGGCGGCCGATTATTTGTCGTTCATGGCGTGCATAGTCAACACCAACATACCGGCGTCACTGCTACCTGCCGGCGGGTCCAGGGTGGAACAGAAGAAGGCCCTCGGTACGCTGAAAGCCTATGCATTCGTGACAGAGTACCAAGGCGAGCAAAAGAGACCGGCACCGGAAACGGTGAATTCCGAGAAGCTATTCGATGTCCACCCGCTTGTTCATCTAGCCATGCGGCAATGGCTCAAAGCATACGGTCATTGGTTGGCCTGGGCGGAGAAGACTTTGGAGAGGCTGGTGGAGATTATACCTTTCGGTGATCATGACACAAGGGCGGTATGGACTATTTATCTACCCCACGCTACACACATTGTGGACGTCGCTGAAACGTACGACCTGGAAAGCAGGATGTCGCTGCTAGACCGAATAGGAAAGTGCGAGAGTGCGTTGGGGCGGTACAGAGCGGCGGAGTCAGCTTACCGACAGCTCTTTAGACGAAGGGTAGAGGTGCTGGGGACGGAGCACCCAGACACGCTGATGAGCATGAGCTGGGTGGCAGTGTCACTGACGAACCGGGGGAAAAACGCAGAGGCGGAGACGATACATCGAGCGACGCTAGCATCACAAGTGAGGATACTAGGACTAGAGCACCCAGACACGCTGGCGAGCATGAACAACGTGGCACAGGCACTGATGGGCCAGGGGAAATACGCAGAGGCGGAGGCCATGCATCAAGCGACGCTGGCAGTACGAGAGAAGGTGCTAGGAAAGGAGCACCCAGACACGCTGACGACCATGAACAATGTGGCACGGGCACTGATGGGCCAGGGGAAATACGCAGAGGCGGAGGCCATGCATCAAGCGACGCTGGCAGTACGAGAGAAGGTGCTAGGGACTGAGCACCCAAACACGCTAACGAGCATGAACAACGTGGCACAGGCACTAGCAGGCCAGGAGAAGTTTGTAGTGGCGGAGGCCATACATCGAGCGACACTGGCAGTAGAAGAGAAGGTGCTAGGAAAGGAGCACCCAGACACGCTGATAAGCATGAATAATCTGGCGGACACAAAAGCGTATCAAGCAAAGTACGCAGAGGCGGAGAGGATACATCGAGCAACACTAGCATTGAAAGAGAAGATATTGGGGAAGGAACACCCAGACACGCTAAGATCCATGAATAATCTAGCGGGTGTATTGGGTGATCAAGCAAAGTACATAGAGGCGGAGATACTATTTCGAGCGACACTAGCACTGCGAGAGAAAGTATTAGGGAAGGAACACCCAGACACGCTAGTAAGCATGAATAATCTAGCGGGCATACTAGGTTATCAAGCAAAGTACGCAGAGGCGGAGATACTATATCGAGAGACACTAGCACTGCGGGAGAAAATGTCATTGAAGGAGCACCCACACACGCTAGTAAGCATGAATAATCTAGCATATAGTCTAGGTCAGCAAGGAAAGTACGCAGAGGCGGAGATACTATATCGAGAGACACTAGCACTGCGGGAGAAAATGTCAGGTAAGGAACACCCAAACACGCTCGTAAGCAGGGACAGTCTAGCATATATAGTAAGCGAGAAGGAAAAGAGAAAGAAGAAAGAAGAAAGAAGAAGGAGGGAAAGGAAAAGGAAAGCAGAAGGCAGATGAGAAGGGAAGGGTGAAGTAAAAAGCAAGGAAAAGTACGTGTTGGTGGAGACAACACATCAAGCGACGCCAGCAGTGACGTGGTGAAGTACAGGTACTTGACACCGCCTGTTAATACAGCAGAATCCCCGCCACTTGCAGGGAGGACAACCAACCCTCACCGGCCCTAACCTTACGCCGGCGGCGATGGCTTGTAAATATGGCGGAGAAGAAGAGTACCGTACGCAAAATGCAGGGCCTTTCCACCTTTGTATGCGCTTACTATGTTAGATTCCCCTCTGACAAGCCGGAACTAGAATTCGCTGTGGTGTGGTTTATGAGCTGGCGTCGATGGATTTACGTTGCATGGAAAGGGGTTATGAAAGAGGGGCAGTCATCTGATCAGCCCTAAAATGCGGAGCTTTATGTTGCATTGTTTGTGGCCAAGTGGGTCGGGTGTGGATGTCCGCCTCTTATACACCCATAGTACCATTTTTCAAAACAGTCTACACTGCGACCTCCATAAACTTTCGACCATACCCGGTATACATGGTATACATCAGTGCAGAAACCACAGCAAAATGGTGACAATCAAAGAGTACCTGTACCATACAATCATCTTAAAGGCATCACTGACTACTACCCTAGCCATTCCCGCTATATCATCCTCAGACACGCTGTCATCAACACCCGATCTCGCCTACTCACTCCCCCTCCCACGCCCTCAACCCCATACTCCCCCGGTCCTTCCCCTTCCACTCTACACTCTTCTTCCTCCCCTTCCCCTTCCCAGTCCCCTCCTCTAACAACCCCGCCCCCTGAATCTCCTCATACTCCTCATCCGTCGCCACCTCCTCAACCCACCTCTTTACCTCCCACCTCTCCCATTCATTCTTCTTCGCCTGCTTTTGATACTCTTTTCTAGAAGGCGGATAGTTACTTCCCATCTTCCATTCTCGCGCCTTTTGCAAGAGCTTGAATTCTATCTCTTCGCGCTTTCTGGCTGCTTCTTGCTGGTGGCGGAAGGTAGATAGGGCGGTTTCACGCTGTGTTACACATTCGAGGCGGTTCCAGACTGGGAGGTGAAGTTCTTCCTGCGTCTCTGGGTGGATTATGACGCGGGGGAGGGGTGGGGGACCGTGTCGAAGGTCTGAATTTTCTTGGAGGAGTTTCTGGATGGAGGTTTCGAGGGAGGCTTTTTCCTTTTTGAGGGTCTCGAGGCGCTGTGTGACGTCTTTGAGACGGTGGTCTTGGGACTCTAACTTACGTAAGAGACCGGTGATTTCTAGTGCGTCGGGATGTGAAGGCGTGGGTAGGAGTGACTGGTATGAAGAGATGGTAAGATGCATTTCTTCTCGTAGAGCTGAGAGGGATGTCTCTTCGGTGTTGGCGCGTTGGTCGAGCATTTCTTTTTGCTGCTTGTATTCGACTTTCCACTGCTTAGTTTGAGATCTCGAGGATGAGAGTTTGTCTTGAAGGGTTTGAACGGTGTCGCGGTGGAGAGTGACGTACTCTCTAAGGGCTTTAACCTCGCGCTCAAGGTCGACGTGATACTCGTTTAGTTTCTGGATTGATGTCTTAAGATGCGTGATCTCGTTTTCTTGCGCGGCTCTGATCTCTAGCCCCCGCTTGAAGACGTCGTGCCACTCGGGGGTGTCGGTTCCTGTGGCGAGAGCATCATTGACTCTTTTTACTTGTATGGCTTGTAGGGCTTCCTCGAGTTGTTGGATCTTCTGGGTATCCTGCTCGTGGAGGCGGTAAGCTGCTTGCAGTTCTTCTAGAGAGACGGAAACGGCTGGCCTGTCCTGGAGTGAGGCCTCGAGTTGTGTAATTTGCGAGGCTTGGGTTTCGCTCAAAATGGCCGCATCATACAGCTGCTGAGCTTGTGTCTTGAGTGTGTGGGACGTTTCTTCTAGCTTCTTCTGGGCCTCCTGTTCATCAGTCTGAGCCCGTTCCCGCTCCTCATTGCTCGTCTGCAGCGCTCCCTCCAACTCAAGTATCCTCTCCTCTCGCTCAGCGTTCCTGATCCCATTCTCACGCTCCTTCTTCTGCTGTTCTTCACCATTAGTCCTCAGTTCCTCTTCAAGCTCCTCAACCCGCTGCTTATACATTTCAATCTTCTCGCTCTCCTTCTCCTCCAAATCCTTCTTCTCAATCTCCTCCAAGATCTTGAAGTCTTCCGCATACTGCCTCTCAAGACACTCAATCACCTCCACAACCTTATGTCTCAGCCCATTAACATCAGGCGGAAACCCCTCCTGCTCCTGCAAGACCTCCCTGAAATCAAGCATCCTATCCCCACTGAACAGCGCATCTCTCATATCCAGAAGGTCATCGCAGGTGATGTTGAGCGCGTCGCGTAGGGACTTTAGGAAGGTCGTTTCGAGCAGGGTTTTCGTGTGGAGTGACTGACCCCTTCTTCGATCGTGCAGGCTTGGGTTGGGAGGGCGCGTAGGTTCATTGAACTTGACGCTTTGCTGTCTGAATAGCGGTAGTCGAGGTAATATTTGCAGCCCTGAACCCGGTGTCGACGGTTCACTGGTATTGTACTCGAGCGGCTCATTCATTTTATTCTTGTAGCTGTCTGTGTTCCTCGCGTACGCTGCGGGATTGCTCGTGGGATGCTCCAGCGTTGATTTCCGGCTGGAAGCGTGGCTGCTGTGGGCACTTGGAAAGGGGGGTGAGTCGTGGTCGCTCTGATAGGGCGGTGATGAGGTAGCATGGCTGCCGCCGAAGTGCGCGAGGATGTCTGCTTCGGCGTCTGTACTGTAGCCGGAGGGAGGTGGTGAGCCGTGATCAGATGCATTTTCGTACAGTGTGCCATCTGAGCTATCGCTATGAAGCCTGCGAACCTCATCCTCTTCCTCTAACTCATTTTCTTGTGCTTTCCCATCGCTCCTGAAGTACAACGAGCCTCTCTTGTGTTTGGGCCGCTGGAACGTGCTATCTGGAGGGATGAACTCGGGGGCTAGCTTGGAGTCAACTTTTGGGCCAATTTGTGCGTATTTACTTGCACGGCTTCCGGTACGTGGAAGTGGTGGTTTCTTGGTTGAGGTCGTTCGGTGTATCTCATTCGGTTTCTCTCGCAACGGAGGGCCGGCCTTCGGTGGCATGTTTCTCTCGTGGTTTTTGGGATAGTTGAGTAAATGTGTGGTAATATGGATCTGCTGGCATAGTGGAAATTTTTGGATTTGATTTTGATAACCTTTGAGACATGAAATTGTAGAGACCATTGAACAATAGGGTAGTAGAATTTACAATGCGCGTCACACTAAAACATTCCCCTTGTCAATTTCCTTTCATCACAAAACTGTCTTTCTCCGATTGTTGTGACCCCCGCCCTTGTCTGAAGGCCCTGAAACAGTGGCAACAAGCCACGCTTCCCCCAAATAGAGATCTCTTTGTCGTCGCAGGAGGCTCTTGCTCTAGCACCGAAGATCAATGATGCTGTGCGCCAGACACGTGGAAACCCTGGCACATGTGGCTCAGGCACGACTCCTCGCGCCTTTCATCATGAGTGACAGGGCGGTAAAAGCAGCTGAAGATTTGAGCCAGCCTCCACAATGAATGGTCCGGCGCAAGCCGCACACGAACGCCGAACCACTCGCAACGAAGATCTGTCTAGTTGCCTTAGGCTAGAACTCCACGTGACGGTCTCTCCCCTCGACTTAGCCTCTTTGCAGGGCTTTGGGTTGCCGCTATTATGGCGACCGTGTAGCCCGTGTACTTTGCCCAAAAAGGAAGCAGGTAAAGTGCCTTTGAGTTATTTCGTTGATACCAGGTTGCCGGTATTGCTAGAATAGAAGAGGACAACACTGCTGGGTCGAGAGTTGGAGCTCACTGCCTCAGGACAGTAGTGTATGTTGGGTGTAACCTAAGCTGTTGAGGGCATCCGCACCCCTGAGGGACGGCAAGTTCCTAAACGCGGGTCATGTTCTGTGCGTCTATATCGTGGAACATGTGCTGATCTACGGTGCATGCTGTCCCCACCGCTCAAGGAAGCAGGCGTTGCACATATACATATCTCCGAGTGGGGATGCTTTTGTACGAAGCAAGTCTCCGAAGGGCTTCCAAACTGGTCAAGATGCAGTTGAGGCTCCGTGCATGTAACAGAAGAGCCTCAACTTTGATTGTGTAGGATGAGCCGCGAACCAATATCGCGCACGCGGCCGCCCCCAGCCCCCCAACTCACCGACTGAAACGTGCTCTGGGGGCATTGCTTCCGCTGTCTTACCGTTCCGCGGACGACGGTGTGAGAATGACGCCACTTTGACTGTGTGCCATTAGATTATCATTTAGCGTACCTTGCGGGGCCTCAGGGCCGCTGCTAGCACCGACGTGCCTGTACCAGTCTACCGACTGCTTGCTCAGCTGGAGTTCCTCGATTATAGCTGAACTCTAAGAGCTTTGATCATCGAACAGGTAAAATCGCCGGTCGCGAGCATGCGCGCGGGCGTCTCAGCGCACCGTCCATCCATGCACTGTCGTCGACAGTCATGCACGGGGCACATCCTGGCGCAGCGTTGAACCTGGTTCAGCTTACGATACTAAAAAGTGCTATTTGTTCATTGGTCAATTAGATGGATGATCCCTGTACGCGAGGGGCGCGCTTGACAATGCATGGGGCGTGAACCGGTGGGCCGCTTGAGGCTGATCGCGAATCTCAGCAATTAGCGGACGTGAAGCGCAGCTTTCTGATCAGCGTCCGCGCGGAGTTTCCGTTGAATTAAAGCTAAGAGTCGGCGAGTGGAGCTCGCTAAGCGCAGCAAGATGGGGGACTACCGGTTCATCCGTGACGGGCATATATTCGTTCGTCTAATCAGATTGCCTGCATTCTGGTCAGTGTTGGGATCGAACGAATCAGCAAATTGTGGCTTGACACGTGACCGTTGGGCTACCGGACACACGGCATCATAAGGCAGCTCCTGGAGACCGAGGCTCGTGGTTATTGTGTGACTTCTCGATCCACGGAATCACATTGCACCGCGTCTAAAATAGGCGAGGCGGAATGAATCTCGAGCGTGGGGAAAACCTTAATGTGCGGTAGTGCACTCGCGAGGGGACCGATACCGAAGATAGTCAGGCAATTAAGCGCCGGTATATGCTTAGCGGTAGGGCTGGCCATTGAAAGCACAAAGATACTGAGGCTGCCAAGGTAGGCTGTTCTTGGCGATCAATAGGGCGTGCAGATGGGCACTGTACAGTGACAGTCGTAGCGCGCGGGGGACTCGTGTTCAGATAGACCCAGGGTCCTTGGCATCCGCATGAGCAGCACCCTCCATGCCTTTTACTTCTTGACTTGAACCTGGTGTACTGTTGGACTCGGCGCCACTGTTCTCATGGTTCATGTCGCGCTGGAAGGGGTTGCTCTTGAGTCAACAGAGCGTGGTGAATCGATCCGCTAACACCTATGCCAGTGCTCCTGACCAAATGCAAAGTCAAACGGGGCGGTCGCTTGCTACGCCCGATCGCTACCGTTTGGCGAAAGCAAATGTTACACAGCAGGGGGTAGTGTTTGGGTGTCATTCTTCTTCGAAGCTAGCGTGCATTCTTGACATCCGCGCCGCACAAGAACCCGGAAGCAACCGCCTTTGGCTGCATTCAACCTGCAGTAACATGCAGTGAGTTTCGCGCACAGGTGGTGGCTTCAGCGGCATAGCGGCCGTTGTCTCGCGGCTTGTATCTTAACAGGCGGCGATGCCGACAGTGCCTGTTGGAACCTTTGAATCGCCAAGATAGAAGAAGTGAATTCGGAAGGCATGTGCCGTGGGGCCATGTGGTATGGGAGTGCGGTGCAATGAGATCAGGTTGCCGCCACAGGAGGGGTAGCAGACCACGTCGTTGGGTTGGGCGTGCCTAAGTTAGATCTCATTACTTCGATCCAAGGAGCTCGCTGCGTGTCCCGTGTCCAATTCCTAGAGAGCCACAGGAAACGAAAGCGAGAGCCAAGCTAGGCTTTGCTGTGCGTGGGAGAATAACCACGCCAGCTTGAACAGGGGTGGTGACCAGCATGCGATGCGGTTGTCCACCGCGGACGTGACGCTTGGACCGACCCTGAGATCCACGGCTTGGTCGAGACGTACGCCGCGTTCGACTGGCTCAGAGTAAGACAACCACAGTGCTAGTGCCCTGGCGTCTCCAATGAGATTTGTGCGAGAGCTGCAATAATGAGGGATCTGTGCGACAGCCGTACATTCGCATGGTCGCAACATGCACCTTTGGTCTACCGAAAGGTTGCGTCTTCAGGATCCCACATGAAGACTAGGTTTGACCCTGTCAAATCGACAGGCGGCTGTAGCCAGACAGCTTCCAGTGACCGCCGTGGAAGCAGCGCATGACGAAGAGAAGTAGGTGGCGTTCGTCGGTCATTGCTCCTCTTGCGCAGAGTCAAGTGGCCGTTTGCGACCATCTAGTCGACACGACACCCATTCCCTCGGAGCCAGCAACGACGAAGAGACGCAACGCACTAGACTCCGATCATTTAGACGCATCTGCTAATCCAGAGGACGTGATCTTGCCAAAAGCAGCGTTAGATGCCCGTTGTGGTGAAGCCTCAGAAGCTCACACGCATCCGGTCTTCTTTGTCCGTTCCCAGCGACAAGGTACGCTACACTGCCTACGAGAGCAGACGTACTCGAACCTCAGCTGGCCGCTACAAATATACCTGTTCAACGCTCATCGGCAGACAAAGAATTGCTGCCCGTTTATTTGCCTCCTCGCGAAGTTCCGAGTGGCTTTCTTATCCGATAAAGAAGCGCGCAAGACCATCGAAACTGAAGACACCGCATGCTGTTTGGGGTGCCTTACCAGGTCGACTTGCCATCTCAATTGATTGAACGAACGACATATACTTGCGCCGGCAACGAGCAGGCGTTTGTGACAGGTTCGTTGCCAATGTTTTCCCAGTCTGCCATGCACAATTGCGATGGGGGCAAACCCCCACATGTGCGGCAGCGCTTCGTGCGTAAGACTGACATGATCTCACAGAAATAGATCTGAATCGGAGGCGAGACAGACCCTACAGGAGCCTCGTGGAATCGAAATCGAAGACATAACGATCTTGTGCATCTGTCTCATGGTCAGGAGTGTACTCAGCCGTTTCCGAGCAACCAATCGTGCCTTCTGCGGCGCGATCAATCTTCCAAGACAAAGAGCCTCACGCATCGTCTGTTTCATCGTACCGAACAGTCGCATTCGAGAGGCAACTTGCATGCCATCAACTCGTAGATGAGATCCTCGGTCAACATGAAGGCTGAAACTCTTGTTCAACATCATCCTCCCACGCCACCTCTCGACCACGTTCACCCCGACTTTCATACGAGTTTACATCAGGTCGCGCATTACAATGCGGACCGAGGTTGTGCTTACGACGATTCGCCTCCTCAAGGTGCCATGTATTCACCGCCTAATCCCGCCATGCATCACAGCCTTCCGCATGGCATGGTGCCATCCGGAGCAGAGTACGGCGTAGCTCTTCAATATGTAAGTCTTTGATGATCTTCGTCAAAGATAGACTGACCAGGCTTTAGGACGACTACAACCACGGTCCAGGCTATGGTCGAGGTCTCGAGCAGTATAACGGGTTCAATGTAAGAGCGAACCGTTCACACGGTACGTGTGGAGTTCTGACAATAGGCAGAAGGAGCCCGCGAAGTTCTCGGGATCGCCCCCAACACCACGATCTTCAACAGAACTCGAAGACACTACGCGCCGCACGCGAAGCGGTCGAACTGTTGTACCGTCTAGCTCACCGATGGAAGAAGAGAGAGTCGTCCGACCGAAACCCACGCCGAAATCCAAGAAAGCCAAAACGGGGAAGAGCGAAAAGCCTAAGACGCCAAAACTGACAGCACCTCTGAGCATATTGACCAAGGATATGGCGTCTATACCCGTTCGTAATATGGAGGAGTGGGTAAATAGGTCCGCTGAAATCAGGAAAAAGGAGGTCGAGAAGCGGAACGGCTACGTGACGAGACCCATGAACTCCTTCATGCTTTACCGGTCGGCATATGCCGAAAGGACAAAGCAGTGGTGTCTGCAGAACAACCACCAAGTCGTGTCATCAGTCTCTGGGGAAAGCTGGCCCATGGAGCCGCCTGAGGTGCGCGAACTGTTCAACGACTATGCGA
This sequence comes from Paraconiothyrium sp. Pb-2020, assembly GCA_022419385.1. NCBI lineage: Eukaryota > Fungi > Ascomycota > Dothideomycetes > Pleosporales > Didymosphaeriaceae > Paraconiothyrium > Paraconiothyrium sp. Pb-2020. The sequence goes on from JAJUBI010000006.1 coordinate 3,964,111, forward strand.
AGATCGAACGGATAAACCATCAGAACGCGCATCCGACGTATAAGTTTTCTCCGAGCAAGGCAGCCGCCCCGGCACGCAAGAGGAAGCGTGAGTTCTCCGACGAACCAAGTGATCTCGAGGACGCCGAATGGAACCCAAGCTCCGATCGCTCCAGGTCTCGCTCCTCTAAACGGATGAGCCAAGGTGTGGGCTACCCAATGAACGGTATGAACCCAGGATTCTTCGATCAGCGATATGGTCCGAACGGTGTAGGTATGAACAGGTCCTGGGAGATGACCAATGAATGGCGACCAATGCCAATGCCCATGGATGACCCGTACAACCATTATTACCAGACCTCGATGCATCCAGGCATGGGTATGCATCAAGGCGTCATGGAAGACATGAGGATGCGACGTGCAGATACCCCGATCTCTACGATGCACCTCTCGCAAGACACTGCACTGCTAGGTCTACCGGGGGGTAATGCAAACGACCTGTTGCAACAGATGCACTCCCACTCGGACACTTCTCTCGGTGGTGAAACACAAGTCGATCCAATGCTCATCGCTTATGATGGTGGACATCATGAGCTTGGTGTTGCAGCCACTCATGCGGAGTTCCGGAACGGACACATGGCTATCATGGACGGTGAGCTTGATGACCATAGCGTTGATAGTTTCATTGGAGCAGAAGTCGCCCACGAGGAATACCGCACCGAAGCTTGGCAGCCCTATACCAACATGGGGCCAATGGAGTCTCCGGAATCGGAATTTGACAAGTGGCTAGGTGATCGATGATATGGAATATCGGTATGAGAGTCGTGCGCGTTGCGGCAGTTTCGTGAATATCGCAGTAAGGCGTGTACATCGGTGCATTCGGGCTATGGCGTTTCGTGGCAAAGGGAATACCCATCATGTTTGAAGCTGGACGACAGTCCGCTTTCCTCGTCAATCGTTTTTTTGTAGTTGAACGCTTTCATGAGTCATTCTATAGACCAATTGGTATTTTTTCGTTCATCAGACATCTGCTCCTTCCAATCGTCGTGGTGGTCAGTAGTGAGCCCTTGTTCGAAACATGCACATTGCGTAGCCTAGGCCCAGCTGAGTCAACAGGTACAGGTTGTTAATTTGCGTGTACTGCGAGTGAGAGTTCTGTACCGGAGAGGTGGGTGTGAGTGAAGTCAAGTGAAGTGAGGTGAAAAGGGCCGAGTTCGCGAGTGGCCGGATGGCAGGTGGGGCGGACGCGACTTCCCCTCCTAGATTCAACGCGTTTCAACACGATCGAACGCTCCATTCCCTCTACAACCGCATCATCAGGACTTGTCCAGACCAGCCCTTGACCTCAAATGCCTCTTGCTTCTGGAAACCTCGTGACTCATACCAGCGCACAAGCTTATTGTCCCCGCCGGCGTAGCAGTCGAGACGGAGCAGTCGCACACCTTTCTCGTTTGCCAAAGCCTTTGCCTTGTCAATCAGCATATCCCCAAGCCCTCTGCCTCCCCCTTTCTTGGGGTCGGTAATGAAGTAGTTGATGTACAGCTCCGGTTCCGTTGCAGGACTGACGTATGACGCTGCAACGTCGGTCACGGTGATAGCGCCTAACACCTGCTCGTGCTGGCTTCCCGTGGGATCTTCCTCAACCGCAAGCCAAGTACCACCGGATGTTGCCAATTTGATCGCCTGTTGAACACGTTCAGGTTTGTCGGACTGCCGTTGAGTTCCCCATTGCTTCGTTCGGCCCTGATTCACGAGCCACTCTGTGCGATCGTCCATCAGCCGTAGCAGCACTGGGGCATCAGCCTCTCGTCCAGGTCTGAGGGTTACCTCTGCCAGGCTCGAAGAGTTGGGAGCCCTGGTACTTTTGAGCATATTGCCTTCCAGAGAGCACATGAAAACCTACGCTGCCGTCATATTGCTCTTCGCCTCTGATTTTCTTTTGATTTGTCGATGTGTGAAGTAAGGTCATCATGAATTATGGTTGCCTATACCCAACCCTACTGTTTTCGGAGTAGATGAGAGGCGAACTCCGATCTCAGCTTCTGTAGCCACGCACATTCCGGTGCAGAGCATCAGTCGTGCAAAAGTCTACACGACTTGATCGGCAGTCATGAAGAGCGGGTGAGGAAATAATATTCACATATCTCTCTGCTGTGTGATGGCAGGATGAGGGGAGCAAGTCGCACAGACCAAGCTAGAATCGAGCGCAGGTGGGGCAGACGCGATCGAACGCGCCTTCCCGTCCGATTACAGCACGATATACTCAACACGAAGCCTATGCGACGTCACCTATGTTGATGCACTCGACTGGAGACAATACTGCTCACACACGTCACCATGTACGGTGAGATTGGCAACAAATTGGTACTTTACCAGGTGTCACGCCCAGTCGATACGAATACTGACACCCTCAAGGTACAACACGCCAAACGCACGCAATCGCTGGCACACCTGCCGCCGTACCAAACTGAACTGGTACGAGCTGTCACTCGTGAAGTACGCGATCTCGACAAGGACGTGGCTACGATTCTCGAGCCCTTTGCTGGCTCCTTCAACCCCTCCGCCGAACCTGCAACCGCCTGCGCCCTCCTCGTAAATCACCTATGCATGAGGAGAGATAAGCGTTGTCTTCTCGCATACCATCGCACAAGGACCGATAAGCTCGAGGAAATGTGCTGGAGTGGCATTGATGTGCTTGAACGGCAACAGCAGCAGTTACAGAGAGGCGCGGGTGAGGGGTCAGGCGCATCCATGGGCACAGACGGAACAGGCAGCAGCTTGAGTCCTGAAGAGGAGGAATACGTGAGGCAGTATAGTGATTTGTTGGCGAGCTACAAGGGGCAGTGGACAGACATTGACCTCACGGGAAGTCTGGAGCCACCCAAGGACTTGTTCATCGACGTCAGAGTGCTGAAGGACGCTGGAGAGATACAAACAGAATATGGGTGAGTTCATCGATCAGCAAAATCCAACTTCTGTCTGGTACTCCGAGCTGACTGGTGCAGGGCCATCACTTTGACCAAGAACAGCCAATTCTATGTAAGACAGGGAGATGTCGAACGACTCATTGCGCAGGGGTACCTCCAGAGGCTCAGTTGATCGCGGCTGCGTTTACGTCAAGAGCAGAGACGCAAATTCCATAACACTCAGACGAGACATACGCGCGCGTAGAGACGCAAGTGTTCCGCATTCAGCGTGTTGCGCGCGTCTAGATCCACCAGCATTCCGCATTCATCATTTCACGCGCGGATGGATACAGATGCATTCCACAACCTGGATTTCACGCGCGCTTAACTACACGAGCGTACCGCGTTCGGGTTTTATCCGCGCGCGTCCGTATGTCCCGTCCTGTTCCACTTTCGACGCACACGTAGCTATTTCCGGTGTGCCAAGTTACGCAGCGATTCTGGAGCTGACTCGAGCATCCGATGAATCGGTCGGTTTCTACCGCCGCGGGGGTGAATCGTGCAAGCAGGGATTTGGAGGCGTAGCATGAGGAGGCAATGCAGCAAGACGTTTCTGGGGTGGAGATCCCCCAAACGAGGTTGCACTGGAGATGGTGTCACATCGTGTGTGTTCTGTATACCGGTAGACAGAACGACAGAGAATTGCAAACGGTCTTCGGCAGTGTATAGACAACCTGGTGGTATCGCAGAGTGTGGTGGCTCACGAGGTTCTCTAAGGATTCCATCTTGTAGGTCAAGGCAATGCCAAGACAGTGAAGCGTATTGATTGTTACCGTCCAATCTAGTGTCGTAAAGCTACCAGAACTCATGCACGTTGCCATTTCCGAGGCAAGATGCCGGTTATTGAGTGGGGATACTATTTTTTTCTCCACATGTGCTATACTAGTTGATGCAAGAACGGGCTGCAAAGCTTCGAACCCCGTCGCGTGATGGATGAAAACTCCAGATCGGCAGAAATCTTGTCCACTTGGGCAGCGGCAGCATCCGCGAACCGGCCTTCCTGCATGTCGGTGCCGTTCGTTCATGGCTCTGTGGGACTGCATTGCGGCTAAAACCCTCAACAAATGAAAGCGTGTCAAGCATGACGGCGTGGGGGAAGCTCTGCGGCACGAATACTTTGCTCATGAGGCTCGTGTATGGTGCAATTGTTCGCAATTCATGCAGTTTCGAATGTGTTGTGATACTGCACGTACCGTATGTGCGAATTGGCTTCAAAATCCTATCACGTAGGGCTGGACACGAGGCTTGGCGATGACGTTAGTGCCTGTGAAGCGCGCGTCGGACGTAAACTCTACAGTAAAAATTTCGCTCGCGATATGGCCTCCGCTCAACGGACCGCCCAATTGCTTGTCGCGCAGTTCCGGTGCGGGGGCTGCAGCAGCTACAGAAGGGTCTTCCTTGCTCAATTAGCTGCAGCTCTTCGACGGCCTCAGACCCGCTATTATTATCGAAGCCATAACGTGCCTATCACCCGTTATCAGTCGCATTCTGCATTGCCCTCACACCTAACTAGGTGCTCCGCGTGCTCTAGTTCTCCTCACTGGGATGCCTTCTTGGCTGTGTAAAGACTACTAATTAACAACGGCAACATGCCGTCGCGTCTTCTGCCATGGCGGAGAGGCTCGGATTCATCTCAACAACAGCTCCCCTTTACCAACGACTACGTTAGTGACGCCGACCTCGCAGCCGATCACCAGTCAAGCTACCATGGCTCGAACACCATCCCTCGCTCACGTCCTTATGCCGTGGGCACCCCTTCAATTGCACAGAACACGCTCTCCAGCTCCTACAACCAGCGCAATCCGATCCGATCGTTCGCACACCAAACGTCCCACTCCATATCCGATAATCCCCAATACTCGTCGCAAGGGGTTCGCGAACGAACGCAGGAACTTGCCTCCTACGCGCTCGATTCTGCAGCCTACACACAGCCGCGAAGGAGAGCAAGCAGTGCGGCCACCGAGTCAATTGCCAGCAGATCAGCCATACCAATCGACATTGAAGGGAGACCGTCGCTAGACTCAACGGGATCGGATGTTATAGAGGAAGAGAGGGAAAGTGGGCCTGCATCGCACGAGACTGTCATTGCGCCACTTCCGAGCAAGCGTTACTCTAGCATCAGCTCACCAGCGCCAGGCGCTTGGAAGGATGTAGAACGCAATGACAGACAATCTGCCGCCGCAGTGCCGGAAGTGTTGGTGCAGGATACGGAAGAAACACCACTACTGCCCAAAGCTAGGCTCACGCGGGTGGACTCGCAACCACGTCGGAAACTGTCTACCTCCACCACTAAGGGCACACGCTTTGGCACTCTCAAGACGAGCTTGCTGAGCCCACTCTCGACTAGTCGGGAGCACCTGGCTCAACTTGGACGTGATGTAATGGACCCCAAGAACTACACCAAAGATGCGATTTATACGGGGGCTACTGCCAGCTTGCAGACAACTTCGGCTGTCTTTCTCGGCCTTCTACTTAACATTTTGGATGCTCTTTCTTATGGTTACATCCTGTTTCCGTTGGGAAGTCCTATCTTCAGCCAGACAGGGCCTGACGGCATATCGATCTTCTTTGTCAGCTGCGTGGTGTCACAACTCTGCTATTCGTTGGGTCTGTCCATCTTCCGAGGCGGTGTTGGTTCAGAGATGATCGAGGTGGTTCCCTTCTTTCACCGAATGGCTTACTCCATCATGGAAAGAATGGAAGGCGCAAGTGCTGAATCGATCATGGCAACCACGATTGTGTCGTACTGCCTTAGCTCAATCCTCACCGGCATGATCTTCCTCGCACTGGGGACTTTCAAGCTTGGGAATCTTGTGAGCTTCTTCCCACAACACATTCTCATTGGCTGCATCGGAGGAGTTGGCTTCTTTCTGGTCATGACTGGCATTGAGGTCTCGGCAAGGCTTGAGGGCAATCTGAACTATGATTTGGAAACTCTTCATAAGCTCTTTTCCAATGATACGGTGTACCTTTGGGTCTTGCCACTTTTCCTTGCGCTTCTCATCATGGGTCTGGAACGAAGATTCAAGAGCCCGTTCCTTCTTCCAGGATTTTTTGTTGTAGTTTTCGCTGTATTCTATATCATTACCAAAGCCATACTTCGGATCGACCTCGAAGATCTCAGAAATGCGGGCTGGATTTTTGAGGCGCCTGAGGCCGGTGTGCCTTTCTACAGATTCTACTCATACTTCAGTAAGTCGAGGATCCCTGGAATAGCAGTCTTGTACTAACTTCATGACCAGAGTTTAGCCAGATCGACGGAGGAGCCCTCGCAAGCACCATTCCGACCATGTTTGCACTATCCTTCTTCGGAATCATCCACGTCCCGATCAACGTGCCAGCCCTTGGGGCTGCCGTCAAAGAAGATGCCATCGATGTAAATCGCGAGCTGATCGCCCATGGTATCTCTAACACACTATCTGGATGTGTCGGCAGCATCCAAAACTATCTAGTATATGCTAACAGCATTATGTTTATGAATAATGGAGGCGACAGCCGAGTCGCTGGTGTTCTCCTAGCAGCCGCAACCACTGCGGTCTGGATGGCAGGACCAGCTATGATAGGATTCATTCCTGTGTGCCTCGTCGGTGCTTTGATATTCCTTCTCGGTATTCAATTGATGAAAGAGGCCATTTGGGACACGCTTGGCAGACTTCAGCGCCTGGAGTACTTCACAGTCCTGGCAATCGTTTTGATCATGGGAGTCTATGATTTCGTCATTGGTATCTTCACCGGAATTGTCTTGGCTTGTCTAAGCTATGTCATCTTGTCCTCGCGTGTGCCCGCGATCCGAGCGACGTACTCTGGCGAAGTTGCAGCTTCTACGGTCCGTCGCCCTCGCAGTGATGTGCGATATCTTAGCAAGGTTCGCGGTCAAATTCGGTTGATCAAGCTCACAGGCTTCCTGTTCTTCGGTACAATCGTTTCCGTGGAAGAGTACATGAGGTCACTCATCGAGGATAAGAGTTTCGAACAACAGCCATTGAGCTTCATCGTAGTCGACTTCTCTCGAGTTACCGATGTTGACTTCTCCAGCTCCGAAGGCTTCCAAAGAATCAACCGCATACTCAACGGAAAAGGTGTCAAGATGATAATATCAGGAGTTTCCTTTGCTAGCAGAGTCGGCCAGGGCCTGCAGAATGTAGGGTTGTTGGACACCAACACAGCTAACGACGAATGTCCTCCGCCCCAGGTTTTCGAGGATTTGAACATGGCCCTGGAGAGTTGCGAAAACGAGCTTCTCGAGACCTTCTACCAACACTGCAATTCACCTCAGCCGAGACACCAAAAGACGCCGCCGAAGTCGATCGATGGATCTATTGTCAGTGACGGGACACCGGATGAATCGCCCTCTCCGTCTTTCGGTCCCAATCCTCTTCTTCCCGAATTCTCATCTCCCCGCCGCGGCGCGCAGTATCTCGCTGCGACGACCACCTTCCGCGAACAAGGCAGACCTTCGGTATCTTCCGCCAATGGCGAATACGAAAGTCCTCTAAGCCTACCCTCAAAGTGGAAGAACTTCTCCCAGCCCACGAGGATTATTCTGCAGACCTTCGAAGATGTGTCTTCCAAGAACGAAGACTTTTGGCACGTCCTTGCACCGTACTTTGAACGGCGAGAGTACGCACGAGGAACCGTAATGTACTCTCGCGGCGACGAGCCGGATGGATTTTACATTGTTGAAAAAGGCCGCTTGCGCGCGGACTATGAGTTCGAGCAGGGTAACTTCAGCGAAAATATCATGCCAGGTACAACGTGTGGCGAGCTGCCGTTCTTCTCGGAGACGGACAGGACAGGGGTACGTTTGTTGTTATCTCTGATTATATAAAAGATTCCGAACGCATTGCTAACGACGATCAGACCGTTGCAGCCGAAGAGGACTCTGTGGCTTGGCTTCTGACGAGAGAGAAGTACAAAGACTTGGAGAAAAAGAATCGCGATGTCGCTTCGGAGCTATTGAAAGTCGGGCTGAAGCTGACGAAGGAAAGGATGGACGCAATCACATCGTATGTTTCTTCCCCCAGCTTATGTTTGCGATCCGAGAACAAGACTAACGAGGGGATAGATATGTGCTCGTTACTGCATCGTAGGAACATACGTTTGGATAGTTGATAGTTGTCTGCAAGCGTGGCAAGCGTACCTGCATTTCTTGTATACCATTTTTGCATTCTGTACATGTCCGTTATTTGTAGCGCTTCCGTGTCCGACATCCAAACTATCTTGACCACTCACTTGTTTCGCAATCTCTCCTTCCTGCTCCGAGCACTTTACCGTTGCACCTACCTCACCAACCCACTCCTTCTTTCCTTTCTGTTCAGAGAAGCAATGACGAACCTTTCTACGGTAGTCGATGACACAACCATCGGTCAGATGTCAGCCACTCTCTTCTTCCTCCACAACTTGTCCAGCTTCGTTTTGGCATCACTAATCAACTTCACTCGCTCGTATCTTTACCTCCCATCGTTACGCTGCGCATTTAATAGCACAGTCGCTCTCAATATGAAGAAGCTCGGGAGGAAGGTCTCGCAGGAGATCCAGTACTTGTGCAGAGAAAAGGGGAAGAGCCCATACGCTGACCGACCGTTGTATCCGGCCGACCCTGCATATGAAGATATAACGCACACCGTGCCCAACTTTGGACAGCCGATCAGTTCTGCAAGTCGCCCACAAGATAAATACGATGCTACTACGACAATTGAGCCAGTGGCAGATCAACAACGTCCTCCCAGTCGGTCGATCGAAGCGGGTGATCCACCACATCCCCACCCAGACGATATCGACCCGCCACCGCCTAAGAACAACACTCTGGCGTCAGCAACGAAACGGCAGCGAGCGAGGATAGCGCAATTTGACGGGCCTGTTACATTGAATGTCTCCCCTTCGGTCGAATATGCAAGCGTCTCCGCCTATACGGCCTCCTTGCTAGATGCCGATCCTGCTCTTAGGCAAGGATTGAAGCAGCGAGTTGAGCTCTGGAGCGACGACATACCCAGCACAACGTCAACTGTGCCGGTTGGCAGCACGCGAGAGGGTGGCAGAACCAGAAGGATAATGCGTCTGTCTTCATGCCCGGAGTTCTGCGGACGTGTCTTATCGGGCTCTACTACGAGCAAACGACCATCTTCTACACCGCCTCCCAAAGAAGTGCCTCATCCACCTATCGTACCACGGACGGCGCCAACTCCAAAAGGGTTGCGACGACAACCGGACCTCTGGAACGCAGTCCGACGGCGCCCAGACGTCTCTACGGTGGCTCAACGACGACCAGACACTTCCACCGCGGTTCCACTATCAGACACTCCCACCGCGGTTCCACGACGACCAGACACTCCGTACCCTAAGGAAGAAGATGGCCGCTCAGAAGTCAGACAGCAAAAGAGTGTAATTCAACCACAGAAAGTGAGCCCGAAATCTCCGCAGCCTGCATCAGGCATTGTCGCTCCTCGACCGAAGCGCCCCATCACAGCGACATGGTTTCGAAACGGCGCTCTGGCACCCCAAGAAAGACGCCGTGACCTAGGCCGACGCTCGTCTTCACTAGAACAACTTAATTCCCTGTTAGCACTTCCGTCGAGCGCGGAGGCTGGGGCCAGTGGAGCTCCACAACAAGGGCACAACGCGCAGAACAGGTCCAAATCAGAAGCCAGGCCGACCCTTAGGGGAGGAGCATCGGGAGATGAGCAGGACCCCAAGCAAGATAAAGTCCCGCCCGGTGCGAGCAAGTTTACCAGAGTTCCTTCGCTCAGTCAGGCGACTCAAACTCTTGAAGAAACATTTCCCCCGGGCCATCCACGTCGTGTTGCAACTCCTGCGCACCCACCTTCGCTTCCAGGCCCAAGTCGACCCACGCCTCACCAAAACTCTTTGCAGCCCCCCAACTCTCCTCCAGCTAGCCAGCAGTATCTACAGAATCAGGCGGCTGAACAGAATGCACGGCATATTGAACATGTACGGACACAACAACGACGCTTGAGCGCGGCCAGGCGGGAGCTGGACCAAGCCGAACGCATGGGCCGGGATGTACACGAGCTTCGACAACAGCTTCAACAACGCGTGACTGCACTTGGTCATTATATACAGCAACTCCAACGTGATCATGCGTATCAACAGCACATCCAATGCGGAGGTGCACCTTTACAGGAGAATCCACAGCAACTCCAACGAAGGCATGCGGCTGAACAGGAGCATCAGCAGCAAATCAATTACAGTTATCAACAGCGGTTCCTACAACTGAATAATAATAACAACTCGTACCAACAACTCGGCAACGCCTACAACCAGCATCTTGCGACTACAAATCAATATACAAACCAACCGGCATCTAATTCGAGCTCTCATATGCATCTGGGTCAATTCGGGCAGTATTCATATCAGCTACCACAAGTATACGTGAATCCAAACCAGCTTGCCCAGTGGTACCCTCAAAATGGGCAAGGACCTTCGTCCTTTGGCACCACATATCCTGGCGCCTATGCGAACGCGCCTCCGGGTGGATATATGTCACCGTATGGTGCACCAGCTCTGGCGAGTGAATATAACTTCCCGTATGCTCCACTACCTCAAGCCAGTGGGCCGGGACAACCTCAACAGCATCAGCCTGGAACTATGTTAGTTGTGTCGTGCACATTGTGTAGATTTTGCTGACAGTACATCAGGGTTCTTGGAAACACTGTGTACGGGGCGAACGTGCTTGCACAAGGTCAACCGCTTCCACCGCAGCCCCGTAGGCCGGGCCTCTTTGCGCAACAGCAGAACCTCCCATCGACACCGTTCCTATCCCTTCCTGCTCCCAACTCTACCGTAGACGACAATTCTAGGCAACGGCTAGTCATAGTTGTAAGTTATCAGATGTATTTGCGTATCACTCTGACTTTAGCTGTGCAGCCCTATGAACCTAGCACACGCCATCAGCGCGCAGCAGCACCAAGCCCGCACCCAGAAGACCTAGCAGAAGAAGACACCGTTGAGGTACGCTTTCTCAAAGGACGCGATCTCGACATGGCGGAGCCGCGAGATCGTGAGCTGGTGAATCAGGGGGTTGAGTACACGTTTGGAGAGAAAATTGCGAGGTTCTCGAGACGGGCCTGGGAGGCTGCCGGGGGCTTGGCCTTGTTGAGGGGGGAGACTCGTCCGAGTGCGTCTGCGCAAGCTGAAGCTGTAGCGTCACCGGCGAGAGCGAGACTCGTTGAAGTTGAGAGTGAGGACGGGGAGTCTCAAGAGGGGGGAGTTGAACTGGATGCGATGGTGGATGGTGAGCAACACACAGGTCAAGATGGTGGAGTTAGACTCGATGCGGAGATGCCTATTCGCATGGATGGAGCGTCTCGGCCTAGGCCGATGAACGAGGCTTTCGCCGATGCGATGAACGATATTGAGAACACGGTCCAGGAACACGCGCGTCAATCCGGAGGAGTCGAATTCATTACCGAGAACGAATTCTCTATGGAGAATGTCTTCACTGAATCTGAGTCTGAGCCGTCTAGCAACGAGGCGTCGCCCGAAGCGCAGACCGAAGACGCGGCTACGACCGATGCATCGCCTCATACTACAGGCAGCGTAGCAAACGCGCGGATGACGCGGGAGGAATGGCAAGAGCGGTACGGACAGTATCAAGAGTATCGGAGGAGCGTCAGCGAATCGGTTGCCACGCCCCGGAGTGAAGCTGGAGGTGGAGCTGGTGGTGATGCTGGAGAGGAATTGACGTTTGAGGAGTGGTGGGAGCAGAGGAGTGATGCGGGGGAGGAAGATCAGCAAGAACAGGCACAGAGGCAGGATGGGAAGCGTGTGATGGGGTTTGATGAGTGGTGCGAACAGAGGGATGTTGGGACGCCGTGAGGTGATGGGTATAGTGGGATTACATGGATAGGGTAGGTAGGATAGGGTACTCTGAGCTTGTCGGAGTTTGTATAGCTCAATTAACGAGATTAACAGAGCATGCACACTGTGCCCTCTCCACGTACACTGCCTCGTTCCGTTTTCGCTTCGGGTGAACATCTTGTCTCGCTGTGGGGTAGAGTAGAGGTGCTTTGCATGGCTTGTATCATACAGGCTGACTGGCCTGGCTTGCGAATAGAGAGACGAGATTGCATTGCAACGGAAAGAGAGAAAAAAAGCGTCTGGCTGGGTATTTAGTACTCGGCAGACCTCGGTAGTCAGTCTACTCTGCGACACCTGTGCGATGCGATGCGATGCGAATCGCAGACGGATTGTTAATGTTACGTACGTCTGCGTAGCGTCTCCTGTGCTGATAGTGAATGATGGTGAGAGCTAGAGCTAGAGCTAGAGCTAGAGCTGGGTGTAGTCTACTCTAGTCTGATTCTCCTACGGACTCGTTCCGTTGATGATCCCTGTATGTATGTAGAGTAGAATGAATAGTAGTAGTATTATAAATTAACCTCTGCCTAGACAACGCGGCGCGGACGTAGCGCTTCAGTCCATCTGTCCTTCCGTCGTAGTGACGACTGGACGAGACGACCATGACTGTGACGAACCAACCAACCAACAAGTGCGGTCTTTCACGTCGCGGAAGCAACGCCTCGCCTGCGCCGGTGCCGAACTCCGAAAAGAAGGAAAAGATAAGGCAATACAAAAGCAGAGTGGGGTATCTCTTAACCGCGCCGGAGCCGAAAAAAATGCGATACGATACGATATGTTGATATCAAGAGCAAGCAAGCAAGGCACATACTCATAAAGTGCGTGTGCGTTTGTGTTCGAGGGGCCGATCCTTCAACACCAGCGACCTGGACAACGCCGCTTGTGCTACTGCGCCTCCCGCGGCGGATGGATGCCCTTGCGATATCGCAGGCGCCAGCCACTGGAAGTCTGCAATGAGGGAGAGGTCGACGTCGGGGTCTTGGGTCCACCATGGAGGTGGGTCGGCCGGCTGTATATCACCCTGCGCGATATCTGGTGCAAGGTGCGCGAAATCTTCGAGGAGTGACTGATCGACGTCGGAGTCTTCGAGCCACCATGGGAGGTGACCTGCATGTTGGACGTTCGAAGGGGTGGTAGGGGGTTGGTTGGAGGTGGAGACCCGCTCTTGAGCAGCTTGGGTTGACAAATGAGAAGGGTGCTGTTGCGCAGGCGCTGCATTTGTAGTTTTTGAGTTAGGCTGTTCGACCTGAGGAGGCTGTTCGACCTGAGGAGGCTGTTCGACCTGAGGAGGCTGTTCGACCTGAGGAGGCTGTTCGACCTGAGGAGGCTGTTCGACCTGAGGAGGCTGTTCGACCTGAGGAGGCTGTTCGACCTGAGGTGACTGCTGGACTGCCATCGATGGAGGACGTTGTTGTTGATGTGGCCGAGCATGACGTAAATTTCCAAAAATTCCATGCAGACAATAGATATTGAGGGAGTGGACACTGTCATGACGCTGGTCTCCCTTCGGATGGCGCAAAGACTGTGCACTGAGCGACCTAATGGCATCTTCACCAAGCTTCGTGGGGTCCCGGAAAGTCCGCTCTGGCTCAATGAGGGGCTACTCAAAAACCATTGCAACAAGTACATGCTTAGCCTCATAGTTCCAGGAGGGGTGTGATTCAAGTGGTTGGTTTTCCTCGATAATCTTGCCACCATAGACAACGCGAATGGTGACAAAAGGACTCAGCTGCACACACGATCAGCTTATATTGCGTTTTGAATCTACCGTTTCGAGACTGGTAGTTGCTCCACGTTCAAAAAGGATTGGTAGACTTACCCCCGCCTTTGCTTTCAGCTTCGTAACCAAACTGCCCACACGTTCCCCTTTCCTAATGTCGACCCTATAGTCTTTCCCGGTAGAGCTCAGCCTACACTTGACTTTGACCTCTTCCCCAAGATCCTCGACTTCCACCTCTTTATCGTCGTCTTCCCCGACACTGCCCGCTTCGTCTTTGAGGTCTTCCTCTTCCATCAAGCCGTCAGGCTCGACGACAATCCACTCAGGGACCTTATACCATTCGCCGCGATTGTCAAATATGCCACGCCACAGCATACCATTCGGACAGGTACACTCAGTCGCATCCAGTAACACCTGGGCTTCCCGTATGTCGCCAGCTTGTAGCGACTGTACCATGCTCCGCAATGCAGCCCATATCTCGGCTGAACCTGTTGTGCGCGTATCCCACCAGTCATTCCTCTCTTTCTCAAGTCTTTGCCGGGTCCATTGTCCACTCACGCTGTCACTGAGCGGTGGGACATGATTTCTATGGCTGCCAACTGTAGGCGAAGCGAGCGTTTTGGGCAGCTTCGAGCGATGCGCCGGGTCGATGGGTTTTATGGGTACGTTGGGCCTGTTTTCAGCGACGGGCTGCGAGGCCGAAGCCCGAGGCGAAGTGACGGCGGAGGCATTTGGTGGCGTGGGGTCGTTGATGTTACGCTGAGATGCGCTGGGTTGGTTTGCGAGCGCATCCTCTCTGTCGGAGCGCGAATGACAGCAACCCTATGCGAGTGTAAGCCAGAGCTGGCAAAAGGTTCAAACACGGGTGTGCTCTGGGTAGTACAAGCGCGTGCGCGTGAATCAGTCTGGGCTTGTCGATGTCTTTGGAGACAAGAACCGCATTCGTAGCGAGTTCTCTCGCGCTCCTGCGACATTCCACGCTCCCAGCATCGTGAGGTCTCGCAATGCGAGGCTAGCTCGCGCATCACACGACAACCAGGAATGGCAGAGTCCACTCACCATGTTTCCACTTCCTTGTCCACAAAAGAATGCGCGCAAACGATGCGAATGGAAGGCTCTGCTTAAGGCCAAAGAATACACATTAGGAGGAAGTAATAGCGAATGTGCGCGCAAAAACAAGAATAACGATGGCACTGTTCGGGGAGGAGAAGAGGCGAGGCTGTGCAGACTGCGGGGAAGCTCCAGGTCCTCAGGTCAGTCTCTCTCGATATGCACGGAAGGCACGACCAGGTAGCACGCGTGGCACCACACCAACGGCCGAAGCGGGAAGTAGCTCCCCTCTTGTACCCCTCCCACAAGAGCAGCCACTACACATGTCCTCGATCCAGACTCCCGCTAATGCAGCATCAAGCAAGTCATGACAAGCGGACAGCGCATTTGATATCTTGTCACGCACGTCACGCCACGGGCCTGCCCCACTGATTCGCCGCCTACTACGTGAACCACCCGAAGCTATTCGGAAAGCCTGATTTCCACAACCACCATGATACTTGCACTATAGGAACAGTTGTTGTGCAACAAGAAACGCATCCATTCTCTATTAGGTATTATTAGGTGCAGGGTGCCCTAGTGGCCGCTCGTGCTCGCCTCATAAGACTGCACGCAGGGTATCAGGGGTATTGCGCGATAAACGACCATGGTAAACGACAGCCAGAACCAAACAGACATTGGTATCAAGTAGGAGAGGAAAACAAGTGCAGAGTGGTATCAATCTAGACAAAAAGCCGTGGACATAAGCACCGCATAGGCAACACATGATCCTTCCAACAAAACATGTCAAGGCCGCCGGCAGATCTTGTCCCACAACGAGAGCGAGCGAACAAGAGTTGGTCGAACGGAAGCTGGGTATATAGGAAAGGAAACGTGCAGGGGAACGCGATCCAGGACTTACACCAAAGTGAAATCCTGGGGGTATTTTTGGGGGGTAGGGGGGGCGGTCAAACAAGCGAGGAGCGCTTGACTTGCTTTTCCGTCATTCCATCATGGCTGTCGTGGTCGTATGAGGGATCTTCCCACCATACTTTATGCAGTGGCAGAGACTTGCGGCGTGCTTTTGGAGTCCTGCCCCACCGCGACAGCTTCCGGAGTCACGTCACCAATGGTGGCGGGCTCGGTAGCAGCAGCAGCAGGGGCATCGGTGGTGTCCTTGGTCTCCTCAGCGATGGGAGCGACCTCGGTCTTCTCCTCCTTGGGCTCGGCGGTCTCCTCAGCCTTCGCGGCGGGAGCGCTCTCCTTCTTGGGCTTGCCGGCCTTGCTGGCGGCGCGGAAGAGGCCGCCAAAGCCGCCCTTGCCCTCACCCTCCTTCTTGCTGCCGAGGGCACCGAAGATGGAGCCACGCTTCTTCTCCTTAGTGGCAGGGGTGGTGGTAGCAGCGTCAACAGCCGGCTCCTCTTTGGCAACCTCCTCCTTGGGAGCCTCAGTGGTGGGCTCGACAGCAGCAGGAGCGCCGACAGCCGGGGTCTCCTCGAGCTTGGGGGCCTCCTCAGTCTTGGGGAGTTCGGGAGCCTTCTCAGTGGCAGGAGACTTGGCCTTCTCCTTGTTGCCGCCGAGGAACTTGCCGAAAGAGAAAGGCTGCTTCTCCTTGTGGGGAGTAGTAGCAGCAGGCTTAGTCTCCTTGGGCTCTACGGCCTTCAAGGCTTCCGAGGTGCTGTCGAGAGGAGCGGCCTCGACAGGAGCGACAGGAGGAAGGACAGGAGCAGTCGCACCGGTCGCAGGCTCTTCGACCTTGGGGCCTTCGGTAGCAGCCTCAGACTCCTTGGCGGGAACAGCGGGGACAAGGTCAGCCTCCTTCTTCTCGTGGGTAGGGCTCTTCAGCTTCTCCACGAAGTTGCCGAAGATGGAACCGCGCTTGGTGGGCTTGGGCTTCTCCTCGACCTTCTTCTCCTCAACGGGAACAACGGGAGTAGTCTCCTCGGCCTTCTTCTCCTCGACGGGCGGGATCTCGGAAGTGATGACGGGAGCAGTCACGGGAGCAGCGGCGGAGGCTAACATTGTCAGTTGTGACCGTGAGAAGATAGTTTGAAATGAACTCACCCTCAGTGGCGGGCTCGGTGGTGGCAGGAGTAGCCTCCTCAGCCTTCTTCTCCTCCTTTTCCTCGGCCTTCTCCTTCTTCTCCTCTTTCTTCTCTTCGTGCTTCTCCTCGGCCTTGTCCTTCTTTCCGAGAAGACCGCCAAAGATAGAAGCACGCTTTCCGCGAGATACCGAGCGGCTCTTGCTCTTGGCCGCCTTCTTGCGCCTCTTCTCCTCGTCGGAAGAGCTAGAAGAGGAAGATCCAGCGCGAGCAGGGGCGGCGGTCTCTTCAGCAGCAGCAGTGGAAGCCTCGCCCTCCGCGGGCTTGGGCGCAACATCGGTGCTCTTCTTGGGGGTGGAGCCAGCGGCAACGGTAGGAGCTAGCGTAGCGGGCTTGCCTGTGGGGCGTGTCAGTGCGTCTGCAGAACGGGAACAAGCGAATGCAACCCCTTTCGATGTCGCGACGCGATGCGACGCGTCGAGAATTTGATTGAAAAAAATTATTTGCGAAACTTACCGAGCTTGGTGAGCTCCTCCTTGTAGGTCTCGTTGGCAACGATGCTCTCCTTGGCAGCCTTGGCCTCCTCGATGGCCTTCTCAACGGCGACGAACCAGCCATTGCGCTCGGCAGCAGTCTGGGCCTCAAAAGTGTGCTTGCCGCCGTGAAGCTTGAAATGGAAAGCGACAGCTCCGTCCTTAGTCAGTTCAGTGGCGTCGGCCTTGACGCTGTTAGCTGGGGACCATCAAGTCGTTGTTTGGACACATACAAGTTTCAAGACACCGGCGGGGGTGGCCTTCTCGTCGGCGTGCTTAACAAAGTAGAGCAGTCCCTTGCCGGTGACGCTGGACCAGGCGGCAGTCGAATGCGCAACCTCGGCCTTCTCGCCGCGAAGGTAGTGGCTCAGGCTGGACGCGGGGACAGCCTCCTCCTCGCCGAACCAAAAGTATTTCTTGGAGAAGCGGAATGCGCTGTGAAATGTCAGCTGCCGCACCAAACTGTCAGCGCTATCACACCCACTTCTTGAGGCCAGGGGCCTTGTAGCCGAGAGCACCGCTGTAGATGGGCTCGGTCGGCTTCTCCTCCTTCTTCTCCTCGACGGGAGCGGCAGCAGTCTCGCCCTCGGCCTTGGGCGTCTCCTCTACGGGGGCGGCTGCCTCGGCGGGCTTCTCCTCAGTCACTGCTGGGGTGGTGTCGACAACGTTGGCCTCCTGGAGGGGCTCAGACTGCTGGGGCTCAACGAGCGGGTGCTGTAGGGCGGCGGACATGATTGCAGATTCGTGTTGGTGAGGAATTTGCGGGTATAAGGGCGACGATAGCACGCGAGGTGAGTGGGCAGAGACGTGGGGGTTGAGACAAGCTCGGGTGAATTACAAACGTATACGGAAAGAAGAGTGCTCTGTGCCGGCAGGTGGCAGCTTCGGCGTCGAAGGCTCGGTTGTAAGGCGAGCAAACGTGGGAGTAGAGAATGAGGGAGGAATAGCACGCCACGGAAGGGCTGGGAGAGTTTTAAGGTGCGAGGGTTGGTTGCTAGGGGCGCTGCAGGGATGTACCGAAATTTGTCTTTGCAGCACGTCCATTGCAGCCGCCGCAGACCCGCTCGCTGTATCACGCCTGGCCCTCGCGCCGTCGAATGAACGTGAGTCAACGGCGTTATGCATGGCTGAAACATGCATAGCGGCTTTGTCGAGCCTGCGTTTGCCATAGCTTCACAGTGTTGAGTGCGGACGTGGGTGACGGCAGCGGCGGGCACGACAAGAACACTACACAGGCTGCGCAGAGAACTAGAGGCGACGGCGCTGACAATGCTGCCTCGCATCTCGCCGCACTTGATCGCCTGACCTCCCCTCCGCGCCCGTCCAACGGTCCAACCTCTCATCACCAAGCTCCACCACCAGGGTCTCTCCCCTCACGAGATATGGATAACGGTGGCCACCGCATTCGAGCCCCAGATCTTGCCCATCTGCCTGGGCGGGAGCTCCTGCTATTGGCGGTGGGCGACCCCCGCAGCACATTGTATCATTCTGCAGATAACCCTCGCCATCCCATACGCACTCACGCAGATGGATGCTGCGCCCAGCCAGGCACTCTTGCAGGGAGGGGCACGCCGCGTCTCCCGTGCATTCTCCAAGTCGCAGCCCGCCTCGAGAGCGTCTCTGCGAAGGTCTGCGGGCATCGGGCTCTTCTGCCGGGCGTGCAACACCAGAGCCTTTTATCCCAACCATCGCCAGCCTCTGCACAACTCGAGCGTGCCTCATGGGCGCCCATGTGAAGCGGCCCAAGCTCCCTGCTAGACAGCATTGGTCAGGCCTGGCGCAGCCTCGACGGCGAATTGCGGGCTTTCACGGGCGCCGATCCCCGTTTAGAGCACGAGACCCTTGCGTGCCCAGCATGGCATGGGCCTTCGCAAACTGCCCGCCATCACGAGAGCGGCCTCCGTCTGGGCTAGCTGACGCCTGCGGATCATTACCGGCCATGTTTTCGCCCACAGAGTTTCGACTTCCGTTGTACGGGCGCATGGCCGATACAGATACATTCACCTGTACTGAGAACACCGGCGACACGCCCCGTCTGCGCAACGCTGCAGGGCCACAGAACCGTGCCCAGAAACTGAGCATCGAGAGGCCGCCTTGCCCTTCTGAGATACCCAGCAACGCATTGACGCGGATGCTCATGAACCTTGGCCGATGCCTTCGGCTGATCTAGCGCCATGTACCATGCGAGGCGCCTCACGTGAAAAGGGGCAAGCCCTGGAGCTCAACCGCACCTCACTTCAGATTCTTCATGTTTGACCGACGGGCCAGAGCCATGGTTCAGCGTGCCGCGGTTTTGATGATACAGGCGTGTCAGATCCACTCGCCACCTCTACGCCCAGCACATTGTCAAACGTCGCCTTCTTCCTCTCGGTTTGCATCTTCATCTCCTCACGCGCTTCGCACGGCTCCCCATCGATAACAGCCGCTGAAGATCCCCCTAGAATCTCCATCTGGCCAATCTCCGTGCGCTGTGCACACCGCCACAGATCAGACCCTCGATGCAAAATCAGGCCCTGTGAACGGCACGGGTCGGCGCATTGGGGCGCTGGATAAATCTGCAACTGTTTCCTCCAAATCTCATGCCATGATTGTGGCCGTCTTCCACGCCCAAAATCTGCCACGTGGCAATTCAATGGCTGTGACAGAATCTCCAATCGAAACGTTGCTGATGAGAAAATTTGGTTTTTTTTACAGCCATCGTGAGGTGGTGAACAAGCATATCTTCCGCTCTCAGGGTTCGCGTGCCGAGCCTCTAGTTCATATAATTTACCAGACGCGAGGTTCTTTCCAACCGCACCAAGTGTAAGCCTCTTCAATAGATCAACATCGCCCTGAGTCAAGAAGAACTGCGGGGCAAGTTGCGATGTGTCTGCATCGCCGAAAGGGGACCCCATGAACGAATTGCGCCAATCGTTCAGTGCTCGCATTCTGCTCGCCATCTTCCATTATCATCCTCCGATCGATGCCTCGTAATCTATGTCTGTTGCACAGTTTCGTACAATCTATCGCAAACCGCGCGTTCGAGGGACAATGTTTCGTCGCTTCCGCGGACATTGGTGGCTGCACTTCCAGTCCAAAACACTCCACCAATGGCCGTGATGAAGAATCAACGTGATGAAACAGCGGTGTCCGTCCCATCTCCGACTAATCACCCTTGAGCTCCGATGATTCTGCTGTCGTCGAAATAAGCTCACGCCTCGCGGCATGCGAGATGGGAGCGATGGCTGCTTCCTTCCTCTTCTGGCACAGCGTGACAGCGTCTCACTTCCCACTTCCATTACATCACGTCCTACGAACTGCGAGTCCGAGGCATGACACAGCAAAGTCTCTGCACCTTTCTCGACGTTGTGTTTGACATGTCGAAACTGAAATGTTCATGCTAATGCGACCACGTCAGAGGGCGGGTCGGGTGTGCCTTCCTTCTATGCGCCGCACGCGCAGCTAAGGCAAGAACGCCTTGCAGCGCATGCATCTTCCCCAACTTTTTCCTCTACTATAGGTCCTCATATTATTCTCGAATCTCTGACAACGCGTGGGCATCCCTTCGCAACTTCCTGAGGTGCGGCTCGTCAGCGAGGATAGCCTTTCCTACCTCACCGGAGCATCGAGCTTTGATCTCCACCTTATCGACAAGCTGCCGCTCTTGACGCTGCCAGCACAGCAACAATGTAACGAGTATGGGCGGGCACGAACGGGGGACCTTTTTCATCTCGACGGCCGCATATGCCAGGTCTTCGTACCTTGCATCAGGTTTCATGCCAGCTAATGTCAGGAACACCAGTGGTAAGTAACAGAATCCATACATTGTCGACTGTGACGGTGCGCATTCATTCAAAACGCCTATTCTGAAACAAAGAGAAAAGAAATCCGTCGTATCCAAGTCGTCAATTCATCATAATCATGAACATCCTCCTACCCCCGTCACCACCTTACGGAGAAACCGGTTCGCAATCTCTACCGCTAATCATCTCGAATGGCTCCCCCAAAGCTTCAGGCTCTTCTACCACTTTCGCACCTGCAGCTTCCTTTCTTTGCCTTTCCTCTCGTCGATCCGCAGCGATTTGCAGCAACTGGGGTCGAACTGACCGGCATCCTTCACCCCAGCTCCACATGTCGTTGGCCCGCTCTCTCACGGTCAAACCATCATCTGTTGTTCGCGCATCTAAACTAGCACCAGCTTCTACTAACTTTATTGCAACTCCTGCAGTGCCTGCGAGCACGGCTTGATGCAGTGGCGTCCACCCATCTTTATCGGCATAGTGGATATCGGCTCCTGCTCTTATGAGCATGTCGACGATTGCAGCACTACTCGCACAGCAGAGAGGTGTCCAAGTCTCGTCGTCTACAGCCTCTATCATGGCGCATTCGCTCAACGAGAGTAAAGTATCCGCCGCGCGCGGTAGATCGTGGTAAGCGGCCAAGTGTAGCGGCGTTCGCTTCTTTGATGCAAGTGCCGTGAAGTCAGCTCCTCGCTCGAGCAGCAAGAGTGCAATATCCTCTTTCTCATTAATGAGAGCACAGTGGAGGGGTCGGTCGCCGTTCGGAAGAGGGCGCTCGATATCGGCACCTGCGTCCAGGAGCTGAGCAACCACGGCCGTGTTGCCACTCGCGCAGGCCTCGTGCAGGCTGAGCCATCCCCTGGTATTCGTGGCGTTGATATCGATTCCACGCTCCAATATCTTCGCTAACACGCTTTCCATCCCATTGCGGGCGCCAAAGTGCAAGGCAGTGTGGTTCCTGTCCGTTTTCCAGTTCACATGAGCGCCCTTTTCCATCAACGTCAGCGCGAGGGCTTCGTGTCCCCTACTCAGAGCGGATGCGAGTGGCGTGTAGCCTTTGAGCGTCTGCTCGTTGATATCCAAACCCATCTCGATCAAAGGAGGGCAGAAGGGTAGGCCTTTGGCGGCCATCCCGTGCAGGGCACTGGCGTTGGTTTTGTGGGTCTTTGCTTTGAGGTTGGCTCCGCGCTGTAGTAGTTGCAAGGCGAAATTAGGGCCATTTGAACAGGCCAAAAGGAAGGGTGTCATCCCATCGTTGGCTTTGGCTTCGATGTCTGCCCCGCGATTGAGCAGCAAGTCGATCATCCGCAGATTTTGGTGGTGTGTTGCTACGTGTAGGAGCGTGAATCCTTGATCATCGCGGTCTCCATCCACGTTTTTGATCGACAATGCCATCCGTTCAGCAAGATCAAGCGCGCCTTCCCATGCTCCCGGGCCTTTGGATTTTTCAAGAGCGAACGAGAACGCTGTGGTGTTGACATCAACTCCTTGGTTGACACCGCAGCGGCCAGAGTCGAGCAGCAAGTTTGCCACTTGGTAATCGGTCTCATCTCGCATGTTGACGACTGCATAATCAAAGGGCGTCATTGCCCGGCCGTTGCGCTTGTCCGATTTACCCATGGCTTGTATCGGATCAGCCCCAGCTTCGAGCAGGACCTGCACAATACCGACGTCGCCTTCGATCACTGCAAATCCCAAGGGCGTCTTACCAGACTCCAGCCTGCGATTCACGTCGCAACCGTGAAGAACCACGGCCTTTACCAGATCGATATCATGCTCTTCCAGTGCAGCATGAAGCATCTTCGCCATGGCCAATCGTTGTACTAAAGTTCCGCCTTGGTTCAAGACCCAGCCAATCCACGCATGCTTGTTAGGCTCGCCAACTTGCAGTTCCATATGCGAGTACATGACTGAAGCGGTGGCCATCAGCGCCTTGATCGTGGCATGCTCTCTGGCCATGGCGAATTGTACAGCTACGCTTTCCCTGGGATATTCTTCACCCCCAATGGCTTCCAGCAGGACATCTACAGCCCCCGGGCATCGATGCAACAGAGCAACATCGAGCACGCTGTTGCCGTCGAAGGCGATGGCATGTAGGTCCGCACCGCTTTCAATCAGCTTCTTGACCACTCCCACTTCATTCGCACAAGCAGCCAACATAAGCGGAGTGCAGTCCTTCGGATCGTCGCTCCTGGCTTCAATATCCGCTCCAGCAGCGATGAGAACGTCCACAATCTTAGGATGTCCGAAGTGACTCGCGAGCGCGAGCGCAGCTACCAAATCGTCAGCAACCCACCCTTCAGTCCCACCACACCTCTCAACTTACTATGTCCAAGTCCATCCCTAACCTCAAGCCCCACCCCCTTCTCCACCAAAAATCTCACAACCCTCTCATGCCCCCGATTAGCACCCCAATGCATCGCCGTCCCCCCATTCTCACTCTTCGCTCCCCCATCCGCACCATGCGCCCACAGCGCCTTCACAACATCCTCATGCCCCCCTTGAGCCGCGAGCATCAGCGCAGTGCGCTCCCCTCCACACCGCGCCTCAACATCCACACCCATCTGCCTAACCAGAAAATCAACAGACGCAACAACACCCTCGGACGCAGCCCAGTGCATCGCCGTCTTCCCGTCCGGACCAGACACACTCGTCAGCACCGCCCCGTGGGACAGCAGCAGCTGCATGAGCGTCGGGCCGCGGGTGGGCGACATAGCGGCGTGCACGAGTGGCGGCAGGCGCTGCGTACGGTGGTTGGCGTCTGCGCCCTTGTCGAGGAGGAGGCGTGTGGCTTCTACATTGCCCTCGATGATAGCGATAGTAAGCGCAGTATAGCCGTCGTTCGTTTCTATCTCCATGGGGAGGCCGGCATCCAGGAGGCGTGATAGGGTGGGGATGTCGTTGTGTTTTGCGGCTTCGAAGAGGTCGCGCGTCGGAGGGAGATCTGATGGAGGACAAGACGGTGAGATTGTGCTGGGCCTGTCGAGCGGTTCTGCATCTGCGTCTGCGTCTGCGTTTGAGGGTGGGGTTGGGATGAGTCTGGGGTTACGATGCCGGAACGCAAGAAGCATGTCTTTGACGTCGGGCGTTGCGTTTGCAATCACCTCGTCTTCTTCCTCGTCCTCACGCTGACTTTGTCTCTCCATGCTAGACTCCACGCTCGTCTCGTCCATCTCTTCTCTCGATGTCATAGTTTCGGTACGTCTAAACTGCGTATACACTCTCAGCCTTTCGAGCCAGTATGTAGGTTTCACAACAATCCGACTATTTATGTCACAACCTTGCAATATCTCTTCCGCTGTATGACAAGACTGTGAAGACCGACCAGTGTGTACTGGTACTGGTAGTTATACACACTGCCCTTGTGAGGTTCGCGTGCTACAGCGAGCTTCGCTCTAGGCAGCAAGTCAGCAAGTGCTGCTCCGCCCCCACTAGCAGCACCCCTGGCTTCAGCTTCAGCTTCAGGTGAGACGACAGACAGCTTCAGGTGAGGGACACTTTCACCGTAGGAAGAGTTTACTACATCCATGGATGGTGAATTACATTATAGAAAGGTGTGCGAGTCTCCACATTATGTGGGATAAGTCGTGGTTAGATTACATACCAGCGCCTACCCATGAACCTGGCTTGCTGTCAAGATCTACAACACGTGGAAATGCTTTTAAATTCCAATATTCTGTAACGCGCGAAGCTGCGCTCAATAAAGGGGTATTCCTATCCACAATCCATCCTATCTACCATGAACTCCTGTTAGCCGCTGTAACCATCATCTGATCCCGTATACCCGCCAAACGCCAAAACACTTTTCGTAAACATGGCATGAACCTGCGTCTCAACTTAGAGCTTCGTATCCTGCCTCGTAGAATCGCTCAACCTCCTCAACGGCGCATGGAACCCCGCGCTCGGCCCGGGCCTCGCCGCACTCCCTCCCTGACGCGCACCACTCGCACTCCCGCTCGTACCTGCATTCGCCGCCGTCCGCGTGGAGTTGCGCTGCTGAAGCGTTGCGCTAATCAGCCAGTGCAGCTGGTGGCGCATACCGTTGATTGCCGCGTTCGTGTGCAGCATCTCGTCTTTTGTGCGCTGGCTCTCGTTCATGACCATCATGTTGGTGCGGCCTTCGAGCTCCGTCAGCGCGTTGGCGATGCGGTTGACTTCGTCGCGGAGGGACTCGTGAAGGGTGAGGAGATGATGCACTTGGGAGTCGAAAGGGGGTTGGCTGGGGTTGTTGAACGGTGGCTGCGATGCGTCCTGGGGTACAGGTGGGAACGCGGCGGCCGGGAGGCGGAAGTCGGGGGTGGGGACAAGATTCGAGGGCGGGAAGGAGTAGGAAATGTTAGGGTCTAAGGGATTGGAAACGGGGAAGGTGGAAGCAGAGTCATTGGCGGGGTAGAGCATGTTTGTGATGCTGGAGAGGCCGTCTTCCAGGATGCCAACTTTGCGGGTCAAGGGTTCTAAGCGGGCCTCGTTTCGCTCAATGCGGGCTTGTTGGTCGCGGAAGTGAGGCGCCATCGTAGCCATCGGGCAACTCTTCTCATGGACGTTCGTCTGAGCCCGCTCTGCGGTGAAGGTACAGCCGACTATCGTGCCCTGACACGGCGTGATGACCTTGCCGCAAGCATCTTTGATGTGCGTCTTGAGATCGAGCCGCAGAAGGGAGATATCGCAATGAGGACAGTTCGTTGAGCGATTGGCGCAGGCTGTCCTCTGGTGGTCCTGTAATCACACAATCAATAACCACTCCCAATAGTGATATAGAGCACATACCTCCAGATCTTTCTTCATCATCGACGTATGGCAGTCCTCGCAGCTAACGGTATAGTGCAAGCATCCCTTGTGGAACTCCTTCTGCGAGATGTGCAGCCGGCAGTCGTGCTGCGCACATTCCACGAGCGTGTACTCGCAATATAGCATGACATGGTCGTTCACATTGACACGCTGCTCGACCCAGCCGCATCCCGACTTCGCATTCGGACACTTGACCACCAGCTCATCCAGCATCGTCTCGATGATCTTGGGCACAGGCCGCACATCCTTCTCGGGATCCACCCTACTCCTGCACGTCGGACACGTCTTGCGACCCTCTTGCTGCGCGCACCACGCATGGTCGAGGCACTCACGGCAGAAGAAGTGGCTGCAGAGGAGCTGGACGGGACGATCGAAGGGCGAGTGGCAGATGAGGCAGACGAGGTTGCTGTCCGGCTGCGAGACGTATTCGAGGAGGTGCAGGTCGGGCGGTTGCTTTGCGATGGTGGAGCGGCGGTTCTTCGAGTTCAATGAGTTTGATGCGCGGATTTGGAGTGGTGAGGGATCGTTAGGAGGGCCACCGACCGGTAGGATGCCATCTGCCTCGTCCATGCCCGCCGACGAGGCCCTAGAGCTTCGCCGGTCGTTGGGCGCGGGAATGGGCTCGGGAGACGACATGACTGGCAACGAGATTGAAGATGCTCAGAGCCGCCCTTCAGTAATGAAGAAGCTACCAGAGCGAGACGCAAAAGATCACGCCAGAGGCTGGGCGCGTGCTGAGGCGGTCAGGCTGTGGTACCGCAGTCGGCAGCGGTGGAGGTCGTTGGTAGGTGGGTTGCCCTCGCATCCAACAGTATTGCTGCGGGCGAGGGCTCAGGCAATCAAATAAAAGGCGGCGGAGGCGGTGTGTGACAATCAATAAGGAATGCGGACACGTCCATGCCTTCGTCTTATGCGGTAGTGCAAAGGCGAGACACGCATGTGGACAAACAAGTCAGTCTATCATTCCATCCCACCCACGGGACGGGTCCGAGACGCCCGCCGCCAAGGCTGGGGCACCGACAAGCCACGGCACGGGAACTTTGCCCTGTGAGGCTCCGGGCTGGCGTCACCGAGTGGAGCCCAGGTCCAGCGCTCCCTCGTTCGTGCATGCAGCCTGCTTGACCCTTTGCACTACAACCATCCGTGACGCTTGTCGTGGTTTCCAGCCAGCGCCATTCGCTGCTTCCCGCGTTCGGGCATCCCCATTCGGCACTCCGCACTCGTCCTCCGCGTAACCTCCACATTCACTCGTTGACTGCGAATCGTCTTTCTACGCACCGGCACAATGTCGACAACAAACCCGCCCCAGCTCTTCCTCCTCGCAGACCACATCAAGCTCTCCCTCCTCGAGCGCCAGCGCGCGATCTCCCTCAACCTCTCCCCCAGCTCGCAAGACGCCCAGATATCGCGGTCGCTAGAACAGCTCCGCTCCGGCATCGAGGCGCTCGAGTCGCAGGTAGAAGACAACCCCGACGAGTGCGTCCCTTCCCCTAAACTCACCTCTCACGCACCAATCTAACCAAAACAACCGTCCAGGTCAATAACATCCCAACTCCCCCGCCTCCGCACCCAACTCACCGACCTAACCTCCCAATTCCGCCCCTCCGCCGAAACACCCATCTCCCCCACCCTCACCCAGCCAAACGACCCCTCCCTCTCCTCAGACTTCGCAGCCGCCCAGTCCAACAAACCCCGCCAGGTTTCCAAATCCGTGCGCTTCAGAGACGACGACGCCGCCGAAGACCACGATCCCAACCGCGCATCCCTCTTCCCCTACCGCGACGACCCGTCCGACGCGCCTCCCGACCAGGCCGAACTGTCGAACCAGCAGATCCACGAGTACCACAGCCGCGTCATCAGCGAGCAGGATGATCAGCTGGACCAGCTGGGCGCGAGCATCGGGCGGCAGCGCGAGTTGAGCATGCAGATTGGGGACGAGCTGGACGGCCAGGTTGTGCTGCTGGACGACGTCGAAGAGGGGGTGGATCGGCATGCGGCGCAATTCCGGCGGGCGAGGGGGCGGCTGGATAGGTTTAGTAGGAAGGCGAAGGAGAATTGGAGTTTGACTGTTATTGTGGTCTTGATTGTTATATTGGTGTTGTTGATTGTGATTACGAAATAAGGGGGAGGAGATGTGAGTAGGTCTGGCCGGGTGAGAATTTGTGAGATACAACGAGAGACGCGAGAAGGAAATACGCATGGATGCATGCATAGACGGCGTTCTGGAGTACACGGGCTGGGCATGGCCCCCTATGCGTTTCTGACTATACTATGGACATCTACCCTTATTTGTAGCCATTTTTGATCAGATAAGCAACGTTTGAGTTCGAAGTCTCGATTCAATGTTAAATCTGCGCTTCGCTTTCAGATACCATAATACAAAGAGCTATCGTACCCGCCTTTCCATGTTTCCATCCAACCCACCAACTCTTCATGATCTATCTTGATCTAAACGCCTGCGCTCCGAGCACAAGATGCAAAAAGACTAATAGCTAAACGGCGTGTAATGCAAATCTGCGGTCCTGGTCTCTCTCAATGGAGGATGGGCCGTTCGGGTATCTAAGGATGCAAAGAAAACGCTTCGAGGGTAGAATCGGCTCGGCGTGGTTGGACGGTGGCTGGTCGTAGGGAAATGTATATGTAAAGATTTCCAATCGGTGTGATAGGGGTGATATAACGATTCTAGCTGACAGAAGGATACGTCAGTTGAGGTGACCGCAGTCTTTCCTGGTTTGAATCGTCGAAATAATTGTGATGGCTTTCAGTCGTTACTGGAATAAGACCCGAGGCCTCAGTGCAGGCCAAGTGCAGCCTTCGACTTGTCGTAGACGACGTAGGTGATGGAGACAGCCGGAACGACCTTTAGTAGGTTTGGCGTGAGACCCTTAAACAAGCCCCTGGCCCCTTCGCCCTTGATCGTCTGTCGCGTCACATCCACAATGCCGGTATAGGTTCGAGGGTGGAGGACTGTTCCTTGGCTCTGTAACCGTGTGCGAAGTAGGTTTATAGGATAAACAACGCTTGCTCCGAATGCTCCGGAGAAGCCTCCAATGGCGGCAGTCATGAAGCCGCCCGGTGCTGCGTCTTCTTCATGGCATCCACGTTTCCGGGCGTTGCGAATGGTGACGGTGCGCTTGAGGTATTCGAAAGTTCCCAAGTCTAAGGCGGCGTATGGGAAGATGCCAACGAGGCCCATGCCGATACCGCGGTAGTACGCGGCAATGCCACCTTGGCGCCACATCTTCTTTGCTGTAGCAATGATCAGGCGGTTGCCGTGAAGACCTCCGGACACAGTCTCGCACTGCATGCGGCTGTCAAATTGTCAGTACGAAGCTCGCCAACATGAAGGTTAGCACGACTTACAATTTGAGAGTATCAATAGGGTAGACAGCGAATTGTGAGATCATGCCTGGCCCGATTAGTCTACGTATCCACGAGAAGGAATGTTGCGCCCTCACCTGCCATGCCACCTGCTACGAACTTGGACCACGAGTGGATTATGGAAGGATCGCTGTGGCCTTCAAGGGTGGCAAAAGCTCGTTTTGCGGCCTGAGGTTGTTAGGCTGATAGTGTAGTAGTGCGTAAGATTTGCCATACTTCATAAGCACCAAACTTGATAGCCGATTCGGGCATGACCTTGACCACGTTCAATCCATTTCCTGTCACGAGTCAGTCGAGCCAATCGCGATAAGGCGAATTCGACTTACCCGCGTACAAACTGCGCATGCCGCCAGCCTGCCAGAGCTCTTTCGTAGCTCCAGCGAGCGGACGCCATGCATTCATGGCGGCTCGGAAGACATTGCCGGACTTCGCAGCATCCACGGCTTCCTTTGTGACGCTGGTCTGCGCGATGAGGTACACTTTCAGGCGGTCGAGAGGTGCGGTCGAGGTGCGAGAGACTAGGAGTAAGTGCAAAATAAGCGTTTGCATCGCATGCAGCGTACCTGGGGCAACTTACCAATTCCAGCGATCCCTCCCGCCACGAAGTACTCTATATCAGGAAAACAACCAATCAGCACAGATGCGACATTATGAAGGAGCGCCTTCTGCTCCGCACCAACGGCGGCAGAGAGGTCCTTAACATCGTAACGTGGCGGGAGGGTCTGCGAAACCGCAGAGAAGGCGTCCTCGCTTGGCGCAGCCATATCGAGCGAGTCGAAAGATCCCGCGAACGCAGAAGCAGGAAGGGGCGGTGTTCTTGCTACAAGAAAAATAGAGCCAAAGAGATAATGGAGAAGTTGTATACCTAGTCCGTTGATGGTATCGTCACTGATCAGGACATCGCCTTCCGGATTGATATGTTGAGTTTCCTGGTAGTAGCTCATCACCTCATGAAGATTGGGCGCGGTGGCCGGCATGAACAATAGAAAATCCCTATTGACGTCAGAGAGTGTCGTTTGCCAGTGTGAAATGTGAAGGTGAAGGTGAGGGTCCCAATTCGAGGACCAATTGTGCGCAAATCTTGCTACAGGTGAAGACGTACCGCCATTCCTCGAAGCTGATAGCCCCGTCATTGTTGACGTCCACCTCAGAGAAGAACACGTCTAACTTGCGATTGGGGACTGCGAGTCCATTGCGTCTGAAAGCGGCCTGGAGCTCTTCCCTTGATATCTTCCCATTCTGGTCGATGTCAATGCTCTTGAAGAGCGCCAGGAGCTCCCTTTCTGTCTCGTGCACGAAGGTGCGAAACTCTTCACCAACATGGTCAGCATAAGCCACAGCAAAGCGACTACAGTTCCTAACCATTGTAGGATATGCGCCCGTCTCCATTTGTGTCCACCGACTTCATCACGTCCGCCAGAATCTGATCCGCATTTTTCAGCGCTGCTGCCAGTTAGCGAGAGCTTCTCGGGTACCATCGGCGGACGCGTACGGTGATCCAGCTTTCGCAGGCCCTTCTTCAGCGCTGCGAGGTCCAGATGCCCCTGATTCCGCGTGTCGAGGGTCGCCCATAATGCGTCCACCCGTGCATCCTGCGCGTTCGCGGTCTCGGTGTCCATCGTGTTGTTATCTGTGGTCTGGCATGGCTATGAGCTGCGGGTAGCTGTACGGGGGGAAGCTCAATCGGAGAACGCGAATTCGCAAAGGAGCGAGGAATAAGTCGGGAGCATAGGTCGTGATCGATGAAAGACAAGCGGGGTGCTGCTATGATGTCGAGCTTTGAGATCCGGCTAGGAAGCGTGCCCACTTCGGAAGGAGCCACGGAGCTAGGGCGCCATGTTCAACACCACCCGCGATCCTCGGACACTCGTATATCACCACCACAACGCGTTTGCATTGTTGAAACAAATCACCGCTCCTTTCGTTCGTCTATTTCGAGCTCTAGACTTTGAGCAAGTTATATTAGTACATTGCTGCATTCGCTGCGTTTCTATCATTGTCCGCATCTCGACAACCTACCAGCGCTCGGAATTACTAACCTGCTTCGATATTTAACAAGGGATATTTCTATATCGTCTGTTCTCGCTTGGTTCCGATTCCAGTTGGCATGCGGTGACATCGACTGCCCTCTGATTCGATTTGTCTCAGATCACTGGCCCACTCTCATTTCAGCCTTGAAAGGATAGGCACCATCTGCTCGGACTTTTCTTCGAAAACCACAACAACTGGCGTCTAGCTACTGGAATCGACCAGAAGAAATTCTGGACATTCACGAAGCCACAGTTAGCTCTTGAACGGAAACGATTGGAAGACTCGGAACGGAACCTTGTCAATATGTACCCATTACCAGACAGGCGGCATCTGAGTATATACTTCTACCATCGTGAGTCAGATGCCCTCCTTGCAGTCCTGACCCGGGCTTGACTGACATTATCCCAGAGTTGTCAAAAATGGCACGACCGTTAGGTATCCGTCAACAAGCGTTGGCAACCGCGCAGGTCTACGTCCGACGATTCTACGTAAAAGTAGAGATCCGTCGAACTAACCCGGCGCTGGTCCTGGCAACGGCTCTGTATCTAGCTTGCAAGATGGAGGAGTGTCCGCAGCACATAAGAATGGTGCTAGCGGAAGCTCGCCATTGTTGGGGTATGGCCCTCTCGCCTTGGTACAATTTTGTTCTGATCCATCGAGTAGATACTGCCTTCAACGACATCTCGAAGATCGGTGAATGCGAGTTTACTTTGATCTCGGAAATGAACTCTCAGCTCATTATCCACCACCCTTATCGTAGTTTAGCCGAACTTCAAAGCCAATTCCAGCTCACACAAGAGGAGAACTCATTGGCTTGGTCGATCATAAACGACCACTATCTAACGGAGCTGCCACTTCTACATGCCCCTCACGTAATCGCTATAACTGCCATGTTCCTGGCGGTTGTCCTCAAACCCACTCAGGGTGGTCTTCAAGTACACGCTGCAGGCGTTGCGAGCGCGCTGCAAGCACTAGGTAATGCTCGTGGTGGAGCAGGACAAGGAACACAGAACCGAGTCCAAAAGCTCGTCGACTGGCTGGCAGAAAGCACCGTGGACATCGAGGCCGTTGTCGAGTGCACACAGGAGCTCATATCGCTCTACGAGATTTGGGATTCCTACGCGGAGAAGACTTGCAAAGACCAGATTGCCAAATTTGTAAAGGCCAGAGGGCTCGACAAGTAGACTACGACTGATCCCAAGTTGGAGCCGTATCCCGAGCGCTTCGGAGGAATATGGGTAATCGGACTTGCGGCGCAGCACGATGATGACATCTGACGGGGCTGCGGCGTTGCGGTCTGCTAAATAAGCAGACGGAGGACAATACCGCGAGACAGAAGTCGGAGCGAAGGAGCCATCTCGCAGCGTGCGACGTACATCCGAAATACTGTGGGGAAGCTGAAGGTTACCATGGGCGACTGTTGAGACCCGACAACAAAAGAAGAGGCAGGTTCCCGGACGCTCAGCACGCTCGCATAGGTGTCGGGTGGCGTGTTGATACCCGGAACATACAATACCATGTATAGACTCCATCCACACACCGAGAACTCACACCGCAAAGTCACATACGGCCAGCCTGCGCTCAGTGATGCTCAAGCTTGTCGTCAACACTGGGTTTCCATGCCACCGCTGTGCAGTTAAATTAGGTGCTGACCACCAGCGCACAGCTAAGCGCGGCTGACCACCTTATGCTTTGCAGGGCTCTAACTCAACAGAAATCGCCTATCACTCAGACACTTTGTCCCTCCGTGCACTGCGTCCCCCGCGGCGGAGAGCAGCATCAGCGCATGGTGGCTCCAGGGCAACAAGCGATTGCCAAGGTCAATGCGGTAGAGCTTGGCCCGTGGCAGTGGTGTTTCCAAGGGCGGGCGGGAGGACACTGGTGGGCATGGGCTCGAGCACGGAGCTTCAGATCTGCTAAATCTGGCGCAGACAGGGTGCTTGGTTGATTGGCCCTACCCTGTTGTTCGTCCTGCATTCTCCTGCCCCTCATGTGGGATGTTTCGGCACGTCGCACGCAAAGGGTCTTCGCCCAGCGAGGGGGACAGAAGGCTGGGAGCAGTAGCAAGCGTCTCGAAGCCTCCAGGCGCTGGCTGCATCCAACCAGCGGGAACACAGCTGGCTGTTGACCTGGCCTCGCCCCGCCTTCACCCGCCTCTGGGGGCCGCAGCGGCTGCGTGACCTCTGAAGGGTTGCGACACCCAACACAGCGCGGCATTCCAGAACAGTCGGGTGCTTGCTGCAACGAGGAACGATGCGCAATCGACGCCGACCGGCAACCCCAGGCCAGCGAGGCACTGCCTGCGCTATCGGTAGCGCTTTGCGGCTTCGCGAGATGCAGCGCTGCAGCCGACCGACCAGCGGACTTCTGCGACGGACTCGAGCAGAGGGGTGGAGGCACTCTATCTGGTCTATCTATCGCAGCGTCGGGAAATGTCGTACTGTACCTAGACGGGAGGAATGCGCTGTCTGGTGGGGTGCTCAGCGCGTGAGCCTGCCCCTGCAGCGGGCCACTGAGGGCGAGCCGTGGGAGGAGGCGGTCAAGACGATCGCGGTCACGATGCCAGGCCTCCACCTCGCCTGCCCAGCAGCCGCTACAACCTGCCTAGCCTCGTGGCCTGCATGAAGTGTTTGGCAGCTTCGCCCCCTTTGAGACATGAGGCTGGCAGGGGGCCGTCCGAGTCCTCTGCCGTCGAGCAGCGCTGTCGTCTCCGCTCCAGACTCAGATGACTCTTCGGCGGCAGCGCGCTGAAGAAGCGCTGCCTGCCGCCATGCTTCCGTCCGCACTGTGCGCTGAGGAGAGCGCCGGCGGATGGCCAGCCTGTCGGCGCAGACAACGTCGCCCACGGAGTCCTGATGGTGCGTTCCTAGGATGGGCGCTCAGGGCAGTCCGCAGTCGAGGTGCAGGCGGCCATCCCACGTCGGGTAAGGTTTGCCACAGCACGGCCTGCCCAATTGCAGCCCTCTGCCGCCCATCCACAAAAGCGAAGGAGCGTCCGGTCCTGCCCTCCTCTTTCGCCCGCCGCCTTTCAGCTTCTCCAGATCCAAACGCTTCTTGTACCCTCTGACCGACTTCGCTCTCCATCCCCATCGCTCCTAATCTTCGTGCGCAAGCATACACCTCGCAAACCGACCCGCCCGCCGATCGCCGCTGCTTACCGCTGCATCCGAATAGCCGACCGCCCCTTCTTTGTTGTGGGTGGCATTCTCAGCATCCCTCCTCACCGACAATCGGCACCCCAATACTCATCACGCAAACCTCTCAACCATCGCAACCATGTTTAGCTACGGAGCGCAACACCACCCTTCACACCTCAACGCCCACAACAACCATAACCACCATGGTGGTCGGTCGCGCAGGGCTCCCCGGATCTCTGCGGCGCAGCACAACAAGCAGTTCCGCCAAGTACGGACCCCAAAAGAGTTTGTCGTAGAGCCGCCAACCCTGCTCGCCTTCCGCCGCGACTTCGAGGCCGCCAGGTCGTTCGATCTCGAAGACGACGAGCTCTTCTGCCCGTTCCACCTGCTCACCGAGGATGATGTAAGTGCCATGACGCTTCCGACTGGCGATCTTCGCCACCCGATGTCATCGCCCGACCATGCGCTGACCCTCGACGAACAGCTCCAGTCCATACACTCCTCTGGCTCCGACCGCTCGTCTCTGTCGAGTGGTTCACCTGAACAGTCGCCACTGCAGCACCAGCTGCAGCCGACTCCTTCCTTTGTTTTATCTTCTGCGCCTAATCCTTACACCCCGGCCTCCTTCCAGTCGAGTAATGCTTCTCAAACAAAGCTTCACCAGCCGCTAGCTCAGCGCACTCGCAATGCCATCCCCATAGTAGACCCCTCCACGCGCACTGTTGCTAGCCCACCTCCATCTGTCTCGCCAAACCGACAGATGCAGCAGCAGTTCAGGCGCTGGTAATGGCTCGGCCGGCACGAGGCCAGGCGTACTATTCGGATTGCATTGCGCGTTGCTAAGCTAGTGGCTAACCCGGCACGCTTGTCCTTCAAGCTTGCTATTAGGATCTAATTCTCTTCTCCCGATATCCTCCGGAGGATCACCAGTCTATACTATCGACTCTCCTTGTACAAATCTACGATATCTCCTTCGACATATTGGGTATACCACTCGGCACGGGCGACGGCGTTGCACTAGCGAAAACATCATTTCGGATAGAGCGCTCTGGCATTTCGTGTCTCCATGCGCTACGCATTCACGGCGGATTGCAAACATAACGGTGTTCTGGATCGCATTTTGGCTTCTAAAGACTTACAAGAAAAATTTCTAGTTACAGATATAGGTGTTCTGTAGCGTTTGGTCGATTGTCTAACTTACGTTATTGTCACCCGGTCGCCTTACAGGCACCATTACAACGGGTAGATTTCCTATGTGTTGGTTCGGGGTGCTGGGAATACCATGTTATCGGCGCGGAGAAAGCTGGGTGTTATTGTAGCGCGATGGTGCTGGTGTCGCTTCTGGTCATTTGGTTCGAAAGGGTCTGGTGCATATCTCACATGTTGCGGGTTTGTCTCTTGATACTGTACGGCACGGCTGGGATGATTCACGTCAATCGCGTGTTGGTGTTTCTCTGTTATTTCCTTCGCTATTTTCTATCCATCTCTGTATGAAGAGTCGATAGATCCTTGGAGTCAAGCGGCAGCGAGCGTTCACTTTCTTGGATGTTCTTTTGGTCGCTTTGGCTATGAGGTTCGCCTCGCATACTTTACACGCCCCGATGCCTTATCATCGGGGGCAGTGAGTTTTATCTAGGAATCGCAACTTCTTCAGTGTTCAACATAAAGTCTCAACGCTACTGGTGTGACCAAAGTGCAGAACTCACCTCTCCCACCACAAAGACATCTCTACTACCCACTAAACACCCCTCAGTGACACCACCTTACTCAATGACGCACCGTCCCGCGCTGTTTCTGCGCACGGAGTTGGGCTTGCGACGCCTCCCCCGCCGCCCGTCACAGAGGCGCTGAGGCTGTTTCAGATGGTTTCGCGGGGCTCGCCCACCCCATTGCACCACCCGTGTGCAAAAACGATTCTCAGCTGATGCATAAGTTACTGTATTTTACGGTCATGCAGGGGAAAGGAGAATCGACGTTAGAAGGGTGGTACCGATGGGGTGTTGCCACGTGTGGGCGTGTGGAGCACGATCTCGCAGAGGAGAGGACCATTCATAACGTCGCATTTCACAAACCCCACGCCTCGCAAGGAGCCAGCTTTTGAGCTCCTGCTAGCGATTGCCCTCCCACCCATTGCAAACGCATCTTCAAGCCGTTGAACCGTGCAGTAACGCGTCCACAAGACCCCTATGTGGGATGGTGGTGAGCCTGCGCGTTCCACGGTTATGCTATGTCTGTGGTCCCTGACACCTGTCTACTGTCTTCACATGAATATGCAACGCCTAGCATCAGAATTGCTGTTGTACAAAGTTGCACCAGAAGATCTGTCCATTTCAAATGCCTCGCCGTGGGTGGAACGAAGCTGCCTCAACGCTAACACCAAAGCGTCATTGACGTCATTCTTGCTGAAGCTCCATCATCGTCACCTCGGCTTTCCTCTCCCATTGGCACTGCCATTGCAGCTTTTTCACTCCTTCACCAACATCACCACATAGCTCCTGTTCAGGTTAACATTGTTTCAAGCTTACGATTGACGAAGCTCCTTGCATACCACCTACCTTGGCGAATAGCTCAAGCTTCTTCCGCCCCGCGACATCCCTCATCAACCGAACACCGAACCCAAACATAACCTCATCCTTCCAGGATTCATCATCATGTCCGCATTTCGAGTTCTAGCCGCGCGTCGCGCACCGTTCGCTCTTTCCCAGCGCGCCGCCTTTCACGGCTCTGCCCTGCGCGCTGCGGGCAAGGAGACGCATCTCCGTACGTCCGAACTTTTTTCATCGATCCCGGATCCATCTGGGAGAGATGGCCTCATACAAGGGCTCAACTAACACAAACGCAGACGATGAGGGCCGCGCGGAGGAAGTCCAGAAGACAAAAGAGGACCAGCTGAAGAAGCAGAAGGAGGGCAAGGGACATTGGGAGGAGGGTCTTGCGAGTGATTCCGAGAGCATTGTACGTTTGCCCTAGGTCTTTGTTGGATACATCGAGCTGGCATGAGCAAACATTGGAGAGAGTCTGAAGGGAAAAGCTGACAAGGATGCAGATCAAGGCGGATCGCGGCGAGGTGAAGGCGAGCGCGGAAACGATTAAGAAGCTTCAGGAGGAGACTGCGAAGGTTGCGGGCGAGAAGTCAAGGACTTAAGGCAGCTTCATCAGCTCTACGACGATGCTGATGGAGGGCTGAAAGTGGCATTTAGGAAAGCTGGCGAGATGAAAAGGGTACGCGTGGAAGTGCCAAATCTGCATGACCGGCTAGAGGCATTGCTCTGTGTATAATCATGTTTAATCGAACGTTCAACTTCATATTCTGAGTTCCTGCTAGGACAGCGAAGAGAAATAGCGTCTATGGTATCTGCTGACAACATCCTAGGTACCTCCACGACCGCTGCGAAACGAGTCTCGGGGCGTTACAATCTCAACTTTAAACGAAAGGTGTTGCTGTCTTCCGATCTCGTTTCGGACGGCCGGACACATGTCGTCTCGCAAATTTGTTGAGAATGCATGTACTATGCTTAACTACGCCTAAGTATAAGCGCGGCCGGTATTGCAGCCTTCACTCTCTGGATGTCGGAGAGGCGGCTTCCTCGGCGTGTTGGCAGACCTCGGCACAGGGTGGAGCCTCACGTCACGTGGCTTCATCACATGCGCCAAATAATCCTCGTCCCTTGCCTCATCATACAACCACATACTCCCGTTCGCCGATTCGCGCGTCTCTGGTTCTAGCAGGAGTGTGAATATACGGTGCGTTGCGCGAGTTCCGGTGGTTTTTCGCGTTCGATCGAGTAAGAGCAAGGGCTGAGCGCAGACGAACGTTGATAACGTGCACTGGTCCCCAGTGAATGTGTATGACCGTATAAAACCCAACGATCTTTTATTCATATACGGTCAACTGTCGCCCAAAAGTTCGCGAACTCGCAGTTCAACCACTACCTAACAATGGGTCTCACAACAACACCACGGCAGTCACTGACAGTAGTCGACAACCGCACGGGAAAATCCTATGAATTACCCATTACGCACAACTCGGTCCTGGCCACCGATATAAAAAAGATCAAGGCTGAGCCGGCGCCGGAGGATAGCCCAGAAGATGAGACTAAGCAAGGTCTGAGAGTATACGACCCTGCGTATATGAATACCGCAGTCGTTCAAAGCAAAATCACATATATCAATGGCCTGGAAGGCATCCTACGGTACCGTGGATACCCCATCGAACAGCTGGTCCAGAAGAGCAACTTTCTCGAGACCGCGTTCCTGCTCATCTACGGCGAGCTTCCCACCGAATCGCAGTTCGGGAACTGGCAGGATGAGATCAGCCACCACACTTTCGTCCACACGGATATCGAAGGCTTGTTGAAAAGCTTCAGATACGACTCGCACCCCATGTCCATGTTGACAGCTGCCTTCGCAACCCTCGGCGCCTTCGCCCCAGAAGCCAACCCCTCGCTTCGCGGCCAAAAGCTGTACACCAACGCCGCCTCTGGAGACCTGGAAAGCCTTCAAGTCCTCGACAAGCAGATCCTCCGCATCCTAGGCAAAGCACCCACCCTCGCCGCAGCCTCCTACCGCATGCGCCAAGGCCGCCCCTTCAACCGCCCTGCCCAAGGCCTCTCCTACACGGGCAACTTCCTCCATCTCCTCGACACTCTTTCCGACCGCGACAACTACAAACCCCACCCTGTCCTCGAGAAAGCCCTTGACGCCCTCTTCATCATCCACGCCGACCACGAAGTAAACTGCTCCACCGCCACCGTCCTGCAAGTCGGCTCCTCCCTTGTAGACCCCTACTCCGTTGTCTCCGCTGGCTGCGCTGCCCTCTACGGGCCCTCCCACGGCGGCGCCTCCGAGTCCGCAATCCGCATGCTCATGGAAATAGGCTCTCCCGCCAACGTGCCCGCCTTCATGGCCGACGTCGAAGCCCGCAAGCGCGTCCTCGTCGGCTTCGGCCACCGCGTGTATAAAAACGTGGATCCGCGCAGCACCGCCATCCGCGCGCTCGCAGATGAAGTCTTCAAGGTAACGGGCAGGAATCAGCTGTTGGATACGGCGCTGGAGCTCGCAAGGTACGCGGGGGAAAGCGAGTTTATGAAGAGTAGGAAGTTGTATCCGAATGTGGACTTTTACAGCGGATTGATTTACCAGGCAATGGGGTTCCCGCTTGAGTAGGTGTCCCTTTTCCGCTCTCTTCTTTCGTCATGTTTTGCGGGCGCAGGTGCTAACGAAATGACAGCTTCTACCCCGTTCTCTTCGCCGTCCCGCGCTGCGTCGGATGGCTTGCGCACTGGCGCCAGCAGATGCTCACGCCCGGCGGTGTCAAGATCTGGCGGCCGAGACAGATCTATCTGGGCGAGGGGGAGAGGGAGTACGTCGAGGCGAGGGACCGGAGGACGAAGAAGGATGGCAAGCTTACCGATGCGCCCGTCAAGGTTCACCATGGCGGGGACAGTAAGAGGAGCTTGCTTGCGGCGCAGAAGGTTAGGGCGAGGCTGTAGGGGCCCTATGTGGGGACTTCAGACAATCAGCTATAACCTTGGCAGCTAATATTGTAGCCTGGGGTGACTCGCTCTGTGATGCGTGTTCGAAGTTGTAGCCTGATATTGTATGGCCGTATCTCACGTTGGGCTTGTAGGATATCGCTCATGCGTGAGCGGTTGTGTTTGGGACACTCTGGTTGTTTTGTTGGGTATAGACCTTGGTGTAGAAATATAGATCTGTGAGGGCATTGTAAACCTGTTGATATCTCGCAACGTTGGTGAAGCTTGTATCCAAGCCTACGAATTGAACCTTGATGGTTTCTCTAGATCAGGTTCCGCCCGCATGTATCCAGAAAGTGAAGGGATGATGTTGGTTTCCGTCATAGTTTTGGATCGTAACTATTTTCTTTGTTCTGAAAAGCAGAACGGCGGAAGATAGCTGCAGTAAAGCGAAATCATATCGTACAGTCTGATCGCTTTTAGGAAGATGATTCTTGATGGGTAAGCACGACTACGGGTCGCGAGGACAGCGAAGTATCCGCGCACTGAACGTACCACCCAAATGTCTGGGTAGACGTCTTGGTGTTCGTGTTCCGCCCTTTCGGTGAGTAGATCGTTGTACGGAATAGACGAAAGTTTTCCCCCTAAGCTCCACGCGATTTCAACCGGATTAGGTAGAGGGTTTTCCCTTGAGCTGCACGCGGTTTAAACCGAATCAGGTAAAGGGTTTTCCCCTCAGCCAGTTGCACGCGATTTAAACCAGGTCAGGTGGAGGGCTTTCCCCTCAGCTCCACGTGAGCGGATCGTGGAGGTTGTCTTTACGGGGACATAGCATTGGCATAAAGAAAGGACCAGTCCCCGGAACCCAACATAAGTTAAATATACCACAAGCTTTCGACGCATAATCTCTTCAACGTGCCGTTTCAACACTTGTCGACATATAGTACGCAGTCACTGTTACCTTGTATTATAGGAGGATTGAATTGCTTCGAAAATTCGCGAATGGCAGGAATCAAACCCGCCGCCTCCTCTTCTTCCATGCTTTTCGTTACCTCTTAGCTTTTGTGTGACCGAAGCCCCTTGTAAGTTGAATCTACCACAATGCGAAACCTCCACGATACAGCAGTGCGGGCGGTTTTGGATAACTGGAGTCAAATGCATTCATATGTATACCACTGCTCTATTCTTGTAGGATACTGTCGGAGCACTGCGAATCTGTTTGCATAATTGCAGTCTGCAAAGCGGCTTGGTGGCTATGGTAGCGCACAAACCTCCTCCGTTTGTGGTGGCATTAAACAAAGCTAGGATGTAGACTACTTCACAAGCATGGACGTTGGTAAAGTTGAAACACCAAATCCACGTACAGATTCAGTGTGGTACCACGAATTTTCCGAGGTTCCTGAGAAGAGGGAGGCGTCACCATCGTCACAACGTGATATTATGTTGCACTATTCCCCGGGCCAAAATTTTGCTCGATTTTCCCTCGGCTCACTGGTGACGGATCACGCGGGGTTTCCCCTCAGCTCACTGATGTGGACTTGAATAGTCTCAGGACCCCGCTACCTTGGCTTCGACCATGGTGTGTATATATACAGTCCTGTGCCTTGCCTTGGACACTGTCCGTTCGGTATCGCTTATGCGCCCGCTCCATCCTCATCCTCATCTTCCGCTCCATCCTCATCTTCCTCGCCAATTCCAATTAAGTCGGCCAACTCATCATCCGCCGCAATGTCGTTGTAATTCTTCCTCGCCTTCGCAGCCAGACGAGCGCTCCTACGATGTGTTGGGACTACCGAAAAGTCAGCGCCTGCATGTTGTGTGGGAATGATGCATTTGCAGTTACCATTTTGCTCACCCGTCGTCGTCGCCTCCTCCTCCTCCTCCTTCTTCTCCACCTCCTCCTTCTCCTGCTTCTCGGGGAACGTGTGTTTCGGGTTCAGTGCCAGCACCGCTCGCTGCAGTGCAGCCTCCAGCTCCGCTTCTCTCACTTCGGCCTGCTCCGCATCTGCATTCTTCATGCGTTCTATCGCCGTCGACAGAGAGCGCAATGCGTGGAGGCAGTGTTCTGTCGTGCGTATAAGCAGCTACGCATGAGCAATAGAACTCGCATCGCGAACACAACTACAGCGGATGACGCTGAAAACCAAATGGTTCTTGCGCCAACATGAGAGACGACCATGCAGTATCAGCTCGTAGTCCTCAACACGTACCATACCCTAAGTCACCCCGCGCTACAAGATGCTAAACGGATACTTGAGTTGTATCCTTCGTTGCTAGCGAAGTTATCTGCTACTATTAAAGTTATGAACCGCTACCATTGAAGTTATCATCCACCACTACGTTGCTAGCGAAGCTATCCTTAGAAACTTACAATACCAAGAAAGCTTGTACTTCTCAACACGTACCAGACCCTAAGTCACCTCACGCTACAAGATCACACACGTATAGCTCGCACCTACATTAACGCGAATCGTTCAGTTATCTCGTAAGGAGACGACGCTGCAAAGTTACTCTTTTCGTCGACCACTGTTCAACACCCTCAACTCCAACATATTCTCCCACCTAATGTAACACATCACAGCCTTCCCTCACACCGGGGATCCCTAACCCATCCTCTCACCCCGCCTTCCCCAAAAGCGTACCCAACCCCGCAACACCTCCTCGCCTTGCCCTCACCCCACCCATGTCACCGCTCACCGCGATTGTGGCGTACGTGTGGCGCGCGCGGCGTAGCAGTGGCTGTGAAACATCCTACTCGCCCACCGTACGCCAGCGCATCGCCGCCGGCCGGTCCGAGGTACGGTCGATCTGCAGGACATGAGCAAGGTATACCCAGTCTTAATTGGGCGTGTAGAAAATGGCGTCATGAGGAAACATCGATACAAGGCTCCGCCACTGTTATGCGTCGGACGGCAATAGTGAAGACCAGGGAAATGTTTGGAAACATTGCAAATCGCTACCTCCGAGACGGCTGCATGAAAGTACGAAGCAAAGTGATTCGTCGTTGATCCATTAACAAGATCTCCAATATCTACATGTCTTAGCTATCTACACTATACTACAATCCATTATCATTAGAATCGCCGGTGGGCGTCGTCATAATCGTATAATCCATACCAACCCAGCCCATGCTAGTCGTCAACGGACGTGATCATGATGTTACGCTCATCGAAGACGCAATCATCCAAGGTGTCGTCTATCTATACAGAAGGTCATAAGCGCAAAACGAAATTCGTGAACCATGCTCCCAGCCAATATGGCTTCCTCCTCAACTTTTGACCAGGGTATTCAGCCGCGAAGAAGTAATGCAGATACCCAGCCCATATGTGTTTTGTTTCCATCTCTTTTGTGATGCAAAGCGACGTGCGCTAGTAGTACGTGTCGACAACGTCTTGACCTGCTCGAATAGCCCATTCGACAATCTCCATGCCACCGAGCCCACTGGCCCAGAAGCTCTTGTTGCAGCCCTGCAGCCTATTGAGGTACCCGTACGCTCCCTTCTTGAGCGCCTCGCTGCCGAAGTGAGGGAAGTAATCCCACTTCTTGAACGCTTTGATCTCATCAGAGTTTAAGGGGTCAGCTTTCGCGGTTATGTTTCTTGGATCTTTGTTAATCTTCGAGAGAGTAGTCTTCAAAATGTCGCGAGCGGCAGACTCCGACTCGTACTCGTTATCTTTACCCCAGGACCAGGACGTGGAAACGTTCGAAGCAGCGTTCAGACGCAGCACGGCTACCGGCTCCATGTTGTTTGGTGGAGGGACACTGGAGTTGGAGCTGTTGGCGATATATGACACTCCGAAGGGAAGCTCGAACTCCACGGCAGAAGAGTAGTAGTTGTGAGTGACGACTTCTGAGAACACATCCTGTTCTTCTTCAGTCAAGTCCAGGCCCACTCTCTCTAGGTTCGCGATGGAGGGCGGAAACGCGAAGATTAGCGAATCGCATTCTTGTTTGCCCCATCGGTAGAAGTTGCTGTAAGGCTTGGGTGCCGTGTACTTGATGACAGGGCTCTTCCCGGAACGATCAATGCAGCGAACCTCATGCGAAAGATTTATCTTCGCTTTGCAGCCCTTTTTCTTCAGCCACTCAACCCAGATCTTGTGGAAGTCGGTGTAGTATACGTTGTGCTGACCGAGAAATCCGGTCAGTATGTCGGGGGTAAAGTACTGCATGATGTACAACTACGCAGGTCAGTAAACTGTGCATAGATTTGATTCTTTGAGGTATGCTTACTGCCGGAACAACTCTGATATCCCCGTATCCATAGAGAGCGATAGGATTAACGAGCAGTTGAGGAAGGATCGTGAAGTTGTTCGTCTTAAACCATTGCTCCCCAGAAACGGTTAGGCTGTCAGGTACACCTTTCTACTCCAGAATTAGCTCTCCTACTATCGGTGCTGACACTGTTCCACATACCTTATAATTTGTAGCGCTGATGGGCGCAAAGTCTCGAGTCCAAAGCTGGACGTATCGCGG
The DNA here is from genome assembly GCA_022419385.1 of Paraconiothyrium sp. Pb-2020. Classification (NCBI taxonomy): domain Eukaryota; kingdom Fungi; phylum Ascomycota; class Dothideomycetes; order Pleosporales; family Didymosphaeriaceae; genus Paraconiothyrium; species Paraconiothyrium sp. Pb-2020. The sequence goes on from JAJUBI010000006.1 coordinate 4,008,319, forward strand.
TACCTCAGCGGCTACGAGTTGCAAAGCTTGTGTGGACAACGCCGGGTAAGGATCTGTCGCGCCAGTTGTAATGTTGAAGCGGAACTGCTCTCGTGCACCTGCAAGCGCGAACTCTTCGATGGACACGCCGGACTCATTGATGACTTTCAGGGTCTCGGGATAGCTCGCGTTCGAAAAGAAGGCTGCGCCAAGCGGGTGGAATATTCCTCTGGGAGGGTGGTCAGCCGCGTCTAAGGCGCTTCGCTTTAACGTCGTGTGTAACACTCACTCATCGTCGTAGTACGATTGGCACTTGCCGCCGACAGCAGCTTGTCTTTCGAATACTACAGACTCAATGCCTTTTGCATCTAGTCTCGCAGCCGCTGTCAATCCTGCCGGTCCTCCGCCGATGATACAAACAGGTGCTTTTGGTGGTCTTGTAGGCAAAGCTGATGCTGTCAGAGACAGGTATGTGAATACGGGTAGCGCAAGAGAGCACTTCATGAAGCACTTCATCTCGAAAGGTTTCAAATGGTGGAGCAAAGTGACGCAGCGACGTACCTGGAGCTTATACTGCAGCTGCATGCATAGACCCACGACCCTGCGTATCTACTCTGAGGAAGTATTGACCTTCCGCTGCACGGTGCGTTGGCAATGATTCGATTGAGGAGCGCTAAAGTCCAGGTTCAATCCCGCCTCTACGCCATTCCTCGGACTACGAGCCTCGACTGGGCAACCACTGGGCGGAAATTTTGCCGTCTGAGAAAATCGGGACGGCGGCTGCTCGTGCACAGAAGCTTTGGGCTTCGATCATGACGTTCCATGGTCCGGGAGCTGCTGCAAAAGCGTTAGAATTAATTTAGAAACAACAATGCCCCTGATCATAGTGGTATCCAGGGAAACGATGCTTTGCACAAATTGTCGTGCCTCGCCTCGTCATGATTGATCGTTTTCTGCTACGCAATGGTTGGCTCGTATAGCGGAACATTACTGCCGACAGTGTAGCGAGAAGATCGGTATCGATATGCGGTGTACAGCTGTACAACAGATGTCATGGCGCATGATTGAACGTTCGTTGTGCATGCAGCTGCATGCGCCGATTGCGCGGTGCCGAGGCGCGCCAGTTCAGCCCTGGCCCAGCGCTACGTCTCAGTTCCACCTGCTCCAGATGCTCGGGTGGCTCCTGACCCTTCATATGTGTCGCATGCCCTCCAGATCGCGAGCATGAAGGCCAGTCGTGCACCGTGCATGACACGATCGAAATGAACGTGTCGAGCTGTTCCGAAGATGTTGCGCATGTTGGCGCTGCCACCGTCGACAACACAGCTAAGCCACAGCGGCGCTTGGTGGGCCAGCGCAGCCGCCAGCTCACCAAGCTCACTCGGCGACCTTGATCTCTGCGACCCAAATTGCGACCCTCAAAGGAAACGTGAGGCGACGAGACGAAAGAAAGCAACGTGATGGTGAAATGACATCATGAAGCACTGACGTGGAAAAGGGGAGCTGAATAGCGAAAGCGAAAAGGCGAGGGCGGTCGCACCATGAGGGACGGCGAGCAACTCAGCTGGCCAACATGGCGCTCGAGCGCAGCGACTGACTCTGTTCGACTGACCTGGAAGCGACTTGCGTCATGGTAGAGTGCGAAGGCCGTCAAGTGGCCGGTGTATAGGAGAAGAGTGGTGTGGGAGTGTAGAAGTTGGACTGAGATTGGGACAGACTCACCGTACTTGGTCGTGCCTTCTCTTCTGAGCTGGATGACGTGCTGCGATGCGAAAAGGAAGTTGCGGCTGGACACACGGGAGGATGAATGTTAGGCGCGAACACCAAACACGAACCATGAGCGAACCAAGCCTGAGTCGACATGATTTGCATTGATTTACTTCGCCAAACACCTTCGCTAACAACGTATGAGGGGATATCGTAAGCCCAGAACCGCAAAACCAAACTTGCCCGCCCAAATGACCGACCAGGGTGACTGACTTTTAACGGAAGAGATGAAGAGACGGAGTGAGCGGGAGTGATCCCGTCAAGAATCTACTGTCTACAGTCGGCGCAGCGTAGGCGCAAATTAGTATAAAGAGGAAGAATGAAAGTAGAAACGAGCCAACGATCAGTACATGTACGTCTTCTGTTGCTCTATATCGTAATCCAACCGACTCTTGTCAGTGGCCCCGCTCATCGGTCGCAGGCCGTGGCTGACTTGCACGTGTGCAGTAGCCGTACCCGGTCTCGAGTCGGTTTCGGTCAATTTGCGGGTGTCCATCTCTACTTGGTCAAGAACCGGCGTCACCTTCTCCTTCCTGCGGCTATGGGTCGAGCCATTGGCGTATTTAGAGCCGTTTGCGCGAGCCCTCGAAGGGAAGAGCAGAGGTTTCAATGCTGGGATGCATCCGCATATCACTCCGACGTTGGTCTCGATGGCAGTCCAGAGCCAGATCTCGTATCCGTACCAAGTGGCATCGTATGTCTCGTATAGAACGTAGTGGACCCAGTAGGCGCGGAAGCTGCCAGCAACGACGATGACGCCGCCGACAGAGAAAAGAACAACGAGACCGACGCGTTGTATCATGGGAAGCGACAAGCTAAACAGGGTAGGGATCGGAAGAGCGTATATCATGAAGTCGGTCACGACGTTGACCACGGTCTGTGTGACCAGGGGAGGGCCTTCAGCTATGCAGTCGCCATCTCCAGCGAGCAGAGTCCAGTAGCTTGAGATCGGTCTGCAACTGTCAGCTATGCTGACAATGCACGCGGGGCAATACTTACATGCACTGCAACCAGAGGGCGATGAGGAAGGTGAGGAAGGCCGCAACTACAATGCTCAAGGTGACCCACACGAGTTTGCGAAATGTCGACTTCTGGGGTGCAACGCGGAAATACGAGACAAGGATAGACATTTTGACGAAGCTAGACGCGAGAACGAAGAGGGTCTGGCCGGCCATTGATGCCTGCATAGCGTTAGCTGGCGGCACATTGTTACAGTGAGCAGTGAAGGTGTACCTTTCGACCATTCTGCAACAGTGGAATAGTTGCATCCCAAACGTGGAGGTTCCATCCATACATCTGGACCGCCATGATGACCAAGGCCGTTGTGAGACAAGAGAAGATCTATTTCTGTTCAGCTGATGTTCTTCGCTATTCAAGTGCTTCACCTACCATGGCAACCACCATAAGGTAGTCATCCCACCAACTCTTGTGAAGCCATCCGATCCGGATCCAGAGCCGCAGGATAACACAGATGAGAGCAATGGGCACTAGCGTCAGCTCGACTATCATGAGGCCAGGTCCTCGGACAACGGGGTCGACGTAGTTCGGCTTGGGCCAATGCGCGCGGACATCTGCTGGTGGGAACCTCATCGTGAATAGGGTATCGTCGGAGAACTGCGATGTACTCCGACGATGGATATAGCTTAAGGAGCAATGTTAACGTTAAGCACCCTGCGGTCACTGTGGTATTCTTGTTGGGCAATGGAGGTAGAGACAAGACCTGGACGGAGCGTCACCACGCTTCTGAGCACAGGACAGGTAGTATTGATATATGGTCCTTCACGGATGGGCACAGTCCATGCTCAGCTTGCCGGGCCAGGGCCCATCTCCACAATGGCGAAGTCGGTGCAGCCAGGTACATGCAGGATGCTCATGTTTCTCACCCGGAGTGGAACAGTCTCAAGACGCTACGCGGTAGTATACCGCGGGCACTGGATGACATGCCGCGACCCATTGCCAGGGGTCCAGGGACTTGATCCTCTCAGTCAGCCTGGACGAAGCGTGACTTGCGACTACCAATATCAGGCACTTTTCTCAGTGGCCATAGGCAGTGGGTCTGGCCGCCCCCAGCCACAGGCAAGTGTTGATGTAGCATCCCAGTGGTCAGCTACGCAGGGCACCTTCGGGAAGCGCGGGCCAATGAGATGCAGGAGGCAAGGATTAATCGGTGGCGGCGCTTCCGGCCGCATAGTCGACCACCTTGCTGCGCCGTGTGATTTGGGGACCATCGTGATGAGCCAGTATCGCCTACTTCCTGGAGGCTTGAGTCGAGATTCTGTTGAAAGCCCCGCCGCACGATGATGGCATGACTACTCACAGAGCAGGACCCAGACGTCTTTTAGCATGGTGGTTATGTGCCACACTCGTCTATCCCGCTTTCGCTTAAGCGCTGCGGATGATCGGCCAATGACTTACTTTCCTCAGCAAGGACACCCACGAAACCCATTCTCCACCACAGCAAATCAATTTTCCGCACTGCTAGCAGCTGTGATTGTCTGTGACGACGCCGTTGAAGCGGACGAGGGAAGAGGGGCCGCGCTTCGAAGCCGCCTCCCTCCTCGTGGGCCGCACGCGAGCCGGCCGTCTGTGGACCCTCAGCAATTCTTGTCCCAGGGTGCTGGCCCGTACCCGGCTCTACTTTCCCTGTAGCCGACCCATCAGCATTCGTATTCTCCACGACGGCAGATATAATCGCGGATCTGGCCTTTTCGAGCTGTGAGGTTAAGCGGTCCACAGCTATGAGGGCAATGAGCTTGCTCGCTACCCCTGAGAATAACGCTCGATGTCCTCGCACAATGTTTGTTCAACTAAAGGACACCCTAGAGTGCTTGTCCGTCGATTGGCTAACACTATCATCTCAGTGTAAAGCCTGACTCAGGACTTGTTCAATACTACGTATGGCACCCCCATCAGACCATGCGAACACCAGTCCGCATCATGCAACCATCCTTCCCTGATCCGGTTCGAAATACCTCGCATGTGGCTGCATCCTTCCAACTGCCCTCGGATATGGGGAAAATTTCCGCCTGCACTAGATTGCAGGGCTCTGTTACATTCGTGGACGAAGCATGCTTCTACCTGCCCAATCAGGTCAGCCGTCAACAGTCCAAAATGGGCAGGACATCATCCAGGGGACGCGCAGACACTTCAACGAATTATACTTCCCACCAGCCTCTCAGTCGTCCTTTGACCCCTCTTTAACATATAAGTGTCACATCCCCAGGTGCGGGACCGCGGACGCACGGCAAGCCTCCCGTCCCAACAAAAATGGCACAGCATCGCTGCTCTCACACCCGGAGTTATCGAGCTTCTCTGGTGCAAAATTTGTCGAAGGTAGTCACACAGCGTGCGTATGGTTCGCAAGGCAACCGGAAGGCCCCCATCCCAACAAGTGCCGTTCATGAGCAATCCCCGGGTACGATCATTACTTGCCGTCCCTGTTTGATCGTCGTTTTGGGAGCGCCACCTTATCCCGCTTTCAATTCTTTCTCCGATCTCGTACGTAGTATGCCAGGCTAGGTGTGAGCGAACTCCGCTGGAACACAACGAGGCAGACACGATTGCCTCATTGACCGATTATGCTTCTCGGCGATGAACGCTTCTTTAAGAAGTTGTCAACGTCGCCTCAACCGTGAAAAGAGAAGGCCTTTTGCCTGCTCGGAAGATTCCAGGAGCAGCTCTCATACGGAAAGGCACGCTCTGATCGAGATTTATCCTCAAGTCCCAATCAAGAACATCCCAAGCACCTTACTAAATTGGATGTCAAACGCCATGGCTCTCAGCAGACTCGCAAACCGATGGGCTTTTACGCGCGTCCCGCTGGGCTCCCACCTTGGACAGCGACAGTGACATAGCTTTCAACGGTAAGAGTTACTGGACAATCAGTAACAGCGGTCTATGTTGTGTAGTCACACTCGTTCAGTGCACCGACCTCCCGAGGCATGTTTCCAGCAAAATGACCGTCGGCCTCGTGCCCAGAATGCTGTCAACAATGTCTTCTCGTTTCACAAACATGCCTCTGCTATCGCTATGATATATCGTTCCGGTCAACGACGCTCTCGTATGTCTTGAGCGCTCTTTTCATTACCTTCTAGACGAGTATCTGCAAAGAGCACGAGCCACAGTTGGCAACTTAGGACCGCTGAGAGTGCAGTATACGAGTACCTTGGCACTAGACTACGTGTTCTTCATACGAAACGGTCCCTATAAGAAGCGAGACTCATAGACGAGTGAGCACGTTGTAAAATGGAGACGCGACTTTAAGATACCCATACAAAACACTTGGCAACAGAGGGACAAACTCACAACCTATCATCTCGTTTGAGTATCATTGAATAGAATACTGGTTACGGCAGGATTGAAGGTTGAGTCCGTATGTAAGGTTCTGGCAACATCGAGTACTGCGGCGTTGTACTCCGTCCGACCCACTCCGTCCTCCTACTCCAATATTCGGAGAGAAAGCAATCATTTACGTCGCCAGATAGTCATGGATAGACAATCGGCGGGAGGTGCTAACCTTATCTTCCAACGCCAGGAGTCCCGCAGTACCGCCTATAAGAGCGACGCGATCGGCAGCCTCTAGACCGAACTGGGTAGGATTGCCCTACACAACCCCAGCTCTTCGTGCGGAGATACCTGAGCGGCATGCAGCACATCTTATCGCTACTCCAACTTGGAGTAAGCAAATCTACATGTCGTCACCTACTGCAGCTACTCCAACGGTTCCCGCGACTTCAACGTGGTAGTCTGTATCGGCATATCGAAGTATTGCCAAACAGTATAGTCTACCCACTGCTAGTCACCAGGGTCTGCGATAAGACGCGTAGATATAAGAAGATGCGGCCACCCCACATGTACCGCGTTGTAAAACTGGACCCGCGCTCGAAGTGATCATGGCAGACTCGGCGGCCGCAATACTACCCGTTGGAGCCGGCTATGGCGTCGTCGTCGGCATTGGGTTCTTTTTCGCCTTCCTGATGATGGGTATCTCGTGGATACAGAATCGTTACACGCCCTATTCGACGAAGCAGTCGGAAGAGTTCAATACAGCCTCGCGATCTGTCAAGCCAGGACTTATAGCGTCTGGTATCGTCTCAGCATGGACGTGGGCTGCCACACTACTGCAATCGAGCACGGTGAGCTATGCGCTTGACCTGATTATCTCAAGATATTGATGTTGAATAGGTAGCGTATACGTACGGCGTTGCAGGCCCTTTCTGGTATGCAGCAGGTGCCACAGTCCAAATCCTGTTGTTCTCTATCCTGGCGTGTAAAGTCAAACAGAACGCACCGCGATGCCATACATATCTCGAGATCATCAACGCCCGCTATGGACGCGTAGCGCACTTGGTCTTTATGGTGTTTGCCTTCATTACAAACATCCTAGTCGGCAGTCAATTGCTTTTGGGAGGAAGTGCCGTGGTCACGGCATTGACAGGCATGAATGTTTACGCTGCTATCTTCCTTATTCCCGTCGGTACGTATCTGGACTCCAACTCACGAGAAGTCACTCATTCTCTTAGGGGTCTGCGCGTACGTGATACTCGGCGGCCTCCGCGCGACATTTCTTTGCGATTATTCCCACACTCTCATACTTATGATCATCATCCTATACTTCATGTTCGACGCGTACGCCACCAACTCCCTCATCGGTTCGCCTTCCGCAATGTATGACCTGCTCCGAAAAGCTGCCGTACAACGACCTATCGACGGCAACCAAGATGGTTCGTACGTCACGCTGAAATCGAATCTCGGACTCATCTTCGGCGTCATCCAACTATGCTCCGGCTCAGGAACAGTGTTCCTTGACCAAGCCTACTGGCAGCGAGCCATCGCCTCGCAGCCTTCGACTGCCGTCAAAGCGTACATTTTGGGCGGCATTGCGTGGTTTGCAATTCCGTTTGGTTTCTCAACAACGCTAGGCCTGGCTGCAGCGGCACTGACTGATAACCCTCGCTTCCCAACGTATCCCAATGTGCCGAGCACACATGAGATTTCCTCTGGTCTCGCAGCGCCTTATGCGGCGATCGCATTGCTTGGAAAAAACGGTGCTGCTGCGTTGCTGGTCGTCTTGTTCATGGCGGTCACGTCGTGCGCTTCTGCGGAACTCATCGCGGTGTCGAGTCTTTTGACGTTCGATGTGTACAAAGCTTATATCCAGCCCAAGGCTACGCCGGAGCAGCTCATCTTCGTGTCACACATCATGATATGCGTCTTTGGAGTGGTGATGGCTGTTTTTGCCTGCATCTGGAATCTCGCAACCATCGACCTGGGGTGGCTGTTTCTGTAAGTAGACTCCTTTGTACAGTTCTTTTCACAACCTCGTTAACATCTTCCACAGGGTCATGGGTATTCTTATCGGCGGCGCCGTATTTCCAACAGCATTTGCCATCGTCTGGAAGAAGCAGACTCGGGCGGGTGCTATCTCCGGATGCATCACTGGCCTCGCAGCAGGATTGATAGCCTGGCTTACCACCGCATACCAGTATTACGGCGAGATTACAGTCGCAACAACCGGAACAGAATACACCACGCTCGCAGGCTGCCTCGCCAGCATCATGACCGGACTCATCGTCACCGTCGCCGTCTCACTCATTAAACCAGACGACTTCGACTGGGAGATCACGCGTGCTATCAACGCCGTACCGACGATACGCGGCGTTCCCCAAGACTCCACCTCATCACGGCGCAGCACCGCAGACGGCGAAAAGCCCAGCCAAGCGGCACCCGAATCAAAATCCTCCTCGCCGACACCACCAAACGAGACAGAACCCGAAGCCGCAATGCCTGCATCTAGTCTGCAAGACGACTCGCCGTCGTCCTTGCGAAGCGCTTTCAAGCTCGCATGCATCTCGTCGTTCGTGCTGACCTTCGTCATGGACTTCTTGCTTCCGATGCCCATGTTCTTCAGCACACACTTACATACTCTTCAGCAAGGTTCTTCACTGCGTGGGTGGTCATCAGCTTCGGGTGGGTGTTTGTGAGTAGTGCGATAAGTTGCTTCCTGCCGCTTTGGGAGACGCGGACGTTTTGGGGGGAGCTGTATCGGAGCATGAGGAAGGGTGAGGTGGTGAAGTGATGCGGAGGTAGACAGAGAATGAGCATGTTGTGTAGTTTGAATACAACAGGATCTTGGAGTCACATCTTAATGCATTGGGTGCCAAAAGACGCAAGGAGATCGGACGCGCTAGGATTCGAACCTAGGTCTCTCACAGCCTCCAGCGCCTATGCTACGCTGTGCATCTCGACACCGGATCACTGAAGCGCAGGCCTCACAGGGTATTGCTCAGGACCGATGAGAAGGCGTGATGTGAGTGCTTACCACTAGGCTACGCATCCTGTAAATTCTTCCCGTTCTCTTGTATTGAGATGATGAGTATAAGAGTGTTATTCCAAGATAAATGGAATGGCGGTGTGGAGGGCGAGGATGCTGGACAAGTATGTAGTACATTAGTCCGGTATCGATCTAACGTCTCTCTGATGATCTCTAACGTGACAATAGACAGTAAGTATGGACTTCATGCGCATCATAAATTTGAGAAACAAAAACAATCGGACGCACTGGGATTTGGACCCAGGTCTCCATAGAGCCGCACACTCAGCTTCCCGCACCACAGGTGTGACCGACCTAGTGGAACATTGGGCGTGAACGCCTTACCGGTAGGCCATGCGTTCGACAATGTGTTAGATGACGAAGCTACTGACTGAGGTATCAATAACGTGGTTCAAAGTATAGTGGAGTCATGTGGTGTTGTTGTTTTCGTTCTCGCGGGTTTCCGGCGCGTGCATACGCGCAGCTCGGCCAAACACTGAACAGAGGTGAAAGACAGAGGAGGCATAAAAAGATAAAAACTCTGGACGTGCGAGGATTCGAACCTCGGTCTCTCACATCACCTTCGAGTGCGAATGACGGCGTTCGCTTGACGGCTGAACGAAGATGACGCCCGACGGCTAGGGTCATAGTGTGTGAGCGCCTTACCACTAGCCACACGTCCTCTATGCTTCAATAGAATGGTGTTGAGGCCTAGGATATATGTACGTGGTGAAAGTGAAAGTGAGTATGTGTTCGTGAAGGTGAAAAGTAGCATCACGGAGGAAGGCGCGGACATAGACGAAGGCGTGCTTATAGAATAGATTTGTGAAATAGGGAGTGTAACAAAGTATCTGAACCTTCTGAAGGTCTTGTTACTTTAGTAATCCAGAGGGACTGTGATATGAGCAGACGCAGAGGGACTGTAAGTAGTCCAGAGGGACTATGAACAGGCCAAAGGGCTTGTAATGTGAGCAGTCTAGAAGAACTGTAAGCAGTCTAGAGGGACTGTAATGTAAGTAGCCCAGGGGACTATAAGCAGTCCAGGGGAACTGTAAGCAGTCCGAGGAACTATAAGTAGTTCAGAGGACTGTAAGTAGTTCAGAGGAACTATGAGCAGTCTAGAGGGACTATGATAGTCCAGGGGAACTGTAAGCAGTCTAGAGGAACTGTGAGTAGTCAGAGGAACTATAAACAGTCCAGAGGAACTGTAAGCAGTCCAGAGGAACTGTAAGTAGTCTAGAGGGACTATGAATAGGCCAAAGGGCTTGTGATGTAAGTAGTCTAGGGGACTGCAGTCCAGGGGAACTGTGAGCAGTCTAGAGGGACTATAACAGGCCAATGGGCTTGTAATGTAAGTAGTCCAGGGGGACTGTAAGTAGTCTAGGGGAACTGTACAGCAGTCCAGAGGAACTGTGAGCAGTCCAGAGGAACTGTGAGCAGTCCAGAGAACTGTGAGCAGTCCAGAGGGAATATGAACAGGCCATGGGCCTGTGGTGTTAGCATCCAGAGGGACTGTAAGGTGAGCAGCCCAGAGGGACTGCAAACCTAGGACAGGACCTTGCCCTCTTCAATTTTCTTAATAATCCAGGTATGGGCCATTGTGAATCTCTCCGAGACGTCTTTTAATGCTTCATAGAACTCTGTCCCCTTATCACAAACTTCGCCAAGCATGGATTCAAGGCCGTATCTTCTCATCCTGCCAGTCCATATGTCTGACAGCCCCCTGGACATATTCGGTGTATGCTTCTCGGTGCTCGGCTATAGTTTGCTGCTGTCGCTGATCGCAGTCTCTAGTCGACGGTCGAGCTCGGAGTTCTGTCGCTTGAGCTCGGCTAATTGTGTCTCAAAGTCGTTCCGTGACGATTGACTCGAATTCCGCAGGTCCTGGATGGTCTGTGCTGCGGTTTCCAAGCGCCCGTCAGATATAGAGAGCTGCCTATGGAGTCCATTCTTTTCGGTTTGAAGCTGAGTAATTTCATGCTTAGTAGCAGCGAGTGAGTGCTGAATGTTTGACTCGCGAGCTCGGAGCTCGTTGGCGGCGGCTTCTGAGGACTTGAGCTTTTCGCCCATTGCTTGAAGCTGATTTGATGTGTTTGCCGACACTTCTTCAAGTTTTCCGTGCGCATCGACGGCATTGTCCTGTAGTCGGCGTAGCGTCTGCTCTGAGGAGGCGAACCTGCGCCTCAATTCGGCCATGTCATTCTCAGCCTGGGCCTTCTCCTGTTGAAACCTCTTTGTAGTCTCATCAGAGTCTACGAGTCTACGCTTGGTCTCGTCAAGTCTGCTCTGAATTTGGAAGACGGATTGTTCGGCCGCGTTCTTGCCCGCCTGTAGATGGCAAATCTTTTCGGTTGAACTCCTGTCGGCCTCTTGCGCTGCTAGTGTGATGCTCTTGGTCTGCGTTCGAGCTTCCCCTAGTTCTTGCTGACATGTCTCCAGGTCCTTTCGGTACTTGTGCTCGCTTGCTTGTAGGCCCGCGACTTGGGTCTGAGCTTCCTCGAGGCGCTGTCGACAATGATCTAAATGTGTCTGGGCCTGTGCCAACTCTCCGGTCTTTGAGCTGATCCCCGATAGTGTGGCTTTCTCCTGCCCCCAGCGTTCCAAGTCCTTGTCATTGTTCTGGGTAATGGTTTTGGATGCTTGTTCCAGGTTCCTGATCTGCATCAACAGTTCCTCGTTTCGCTGCTCAGCGTCACGGTGACGAGAGGTGATGTCAATGACATGCTGATTGAATCTGATGTTATCTTGATGCAGGCTCTGCATTTCAGTGGTCAAGGCGCCCTTCTCGCGTACCAAATATGACTTTTCATTGTCTAGATCTCGGACTCGGGCGTTGAGCTTTGCCTCCTCGCGGCTCCAGAGCGGAAGAAACTGGTCATATTTCTGTGCTTTAGGGACAACATCATTGTTCATTGCCGTGAGCTTCTCCTGTATGGTGGAAACTTCGGTTTGCCATCTGGTCTTTTCGCGCTGCTGGAATGCGCTTCGGTCATGGACTTCCTGTAGGAGTCTGGTGACGTGCGCGTCGGAGGCTGCCGTTTCACGCTGCTGGGATGCGCTTCGGTCATGGACTTCCTGCTGGAGTCTGCTGATATGCGCGTCGGAGGCTGCCTTTTCACGCTCGCGAGATGCACTTCGGTCTTTGGCCTCTCTATTCAGATCCTGAATATGCTTCTGAAGCTCCATCCGCCGGTCGTCCCAAGCCTTGGTCTGGTTGCAGAGATCTTCATGCTGGTTTCCGGAGGTCTTCTGTAGCTGCTTGAGCTGTTCATCTAGACCATTCCTGTGCCCCGAGACGGTGGTAATGCGTTCCCTAAGGCTAGCTATCTCTACCTCCTTTACGAGCAACTCATTTTGCAACCCCTTCAGTTGCTTTCTGTTGTGCTGAGCCATGGTATCCTTTTGGTGCTGCAGCTGATGGTGTTCTCTACGGAGTGATCCATGATCGATGGAGAGGCTTTCCCATTTATTCTGGAGGTTCGCGAGATTCTCGTTCGCCAGAGCTAGTTCATGCTCGGTCTTCTGTTTTGCCTCATCCAGTGTGGCCAGGTTCTCGTCTAGCTGCCGCAACTCCACATCGAGTTCGCGGTCGGATTTGAGCTTTCCTGCATCTTTTTAGTGTTGCCAGACATAACTCGGAGAGCCTTACGTGTGTTCTGTCTGGCCAGTGATGAGTGCTCCTGACAGAACTTGACGAGCTTCTGATGCTGCTCCTCCTTTCCAGGCTGCTCATCAACCTTTCGCTGCAGACGCTGCAATTCTTGCTCGATTTCGTCGTCGTCGTCGCTACTCTCACTGAGCTCCGCGGACGTGCCGGGGTCCTGGGATGGGGGCATGCCCCTCTGGGGTTCGAATGGATTAGGACATTCTCTGGTTGACGATATATAGAGTAATTCTGTAGTTGAACGGTTGATGGAGTGTTGTATTGCCCCCGGATCATTCGCCATGGTTGTTGTTGTTGTTGTTGTTGTTGTTGTTGTTGTTGTTGTTGTTGTTGTTGTTGTTGTATGAAGAATTGAGGGCGAGTGCTGCGATATCTTCCCACTCTTCGTGGACCGAGCCATGCCGTTGGGACGAAGGTGAGGAAGGAGCACCTGGGACCACCGCCATCACCACCACCGGCGCACTGGGAAACGCCATATGCACCGAAGAGATCAAGAGCTATACAGACTGACAAATCACAGACCGAGCGCACTGCAACACGACCTTACGTCTACTGGGGATATATTAAATTTTGTACTTTGCATGCGCCCACCGAACAACGTCCCGGCAGTGCGCAACAGTCTAGGGGAATCGCATCGCTACCAAGTCTCATTCCTAGCATCACGCCACGTAACCCATGCTGACTGTTTGTCTAACCGTACCCAAAAGCCTCATATTCATGGACAAAACACGCGTGGCAACTTCTACTTTACAACGCTCTAACCAGAGAACTCCGGGATCTCGGAGGTCTTGCCCGGGACGAGCGCAAGAGGCACAATACCTGAGACGTGCATCTCGGGGCCGTACACGTGCATGTTGAGGCCGAGCTCCTGGCCGACGCTCTTGATGTTCTTGAGACCCTCCTGGTAGTTGGGACCGGCACGACGGATCCAGATCTGGACGTTGTGCTCAATGAGAAGGGGTGAGACTTCCCTGAGGGCGCGGATGACACCCTTGAAGGTGGAGGCGACGTTGGTGAAGTTGGCAATACCTCCACCGATGAAGAGGACCTTGCCGTCCTTGTGCTGAGGAGCACGGAGCATGAGGTCGAGGACAGTGCGGGCGTAGTGGAAGGTCTGGGTCTCGGTGGGGGCACCAGAGTACTCGCCGTAGTTGGCAAGCTCACTGGCGAAACCAGCAGAGGCGATGGCGTCGGCGTAGACGACGGAGGCACCACCACCAGCAACGAGGGTCCATACACGACCGCTGCCGTTGAGGATGGTGAGCTTAAGGGACGCACCAGTCTTCGCGTCCATCTCAGCAATGTAAGCCTCCTCCTTGCTCATCTCACGACCGAAAGGAGCAGGGAACTCAAGAGGAGGGCCGACATCGATGGTAGTCTTGCCCTCCTTCGCAGGAGCAGCTGGTATGCCGAGAGCAGAAGCACTGCGGGCGACAGCCCACTTCGCACCGCACTCGAACTCGGCAGTCTGATCGATCTTGCCAGCAAGATCCAAGAAGTGGACCTCAGCAGAGGTGGCATCGGCGTTGGGGATGACTACCAAGGGGTTGATCTCGAGGTATCTGCGTTGGGTTAGCGTTGATATTCGGGATGTGGAGGCAGAGAGGGTGAACCCACGTGAACTGGCAGTCGACGTAGACGGCGTATAACCTGGAGATGAAGTCGACGAGAACGTTGTGGACGCCCTTGGGGACCTTGCTCAGCAGGGTGCTGGCGATGGTCTCGTTGGACGGGTAGTTCTTGAGGTCGACGGGGATGAGAAGCTTCTCAGCCTTCTCGTCGACATCACCGACATCAACACCACCCTCGTGGGTGAAGAGGATCCAGTCACCCTAGATCGGGGTGTTAGCGTATGGATCGGGATGTGATTGGTAAGGAGTGCAGTAGCCGAGCGCCAGACTAGAGCCGCAAGATTGGAGTGAAATGAGGCGACAGAAACGGCAGGCGCGCGCGCCAATTCCGCTGAATTTGGACTGTCACATGCTTGAAAAGCGGACTTTGCGTCGCAGTGTGGAAGGCGTGTGCTCGCGGAGTGGGCCAGGATATCTTTTCCCTTCGCCCGAGCGGCCGTTTAACAAAACGAAGCCCGCCCGCGTATCGCGTCTGCACGCCTCGCACTGCACTGCAGTTGCAAAACCGTTTCGTGCCAATTTTTCCACTTTTCTCCGCGGCCCAATCTCGACTGCGCTCCCACGATGCGCTCGCACACGGAACGGGAATTGCACATACCTCTCGCACCGAGTTGATGTTGATGTAGTACTCTGTGTTTTGCGGGTGAGGAACGAATGGCTCGACCAAGAATTGCCTCAGGACACCATCGACAGTCTCGACCCGCTGGACCTTGCCGGCCCTCTCCTCGATCCACGCGCGGGCCTCAGCCCAGGTCTTGTTCAGCGCCAACAGACCGCTCTTGCCTCGCCTCTTGATCAACTGATCCGGCTTCGCAACGAACTTTGCTCCCGGAGCCAGCAGCCACGGATAGGTGGCTTCGGCCTGGTCGAGCACGCCATTGACGTCGGCATCAGCAGCGAAGTGCAGCGATGCGAGCTTCGAGGGCGGGTTGTGTGTGGCAGAAGGAGGGAGCGGCGTCGGCTTGATCACCGGGGCACGGGTGAGGTGGTAGTTGATGATGGCTTTGCCGTCGGCCTCGAGGATCGATTTGGCAGACATGGTGGTGAAGAGGAGGGATGGAGCTGTAGCTGAGTGAGTGCTGACTCCTAAGCAAAAGCGGGCGTGCAGTCAAAAGAGGGACGAGTGGTTTATCGACGGGGCAGCCAGGGCTGGCGTCTAACAAATTTCGCAGAGCGTCGTAGCCCGACTCCGCCCCGGTAATATCCTCGCTGGGTTTTATCGAAAGGCGCCGGCCCAACTCAATCGGACAGCTAAGAGGACGACCCAGGAAAAAAACAACGCTGATACGGGATCTGCTGGGACGTACCTTATCGGTTGAGCAGCAGCAGACTGGGTCCTGGCGATAAAGAAGCGGCTCTGACGCAGTAAGGAGGCAGAACAGCAGCAATTGAGGACGTGGGGAACGGCGGTCTGTATGTTTTTTGCGTGTTGAGCGTCGGCGCCAGGTTGGGGAGGGCCGTGCAGGAATCGGCGGTGCGGGTCCTCGGCAGCCAACCAGGGGCACGCTAGCGACAGGGGTCTCGGAGTTGGACAGCGCCCCTCGCAGCCTGCGAAGACTGCTGCGAGCGCCATTGCGAGCCCCGGGACCCCGTACCGCGTTGGATTTTGGGCATTGCCAGACTCGACAAGCGCCACGGCTGCCGCCACGGCCTCTTTCCAACATCGTGCGATGGGTATTACTGGAGTTGGCGGAGTCGGCTCCCCGTTCACCGCTGTCGGGATGCGGCCAAAGCGCGCCAGCTCGGCCATACCCCAACAAATCCAGCAGCAAGCGCAGGGACCTCAACGCCGACCACGCTGGACCGCCCAATTCTTCGGGAAGCATCACCACAGTCTTTCTTCCCACCATCCCCTCCATCCCGCCTTCGTCAGCTTCTGCTTTTCCAGTTCCTGGCGCAACAATCAATAAGGTGAGCCGCCCCCCTAGCGGTCCCTCTCCGTCCTGCCCTCCGTGCCTCATCTCGCGTGTGCTCCTGCCCCAGCTGCGCCGCTATTTTTTTCTGCCATCTCGTCTCATTCCTCTCCCTGTCAGCAAAGGCACCCCACCCAGCCGTCGAGATTATTATCAATTGTACAATACTGACAGTCTCCCCGCACACAGGCTCTTTCCTCTGCCGATTGACTGCCTTCTCCAACCACTGCGCCCAACATGCCCTCCGTCGCGCCTGTCAACGGGGCCACCCCCAGCCAGGCGGCTACCTCGTCGGACAGCCTCTCTGCCAACGATAACATCCGCCGTTTCGCTGCTCCCTCGCGGCCAATGAGCCCGCCCGCCTCGCACACTCTCTTCCACCCGAAGACACGATGCTTCGTCTAGTAAGGCTCCAGAAGCTCAACACCGCAAAAAGGCGGTCAGGAGGGGCTATGCGACTAACAGAGCAACAGCGGACTCCAGCCCCGTGCCGTTCAGGGCATGCTCGACTTCGACTTCATCTGCAAGCGCAAGACCCCCTCCGTGGCCGGTATCATCTACACCTTCGGTGGTCAGTTCGTCAGCAAGATGTGCGTTAGCCCACAGATACTTCGCGAATTGGGATCGGAATGCTAATATTCATGAAGGTACTGGGGAACCAGCGAGACCCTCCTGCCCGTCTACCAGGATGTCGGCAAGGCAATGGCCAAGCACAACGACGTTGACACCGTTGTCAACTTCGCTTCCTCCCGATCCGTATACCAGTCCACCATGGAATTGATGGAGTACCCCCAGATCAAGTCCATCGCCATCATTGCTGAGGGTGTCCCAGAGCGAGTAAGTTCTTGACGTTTACCAGCTTCTGAACGGAAATTGACAATTGTAGCGTGCCCGAGAAATCCTGTACGTTGCCAAGCAGAAGGGTGTCACCATCATCGGCCCCGCCACGGTCGGTGGTATCAAGCCCGGATCTTTCAAGATCGGTAACACTGGTGGTATGATGGACAACATTGTTGCTTCCAAGCTGTACCGCCCTGGATCCGTTTCCTACGTCTCCAAGTCCGGTGGTATGTCAAACGAGCTGAACAACATCATTGCGAACACCACCGACGGTGTTTTGGAGGGTGTTGCCATTGGTGGTGACAGGTACCCCGGTACCACCTTCATTGACCACGTCCTCCGTTACCAGGCCGACCCCGACTGCAAGCTCATTGTGCTGCTTGGTGAGGTCGGTGGTGTTGAGGAGTACCGTGTGATCGAGGCTGTGAAGTCTGGCCAGATCACCAAGCCCATTGTTGCATGGGCCATTGGTACCGTCGCCGGTATGCTCAAGACCGAGGTCCAGTTCGGTCACGCTGGTTCGTTCGCAAACTCTCAGCTCGAGACTGCGGCCACCAAGAACAAGACCATGAGGGAGGGTGGCATCTACGTGCCGGAGACTTTCGAAGATCTCCCCCAGACTCTCGCTCAGGTTTACCAGAAGCTCGTCAAGGAGGGCACCATTAAGCCCAAGCCAGAGGTTGCCGTTCCCAAGATCCCCATTGACTACTCATGGGCTCAGGAACTTGGCCTTATCCGAAAGCCCGCTGCTTTCATCTCTACCATCTCCGACGACCGTGGTCAGGAGCTTCTCTACGCTGGTATGCCCATCTCCGATGTTTTCAAGGAGAACATTGGCATTGGTGGTGTCATGTCGCTGCTTTGGTTCCGTCGCCGCCTGCCCGACTACGCCAGCCGCTTCTTGGAGATGGTCCTCATGTTGACTGCCGACCACGGTCCCGCCGTCTCCGGTGCCATGAACACCATCATCACCACCCGTGCTGGCAAGGACCTCATCAGCGCGTTGGTCTCTGGTCTTTTGACCATTGGTTCTCGTTTCGGTGGTGCCCTTGACGGTGCCGCTGATGAGTTCACCAGGGCTTTCGACAAGGGTCTTAGCCCCCGTGACTTTGTCGACACCATGAGGAAGGAGAACAAGCTCAGTAAGTCACTTTATGACTGTACGGAGTCCGTTGCTAACCAGGTCTAGTTCCCGGTATCGGTCACAGGATCAAGTCGAGGAACAACCCCGATCTTCGTGTCGAGCTCGTCAAGGAGTTCGTCAAGAAGAACTTCCCTAGCACCAAGTTGCTCGACTATGCTCTTGCCGTCGAGACCGTCACTACGTCCAAGAAGGACAACCTTATCCTCAACGTTGACGGTTGCATTGCTGTCTGCTTCGTTGACCTCATGCGCAACTGCGGTGCTTTCTCCTCGGAAGAGGCTGAGGACTACCTTCGCATGGGCGTTCTTAACGGTCTCTTCGTGCTTGGTCGCAGCATTGGTCTTATTGCTCACTTCCTCGACCAGAAGAGGCTCAGGACTGGTCTCTACAGGCATCCTTGGGACGACATCACCTACCTCCTACCCTCCCTTCAGCAGGGCGGCGCACCGGGCGCTGAGGGTCGTGTTGAGGTTAGCTTGTAATTGTTGTATAAGGGAAAAGGGAAGGATATATCAACGTGGCTTTACGCTTTTAGACGCGCAGTTGGCGTGCTTGTGGTAGAAAAAACAAGCCGCCGCTGCTATGACTTGTGTCGCAATAGGTCCTTAGGTTGGGACGGAGTTCCAACAGGCCTTGCGGTTGGCTCGGGACAGTGTTGGTCGCCTTTGCCAATCTGCTCGGCCAATTGACGTACGAATTTAATAACCTGCTTAAAAATTGCAAACATCTCAACAATCCCCTTTTCACGAGACAACTTCTAGCTACTATCACCTTCGCGACATGATCTATTTTGCGACACGGCTTTTTGGTTAACGTTCGTGTTCCCGTGGTTGAGCTTCGGACCGTACCAGAGTTGGATATTACCGGGCGTCTACCACGCTACGGGTTTGCATTGAAGAGGCTTAGCGTCCGCTTATCTTACACATCCATTCTCACGGTATAGCATTCTGCTTCCTCAGCAAGCGAGACGATTTTACATTCCATCCCACCTGGACATGCAAGGACGAGCCAAAGGGAACGGAAAGGACGTCGGCACCGGTGGTACTGACCTTAGTGCGAGATATGGCCCCGGAAAACGCGGCATCGGCTTGAGGCTTATCGGAGGCCGACAAGGGAGTTTCCAGGGTCAGGTACGAGGTTGTGACGGAGCATGACTGCCGCGCCGCAGGCGTATGTCACATGCCACCTGCGCAAGGCTGCTGATGTATGATGTGAAGGTGTAAGACGAGGCTAGGCAAAAATGGAATGGCGCTGATAAGACACGCCTGGGGGAAACGGTGAGGGCAGGCAGCTGAGGTATTCAGATTGGGCTGCCGTTGACGACCGGTGAGTACACTGCATAGTACTTCAAGTCACCTTACGGTGTCATCGCGCTTGAAGCTGATGGCGAAAAGAAAAGCAGTAACGTGCGACAAGACGTGGAAGACTGCGGATGTGGCTCAAGACGGTCACGGAATGGTACCAGTCTTTGTTGCAAACAGAACCCGTACCTGCGATGGTGTGCTTTTTCACCACCAATCCCCAACTGCGCGTTCACTGCCTAGAACGCCCCCAACCAATCATCAGCTCGAACTCTCGCTAGGATGCCCGGAGCTGCAGCTACCCCGCTACAAAGCCCAAAGGAAGCTCTGGGGAGCTCCAACTACAAGCTCCATGATAAGCCAGTGACGAGCGTGGTAGCGATTCGTGCCTGGCCCAGCATGCATATGGAATGGTCGCATGCAGCGCCTCAGCATAGCTAGCAATAAGTATGCGCTGACGTCCGGTGTGGTGCTGTCCAGCCTCGCGCTTCTGCCATCCTCCGACGATTGAGCTCCAGCTCAGCTTCTGGTGGTCGTCATGTCCTTGCTCTCTCTTGCGCTTCTGGCCGCGGCCCACGTCGTACAAGGCCAGGATTTTGGAACTACAGTCAACAATTATGGCACTGTAGCCTTTATTCGCACGGGCGAACGCACGCCCTGGGTGCGCTCCGGAACCGAGACGCTCTCAGCTCTGGGCGCACAGCAGATGCTTCAGCTAGGGCAGAACTTCAGAGGGCGCTACATTGTCGACGACGACACAAGCGCGACGGGCCTCGGCGTACGCCTCATCGAGGGCATGGCGCCGAACCGCATCAATCCTGACCAGCTCTTCATCCAGACGCTCGACCAGCCGTTCCTAGTTGCTGCGGCGCAGGCGTTTATGCAGGGTCTGTACCCAAAGTATGACTTGAACCAGACGAGGAATGGGCCGTATCCGGATGCCGTAGGAATTCTAGCGAATGAGACGACGGTCGACTATCCTTTGAATGGGTACCAGTATGCGAACGTTTTGACTGTGGGGGTGAATGATCCGGGGAGTGTCTATCTTGATGGGCATTACCAGTGTCCAAGAGCCTGGTTGGAAAGCGCGAATTATGAGGGCACGCAAGACTTTGTTAGTACGCGGGTGGCCGAGGATGCTTTCTATAGGGGCTTGAGCATGAGCTGGTTCAAAGATGATCTACCTGAGGAAATGCTGTAAGTGGTTGACGTATGAATAGAGCAATGGTCACAACGCTAATAAACGGCCTACAGCGATTACAGGAACGCCTATGGCATTTACGACTCACTGTCGTACCATTACACCCATGACATAAATACAAAGCTGGACCTTGACAACGGGAATAACTCCGGCGTCCTCAACAAAGTGCGATATCTTGCCAATCAGGATGCGTGGTACCGCTATGGCAATGTCACCGCAGACACAGATGCAACAAGTGCGAACCGCGCAATGGCTGGCAAAACGCTTGCTGGGCTCATTCTCTCGAGATTCGAGAAAATCGTCGCGAACGAGGGCAATAGTACGAATGCTATGTCGCAGCCGCTAAATCTCCTCTTCGGCGAGTACGACACGATGCTTTCTCTGCTAGCTGTTATCGACGCCGACTACTACCAGTCACAGAACAGCATCCGGCAAGAGATTCCAGAGTTCGCCTCAGCCATCATCTTCGAGCTCTTCACCACAGGCAACAACACCGCCGACGACCCGGACAACCTCTGGGTACATTTCTCCTACCACAACGGCACCCAAGGCTACGACGACACCGCACCACAAGTCTACTCCATCTTCCGCAATGGTCCTTCGAAAGGGAGCATAACATGGCGCGAATTCTCAGACAGCATGAATAGCATCGCAGTCAAGACGTCCGCCGACTGGTGCGAAACATGCAGTTCCCAAAGCGTCTTCTGCCCCACCGTCTCAACCACAACTTCGCTCACCACATCTACCAAATCCCCCAAGCTCTCCCCGGCAGTCGCAGGCGTCATCGGCGCCGTCGTCACGCTCGCTGTCGCAGCCCTGCTCTTCGGCCTCGCCATGCTCCTCGGCGGCATCCGTCTGCACCGCGTCGAACGCCGGCCGCGCCAGACTTCTTCCCTGGGCGGATTCAAAGGTTCTGCGAAGCTGGCATCGGACCCGGACCTAGGGCTTGCGAAGAAAGGCGTTGTACCAGCTACCAACGACCCCTTCGCCGACCCTGCTGTTGCCGCCGCTGGTGGCAACAAGAGGATCGTGCACGAGCGCGTGGGCAGCTGGGAGTTGAGGGCGAAGGAGAGGAGTGGGGAGGAGGAAAGTCCGAGGGGGAGCTTTGAGGCGATTGAGGCGGCGATGGGGAGGCCGGTGAGGGCGGTGCAGCCGCTCGAGAGGATCTAGATGCTGGGGGAGTGGTAATTCGGAGGGAGGGAATCAAAGGGATGATAGAGATGAGGACGTTCGTTTCTTACGATCTTGATACCCCGGCTTTGCGTCGCAAGTGCCATTTTTCTTTTTCCTTTTGATGCTTGGATATACACGCTCATTTTCAATGCAGGGGCGGCAGGACGAGGTAGGAACGGTGGTTGAAGGTATTGGGTAATGTGGTCATGTTGGTTTATACATTTACAATGTCTGCCAGAATAAAACGCGCGCCGAAGAGATCTTTCAATACTTTGGATTATGTGGTCATGTTGGTTCGTACTTTTACCTCCTTTTCCAGAAGAAAGCGCCCTGGGAGGCCGCTTAAGAGATATTTGAATGTCACACCGAGT
Source organism: Paraconiothyrium sp. Pb-2020 (assembly GCA_022419385.1). Taxonomy (NCBI): domain Eukaryota; kingdom Fungi; phylum Ascomycota; class Dothideomycetes; order Pleosporales; family Didymosphaeriaceae; genus Paraconiothyrium; species Paraconiothyrium sp. Pb-2020. The sequence continues at coordinate 4,030,615 of JAJUBI010000006.1, forward strand.
TGCTCTTTCCTTCTCCATCCGCGCCTTCCTCCCTCACCACCACCCCGCCCTCCCCGCACACACGATAAGCCAATCCCTCTGCTGCCCCTTTCAAGCCAATATATAACCAGTTTCTCATAATTCTTTCATCAGAACAACCACAGGACGTGTGGCCCAGTGGTAAGGCGCTCACACCACACGATCCGCCTCATGCTGAGGTTCCTTTTCCGCGAGAGAATTGCAGACTTGGACAGCGTCGACGGACGTTGGGGTGATGTGAGAGGCCTCGGTTCGAATCCGAGCATGTCCGATCTCTTTTTCCCTTCTGATGATATTCGAGCATAAAGTGGTGTCGGTGGGCGGGTGTTCGTTCCTTCCTTTTTTCTGTGCTGCTTCCTCTGCATCCGTGCCAATGAACTTCAGTTGCCACTACTCAGATTTTTCACTCATGAGGCTCTTTGAAGCGAGAGTTTGACCAGCGGTGAAGCTGTTCCAGGAAACAATCCCAAGAGCTCTCGTATCAACAGGAGGGAATAAGCCAGTCTTTTCCAAGGTGACCTTCATCTTCTCTGCCGCTTGTCGGCCGCTTCCCTAAATGCTCAATGTGCCCAGGGGTCTTAGATGTCCTCGAAGGACTTATCTTCTTTAAAGCCTCAATACATCACCTTCACTAATAGTGGCAATCGAACCAAAGGCTTCCACAGAGGGTATCGCGCCCGTGATCTTTCGATTATCGGAAGATAAAGTTGTGTCATAGGCCTTTGAGAAATGCGATGACGCCGCCGCAGCGTACTCCTCAAGCTTCTGGCGCTTGGAGGATGTCAAAGGTGAGCAAGACCTATAACACACGTATTCGTGTGATTCATAGATAGCTGAATGAATACAGAGAACTCAAGAAGCAGTATGATAAACGATCCTGTGTATACTCAACGTCACTAGTAGTAGCATAGACCAACATCTCCATAGCGGGCATTCCACCCATGATCACAGCCCGCCTACATCTCTGATCTCGCACAGACTCGAGAGCTGTCGATGTATGAAGCCCAGTCCGTAACTACACTCGGTCCTTTGAGCCATGTGCCAAGCGGCTCCGCGGGACGGCCCTGCCCCGGGGCCATTCCATCAAACATGTAGCCAATCACCAATTTCTCCGTCTCAAGAGGCGCCAATCCTCCGCAACCCGCCTTCCGCGCATCGCCCAGCGCAATCTTCAGGGCTTGTACGCACCCACCGTGGAGTTTCGACCGAGGATATGTCCCCATTCTTAATGATCACCTCGATGCATCTTGACCCCTCAATTTGCCTCTCCAGTTGCCAAGGGCAGTGCCAAGGGCATGGCACGGAATAAATTACAATATGAGGAGCAATATGAGATGCATCTGTAGGGTATAAGATGTCGCTCGAGATATCGGAAGGCTTCCAGCTTCCAGCCCAGCCTTCACCGTGCTATTGCCGCTTCAATTGCCAATTTCGGCGTGTAGCAGTTGATCACCATGCGCGTGTCAAGCATCCTCCTCGCCAGTGCCACGGCAGCTGCCGCTGCGCCTAATGCAACAAGCTTCTACTCAACATGGATGGCGGATTCATTCCTGTCCAAGAAGCACCCAATCGACAACCACTATGTCTCCAACGTCATCAACGAAGGCATAAGGCAAGCAGCTCTTGCACATAATAATAAAACACTGCTCTCTTGGGCCTCGAATGCGATCTCGTCCATTGTGGATACCAATGGTACTATCAAGAACTGGGACCCGTATTATTACTCTTTGGACGATCAACGTCTCGGTGTCAATCTCCTCTACTTTTGGGATGCCGAAGGCCGCAAGCAGATAAAGTACGAGACTGCAGCACACTCTCTGAAGGCTCAGCTCGACCGCTTTCCGCGAAATGCCGAAGGAGGCTTCTGGCACCGATCTCCCACGTATCCCAACCAGATGTGGCTCGATGGCATCTACATGGCCGACCAGTTCTACGCGCAGTATACTGCGTACTTCGAGCCGGACAATACCACGGCATGGAACGACATCGTCTTGCAATTCGACTTGATCGAGAAGCACACCAGGAATAAGACTTCCGGCTTGCTGGCTCACGGATACGACTCAAGCAAGAAAGCAGTTTGGGCGGATCCCGTTACCGGATCGGCACCACACGTGTGGGATCGCGCTGTTGGCTGGTACTTCATGGTCCTTGTCGAGGTGCTACAAGTCTATCCCAAGGAACTGCCCGGATACAACCGCCTCCTGGGCTACTTCACGAGCCTTGCGGTGGGCCTGAAGAAGGCACAGGACGAGAGCGGCGGTTGGTGGCTCGTCATGGATGAGCCGTACCCCGGTGCGAAGGGCAACTACATTGAGTCCAGTGGTACGGCCATGTTCACGTATGGTTTCTTGAAGGGCGTTCGTACCGGATTGTTGGACAAGCAATACAAGGACCCAGCGGTCAAGGCATACGATCTTATGCTGGAGAAGTTCATCAAGCATGAGAAGAATGGAACGCTGAGCTGGGAGGGAACCGTGTCGGTTGGAAGTCTGAGCTCGAATGGAAGCTATGAGTATTACATCGGTGTGCCGTTGCAGGAGAATGACGGCAAGGGTGCTGGTACGTTCATGATGGCGGCGGCGGAGTACGAGCAATTGTAGATATATCGTATCAGTCGAATGTACATACCTTTTTTAATAATAGATTTGGCTGCATGTGTTATGCATGGCAATGTTGCTTCGAACGTCGAGCAAGTTCGCCCTGTGGAAGAAGGTGTAATCAGGGGTGCCCTTGTCGGTGCTGGAGCTATGTCTTCCGAGTGAGTGACTATATAATCTGTGCTCCCAGAATCTTGCCGAGTGAACATACGAGTGTGCTGACACTTGATATACAATTAGGTGGATGTATATTTGGAACACCCCGATACAGTTTCCCCTTATTGTGACGTCTACTACCTGCAGCCAACGCAATGAGCTCCAGCCATCACGTCCAAAATCGCCAGTTGGCTATGTCCCGTAGGCGCTTCAAACGGGCCATCCCACCACGGGCCATACTGACCCCGCCCATTCGTATTCCTCTCTTGCAAAGCCTTGAACTGTGTCTCTACAAAGCGATCAATCTCCTGTCTGATATCGCGAAATCGGCCGAAGTCATAATCTCGAATGAGCGTTTGCCGCAACTCGCAAAGCGCTCTGATTAACACACTCTTGAACGCGACGCTGTCATTGTTCTGCCATGGGTCATGTGAGCCTCTACCGTATGCTCCTTTTTCAGTGAGGATGCCTGTACGTGCGTCGACCCATTGTTCACGGCGCATCGACGCCTGTGCGAGGTCACATGCTCTCGAGACTTCAGGTTCGGCATAAGCCCGTTTTTGATAGCTCGGAATCGCCAAGTATGCTGTTGACAAGGCCACCATGGTGGAAATGGTGACAGCAGTGGTATAGGTGAACGTCCAGTCGTTACGTTTCCCTGACCGTAACATGACCCCATCAAGCACCACCTTGTCTCTCTCGCGATAGCATTCACGGAGGATCCAGCCAAGACCTTCCTCCGCCGCAACGATGTACCGATGTGCAATTTTCAGCTGCTGAGAACCAGACGGAAGGGCAGTCCCAGAATAGAAAAGTACCGCGAGCCTCGCGGATAAAGCTGCAAACAATGCGGTCGTAATACTGTTTACCTGCTCTTCGTCACGCTTCCTGGTCCACATGACAGCACCGCCGTGATCGGGCTTTTCCTTTCCAGGTAAGAGGAATCTAGCTGGCGGTAGCTGATATCGCGAGACGTGGTTCCATATAGCGCGCAGGTTCTCGTTGACCCATTGCCAACGGGGGGTGCCGACCACGAAAGGGTGGATTGCCAATAGGCAATGTGCCCACCAGAGTGTATCGTCGTTAAACTCATTGATGAAATTAGGATTTCTCGATGCAATTTTGTCCATGGCTGGTAAGATCTTGTCGAAGAGTACTCGCTCGCCGGCATACGTTTCGTGAAGGACGATAGCGTGGTAGGCGTTGGCCGTCTGCCAATAACCTATCCCGCCCATTTCGCCATTCTCCTGTTGAGAATATAGAAAGACATCAATAGCGGTCTCTGTTATCTGATGTGGACCGTGTCGAGAGCGCGTTGGGAGCGGGCTTGGCTTGGTAGCTTGGGGGATTGGAGGAGGTACGTTGGAAATTGGCTGACTTGGGCAACTTGTTTCATGATCATCCTTACGGAGGGACCCAAAACACATGCTGGCACAAGGCGTTTTCGTCGCTCTCGCTAATCTGATCAAAAGAGATATTCAATGCTGATGAAAAGGCAGGAGTCAGATTAGTAGTCAGTAGGAAGATTCGTTTCAGTTTACTCAGTTCCCGCCGGAACCCCGCGGTTTCATGCCTTTGATGGTGTGAAGGTCCGAACGTATCTGGTGCATGGCAACATCCCTCGAGTGATGCGCTTATGGGTGTGACATAATTCCTGGCACGCTAGACTCTGAGGTGTTCGATAGGTGTACAACATGTTGACGACGGAGAGGGTGGTGCCGCTACCGCGTCTGGGACTAGGGACATCCCTCTTCTCGCTTCCGCATGTTTGCAACCCTTAACATTCTACTACAACTCTCCATTTTCATCTGAATGATGCTCCTCACGACAAGGCTGTGGAGTATTGATGTGGCAGAGTCAGCACATTCGACGCGCCCCATATACTATTTTTATAGCCAGGATCACGCGCCGGTCTCCCCGTCAACCGTGCCACAAAATGTGGGCTGGCAAACAAGACCGCCGCACGTCACGGCCACCTTTTGGCTGAAGCGCGGCTCAATGTGGTGAAACGGTCGGCCCTGCGTCATTCGACTTTTGCCCTTGCTTGCCTTGATCGTGCTTGCTCCTGCTTGACACCGGCTTACACTCGCTCTCACACTCACTTTCTAGCAAATACAGGAAGCTCACTGTCAACGCACCAGCGCTGCCAACGAACCACAACACACCCGAACAAGGTGCGCTCCTTCAGCAGAGTTTCTAAGCTCCACAGGCTTTCTAACACTATAATAGACCTCTACCACAATGGCCAACGCCGTTTCGTCCGCCGTCTCCTCCGCCGCCTCCTCCGCCGCCAGCCCTTCCAGTACCGCCTGCACCACAAACTTCAGCGAATTCCCCACCAAAGATGTCGCTTGCCTCGTCAGCGGCGGCACATCCGGCGTCAATTCTAGCTACTCCGACATCCTCAAGGGCTGCTGCAAAGACGCGCCTGTCGAGAAATTGGACAATGACTGCGCGCTGTGGTGCCTGGCCTCGGGCCAGAGCGTCGGGGATCTGCAGAAGTGCTGGCAGGATGGCGGCATAAACGGAGGCTCTATTCAATGCAACTCGAACAGCACTGCGACGGCGACGGGCAAGGTGAGCGGCACCAGCGGCAGTGGAGCCAAGGAGACGGGCAGCCAGACGAGTGGTGGTGCGTCGAGCGGAACGAACAGCCCCGGTGCGGCGCCGATGGTTATGCCGCAGGGAGTGAGCAAGGCAGGACTTGGGATGCTAGCCATGATCCTGGGATCGGCTGTGTTTGGAGCACTGTTGTAGGGTGAGGATGACGTTGCTGTGGGTATTGGAGTAATGGGCGAGTTTATGGGATACATCACCATGCTCTTTTGGGCACATTCAAGCGTTATAGTATGTTCACGGAATTAGATAGCAGGAAAGTAGCATAATAGGTCTTCCACACCTCTACTATCTCTCATTCCTACCATCGATTCGTACTTGGTTACACGCTAGCGTATTCGTTCTTCCAATGATGATGCTTAGCATTAGTCGTCCATAAAGTCTGGCTACACGATGGGGTTCACAGGTACGTTTGGTCCATGAGACTTGTCAAGGTGCTTTTTGTGTGAGCTTTCGCCCAAATCATATAAGGCCCTCGCATGTTGTCTTGTACATCAGCTTAATCATCGATGGATGTATCGTTTCTCCTGTCCAGTCACAAGCCACAAGCACATCAAGGACCTTGTCAGGTCTTTTGTGTGTCCATTGTCCCAGCGCAGACACACACACACATACACACATGATCCATGGGGGTTGGTCTTTGTACCAAACGACGACGACATGGTTTCGTAATTCGGGATGTTCGAGTGCAAGAGGGTTTGTTACGCCATCCAGAATGCTGCCATGACACAGTTGATCTGGTGTTTCGATTGCAAGAACCGCGGCTTCCAGACGCCCCTCATGTTCTCATTCTCTGGAGATTTTGGTCTTTCTTGCTGACCACAGAGTATAGTTACCAAGGTCTTTGTCTTCGACTGACCTCCACAGTCGCCATGCAATGCGGTGTCATCGTTTTTAGTCTCGGAGCAGAGCACGAAGAGACGGCGCATGAAACTTTCACGATACTGTTTTAGAGTGCAAGTGCACGAGGGGATCGTGAAGAGAATAACTCTTGCCCGAGACGACCAGACTTTAAAGTCTCTTGGAGTTGTTTTGGTTTGCACTGGCCGGGAGGATGTCGTGCCAACGCAGCCTTCCACAAGGAACATAGCTGGGGGGTCTCGACATTTTGAGTCCTCCCGACTCTCTCCATACTTGTGCGTATCCGTCATTTGTCTGCGTTCAAAATCCAGGCCAGGGTAGCACCTCCGGGTATGATCTCGAGATCAATCGCTTTCTCATCCCTCCACAGCGTTCGCATGCTTGAAATGAAGACTGTTTGCGAGATGTCTGTATCCGCACGCAGAAACAAGCTCCATGTACGTTGGCACTCATCTTTTAGATTTCCAGCCACACACAGCGCAAACATCAATGCTCGGGTAGGGTATCTTTGCTTTCTCTTCATAAGGAAGAAGAACAGATGCTTTTCGTCAACGTATGCACGCCGATTGTCCCGCTCATCCCCATTCCAAGATCAAGTACTGGTTTTTGTATGGGAGGGGGATTGCCCGAATAAAGGCGCACGACAGTAGGCAGAGTCATTTTCGAAAAGGTCATAACTTGCGAGATCGCAGCTCCGAGACATTATCCTTGAGAAGGTTTCCTTTTCGTCTCACGATGGTGCACAGCGGGTACCACTTCCAGCGACCGCAATATCCTGGAGTTCGAAGCTTTTAGAGTCCTCCAGGCGAGAAGATTGCCGGAATAATTCAGTCTTAAGGAATTTTGTGATGCCATGGATCTGTGTCGCGGAGACTTGGTAAGCTAGAAACTCCAACCCTGCCTCCGCGCATGGACATAATCTCTATTCGTTTCTTTGGTGCCCTACTCGGATATGGGGAATGTAGCGCAAAGCGTGGCTCGAGAGGCTCAAGTAATCTTTTAACGCCTTGCTTTTGCGAGCCACACCTTCTCCACTCCATGTCTTCCCATGTTTCAATTTTTTGTTCCACAAAGAGACCAACACCGCATGTACGCTCTTGTGGGGTACTTTGGAATCGTCGTGGAGCGATATACGGTGTTGTTTTGATATGCCAAGAGCACCCTTCCTCCCGACATGTTCGAATTCTTCGTACCTTTTAATCTCCTATCTGGCTGTGCGTGAAGAACGATGGCTAAGGCGAAGCAGGAGCGGCTTATATACCCAGCGTCCGTCCGAAGAACCAGCAAAACAGAGCATGTGTGACCTTCGTTTCGATTTCAATCCCGCGCCAGACTCTCCATTTGGTGAAATCCTGTGTATTTGTGTTCATAGCGTCGTTCCATGGAGCGAGTGTTCGAGTGACCTGTCTTCAACTTTGGAAGCCACGGTCGCCTTCGCTCGCATAGTTATGTTCTTGATTATTCTCGTATCTTTCCAACAGAGCAACGACAGAGTTCAACTATATCTCTTGCTTCCCTCACAATCCACGCGCAGGACATGCACGGTCGTAATCATTCTTTTGGTATACGCGAAGTGCCGAAGCGAATCGCACATACTGCGTGACTATGGCGGTTTTTGGTCTCCTGTTAATAAGAAGGTGTGTAAAGAAGACTCGAATCAGGCGTCTGCAGGAGGTTTATATACCTTCGATTAGCGGCAGGCTGTACCGTGGAACCGTCCTGTGGATACCTCGGAACGAGGCCGGCGCCTCTGCATACTGGTACGCTCGTAGATTTTGATTCATCCCTCACCGTCTCGTAGCAACAGCACATAAAACCTTCTTGTGTGTCCTTTTGTCACCACGCCCCTGTTGCCAGAGTTCGGATACTTGCTCGCTCGAACACCCGTTATTGCTTTTTCCTTGTTTTTGGAACTGCCAGCCGTGCCTTAGAAGCTCATATACTCCGCTACATCGAGGTTTCTGTTGTTCTTTTTGGACCTTCCTCCCGCCCTCTGGGACAACACATAGGTAGGTTGCGTAGTTTTTTCGATGAAGTCACCTGGCATACGAAATAGAATCGCGTTGAACGGGTCTGAAGGCGTTAAGAGTCCGCTTTATTCTCCTTGTTCAAACAAGTTCCCCAGGCGCACCAGCAATGTACTATGAGACCTTTACCTAGCTCACTTGACAAGTACACGATCATCACTGAGACGTAGCGGACTCGTTTACATGTGTCGTGGACGGAGGTATTTCGGGTCTTCCCTACTGCCCCGGACAGCTCAGAGAGTAGCTACTAGCAGATTTTGGCCATCAGCACCAAGCGGGGACATTTTACAAACAGATCCGACTTTCCGAAGGGGAACATGCGCCGCGGACTGGGGGCAGACATTTCATGTAAGCTCGAATCCTTCGGTCCCGAACATCTCTGCAAGATACCATTGTTTGATAGAGGCGAATGTCGCCCATGATCAACATCATCGATGCTTTGACGTCCGACTTCAGAGCGAAGGTTTCAGGTGCGGGAATTGAAGCGTTGGGATTCGGCCATGATTCCCATCTTTACCCCCTTTTTTCGCAAGAGGAACATGAAGACACATCCCAACGACTTTTGGTGATTTTTCAACACGGGAGGTTCCAGATCCGACGTGGCACATATGCTCAGGTCTTTATTGCAACCTGCTTTTCTTGGTGTCGCTATTTGGAGGACACCAACGCCGCCCATATTTGTGTTATTTTGTGTTCTTAGCCGCAGACAGCGCTACAGGCACATGGACTTCTTTCAGGCTGTTTCTGCTTGCGCTACGGAAGGTGTAGGAGTAGCACGACCTCAATACTGGGCGTAATTTGACGTGTGATTGGCATTGTGGACTGTGAATTCCGGTGCCTCTCTGCGGTGACAAATTTAAGGAAGGACCACAAGGGCCAGCAACAAGCACAAGGGCGCGGAACCACATGGTCCTCTGGGAGCACGTCTTGAACACTGCTTCCACCAGGTGCAGACATATGGCAGCATATCAGCCTCTTTAGTGCCATCATATCTGGGTATCCTTGATTGTTTGGAAATTGCACAGGCACCCATGTAGTGGGCTGTCCTACGTTTTTGAACTCAATGCCTCGCCCAAGAGCAATATTCAGAGAGTGGTTGTGAGAAGTGAGCGAAGCAAGACATACGAGTAGAGCTACGGGCTATACAGTTCAGCAACGAGCAAGGAAACACATCGTCCCGACTGCAGCCAGATTTGTCTTGGAAGCCTGGCCTCCCAAGCAAACATACTAGGTAGTATGGACTTCTCGAGACCTAGAAGTTCAACATTGGTCAAGGATCCAGTATCTTCCCGAGGACGCACAAGTCGCACATGGGTCAAAGAGCTCCATTTTTAGTTCTCATCTCTGAGGTGAAGTGTCCTGTACACTTCGGTAGCGGAGATAGGTTGACTTTTATGGTGTTGTCTGTGCCAGGTCGTGGAAGAAGGCCAGCAGCATATTTTCGAAGTCAGGCGCATTTTGGTCCGGCACCAGAAGGCAACATGTCCGGAAAGTTTAGCCTCTTTTCGATTCCCACATATGTCCGAGAGATATGCGCTTTCGATCACGCACATCAGCAAGACCTCGCGAGTGTAGAGATGAGCCAGTATGGCAAAGCTCAGCACACGCCTTCACATGAATAGTTCGACAGATCTTTTAGACAATCTCTGATCTTGGATGCTTGTGAATAAACTCCAAGTGGCAAGAAGAATATTTCTGCGTTGTGATCCTTGACCAGCCAATCTGCCAAGGCGCTCGCTGTCTCGGAAAGCACATCATTCAGTCTGCTCATCCTTTGATGTTCCCAAGCATGGTCATTAAAGTCGAACGCTTTTTCCCATATCTTGTTCGTCGTTGACCTTTCGATGTCTCTCCCAGCACCCCAGAGCACACATAAAATCGTCTTTGACCGTTCTTTGAACCAACTCCATACACAGAACCAAAACCAGATTTTAGTCCCGCCATCTAAGCGTACAGTGGCCATTTGTGAGAATTACACAACGAGACACAGCATGACGCCGCGCGGTTGGGGTCCATGTAGTCACTAAGTCCATGCACAACACGCTCCAACATTTCTTGCAACGGGTGTTGGTTTTGTTTCTTCTCCATCAACTCCCCGAGCACGCATAACTCAAAATCTGATGCTCTTCTGGAGCAACACCAAGGGCAGTCATGTATATTTCGAATGGATGATTTTGGTTCCGTTTTGTCGTTGGCCAAGACGCGTTGGAGAAGCACGCACGGAAGAACACCCATTTCATCCATGGCAGGACCATTTTGGAGACCAGTCAAACACTCATGCCAACGCCCAGCGCAATCCTCCACATAGCTTCTTCTAAACGGTCTTTGGTACTATTCCTCCCGCATCCAGACCGCACATAGATCCTAGTCCATAGGCTTTCGAACGAACACGCATCACGCGCAGACATAGGTCATAGTAAGTTCTGCTCGAGTCCGCCCATGTTCCGGAGGTCGTGGAGTTTTTGAATATACCAGGAACCCAGGCAGGGCCGTCCATCGAAGTGATGTAAATTTGCTTGGAGACGAGAGCGTACTCGCCAGGAAGCATGTCTTCATTCGGTTTGTGTTTCCGAAGGGCTTACACCAGGCGCAGACATGTATTCATTGAGAAAGCATTTTGGTACTGCTATACTTCCTTGCTGAAGAGGTTGTTAGGTCTCTCTCCAGCGCCGCTCATAGATTTGTTTGATGACGTTTGGTTCAGCTGCGAGAGTGCAAGTGTGAAAGGTGCTACCTGCAACAGCACACATTTGGTGATAATGAGTGTAATTTTCAAGATTCCACCACCGAACACGATCCAAGACATCGCGCTGGGGGGATGGCTTTTGTAACCCACACATTTCCCCAGTACAATACGAGTTTTAGAATTGATTTGAAATAGCCGGACAGTGCTGGCCATGGACGATGGATCGGAGGGATAATTGATCTTGGCTGAGGAAACAGACAGGAAAGACTCCACATGTTATTGCTTTCTTCTATTTTTCTGGACACAATCCCGGCCGGAAGAGGACATGAGTTTGGTGTCCATGGATTTCTAGTCCAGTCCAGCCATGTATGGTCCTCTCAATTTTTTTGGCAATTGTACACAGAAACCAAAGCAGCGCAGACCATAACTGCCATGTTTGCGAAGCTTTAGTCCTACCACATCGATGCCATTCTGGAAGAGTATCACGTCGCCATGGAACGCATGTGTTGATTCCTTGGACATTTAAAGATAGAACCCGACCGCGCAGACATGACAACATCTATGGTCTTATTGCAGTTACCATCATCAGAGTCCCATTCGTTTTAGATAGACAGGCGCCCGACCAGCGCCGCCCATCATGTCGATGTAACAAAGTTTTAGTCGATCCACATGGAAGAAATGATGGAGTGAGTACCACTCGCCCGAACGCACATTTGGGTGATGTGTGAAGTTTTGATCCGGGACACCGCCAGGCGCAGACATGTAACGATCCTCAGCTCATTTTCAACTCCAGCCATGAGCCATGAACCGGTAAGCTTTAGGTCGCACAAGACGTCCAGCAGCACCGCCCATGCATCCATTCTTTGTCCATTTTGGTCACCCAGACCAAACGACAGTGTAAGATGTGCAGGCGCCGAGAGCAAGCACATGGCCTGTTGATGAACGGCATTCGAAACACGCCTTCCACCACGCCGACATCGTACTTTCACCAGGATTGTTTTGGTCAAGCCATGAGTTCGATGGAAAAAGGTTTGGAAATCGCACAGGACGCTCAGCCAGCACCTCCCATCACTTTTGGTGTCTTGCCTTTTGGACGGTCCGGATCAGAGGCAGGAGAAGTCGAACTCGCGAGAAGACACATAAAACTTCTTGCGTATGGTTTTGAATAGGGCCTTCTCCGAGCGCGGACATGAGAGGTTGCAGTAACTCGTTCTGGTCCAGCCATTTGTTGTGGGTTATGTGATTTGGGAATGCCTGGCCCGCTCATCGATGTAGGAAGCACAAGTTTTTAGCCGTCTCGTGTGAATGGCAGTGTAGTGTAAAGAGAAAAACGTAGAGGGCGTGCAGACGCGAGCTTATATACCACCACTCCATCCCAACTCCCACACTCACGGTATCACCATCACACGACGATGACGATATCAATCAGCATTGCAATCCGAGACACACATCATCACCACACACAACACCCACCATGAAATGGAATGCTTATTGTCTATCCCAAACTTGCAATCCAGGGGCCCTCCTGTCCCCAACCCACTCTCTACCTTTTGTAAGCCCCTTTCCCCGCCTCACAACAAGTCCGACATCCAGCTAAACCCTTCTAGCCAAACACACACCACCCTGATACCAAGCCTAGAAAGATAAAATTACAACGCCTTACTTCAAAAGCGCGAAGAGTGAACGAGCGAGCAAGCGAGCAAACGAAAGACAGAGAGGCATTCTAGGCACCATGCACCATGCACATCGTGGGTCAACAAGAAGAATGGCAAAGTTAGCTCAACGCTTGGACAGCAAACCCAGGGTATCGGAGGGAGAAACATCCTATGCGAAATCGGCCGAGTAGGAGAAGCCTCGGAACTCTTCTTGCATGGCTTGCGAGAGAACTGCATTATCAATTAGCATAGGTAACAAGAACATGTACAGCGTGAGTAAGCTTACCAGACTGCACCGGCGTAAGCACCGGCGTCACACTTGTGAACTCAGTGTCGAAGTTGCTTGTGTCTGTAGCGCTAGTGATCTGCGGAATGAAAGGAGCGGGGATCCTCTTGTGGTACACGTCGTCCCAGTTGATGTTCCTGAAAAAGGCGTGGCTCATAATTTCTTGGGCGTCGGTCGGTCCGGATCCCAATCGCAGTTCAGGTTCTCTGGTGAGGAGCTTCTGGAGGATTGACACTGAGTCCCTAGGCATGTGAATCGGGTACAAAGGCTCGTCTGCCAGGATAGCATCGTAGATTTCATCTTCATCTTCACCACGGAAAGGTGACTGTTGAAGAAGCATCTGGTAGATGAGAACACCGAACGCCCACCAGTCTACAGCGCGACCATATTTCTTGTCCAGCAAAATCTACCATGTCGTTAGCAAAGATTACGCGGAAGAGGTGAGATTACTTACTTCAGGGGCCATAAATTCAGGTGTACCACAGAACGTGCTGGTCGTTGATCCATACCACATTTCTTCCTTGCACAGACCGTAATCTGCAATCTTGATGTGGCCGTCAAGAGTGAGCAAAATGTTGTCCAGCTTCAAATCTCGGTAGATTACACCGTTCTCGTGGAAATACTTCAGAGCAAGGCACACCTCGGCAGCGTAAAATTGAGCTCGCTTGGTGCCAAACTGTCCCCTCTGAATGTGCAACATCAAATCACCACCACTAATGTACTCCAAAACGAAGTAGACTCTCGTCTCCGTCTGGAAGCAGGCGTGCAAGCTGAGAAGAAATGGATGTCGCTCCTTGTTTGCAATCAGGAACACTCGCTTTTCGGACCTTGTACTCTCCACTTCATCGTTCTCAATGATGAACTCCTTCTTTAAAACCTTAATAGCGTATAGCTGCTTGGTGCTCTTTGTCTCAGCCAACATGACCTTCCGAAGTTACCCTTTCCGAGCACAGCGAGGAAATTGAAATGATCGAGACCAATTCTCCTTCCAGTACCTTGAGTGTTCGCTGGCGGGGTAACTTTGTCGCTTGGAGCTTTCGTCAGTGAAGAAACGGTTGTGCTTGCTGGGAGGGAGGTTGCTGTTGCCTGGGATCGCTCTGGTGGGGAGGTGGTTGGGGCTGTTGTTGCGGAGACTGCGGGCCAGGCTGAGGGAGCGCATATGACTGCTTCTGCTGCGCATACTGAGCTTGCGCAGGCTGTTGTGGTGCAGTGGGGTACTGTGGAGTGTTTGCATAGTTTGCATAGTCCTGCGGATTGTATCCTACCTGTGGCGGGGCCTGCTGCTGAGGTACCCGTTGGTCTTGAGGATAGCCACCGGACGTGCGTTGCCCTTGGGGTGGGTAATCGGACTGTGCGCGCCCATATGCCGGAGTGGCGCTCTTGCCCATTGCTGCAGCGGCGGCAGCAACAGGTGCAGTTTGCTGAGACTGTGAACGAGGCCCTGATGAAGGGCGCTGTGATGTTGGCGACGTGGGGGTAGGTGTAGACCCTGAGCCGTAAGACGTTCGCGCTGCCTCAACGGATGTGCTAGATGGCGCGTATGACTGCTGACCTGGTGGATACTGTGGCCGCGATTGCGATTCTTTGCCGTACGAGTATCGGTCTGGTTGAGCCGGCTGCTCCTGGCCTGGGGGAGGCTGGAATTGAGATTGGGCGCTCGGGCCTGGAGTTGGGCGCTGCGGGTTCTTACGAAGGGTTTTGTCGCTCAGTCCACCGGTGGTTGCGGATTGTGTTCTTTTTGTCCTCTTGATTTCCTTCAGGATCTCGTTCGCCTTTCTCATGGACATACCACAGAAGTCGGGGACGAAGTGGACACAGCCAACGTGACAAGTCAAACCACACTCTGTGTCCATGTTAGAGATAAAGACAACAGAACGCGTGTTTTGGAATTTTGCTTACCTCCACACTTCTGAGCCTGCTTGCGACCCAGGGGCAAGATATATCCGCAATGACAGCACCAGTTCGCGCCCATGTTGGAAAAGTTTGTGAAGCGATGCGGGATGCGATGGTTCAACTTTGCCTCGTCTGGGTCCGTCTCTGCGTTCTACTGCGTGATACACTTCGTCACCACGTCAGGGTAACACTTCTTATGGCAAGTATACTTGCAGTCCGAACACTGCATGCCAGCGGCGTATTTGAGGAACTCGCCGCATAGTGCACACCGCATGATGTTGTAAAACTGCTGTTGCACGAATTTGTGACCGTACTGCTCGATGATCTCCTCTTTTCGTTGACGAATGGCACCCTTTCGACCAAGTCCAGCATCGAAAGGTTGTTTGTTTCTCGCGTGTTTCACTAAACATTGTTAGCATCGGGAAAGCTCATTGGAAAAGCACACCATACTGAAGGACATAGTCAAATGTATGCGTCCGACAGGTTCCAGGGAGAACCAATCATCGATAAAGATCTGGCTCATCTGCGGTTGTGGTGCTCCAGGAGCACCTGCCCCAGGAGGCGGCATACCAGCCCCTCCAGGACCACTAGCGCTCGCAAAGTTCTGGCCAGGAGGGGGTTGGAATTGCAGATCAGGTTGTGGGCCTGAGTTGCCTCCCATTTTATCGGCTGACACCCATCCCGAGTTCTGTAGTTCTGATTCGACCTTCTTCCGGCGCATTTCTTCAGCGATATCGGATATCCGTACCCAGAGCAAGCCAATGGGCAATGGATGATCAGTGGTCTTATCATAGACGGTGACCTCGATCTCATTGGCCTTATCAATATCGAACTCGTGTAACTCGTCTAGCCAACGATCGTTCCTGGACGGCTTCGTGCGACCCTTGATGCTATCTTCAACCTTGATATTGACGAAAGTTTCGGGACCGCGGCTAAAGCGACCGGTCGCCGCATGGTCGACATCGGCTACTGCGTGTATACGTAGGGACAAATGCCCACTCAAAGGTTTCCGCTGGCTTGGTACGCTCAGACTATCATCTGCGCATCGTCAGTCACTGAACAAACCAATGTAGCGAGGAACTAGGTACCGTCTCGGTCGTCGGCGGTCTCAAAGTCGACATGAAGGTCCTGGTAGCGCTTTAAAGACTGTTTGAGAAGCTGGATCTTCTGGTTACTCTCGATGCGCTTGGCTTCTGCGTCTGCCTTGCTCTTGCGATCGCCTTCCATTTGGTATAGTCGCACCATCTTCTCAATTCCATCTTTGTACTGTTTTTCAACACTCAACTTGAATTCAAGCTGCGACAACATGAGCTGGATGCGGGGACCAAGATGCGGGGTATCATATTTGATCAAGTCTAAAATCGCATTAGAGAAGGATCAATCTCAATTTTACAGACCAAGACGTACCGAGCTTGCTGTAGTTGGGGCGCTGTGGACGTGAGCCAGGACCTTGCGGGGCATATGGTGCTCGCGGTGGCATGAGTCCCTGCCCGCCGCTGAGGTTGCTATAGCCCCCAGCTGGATCTCCATAGCCGCCCTGGTCTGGCCCAACGTATCCATTCCAGTCTTTGGGAGGCTGGGTGACGGGGTTTTGGCCTTTCTTGGAGGTGCCCGGCTGCAGACTCATGTTGTCCATGCCGGTCTGTGTGCGCTGCATCTCTATATCCCGCAGTTTGGACTCGAAATACTCGATGTTGCGGCGGCCATCGCGTATCTGGCCATCGAGACGCGACAGCACGGCGGGATTGTTAGTCGACTGGCGCATGACATTCGCGGCGTTGATGAGGGCCTTCTCCTTGTCGATCTTCTTCTGCACCTCGCGGAGGGTCTCGTCGGTGGGAGCCATGGCGGCGGTGGTGACCCGAGGAGGGCGTTTCTTGTTTGTGGTGGTAGTGGTAGCCTGGGTGTCGCAAGCTTCGCGGAGTGGCGTAGGTGCCCAAGCGGGCCTTGGGTATTAAGCACACCTGCGAATGCAAAGAAAGAATAGGCAAAGGGCTGCAGGGGCCGCGAGCGAGTAGCACGAGTAACAATGACGGTAGCGTCAGCGGATAGCCCGACCGGCAGACGAGCGGTCGTGTTGTCGAAAGACGCTGCACACCTGGAGTGCGCCCCGCAGTCCAAGGGCAGGCCTGATGTTGCGGGAGGAGCGCTCGAGCAACGCGAGTCTCACGTGGAAGGCGCAAGAGCTCGTCGTGCGGGCTCGGCGAGAGGGAGGGTGGGCGTGATTATGACGAGGGCGACGATGAGAGAGCAGTGGGATCTGATTGTCGCGGGGTGGGCACTAGGCGGGGCGCACAACAATCATGCTCTGACCGGCTGTGGCGCATGCATAACTGCGTGTACGTAGTTTGTGGGCCAAACACCGAGTTGCCTGCCTCAGCCCTCTACGACGCCGCTGCATCTGCTCCGGCTGCTGCTACCGGTACTGCGTCGACGGCTGCTAGACCCACAAAGTGTGGCTGCGATACCGCTGTTGGGCAACACGCGTTACATAGGTCTCCGGACCGACAGTGAGCTAAAGACGCTACCTCTACGCCTACCAGCCAAAAGCATGGGACGAGATCAAATTTTTTCAGGCCTACAAGAGTACGAAAGTCATGTCGACTCGGGAATGATTTGAATTGGGTGGCCTTGAAACAGGCTTCCATAATCAGATTTGGAATTACAGTGTAACCTGAATGGTAGTGTCGAGTTCGAGCTGTTGGGAGTCGGGCCATCGGCCGATGCTACTACAATGTTGTGCATATATGCCAAGGCTCGACCAGACACGACCTTATTGCTTGATAAGTCCAACCCAGTATCAATCCATAGTCAAGACAAGGTTTCGACAAAACTCATCAACACCTCACATTCGGTCGTCAACCCGAGCTTCGGGACCGAAACTCAGCACCTAGCCCCCACCTACACCACAACTCTTACTCCTTCGCCGCCCCGGGGAAATGTCCCTGCTCAATTTCCTCCAACCTCCCCACCTTTGCGTTCAACTCCACCTCCACCGCCTCCCTCAAGCTCTCGTCGAAGTTTTCCACCCTCGGGCTCCAACCCAGCACCTTCCTCGCCCTGCTCGCCCTGCTCCTCGAATTCTTACCTGCTGCCCACGCAAAGAACGGATGAATCTCCCCCGCCTCCTTCTCACTTAGTACATCCACCTCGGTTGTGCTCAGAGCTCCGGCTTCGTGCAAGAATCTTGCAACGGTCTTGCTGAGGGCACCCCACTCCAGCTCACCGCTCTCGGCGAAGTAGTACGCCTCGGGGCCCCAGTCGGCCTTCCCACCCCCGGCAGCAGCAGCTTCGGTAAGGCGATAATAAACGTCTGAGAGGTCGTGCACGTGCACGAAGTTCCAGGAAGCCTCGCCCTTCTCAATCTGAAATACTTTGCCGCGCTTCTTACTCAACGCGATGAGCATGGGGACCTGTATGGTACGAGTGTTTCCCGGGCCACGACCGACTCCAACGATAATTGGTGGGCAGACAACGGCAGTCTTGACGTTGGGGTACTTGTTGCTGGCTTCGAGGACGAGTTTGTCGACAGGCCGGTGGATGACGGCGTCTGGGAACGAAGTGATGGTGCTGATGTCCGCGATATCATCGTATACTTTGGTACTCTTGTTGCCGACATTACCGCTTACCATGTCATCGTACAACAGGTTGGCGGTGCCGCTGGTGTGAATGAGGAAGCGAGTTCTGGAGTCAGACCCGAGTCCTTCTAGGATGGCACGCACGGCTGGAGCGTCGTCGGAGCTGGCGAAATGCAAAACAATGTCAGCGGCAGCGGATTCATTCTTGAGAAGGTCAAGGCTGTTTAAGTCGCCCTCGACAACACGGATAGACGAGTAGTCGTTGGTGATAGAACCGAGGCGGCTTCGGTCCCGGACCAAAAATGAGTATTGCCAGTCGGGATGGGCTTGGAGGATGGTGTGGAGGGCATCACCACCGACGTAGCCGGTGACCCCTGTAGCGAAGATTTTGATAGTCATGGTGGTGGTGTTTCTTTGTCAGTCTTTATAGTAGTCGCTTATATGAGAAGATGGATTGTATATAGGATTTTTAGTAGCACTTCAGACCAGTTATAAAGGCAGTTATATACGGGGCATTGCATATACTCTGTTGATGGGGAGACAGCAGGCAACCGTTTAGCAATACACTGTATTCGTCAGCAACCATGCCATTTGGCGGATCTACATCTCCCGTTGGCAGTATACGGCTCAACTGTCAAATGTGATGCTGCGGACGAACTCCGGACGAAATGACGAGGAATACGGGATGAGTATCACCAGTGTTGCCTAGAAAACCCATTTCATGAAACTCGTGCGAGAGCAGCTCGTTCAGCGGGATGTGAATCCATGGCCCACCAACTTTGACATACCTTAGATTCTTGTATACACCAGTCAGCTACTCGCAAGTGATCTATTCGTTAAGTTCATGGGACGACAAAAGTGGACCTGAGAGTTGACTCTGGAATAATGATTCGTGTGCAGTCCAAATTTAGCTCAGCCGGTGTATGCAAAAGTCTACGGTACTTCCGGGGTCTTGGTTCCTCCGTGTCACCATTGATGTGAGTTGTGGACATCGAGTATACTGACCAAAGCCAGCGAGGTTGTAGAACATGTGCAGTCAATCTTTGTCGTCCTCGGTGATACACGAGGTACATTGGCTCGCGAGTCCGTATTTCTCGGTTACACTGGGGAACATGGGTGCCTATTCCCCGACCGCCTCGACCACCAGACGGCGGCTACGTGCATCATTGGAGCATCCTCGTCAGGACCAGGAGCAATGAATGCGTGAGAGCACCAATGGCGGAGTGTCCTCCACGTCGAGAGCATTGGCTGAGAGAGTGCAGATAATTGCGATGACGGGTCGCAGGCCCTTCCAAGTGTAGTGGTACATTGTGTTACGTCGGGATAGGCAACACGAGGGCCAAGTGTGCTACGTTCCGATCGCGTGCCGTAGAAGACGATGCGGATTTCGATGGCGCAGAATTCTCGAGATTAGCCAGCGGGAAAGCAGTGCATGTCTAGGACCTCGACGTGCCTTCCTCAAAGGGATGAAAGGAAACGACCTTCATGAACGAATCTTACCTTTCCATAAAACCAAGTACTAAAGGGGCAAAGAGATCAGTCGCGCTGTTTCGAGGGGATCTTCAAAACTAAGACGTTTGTAGACAATATCGCGAGAAATAGTGAGGACAGTCCCGCCATCGTTTCGGTGATCTGTTATTTCGTGTCTCTCGAGATTGCGTGATCGACATTTTCCAAGACAGTGCAGTGCATCTCAAAAGCAATTCGGCGCTGGTTGTTCCGACATACGATAGTGACACAGCACCAATTCTGAAGCGGTACCACCATTGACGGTGGGCTGAATGTCTGTCAGTAATAGTGCGAAAGCAAGAAGACATGGATCGGGGAAGAAAGATGATGAGCATGCCAGCACGAAGAGGATTGGTGGATGCATGCAGTCACCCGATCGCGATGCAGCCCTATGCTCAGAGGTACAACGTTCCATGACAGCATAGGCCGGCCCATTCGCTACGGATGATAACAACGTCCAACGAGAGTGACTTGGTCTCTTGCATGCAGCAGTCGTTGATGCGCCCCGAGGGCTCTGACGGTATGCTGTTTTCGGACGAGGCTACATGGGGCCGCCAGAACAGTCGGAGGGCTGAGCAGCGTCACCGTTCAGATAGCGCCGCAACGCGCCACGACGGTGAGCAGTTGATGAGGCGAGATTTGCGCGCCTGACGGGACAGAGTATGGATGTAGCGAATGGTGGCATATGGTTGGGGGTTGTGGGCATGCCGCGGCGGATAATTGCCGAAGACGTGAGCTGTACCCGACTGGAAGCGGCACGTCTTCGCTCGACTCGCATGGGGCGCAACGCCGCCTTCAAGCACACGTTGGATACCTGCAGCGATGCTGCGGGCGGACAGATCGGGCACGGCGCATCAAGCGCGAGAGCATCGAGCCACCGACCAAAGGTGTCGCCCTCGTCCAGACTCCAGAGCGATGGCCGAGGCGACGGTCGGGCCGGCTGGGAGCTAGGCTAAACAGCAGTAGCGGCCGGGTATCTCGGAGCGTCGACGGCAGTGCGCGGTGCGCAGGCGGACGCATGGAACGAAAGCGCAGGCGGCGGGCAGACGGTGAGGGCATGCCAGGCGCGTCCGCAGCTGCAGCAGCGCGCGGTGATATGTAGATGGCTCGCAGGCCCATGCGGCGGGCGCCCGAGGCGGGAGAAGTCGAGGTCGTATGCACGCCGCTGGGACATGCTGGGGTAGCGCCAGCGCACAGGCGCACGGCTCGCACAAGGTCCAAGGGGCCGCTCTTCCGGCCGCTCGGTCGCCCAGCGGGCCTGTTTGGTATTTGAGCACCTTGTCCCGAAAGCCTCGAGGCACGCCGAACATCTGCGTCTGCAACAGCGCATCCAGACGGCGCTGCCACGCTCTCCAATCGCCTCCTGGCCGCGCGCGACCAGATCCCGTGACGCGCCGCGTGCTGCACCCGCCCGCCTTGCCCCTTGCCGTGCGCCGTTGTGGTCGTGCTGGACCCCGGACCGAGTCACCCTGGCTTTGGCCCTACTGGCCCTACTCACTCCTGCTGTCCCTCAGCTCATGACGGCCGTCGACGCCGCAGGGGCGCCATTGCGCAGTGCACCATCTCCACTACGGCAGCCCGCAGCAGATCCACCTCTCCCTTCCCCAACCATGCAGGCGGCCACTTCGCCATCTACAGTCCAGGCATCACCTTCGTCGACGCCACATCCCGCAGTCTTCCCGAATGGCAGTACAACCAGCCACGTGAGGGCCTCTGATACACCCAAGCCGCGCGCCCGTCTGGCTTGCCACAACTGTCGCCGCAGCAAAGTAAGATGCGGTCCCAACACCGGCGAGATTGTCAGGCCTTGTCCTCAATGCGCCAAAAGCAACAAAACGTGCACATGGCCAGACGACGTCAATCTGCCCACCAATGGCGTCAAGAAGATCGAACCTGCTCTTCCTGACGCCTCTCCGGAACATCGACTATCCGAATCCAGGAAGCGTAGAAAACCACCGAGTAGCACTTTCGAAAGGCCGTCCGCGGCAGATGGCGACATCGATAACCTGCATCTGCAGTTCACCGAGACCGTTTGGGACGAGCTGTACAACATCTTCAGACAGCACTACGCAACCGAACTCCCTTTTTTGCATGAACCCACGTTTCTGAAGGACCTCAAGCGAACCGACACGCAGAGGCTGCCTGCTCATTTTGCTCCATTGCGCCTTGCGTTCCTTGCCCTCACGTTACCTTTCCATCACGGTATTGAACGTCAAATACCATTGGACTCCCGCCGTTATGCTCGAAAATGCGCCGAAGCTGCCGAAGCCAAGATCAACGTTTGCGCATTGTCTTCGCCGTCGATAGAGATTCCGCAGGCTCTCTTGATGTAAGTCATGTAACGCCAGATAGGACCTTCGATTGCTGATAGTGCGATAAAGGCTTAGTCTTCGCGCACTCATTGATGCGCACGGAGCGAAAAGCTTCATTCTCCTCGGTAGTGCGATCAAGACGATGCAGCTTCTTCGCTGTCAATTCGATGAGGAACTCGTCGACAAAGATCTTGACGACAAGATGCGATCGACTACCAGACAAGAACCACGTGAAGATTGGCTAAACGAACGACGCTTCATCTTAGAAGAGACTAGACGTCGTACTTTTTGGAGCTGTTTCATCATTGACCGATATGTGAGTTACGGCGATTATAAACCGCGTAGTATTATTATGGGGGATCCTTCGACTTTGGTTCAACTACCTTGCAGCGAAGACCGATTTGATCTTGGACTCAAGACCAAGACTAGAATGCTGCGAGAATCGGACGAAGATTTCTTGAGCCGACGTCAAAAGTACACTCAGCATCTCGAGGAGTACCAACATAGTCTTGAGAAACATAACCACCAAGGCTATCCGCTCGACGCGAACGTTGAGTGGGAAGACGAAGATGCACAAAGTCCACTTGTATGGCTCATCAAAGCGTTGGATGTTTTTGGTGACGTTATGAGGTATACTTGCACTATTACCCGAAGGTGTGTTCCCTCAGCTTGAAATGCCTCTGTACATGCTAATGTATGCAGAGCTGACAAAGAAAACCCCTGGGATGAGTCTTCTGTCAACGAACTGAGCTTCTACAAGCTTGACAAGAAGTTGGACCAACTGATTAGCAAACTTCCGCTTAGTCTTAAGCTGACCTCTTCGGTGAGAGATGTTCACATCCACCGCCGGCGAGCCACCCCATACGTCCTCCTGCACTTGACTTTGCTCATGTGCAAGATGGCACTGCACCGCGAATGGCTCCCGTCAATCACGTTTCCCAAGGCACATCCTACAGGCCCTGTCGACGGTCCCAGGTGGGAAGAGCTCAAGGAAGATTCTGAACGTTGGGCTCCAAATTTCTGGAAGGATAGTGCAAGAACCTTTTTCAGGGCCACGAGAGACGGTTTTGACCTCTTGAAGACCTGCAAAGAGCGCGGAGCCTTGGTCGAAACGCCCTTGACTGTGCATGTCTGTTACACCGTTGCTTGGTCAAGTACGTCATTATTATCAAATGCTCACATCAAGATACTAATACTGCTTTTAGTCATGTGGTTAGCGTTCTTCCCCAACTTCGATCAAGATGGCCTTCTTTGCCAAGGAAAAGATCGTCCAGACGAGATGGTTTTTGACAATTTTGAGCATTCCTTTGCCATCTTGCGCCATTTGCAAGAACGAATGAATATGGCACGTGCCCAAGGTGTAAGATTGAGGGACGCATTCAGACATCACTTGGATACCAGATCAGGATACACAGGAGATGCAGACTCACCCACAGAGGTAAAGATCGCCCACGGTCTCAAAAAGTACCTAGAAATGGAGAAAGATCACAAAGAGTTTGGTGGTGAAGTAACCGGGACGGACCCCCCAATTGAAGAACTCCCAGATCTTCGAGCGCTTCTCCGCGTATTGAACCGGGACGAAAACCCAACAGACAGCCATTACAACGGTATGAAGAACGAAGTAAAGAGTGAGCACGGTAACATCGTTGAACGAGCACCCGCCTTGCGCTCTGCGCCTGCGGACCCTCCCACTTGGGCATCGGTCAACAGGGACTCTTCGGTTGCAAACCACATGTCCCCTCCTCAACAGCACTACCAGCATGGACAACAACACCAATACCCGTCTGTTAACCAGCCGTCATCCTTCGGAGCCACCTCTGACATTCAACAACACTTCGCACCAGTTGCTACGCACAACTATCCAACGATTAGCAAAGAACGGGTCACGTCGAACACAATAGACCACCATTCCAGCCATGCCGGACAATTTGCCGCAGCAAACGGCGTCTATCCCGAGGCATCAATCAATGAAATGCTTATGTCTGCTTATCCGAATGTAAATTGGCCCGAGCATGCAACTATGAGAACTGAGAACGGCCGGGATGCTCAATCATTCGCAGGCGACTTCTTTAGCCAAACGTCTGACTACTCTTTTTATGGCCAACAACAACATTCAACGCCGCAGTTTTACGGTGGGGCCTAGAGCTCGTAGCAACCCCTCAGTTATTCGGTTGCTATGAAACGAAGAGACTTCCATTCCTGCGTCGCTAGGATAGAAACCTAGAGAAGCTGCATGACCTTACCTAGTTCGATATGTGCTTCATCTGATTGGACCCTCGTCACTCTCGCAATGACGCAATCCTCCATCCATTTGTATTACTACCTGGTAACCTTACTGAGGTTGCTGGTGGGCTCGATCCTCCTCCATCACGCGACTGCGAAGACGGTCGCTTTACTCTTCCCGCGTCTGCACAACCTGACTACGACGGTTTTGTGGAAGATGTCCGGGGCACATTTCATTACTATGCTTTCATCGGAGGTCGTCTCACTTTCAAAGCTCTTCCTCTTCGTTGGAAGAGGGGTCGCGTGCGCGCGAGCGTTTTCGGTCATTCGCGGTTGACAATGTGCAACGGCCTTTTTCCCTGTTTATGAATAACGTTCACCATGCACATGGAGGTACTTTGAACATATTGGTAAATCGATAGGCATGAATCTTACTGCCCGCTCACAGTTGAGCGCTTGTCCGCTATCGGCGAGTAACAGAGTTGAAGTCTCCCCTTATGCGTACATGCACCTTCCCTCTTGGTGGATATTGATATCAAATATCGAATAGTCATAGCCGCGTAAACACGCACGCGCCAGGGCGGTCGAATGAGACATGTACGTGATGGTCGTTGCTCTGAGGCGTCCGGGGTAGAGTGAGACATGGGGCAGGTCTCATTTCCGAGTCGCGTGCATGGCTTGGTCTAGGCACGCGCGACGCCCCTGCCGTCGTCCCAGCCTTACTGCGGTTTAGCCGACACGCGCAGATCTCAGTCCCGACGCCCGCCTTACCTTACTCGACACGCCGTTGACCCATCGTCATGCTTCAACACCACACCCATCGCGCCCGCGCCCAGAGCTAGACCTGCACACCGCTTCATGCTGTCCTCCGGTGACCTCGGCAGACACCAAGCATCACGCACCCGGCGCGTCTCCCCTGCGCGGTCCTTGATGTTAATTTAACAGACCAAGCCAGCGATCACAAGTACCGCAAGCGCGGCAAGGATGTCAGGCGTCGCTTCTTGGACGACAGCGCTCGATCTAAGATTTCCCGGTCCACATCCCAGGCCATCTCCCTATAGCACACGCACAGTATCCGGCGCCGTTACCTCTAGCACCGTGATATACCCCGCGTTAAAGTGGAAATGCCCTAGGCGGCAACGCAGGAGAGGCGCCGTCGCCGTCGCCGTCGCCGAACCCCATAATTTTAGTCCACGCGCGTTGGGCGGACGCTGCACCTTCCAAAGACGATGCGAGCCGCTATGATCGCGTGCCGGGCGGTTGCGGCTATCTTACCGTTGAGGGACCGTTTGCTTGGAGCGAGAGGTCGCGAGGTGATGCCACGAGGATAGGAGTAAAGCGTCATGGAGTCACTAGTTTGGCAGGGACATGGTACTGGGTGCAGTCGGGGGATCGTAGCGGCTATCTGGAGAGTGATGTCTAGGGGTATATTTATTGGAGCATGGGCCCAGGTGTTGAGAGGTACGCGGTCTTTACACTGCTTCAAGACTTCTGGGCTTCGTCAGGATGAAGCATATTCTTAATAGAGTGAGCGCGGTTGCGCTGGCTTGTTTGACCGCTGCAGCCCATGGCAGGGCTGTTGGGTATAGAGCACCCACCGACTTCATCATTCCCTACAAGAGACAGGCATTGCAAGACGTTGTATGTGTGAGCTGATGGTGGGAGATCAATCAACACTAATTACTTGTAGGTCACTTGGGACAAGGACACTATCTTCGTAAACGGCGAAAGGCTCTTTCTCTACAGCGGAGAGGTCCATCCTTTCAGGTATCTATTTACCCTTGAAACATACCGTGAACACTCAACTGACTGGTTTGACTTCAGACTTCCGGTTCCAGATCTACACCTCGACATATTCCAGAAGATCAAGGCTATAGGCTACAACGGCGTTTCATTCTATGTTGACTGGGCATTACTGGAGGGCAAGCCGGGTGAGTACCGCGAAGAAGGCGTATTCGACCTCAAGCCCTTCTTCGACGCTGCTAGCGAGGCTGGCATCTATCTGATTGCGCGTCCTGGACCATACATCAATGCGGAAGTCTCGGGCGGCGGCTACCCAGGATGGATCCAGCGGGTCAAGGGTACGCTGCGTACACGCGCGGAGGACTACCTCAATGCAACTGACAAGTAAGGGTATAATTACCGAGGAAGTATTCACGTGCTGATCGTTGTACAGCTACATGGCAAACATCGGCAAGACCCTTGCTGCAGCTCAGATCACCAATGGAGGCCCGCTCATCCTTGTCCAGCCTGAGAACGAGTATACTTCTTCAACAGTGACACCTTTTCCGGACGGCTACTACATGCAATATGTCGAGGACCAGCTCCGTAACGCCGGCGTCGTAGTGCCACTTATCAGCAATGATGCTAATAATGGAGGCCACAACGTACCTGGCTCTGGCGAAGGGGCCGTCGACATCTACGGTCACGATGGTTATCCGGTTGGCTTTGATTGCTCGAATCCTGAAGTCTGGGGCGACCAACAACTCGTCACCGACTGGTACGACGTGCACCTGCAGCAAAGCCCGAATACTCCTTACTCAATCATGGAATTCCAAGGTGGCTCCTACGATCCGTGGGGTGGACCGGGCTTCGATAAGTGTCTCCAGCTCGTCAACGCTGCGTTCGAGCGTGTCTTCTATAAGAACATTTATTCGTTCGGCGTCACCATCTTCAACATCTACATGACCTACGGTGGGACCAATTGGGGCAACCTAGGGCACCCGGGAGAC
The DNA here is from genome assembly GCA_022419385.1 of Paraconiothyrium sp. Pb-2020. NCBI lineage: Eukaryota > Fungi > Ascomycota > Dothideomycetes > Pleosporales > Didymosphaeriaceae > Paraconiothyrium > Paraconiothyrium sp. Pb-2020. Next base: position 4,057,764 of record JAJUBI010000006.1, read on the forward strand.
TACACTTCATATGACTATGCAGCCATCATCGCAGAAGATCGCCAGGTCAACCGCGAAAAGTATTCCGAGCAGAAACTCCAGGCAAACTTCTTCAAGGTGTCGCCTGCGTACCTAACTGCTTCCCGAGGAAATCGCTCGACCACGCAATGGACCAACAACCCCGCAATCACTGTGACGGATGCTACCAACAACAGCACTAAGTTTTACTTTACACGCCACACTACGTACAATACGCTGGATTCTACAAGTTACAAGCTCACCATCCCAACCACAGCTTTCGGTAACATCACTGTTCCGCAGTACAATGGCAGTGACAGCCTTTCTCTGAACGGCAGGGATTCGAAGATCCACGTCAGTGACTACGACATCGGCGGCACAACCCTCGTTTACTCTACTGCTGAAATCTTCACGTGGCACAAGTATGATGACCGGACTGTTCTTGTTGTGTACGGTGGTCCGGGCGAGACGCACGAGCTTGCGATTGCGGCCACGGGCTTGGATGTTCTCGAGGGCGATGTCAAATCTACCTCTACGCGGGGCTACACGCTGCTCAACTTCAAGGCTGATGGCACGAGGAAGGTTGCCAAGATTGGCGTGGACTCGCACTTCATCTACGTCTATATGCTCGGTAAGCCAGTACCTAATGATGACTTGAATACAGGACGCTAAACGACACAGACCGGAATTCTGCCTACAACTACTGGTCGATCGACCAAGAGCCCCATTCCAACGCCGACGCCGTTATCCTCAAAGCTGGCTACCTCATCCGTACAGCCAACGTTGAGGGCACCACACTTGCCCTCACCGGCGACGTGAACGCCACTACGCCCATTGAGATCCTCGGCGGCGCACCTTCGGACCTTTCCAAACTGACTTTCAATGGCAACGAACTTTCCTTCAATACCACCGATGAAGGCGTCGTCAACTCCAACATCGCCTTCTCCGGCCCCACCTTGAACCTCCCCGACCTCAGCAAATTAGAGTGGAAGTACATCGACTCCCTGCCTGAAATCCAATCCTCCTACGACGATTCAGCCTGGAAAGACGCCGATCTTGAAGAGACATACAACTCCCACCGCCCACTCAACACCCCCACCTCCCTCTATGGCTCAGACTATGGCTTCAACACCGGCGTGCTCGTCTTCCGGGGGCACTTCACCGCCTCTGGCTCCGAGAAGACGTTCTACATCGACACACAAGGCGGTGCCGCGTACGCCTCATCCGTCTGGCTCGACGACACCTTCCTAGGCTCCTACCGCGGCGCAAAAGGTGTCGACTTCGCAAACTCCACATTCAACCTACCGTCTCTCACGGGCAACAAAACATACACCCTCACCGTCCTAGTCGACAACCAAGGCCTCGACGAAACGTGGACCATCGGCGACGACACGTCCAAGAACCCGCGCGGCATCATGGACTACGACCTCGATGCGCACGACAAGTCGGACGTCGAGTGGAAACTCACTGGAAACCTTGGCGGCGAGGATTACCAGGATAAGTCGCGCGGCCCGCTCAACGAAGGCGGTCTCTTCGCTGAGCGCAACGGGCTGCACCTCCCCGGCGCCCTCGAGGCGGATGCCGGCTGGACGAATTCCTCCGGCCCCGTTGATGCAGGTATCGCAAAGCCTGGCGTGGGCTTCTTCGGCGCCGAGTTCGAGCTGGATATCCCCGGGGGTTGGGACGTGCCGTTGTCCTTTACCTTTACCAATGCGTCCACGAATGCGTATCGCGCATTGTTGTATGTGAACGGGTGGCAGTACGGAAAATACGTGAACAACATCGGGCCGCAGACGACGTTCCCTGTGCCGCAGGGGATTTTGGACTACGGCGGGACGAATTACTTGGCCGTGGCAGTGTGGGGTGTGGATGAGGGGGAGACGAAGCTTGGGGGATTGGCGTTGGGTGCCGATGCTGTTATTGCTTCGGGGCTGGGCAAGATTGGCAACGTCGATGGAGACACGTACGAGGCGAGAGAGGGAGCGTACTAATGCGTTTGAGTTCGCTGTACATATATACTAGACCTTAATGTCCAATCTCTTTATCTCGTATGGGTATGAGACGAAAGCGTCGATCCTTCTCCGAAACTCGCAGCCCGCCTCCGCTTCTCGCTGTCCCACGCCTCGCCTCTGCTCCCGCTTTTCCTCAGGCGCTCCGCTCCCATCATCGCGCTGGACCCGCCCTCCGTGGGACTCCCTTTCTCGCCTTGCCTGCCGTTCTTCCGCCGCCGTCGAACGAGTTGGTACCCCCTGTCCAGCTCGACTTCCACCGCACACCTAACCTTCAGCGCGCCCACCGCCGGCCACACGCTCTTCTCGCCCCTCCTAATCCAATAGTCCAGCGCATCCTTCGTCGGGTTCTCCAACAATCTGAAGAAATCCCCCGGCGTGAGCTCAGGCACGAGCGTCAGACTCGGACCGGGGACGTTCTCGTCGAGCAAAAACCTGCGTATGCTCGTGGGCAAGACGCCCAACTCATTGAGCTGGTGAAGGCGGTGCTGGATTTCCATGACGATGAGGCGCAGGACGGGCATGCTGAGCTGGTATCTTCTGCCGTCTTGTTTGGGATTGGGGTGGTGCAGGTCGGAACGGAGGAAGGGGGCGAGGTAAGGTCGTGCTTGGGAGACGATGAAGTGGTTTACGTTGAACAGCTCTGCTATTCTATGGAGCGGCGATTCTCTTGTGTCTGCGTATGAGGCGTGAGTCCAGGGGCGGAAAGTGGTGGATAGCGAGGGCGCCCAGGGCGTGATGTTTCCAGCGTCGTCTTTGCAGAGGAGGGTGACTTGTTTGTAGAGGGTGGAGGAGGCGTTTGAGGCAAGGGCGGCGGACCATATGAGTACGTTGGGCGCGGTGAGGTAATTTAGGAGATCGGGGACGCCGCCTCCGCCGGTGGTAGAGACGGTGATGTTCAGCACGCGTTTGGTTTTCAGGTAGGCTTCTTCGAAGGTGAGGTCTGAGACGTTGGCGCGGACGACTTGTTCTAGGACAGATACATCTAGAAAGTAGCCGTCTCGAATGAAGCGCCTGATACGCCGCATAATGGTCTGGTACCATGTGCTTTGGCTTGAGGCTTCGACTTTCTTGGTGAAGGCTGTGAGGTCGATGCTTTCGCCTTTGAGGAAGTCGAGCAGCTCGTCTTCGGTGTGGACGCCGACGAGCGCAGCAATCAGCGCACCGGTCGCGGTTCCAGATATGATACGAGGTAGGAGACCGCGTAGATGCAGCGCTTTTACTACACCCAGATGGCACAACCCGAAGATGGCGCCGCCTTGGAGGACAAGGACTGAGCGCCCAAAGGCCTGGCGTGTGTCGTGCAGCACATCCAGCTTGTTCTGGTTCGTAAGTCCCGAGTCTGCGGTCACTGGGTAACTCGTAACATGGTCCACAGCGAGCGCGACCTGGGTGATGTAGTCCTCGATCAAGAGCTTAGTACCGGCGTATGCTCTGTTGAACAGCCTCGGAGTCGTTATGTTGCCCAGATTCCGCACCAATCCACTTCGCAACAGCGACACAAGCCCGAGTATGTCATCTTCCTCACGAGCCGTAGTTATGGCCTGTAAACGTTGGTATATGAGGCGGTAATCGTAGTACTTGGACGTAGGATTCTGGCGCCAGAGGTCATAGCCGAGGACCTCGTCGAGCTGGAAAGCCGCGGCTTCGTATTCCTCGTAAAGATTGCAGGCGGCGAGCGCTTCAAGTAGGACGTCGCGAGGTGTCTTTGCGGCCCACCAGGAGGATAGTTTCTTGAAGAACGGTGTTAGCATTTCCGCATGAAGCTCGTCGGGAGACGTACCAGCTGCCAGAAGAGGAACACATCGAGAAGGCAAGCCCAAATGGTACCTGCGATGGCGGCCAGATTAGCCCTTCCAGGCTTTGGCGACATAATATTGCCAGGTCATCAATGCCGGCCGCATGATTTGTTGCGGTCGCGGGATAATGCCTCTTGGAGCGATGATGCTCAAGCCGCCTTTCACATGTCGGGGATTGTTGGGGGCGCACGGGCCATGATCATAACAACGACATGGGTGTCTTCTCCAGCCAGTGCCGACTCTCGAGCTTCACATGCCTGATGTGGCTCCACGAACAGCTGATCAACGGCCTGCAGAATTATCTTCTTATGGAGGATGAATCTGCATTATACTGGTTTGGGGATCAGTTCAGGAGGTACCTCTATTTGAAAGCCCCGACAATGGCTCTATGACACGAAGGTACTGAGAAGACATCACCATGTTAGCTTTAGGTAATCACGAAACCCAGAGCAGTCTTTTCTTCTTAAGAATACTCTGTTCTTAAGCTGTACAAATTCGCTGCCCAATAAAAGATCTGAAAGTCCAAGAAGTTTTAAAGCAGTGATCTGCGGAAGGAGCAATCCACTCAAAACTCATTGCGCCCAATTACTATGTCTGGGGTGCTGGCATTCCGCTTTCCCTCAAGTTGTGCTTCTCCCGTTTAAACTAGTCTCCTGCTCAACCTGACTACTTTGATGCACAGAGACCTTTCTCACTGTCCCTTCAAACCAACCTGCCCCGGTCCGTAATTCGCCACACATGAGAAATGCTTCTGATCATGAACAGCCTCAGGCTCCTGAGTCCCCGGGCTTTTGGATGACAGCTGCATTGTATTGTTAAGAAGATGTTGAAGGCCATGGAATCGACTCACTTTCTGACTTGTTGGCGCACCCAGACACCGGATAGAGCGTGGTCGGATGATGGAGGCAGGCAGCGATGTCATGGTAGAAGAAACGGCTTGTTCCCAGAAGACCATCGTTAGGTAGATGATCGAAGCGGTGACGTGTCTGCGTGTATCAGCTATCATCCAAAACGTAGGTGTATAAGACTGATGTAGTGTATGCGGTCAGGACATACGGTCCTTCGCTTTCTCTCACAGATGACCTTCTTGAGTTCGCCAGCTCCGCGAACCTCGACACGCTCGACCTTCAAAATTCGCTCTTCACCGCGCTTTTCCATGTAATTTCCGACCTTGGTATTGCACTCTTTGCGAACTTCATGTATTTGTTCGCTGATTGGTCCCGAAAGTCTCCTAATGGTGGCTAAGAGTAGCATCAAACCCGTTGAGAAGGGGAAGAGGCAGGAGTTGCTGCATACGTGAAGACACAATCCTGCCACAGGAACACCGAGGTACCAGTAGATACGCTCGCGAAGCTCTCGCGGAAGTTGCTCAAGGCGCGACGGTCCCGCGAGTGGAGGCGAGAGCGCGACATCCACGCGTGAGATGGACATGCTCGAGTTCGCGTTTGGATCGTCGATAGCGGGTGGAGACAAGGACATGGTCGTTATCTTGGTCGTAATCTTGGTCGTAGTCTTGGTCGCAATCTATTGTTGTGGGTGTGACGAGGCGGGCTTTCTTGAACGCTCATTGATCCAGTAGAAGAGAGTTGCGGACGACGTTCTCAATAAGAAACCGCAAAAGCAACAGTGAGAGAGAGCGCAGGTCAAGTGATTGTCGTAGGCGCCACAGCCAGCCTTCACTGATAGCTATTCAGGTGACCGCATATGTCTTGGAACCTCCGGACAATGAATAAATACTCGTTTGTCGTGTCTTCCGTAAGGGGGTGCCAATGTTGGACCCGACCGGTAGACTTAGACTTGCTGTGTCGATAACGTGCTCATTCCCGCCATGGTCGGATCATACATCATAGAGGCGTCCATATTAAATACTACAAGTGGGGTTTATATACGCGCCGCAATACGCCTGCGATATGCAACATCTCAGTCAAACCGAGCGAATGCTAAGCTGGGGCTCATACCCCAGATGCATCTCTCAAAGCAATCCTGCGCCTAACAAAGCGACAGTGGGTATTTCCTTTTCCTTATCCTCCAATCTATCCAAAATCCTTCTTGCAGACCCATAGTAGAGCCCGTAATGCTCAATCCTCTGGTGCATCCGCGTGTCGTGTAACAAACCTTGGAATCACCTCCTAGTAAAGCTGATGAATCTATGCCCCTTTGTGAGCAAGGTCAGCATGCGGCGGCCCCACAGAATCCCACCCCATGTTCATGTTTTGCAGCATCTCATTCCACGCGCCTTCGGACATTGGCGTCATGCCCGTGCCGCCGCCGCCAACCAAACTGCCCATATCCCACTCGTTGCCTAACATACCCATATTGTAATCGATTTCTCCGCCCACCGGAGGTATGCCACCCGTGGTTTCGCCGTATGCGAAGTTTGCGTTCATCATGTCGTTGCTAGTGGAGTAGAAGATGCTGTTGAGTGTGGATGCGGACTGGCTTGGTGTTCGGTTCGTCATGCGAGGCGAAGGGCGGTAGGGGATTTGATCCGTGTGCTGGCCGGGGGAGTATGACGAGTGTGAGCCTGAGCCGGGATTGCCGCCAGAGTTTGAGAGGGATTGGGAGCGGGTGTTTGATGTTGTTGTTGCCGGGCTAGGCTGATCGGCGTTGCTATCTGGTGTGAGATCCATTTCGGTATTCTCGAGTGACACGGTGTTGTCAAGTGGTAGACTATAGCTGTCTCGTGACATTGGCACGAAGCGCGAGTTCTGTGTGTCTGCGCCAATTGATGTGACGCTTGAGAGATGGAATGGTTGTCCCATCTTCTCAGCGCTATAAGGTGCTGAGAGCTGAGCCGGGTTGACAGGCTCTCCGTTTCCATATTGATTGATGGGATGATTGGGGTTTTGCGTTTCGCGGATCTCGAAGATAGAACTACAGCCGACCGGATCAGTATTCACTGGGATCACACCGTCCTGGAGAAAGGTTAGGAAATGACTTACTCAACGTGATGCGCCTGAAAAGGGTACGTCTTTTTCGTGCTGGGTGGCTGCATAGAATTACTTACTGTGCCACCTGTCTGCGGTGGTAAGTATGGCTTTTGACCCAATCCAAGCACACCTGCGCTTTCGAGGTCAAGGTCTAGCTGTACCAGGAAAGACTCTGTGAGGGGGTTCTTGCGTCGAAGCGCCTGCATGGCCGTGAGGAGAAATTGCAAAGAAGCATGCATCTGCTGATCCTTCGGTCGCGTCTTGAGATATTGTACGAACACTCGTGCTGCGACATAGACACAGAACGATATGAATGGATTCATCTGCTCGAGATTAACTTGTGGTTTACGACGAATCATGTGTGACATACGGCGGCCAAATCTAGGTGGCTGATCATTCGCATGATGGAAGCAATTTCTGCAGCAGCCGTTACGCATCGAATTTTGCTCTCGTTGCTGACATTCATCGGCAGACGGTACTTGTCTGCCTTGAATATTGCTGCTTGGTGAAGGCAAATCGTCGAAGTGTGAATGCACATGTGCATGAAGACCGTGTTTGGATCTGCTGATCCGCTTGGTAATCGTAAATGGTCGGGCAGACCGAGCGAGGTTTGGAGTAGCATGCCCTCAATGGATCTGTGCCGTGTCCAGAAGCCGCCATTGAGATCGTCATCATTGTCATCGGGACCGGGCCGATGTAAGTGCAGAAGGTTCCGGCCGAAGAGTGCTGACGTTAGTACTATTCCGCCGAATGATTGTAGACTGCCGATCCCGTTCGTTCCTAACGCTTGCTCAAGAGAGCCGGTAGCCATAGGTTTGCTCTTTTCGAATGCTTCATCACTAGCTGGTAGATTCGTAAGGATCTGTACTCGGGATCAGCGCTATCATGTTTTCTTTATATGTTACGACTTACGTCTCGTTCATCGAATGTCATCGGCCAGCCAGTACCAATACTAGCGTAACGGTCAATGTTGAAAGTCATCCAGAATGTGCGTCTTCTCTCCTCGCGTTCTGTCCAATCCTTCGGTGGCGGAAGACATTGCTTCACATCCAACCCAACACCGTCCAGGCGATGGAGCTGCATCATTTGCGCCAAGCGCGTTGCTCGACCGGAGGAAAGCCAAGCTCGTGGAAAGTACATCTGCTTGAACTCGTACGTCGACATCAAGGCCCATGCTTGACAATGTGCCAATGTTATAGTCCCTTCGCCGTGGCCCTTCATTTCGTCTGCTTGAGCATACTTCCGCGCTCGTTGGTAGAAATGCTCCTGTAGCGCGTCGTACTTGTCGGCTACAGAAGCTGCGAGCGTCCACATTGCGTATCGTAGAGAGACAGGTGGTCGCATGTGCGGTGCGAGATTCATGGCAGCCATGAATCGCGGTCTATGTATAATGGGCAACGACGGATGTATCTTCGTGAAATATATTTGATAACTAGCATTGTCAGTTACGTGTATTAAGCCCTCATGCTTCACTTACAGCTCGTCTTGTACATCCTGAGGAGGCAGCGGCTCATCTAAGCCCAAGCCGATCATTTCCCACTGGAACTCGCCCTCTGGCGACGTCGCGCTATTCGAGAAGACATCGGGGCCTGGCGATATCCTCAGTGCTGCTTCAGGGGCCCCCAAGAACTCATTCGAGTTGGGCAGCGGCTGTTGTGCTGTACTAGCGACGTATGCTGTGGTCGAGTCCGGTCGCGAAGGCTCTCTGGGCTGCTCGGTAGATTCCTGGTTCTTCAGAAGAGTTTCAACCTGCTCTACAGCCCAGCCAGTCAGCCATGCTGTTCAGAGAATTGCTGGTTCTACACGTACGTAGGCGTGCTTCCAAGAGCTTTACGTATCCCCGCTTCGGCCCGCTCTTCTTGCGAACCTCATCATATGTGCAGTCGTGGGACAGACGCTTGCAGGTTCCGCACGTCGGCCTAGTTCCGTCGCATCGCAACTTTCTTTTCCGACACAAGACGCAGGCTATGCGCTTCTGTTTGCTTGCTGCATCGTCCTTGCGCGCTTCCGGCGCGTTCGCGCCCGCATTGTTCTCGTTCGCATCCGGGCCCTGCTGCGAGAGGTCGTTAAAGAAGGTCTCGTCCGGCGATTCCGACTCCTCTGAGGGCATGGTCGATTGTCTGGCGATGCCTACTCTCCAACGGCAGACTGAACTGCCTGAAGATCGGCCTGCGTAAGCAGCGGTTGGGGGCGGGGAAGAATTGCGTCCGTGGGCTGTTGCAAACAGACAGGCGGTAGGTGGTGCTTCGCAGTCTGCACTGTCCTGAGGCTTGCGTAGGCTTGATGATTTGAAAGGAAGTAGCTGGACGGTTACCTAAGTCCTAAGCGTCGGGGTGGAATGTCACCCGATGTGCGAGCTCAGGCATCACTAGAACCGCGAATGATGCGGTGAGTTGGTTGGATCAAGGGGGCGTAGCATCGCAGCAGGAACATCAAGGTTAGCACGGAATATACGTGGACGTGCTGACGTCTTAGATAGAAGCCTCGCGAGCTGAGAGATCGCCCTGCATATGCTATATGCTGACCCAAGCATCGCGGTACACGAGCATTTCCATCGTCGGTTGCCTAGGACGAATAATCTCGGACCCGCCGAACCTGGGGGATACACCAAGCATGTGGGCCCGTCGCACAGCAGCTCGGGTGCTACACTTCGGTTTCGTAGGACAGCAAGCGTATTTGTGCACACGGATAGCCTGCCTACATCTTTTCCAGCTTCTTGAGTATGGGTTTAAGACTGCGCTGTTCGTGGCGGTGATTGCGGGGGGTTCTAGGCCCGTGCTAGCTCTGAACAAATCCGCTATATCCACCAACTCATCCCTGTTCTATCAGCTTATTTCAAGGCTGTGGTGAGCTGCGTAGCGTGCTTGTAATGTAGTCTGCGATGCGCATCTGGAAAGGACCCTGTTCGTTTTCAGAAGTGATAGAGGTAAAAGGGGGAGCTGAGTAGTCCTGCTGCACCCTTCACGGAAAGAAGCAGCTGGCAATATCCGCAAATTCGTGATAACAACGAGACAGCACGATGAGGCACAGTCAAGAAAGCCCACGGCCAAGCTTGTAGCCGCATGGATTGTTATGGTACATATGGACAACAGGTGATATGATACATAAGGCGACCCTTCACTATCTCGCTCTACGCTTGCCTTGGTTGCGAGGCCGGTCTTGAACAAGGAAGGTATGCTTGTTTCTCTTGTGCCTCGTCTTGAAACCACCTTTGGCCTGTGAACGAGTCAGTGACGAGCATATACGATCCCCCGTAGACTGGACTTACCGGTGTACCCCACGGACTGACGGGATGCACGTTACCCTTCGACTTACCACGTCCACCTCCGTGAGGATGGTCAGCTGCAGATTGTTAGTGAGAGGGCTCAACGAAAAAACAGTCCTTCGTCACGTACCTGCGTTCATAGCCAGACCACGAACCTCTGGCCTCTTTCCTAGCCATCGTGACCGACCAGCTTTACCCAAAGACTTGAAGTGATTCTGCGGGTTGCTTGCGACGCCAATCGTGCAGCACGCGTCCGGACTAATCTTGCGCAGCTCTCCACTCTGCAAGCGAACGGTGACGCTCTTGATCTCTACGCCCTTCGCCTTCTCCACCTCCTCTTTCGTGACGACAATTGCGTATGTTCCAGCACTCCGACAGAAGACACCGCCGCCCTGGGACTTGGAGCCCACATTGAAGACCTGGGAGCCCAACGGCACCATGTTGATCGGGAGGCAGTTTCCTCGCGCCGCCGTCTTCGCTGCCAACATACCGGGGTCAATCACACCACCCATGCTTTCTATTAAATCTTTTGGGATTCCACTTCTGTAGCTCTCGACCTCATCGCCTTCCCGCATGCCATCTGCTGCAACAATGTACGTCTTCTCGCCAGTCTCTACACGGGTCACGAGGGCAAGGTGGGCGCTGCGGTTCGGGTCGTATTCGATCCTGTCCACGATATGCTTGCCAGGGAGGTACCGCTTGTAATCCACGATACGGATACGCCTCTTATGACCACCTCCTCGATGCCTAACGGTAACTCGTCCAGTATTGTTCCTCCCTCCCAAATGCTGCCCTTTGCGAGCAATCGTGAGCTTCAAATGCGGTCGCCCCTTCCACAGGTGATCGTTGACTGGCCGCTTCAAGTGCCGCAGACCGGGCGTGCGTGGCTTGTACGTTCTCAAGGGGACAAATTTATCTCGCCGCGGCTCCCTGGACTGAAGGACACCACTGTCGGCGTGTACGGCGGGCTCGAATGCGGGTGACGGTGCGTGTTCAACGGCCGTAGCATAGCTACGTGCTGGCTGGAGCAGCGCCCGGCCAATGCGCCAGGCCTGCAGGCTGCATATCCGGGGCTGCAGCATGGTTGAAAGATGGCCTCGATGGCCTCGGGATAGGACAGACGGCGCAATGGGCTCTCGTTACGGTGGTATGTGGTTGATGGATGAGCTCCAGAAATTCTCAGGCATGTCCCGGAAGGGCTAGTCTGGGACACACCCCTGTAAGTTGCACGGCGCGATGACCGGGCAACAACGACCGAGCTCTACGTGCCTGCCTTTACCTTCGCGCCCTCGGTTTCTATATAACAACTCTGAGGACTTTAAAAGACCTTCTGCGCGCCACCGACTCTCAGTATATTCGACTAAAGCTCCTCCCGGCTGCTGCGCGTCGGACGTGGCTGTTTTCTGTGGTAAGTGACGATACGCGTTCTTCATTGGCTCCACACCCCAGCCCCGTTCACGTCGGGTTCTGCGCGCGTTGTTGGCGCATAGCCGCTTACCTAACGCTCAAGCCTGCACACCAAAACAAACCGCTCTCGACATCCACCTCCATCAACACACCTCAGGTGCAGCACTTCTTCCCCCCTCGCCCGACACCACAGCGCCATTGGAGCTGGACTTCTACTTGTCCCTTCAACGTCGCCGGCACCGTACACCCAGGCGCCTGTTTCCGATCCCACACGTCATTTCACCATCGCTGTCGCATCCTATAAAGCGTGTCTGGTACGCTCCATATCCGCCTACACACAACACCAGACTCTATCAACCAAAGCGTTACGTGCCGACTCGCGTGTTGGGCGCTCTTTTTGTCGACTTCTGCTTGTTTCTCGGCTACTTCGCGTTGCTCCCGGCTGCTGCTAATACTAAGTAGTGCATCATAACAAGACCTGTACACACTTCACGCCCTAGTACATAAACTACAATATCCCGGACTCGACTCTAGCATTGCTCAGCATAACTAATATTGCTCGCCATGCCTCCAGCGGTACGTCTTATCGCGTCACGCCTAACTGTGTTGTCACGGCGCGACTACGGCAGGGCGTATATCCTATCAAAAGGTTTACTAAGTCTCTTCAACAGGTTCGCAACCTCCGGCAGCGTGCCGTCACTAATGAGAACGATGAGAACGTGGGAACCCAGCGGTTGACGCGCGCGAAGTCCGCTGCCATGGACTCGGTCGTCGACGTGCCCAAGAAGCAAGCCTTGAATACCAAGAAGTCCCAAACTGCACTAGCACCCGCTGGGCAAGCCAGGAAGCGTGTAGCTCTAGGTGACCGGACCAATTCAATCAAGACGGAGGGCGTCGGCGCTGGCGCAAAGGACGCGAAGGAGAACAAGAAGCCCTCCGTAGCCAAGAGCGGACTAGCACAAGCAGCACACCCTACCAAGGTCATGAAGTCTTCTCAGAAGCAACCCCGTTCCGTGCTCGCTCCCAAAGAGAAGAGTGCCAACTCCTCCGGCTCAAGCGACCAGCACCTGGCTCTGGCATTGCCGGCCCAATGAAGAAGCGTCAAACATAGCGCGCCCGAATCTGTGAAGGAGGACCCTGAGGAGGAGGAGAACATTGAGGCCTCAGACGAACATCAAGACGGAAGACAACAGGGCTGCCCCGAAGAGCAAGGATGTCCCGTTGCTGTCGAAGTGCCCGAGGTTGAGGTCGAGGAGATCCCGGATCTGGACAAGGAGGATGTCGATGACCCGCTCATGGTCTCAGAGTACGTTGGTGAGATCTTCGAGTATCTGAAGGAGCTTGAAATCGCTACCATGGCAAACCCCGACTACATGGACAATCAGAACGAGCTGGAGTGGAAGATGCGTGGTATTCTAGTCGACTGGCTGCTCGAAGTTCACACACGCTTCCGTCTCCTGCCGGAGACACTCTTCCTTGCCGTCAACATCATTGACCGCTTCCTGTCTACCAAAGTTGTGCAACTCGACCGTCTCCAGCTTGTTGGTGTCACCGCTATGTTCATCGCTTCCAAGTACGAGGAGGTACTGTCACCACATGTGCAGAACTTTCGACATGTTGCCGACGATGGTTTCACAGAGGAAGAGATCCTAAGTGCGGAGCGCTTCGTCCTTTCTGCCCTCGACTATGACCTGAGCTACCCCAACCCGATGAACTTCCTTCGTCGGATATCAAAGGCAGACAACTACGACATTCAGACCCGTACTCTCGGCAAGTACCTGCTTGAAATCGGATGTCTGGACCACCGCTTCATCGTCCACCCTCCTAGCCAGGTTGCTGCTGCTGCTATGTACCTCTCCCGAATGGTGCTAGACCGCGGCCCATGGGACGCGACTCTGTCGCACTACGCTGGCTACACCGATGAAGAGATTCAGCCTGTTCTCGAGCTCATGATCGACTACCTTTCGGGACCTGTCCTTCATGAGGCTTTCTTCAAGAAATACGCTAGCAAAAAGTTTATGAAGGGTGAGTCTCCGCATTGTTACCATTCCACGTAATGATACTGACTGTTACAGCCTCCATCGTTCTCCGCACATGGTGCAAGAAGTACGTTGCACAGTACGGTAATCCCCTCCAAGACAGCTCCAAGGCATGAGCCGGCGCCGAACTTGTGTGGGGATGCTAGTCATCCCCGCAAGGACCAACACGTTGCAACATCTGCTATACTGCCAGAGTACCTAAACCCAGGAAGCTTCGTTGTAACAAGGCATTAGTGCGCTACAGTTGCTCCGCTCCCTGTTCATGCTTGCATTTTGCCATCTCATACCGGATCGGCGTTAATAAAATGGATGCAGTTGGTTAGTTTCGAGGGCTTGAATGTCGTTTTTGTTTGGATGTCGAATTTTTACCTCACAACGGAGTTTGATGGCGTCCTCATGGCTTTTTCTTCTCATGACGGCGCATCAGGGTCTGCTTTCAGTCTCATCGCAGCATCTCCTAACTTCATTTCTGAGAGAGGCTGGCTCCGAGACGCATTCGTAGGGGGATATGGTAGCATGGGCATGGTTGGGTGGGAAGGACTACACATTGCTTGGGGGGATGGAAGTGTGTATGAGTAGGCAATGCGAGCCTCGTCTGTCTGTGAGCTAGCCATGCTTTAAGCGTTTGATCTTGCTTCTTGTTCTATATCACATGAGCGTTGCATTATATGACGACTTTTTGGTAAACGAACACGAGCATTCTTCAAAAATTCAAAAGCGCTCTTCAGCCCCTTTGAAAACGTGTTACCCCGAGCTACTCCCCTATATGTTGCATACAGAGGCAGCTTGTATTCTGTGGCTGTTTCATTGGCAGGAGGATGCTTGCAACCTACGCGCTCACCCATCGTGCGTGCTGCCTTGATTGCGTCTGCGCTTGGGGCAGCCAGCACGCGGTGCTCTCGAGGACGTGCAAGTGTCTCAGTCGCGATGACGCGATGCGTCAGGGCACGTACACGACGCGCGCTGCAGACGTGAATGTTGGACCTCGGCATCGGCCGGCGCCTAACCTGAACAAGCCTACATTTACAGACGTCGATCGATCGACTGCAGACGACCACGAGAGAAGCTCGCTTGTTAAGGAATCACGGCTTTTGAGTGGTATTATAGCTTCTCAGTTTATGCTATCACTTCATTCTATTTAACTCGACGTCATGCGCAGGTAGCCCATAATGAACGAACTGGACCTCCACTACCCACCCGATTCGTGCCCTTTCTGCACCATCGCAGCCGCATATCCACCATCCTCTTCACCTCTCTGGGCTTCCAAAGAGGAGGACTTACTTTCCTGTGTGCCCAATGGAGACGTACGGCCTGAGAAGACTAGCCCGGGCAGTTTCGTTGTTTTGGCAAGCAGAGATGTAGTTGCGTTTCTGGACATCTTGCCCATGGTTGGGGGCCATTTGTTGGTCGCGACAAGGGGCCATAGGGTGAAGGTCGGGGACATGGAGGGGGCAGAGGGCAGGGAGATGGGTGAGCAGGTCATGTGATGCGGGAAGACATGAAGCTAACGGTGAGGGTGTAGGGTTTTGGCTGCCGGTGCTGTCAAGGGTCGTCTCGAAGGTGGCAGGCGTCAATGACTGGAATATTGTGCAGAACAATGGTAAGCTTCGTGGTGTTGTTTCTTCGATTCAAGTTGTCTTTTTTCGCTCTCAAGTGTTCTTCTTTTCATCTCATGTTCTCTCTACTACATTTATTTCTGCATGCAAGACTGTATATCTTGGCCGTCTACATTTATCATGTAGGACAGAAGTGACCTTACTGTTGACAGGCGCAAGAGCAGCACAGGTGGTGCCGCACGTTCACTTCCACATCATTCCCAGGCCAGAGTCAAGACCTGAGATCAAGAGTAAGAGTTGGACCATGTTTGGACGGGGGCAGAGAGATGAGTTGGACGATGAAGAAGGCATGCGACTAGCAGGCGAGATGAGGCGGGTGCTCAGAGAGGAGATCACGAAGATGAAGGAGAGGCCGAAGCTATGAACGGACTCCTGAGCAGTATACTTGCCGACGGGCTGATATTTGAACATACGATGTGGCTCAGCTGATACCAGGATGTATTATACATACAACAAAGACTTCAAATGTTCTGTCTTTGATCCGTACTATCACGATACATGTACAATATCTATACATAATCCTTTCCCAATGCTTATACAAGACGTTCGAATCAAATCCTCTACTCCGCCGGCTTGTCACCCTTCTCCTTCTCTTCCATGTCCATTCTCCGACCCTCGACCGTGAAGTACAAACTTTTGCTGGCGCCCTCCAGAGCACCCGTGAGTGCGCCACCAACACCTTGCAGCATGTGTACAAGTTGCGCCCTGAGCCCGTCGATACCACCATCGATGCCGCCAACCCACTTCGTTCCCTCTGTGTCGAACACCTTGCCCTCCACTCGCGCACCCAGCAGCATTAGCTTTTGCAGGCCGGATTGCACTTCTGGCTCGTAGTATGATGGGCTTGCTTTACGCCTCGGCGCAGGAAAGTCGGGCGGCGAAGGGGCGAGGATGGAGAGCACGGCCTTGAGATGTTGCGGCGAGACGTCGGGAAACGTTACAATGGCCAGGGGCCCTGAGAGGAGCGGCTCGAGCTCGCTCTTGAGTTTGCGGTTTGAGGCTACTTCCCACGCTCTCCTGCTCAAACCGTGCTTGAAGCGCTCATCCTCGGGGGAGTTCGATGCTTGCGGAATCTGTGCGCTCGTAGGTGTTCGTGGGTCTGTGGGGTGCTGAACATGGTCCATGGTGTTTTCTTCGGGTTTGAAAAACTCAACGACACGCAGCGCACTTGCAAAGATGCTCGTAGTTATAACTTGGAACTTGATCTGGTCGGCGATCAAGCCCTCCTGGCCGTTCTTCACTCGCTCAGCGTCGATCTTTCGCAACACGGTCGCTAGTTCTCTCCGTATGCTCATCCATTCTACGGCTTTGACATTGTTGTGTTGGAAAAGTAGAATCAAGGGCGAGGACTTGAGGACGGATTGATATGTTCGGTGGAGCTGCGTTTTGCGGACCTCCGGCGGTTTATGTGATGGAGGCTGCGTAGGTGGGTATCTCAGTACTGGAGGCGCCGCGCGTGTCATATCAATTGACGGCGCTGGAGTTGTTGCTGTTGCCAGAGAGGCATAGGTTGCGCAGAGGGGGCTGCTAGATGGCTGAGCGGTACGGACGCGGAGGGCGCTAGGCCGGAGGCGTATTCGGGGTGGCATTCTGGTGGCTTGTAAGCTTCAAGAAGGGACTGCTGGATTGCAAGGCCAAATCTTACGTGATGTGTTGTGGGCGCACGATTGGGATGGAGGATGCTTGTCTGGAAATCTTTCGGCGCGAGTTCGAGAATCTTGGTGCACGGACCAACAACGGTCACTTCATCTAAGCAACAGTTACAACGTCCCATCCATCAATTGCATTCACAATACATTCTTTAAGTTTCTTACTTCTCTCTGTACAATAATTCTTGACTTGTGAAGCATCTTCCCAGAGATTCTCTTGAAACTTCCAGACCCTGCGCGCCAATGAGAGCGCATATCTGGAGAAGCGCGCATCGAGCGAGTCTAGTAACCAGACCGAATAACAATGTTCGCTTCTTAGCAGTAAGCTATTGCTTTAACCTGTAATATTCGCAGCAAATGTTTGCTAATTCTATCTACAAGACCGACTCAAGAAACCGACTTTCCAAGTTCTGGGCCCCAACAGGAGTCATATCTGCTCAGGATGGAGAGCAGGGTTAGTAACGCAAAATAGTTTACTGAGGGCTTTACTAACACATATATAGATGACTCGCACAACCTACTTCTCAAAGGCGGATTCCTCAGACAGGTACATAATTTCAAACCATCACAGTCAGGACAACAACTAATCACGTGTAGGCTCACTCTGGAGTCTTCCATCTCCTACCCCTAGGACTACGCGTACAGAACAAGCTCGAGTGTCTAATAGACAAGCACATGTCCTCTATTGGCGCGTCAAAGGTTTCATTATCCCACATCAGCACAGAAGAGCTTTGGAAACAAACAGGTCGATATTCCAGCAACTCCGAGCTCCTCCGCATAAACGACCGCAGAGAATCTGGATTCCTCCTTGCACCCACACACGAAGAGGAAATCACAGCTTTAGTAGCCAGCATGGTACATTCGTATAAAGACCTCCCATTGCGACTTTACCAGACCGGAAGGAAGTACCGAGACGAAAAGCGGCCGCGACAAGGCCTTCTCCGGGCAAAAGAGTTTATGATGAAGGACCTCTACACTTTCGATTCCTCACATGACGCCGCACTCAAAACATACGCAGAAGTCCGCCAGGCCTACACCAACCTCTTCGACGAACTCAAGTTGCCCTACCTAGTAGCCGACGCAGACTCCGGCAACATGGGCGGCAAGCTCAGCCACGAGTACCACTTTGTCTCACCAAAAGGCGAGGACAATGTCTGGTCGTGCAGCTCCTGCAGCTACGTCGCGAACGAGGAGCTCGTCGAGAAGCCAGTCTTCGAGACAAACTTGGACGAGATCGACGTACCAGGAGAGCCTTTACCGCCGCTTGTCTTTACGGGCATCAGCATGGACAGAGAAACAGCTATTCACATCGTTATTGCTCGGCCACCAGACCTACGGGATAGCACAATATCCTGGGACCGTATATCATCCTTCGTCAACCTGCACGCCGTGAAGCGAATGTACCCAGATCTCGACACCGGAATCGAAGCCGCAACCCTTCAGAAGCTTCTTCCGTCTACAAACGAACACAAGATCCTCTGCTCACCCTCACTTCCCGAGCTTGCGAAAACCACATCAGGAGTCCTAGACGCCATAAAGGAAGCGTACACACGCTCAGAACACCGGCAGAAAGCTTCCTTCGACACGGAGAAGGATTGGCGTAGACGGGTTAAAGAAGCAGACGTATCCATCACCCGCTCCGGCGACGCCTGTCCCCGCTGCGAGACAGGCAAGCTAGACGTCCAGAAAGCTATCGAAGTAGGCCACACGTTCCACCTCGGCACGCGCTACTCCGACCCCCTCTCCGCACTCGTCGCCGTCCCTCACTCGACACAGAAGGAAGCAATACACATGGGCTGCCATGGCATCGGTGTCTCCCGCCTCATCGGCTCTATCGCTTCGCTGCTTTATGACTCGGCGGGCTTGAACTGGCCGCGCGCTGTGGCGCCGTTTGAAGCTATTGTGGTTACGTCTCCGCAGGTAGCTGAAGAGGATAGTGTAGGAATCTATGATCAGCTAAAGGGGATCGATGCGGTACTTGACGATCGTGAAGGCAAGAATCTTGGGTGGAAGCTAAGAGATGCTGATCTAATCGGGTATCCGGTTATTGTGGTGTTAGGAAAGTCGTGGAAGGAGGGGAAGGCCGAGGTGCAGTGCCGGCGGTTGGGTGTGAAGAAGGTTGTTGAACGAGGGCATATAAGACAGGAGGTGGAGCGGCTGCTGAAGCAGCTTTGAGCGTACGGGGCTGAACGTCGCATTGTCTGCTGAAAGATGGCCTGACATGTGGCTGAGTCACTGTTTTTTGGGGTCACTCCTCCGCGCTGCCGATGTACTGCATTTGTTGTACGATATTTGTTAGACGGTATAATATCATATTTCCATGTTTACGACGGGAAAATGTACAATAGGAACCGTCAAATACCCCCCTTTTCACACTGTCTTGCGCAAAGTATTAGCTTTCTTTATGCATGTTGTAGAACATAAAAGATGGCGTCAGGCATTGATAGCCTGTATTATGCACAGTTGAGAACCACCTGATACTATTCACTTCTACATATACCTCGAAATCAGGCTTCAGCTAGTGTGCAAACATAGTGCAGTAGTAACCTTATACCGAGTGAGAGATCATAAACCGGCATAGAACCACTTTTCCAACTGATCTTCTCCCAAATATACACAAGCCATAATTGATCACACTACACCACCATCTCGTGCCGTTTTCGATCCTCTCGATGTGGTGGCAGCCCTGGATCATCACAAAATCCCAAGACGTTTGGTGATCCTCCGCTTCTCACCCATTGCTTTGGACGACTGAGTAAATGTGAAAGGGCCAGCAACTATCTATACACTGCTTAGATCAGACTTTCTTGGTGCTGTGTCGGAACACGAGGCGGCGGTTGGATGGCGGGAAAATCTGGTATCAGAGCACCATCAGACTGATAAATCACTTGCGAGAGCTCCATGAGCTTGATCATCATGAGACGGATGCCGTCGCGTGGAAGCGGCTTGCCATGCTCATCCAATCTCTGTGGTTCGTCCAGTGCAGTCCATTCAGCAGGGAAGAGCCCGTCGTCAGGGAGGAAGGTGCTCAAGGTGTCTCCCCATGAAGCGCGTTCTCCGGGCCGGAGCTGCTCAACTGTTGCGAGGTGAGTTCGCCAGTCGCTGTGATAGACATTGAGACCCCAGCAGGGAACTGTCTTACCCGGATACCACATCGAAATGACATCAACCCTATAGCCGGTCTTTCTGATGCCGAACGTGTGTATCTTGTCCAGGCGACCCCTCAAGAGCTTCAACGAATTTTTGGAACCGGCGGTGAAATCCGCGAAAAGCTCCTTCGATGCGATGTCGTAGCCCGGCTTGAGGCAGGTCTGGTCGGCAAAACGGCGAAGGGCAGTTGGAACGACTGCTTTGCTGACAGGGGTCATAGAGGTCAAGCTAAACTGCCATCCTTTGCTCCTGTGCACTCGTCAGCGCATGCTCCAGGGAGGAGGCGTGCTAAAGGCATATCGACAGAGTATGAGACTCCAATCCATAAGGGGAAAAGATGTTCTCGCACTCCTTCTCCGTGACGGTAGTTGTCACTTACTCTCCCAACTCTAGAAGCTTTATGTCAATATTCTCCTTGGGCCCTGTATCTCCTAGACCCAAACGATAAAACTTGACATACTCCTTCTCATACATGCCATCCTCGTCCACAGTCCAGTGCACTTGCACAACATAATCAGACGATGTGGATTGAGAAGTGTTTGGATCTCTGAAAACCCAGGTCCCGCGAAGTGTGCATCTCGTCTCGGACAGCGCATCTGGCTTGTTGGCGAAACCGAAGCCGGTACCATTCGCGGTAGGCTCAAGTAGATGTTCCGCAGCAACTATGCGCTCCAAGAGTTGTTCCCCTCCTTCGTCATCTACAAGCCTACGCACGATTTAGCGTGGCCGATGGGGTAGCGAGGTAACACGTACCAGTTTTTGACGACGCAGTCCATATCATGCCTATTGATGATATCATCCAAGAAGTCTTCCGTGGGTTGCTTTGTGCCAATGCTCGAGACTTTTTGTTTCAAGGCAAGGCAGCCGAGACGAATGGATAGGTCATAGGAACCTTTTTCGTACCGAGCGATATCGAGAGCTCGCTGGAGTTCAGTCTGTATATCGTAGTGATCATGAGGCTGAAGATCTTGCCAGTATTCACCAGGTTGACTGCTCGTCATGGCGCAACGAATGAGGCGAGGAGCTACGGGATGTGTGTCGCGATCGGGCCACCAAGCTCCTACTTTCTCGAAGAGTACACCATCTTTTGAACCCTCTCTCTTGTCCAGTAGCGTGTACTTTGGATACACAACCTTGCTGTCAGTCATCGCCCGCACTTTCTCGATGAGTACCTTGAGACGCTGTTCAGCTGCTCGAGCGCGCAATATATCAGATCCGCGTATCTCTAGCTGCTTCAATCCCACTATCAAACTGTCAGCGATCCGAGATATCTCGATTTGAGTGGCACTAGGAGCATACCGGCTCGGATGAACACTTCCTCGTCCATACGTATGGGGTCAAGCTTTGCTAGATTGGCACCGAAAGCGTCCTTCATCGACAAATTCGTTTCCAACAAATCACTCGGCCACTCAACGGTGATCTGGAGGTACTTAGTATATGGACATTGAAGACAACAAACACGCTAATTTACCATTCTCTTATAGGTTTCGGTCTCTTCCTCATTCATGTCTTCGGTGAACCTTTTCTTTCGCACCATCTCCTCCTGCTTGAGGTGCTCCTGGGACCAATTCTTCGGTATGTGAGCCTGGATCTTTGCCCATGCTGTGGTTTCCGAAGTCTTTGACACAGAGTAACGTATCCATTCCTCGATCTTCTGAGCAGCATTGTCTAGATTCCCAGTTGTCCCGAAGATTTCGAACCTCGTAATGATGAGTCGCTCGGGGCCATACTCGGGTTTAGGGATGACCTCACACCCCGTTTCGCTCTTCCAGAAGGCAACAAGTCGTGCACGTTCTGATTCCTTCGGCTGGCGTCGAAACTCCGGCGGTACCCCGATAACACGGTTTGGTGCGCGCTTGCCGTGTTGGTTATTGTTTTCAGTCGACTGCCCGCGGCCTCGATAGGTACCGCGTCCCCTTGGGCCTCGTTGGCCGCCACGCGAAGCAGTGCCCCGTGATGGGCTGCCTTGTGCACGCATTTAGCTCGAACGCTCCGAGTCCGGGTGGTCTGTGAAGTATTAACTATAATTAGAAAATGGATAGCCGTGCACCTGCGCTCAAAGAGTTATAGTTTCGATAAGCTTTCGTGTGTATCGTACTGATGTTGGGAACCAGAACTCTGACTGCTTGCATGCAGATGTACCAAGATTGACGGCGACGCGGGCAGGAAGGCGCGATGGCGCTGCCGATGGAGGCGAGTTTGATATCGGCAATTGCCGCGATTTCGGTTCGATGAGTCGGCGGTGTAACGATGAAAATGCCGCTTGATCGAGTGGCCTGACGTGGCTGAAAGGGAGACACTGAAGGACGAACGGCGACAAACCAGTCGTCACGGTGTAGTGCAACACCACTGCGGTGAAGCGGAACCTGATACGAGAACCGGACTGCTTACAGCCCTCGATAGTGGTTGTTGTGATCACCGGGACGCTTTGGATTTGAGGTTCATATACCCGAAGACGAGAAAGCTTGTATTGACAAACGTAGTGAAGCCATGCGACAATCGGTCGAGTATAACAGTGATCGTGCAGCTGGCTTGTAGGGTGGTAGTCGACCAGGCTGCCTGGGTTACAAGGAGCAGGAATCGCCTGCCATGCCCTCGCGGAAATTGCCAGTGAAGCAGCGCGACTTTCGCTTCGGTATTGTGGAAGTCGCTCCCCGTATGTGCGCTTCACGTCACGCTTCCATATACGGAGCCATACTACACCATATGCATGATGCTTCAAAGGCAACAAAGCCGTAGCAGCTTCGCCTCTTTGCTTAGATGTGACTTCGCTATCGATGCGTTAAACCGGCAAGCAGTCAAGCTAGGAGCTACTCGATGTGGAGAACCATGCATCAACACACGCAGTCCTCAGTCGTGGCTAAACACCAGATCGTTTCATCTCTTACTCTTGCTTGCAGACCTTTCCGATCATTGATTCAAGAAAGAGGGTATATGTTGAAATAGGTAGACTTGTAGAGACGCAGGAAAGAGCGAATAAGACTGTAACAAGAGACCGCGAGGTAGTTTATAGAATGACCAAGTGCCCATCGAGACGGATAGAATAAAGCAGATGAACAAGGAAAATCACGTCATTAAGAATAGACAGGTCAGAGTGAAGGTATAAGAAAAAAAGACCATCAATTGATGAGAGAAGATGCCAACTGTGATACTCCTGGAGTCGACAACAGTGAAGCACAGTACTGCTTCATAGTCTCTCATTTCGGCACATTCATCTCAGAGCTCGAGGTATGTTCTGAGCCGTAAATCCCAACGGTATAGGCGATTCCAATGATTGTTCTATAAGTCAAGGCTTGTTGTTTGTCAATCGCTTTATTGTGAGGTTTAAGGCGCTGAGTCAGCCGAAAGCGCAGAGGTGCACGAGCCATCTCCGACGATTTTCTAAGGAACCATCACTGTGTCGACCATTGAAGCATCTCACGCCGTACGGCCCATTCATTGGCGTGCAGACATTCAAATCAGCCAATCGAGCGTCGCGTACGTTCGTATCCAGACCGTATCCCTTCATTCACTCCTTGGGCGAATCGCCCGACCTCGCCCAGGATGGATCTTGGTCCCGTTTCCAAGAAGATTGTAGCATTCGGCAGCAAGCAGGTCTTCCTGTACGTAACCACTTATGATTCAATTCGTATCTGCTAACCCGGATCCAGGCCCAAGTTCACTGTCGCCCTGATTCGCACGCCCAACCTCTCCCCTTACCATGCGAAGTTCCGCGTCCCCCTCAACTTCTCAAAGTACGACCTCCGCGATTACCTTTACCACGCCTACAACGTCAAAGTCCACAGCATCCGATCTCTCGTCAAGCAGCTGCCCGTGCGCGACACGGTCAAACAACCCCGCCACTGGTTCCGCCCAGAAAACGAGAAGTATATGACAGTGGAGATGGAGAAGCCGTTCGTCTGGCCAGAAAACCCAGAGAGCTGGGAGCCGTGGGGACGAAAGGAGAAGGAATCGGCAGTTATCAACAGCAGGGCTTACCAGGGTGTAAAGTCTCCTCGTGATCAGAGGATGGATGCAAACACACTGAGACACCAGGCTTTGAACCTGCTGAGGAAGGAACCTGTACCGCAGGCTAAGGCAAAGAAGGACGTGAAAGAGAAGGCGACTGAGAACACCGCACGGAAGTCGGCAACGCCGAAGAAATTGGACGAGGACGTCTTGAGGAGATGGGAGGAGCAAAGGACTCCTCAGATCCTAGGTTCCGAATTACTGGACTCGAAGAACTGGGCCAGCCTCCGGCAACAAAAACCCACAGCACGAACGGAAAAGGCTTCGCAATAGTCTCAGCAGAAACGTTGGCTTGCACACCCGTGAGGCGGTCTTCCCGGATCGGCGTCTAGACTACTCTGTCAAGGAGACCGCGAGCTTGTACATTCGAATGTAATATATTGTGTTGAAAGCAAGCGGCAAGACGATGTTGAATATGTGGATATACTCAATGTAGGAATACAATCATTCGTCGAGTTCAATGTCATGGTTCTTGATCGTCGGTATGCGTGTCCCACGCGCGGAATAGTTTACTACGTATATTCCTCATCTACCGCGCAGCCATCTTTGCCATACAGTTCAAGGCTGACATTATTGTGTTGCCCAATTTCTCATGAGATGGATTCGACCAAAACGATTCATGCCTATCGCCTGAGGAGCGCCCTTTCAGGGTCGCTAACCAAACAACTTATACCGTCATTTCGACTCATCCAGACCCACATTCTCCGAACTCCAGTACTACATTTGCAACCACATTTCGAACATATTATATCGCCGTCCCCTCGCATTCTCTATATTAGATGATTCTCTGTACTTTGATAGCTGCATAATGTCGCACGCCCTCGTAATTGGCGCCTCGGGCCTCATCGGCTGGGCAGTCGTCGACCAACTGCTCCACTGCTATCCCTCGCCCAATACCTTCTCAAAAGTCAGCGCGCTGGTGAATAGGCCTCTAAAGCTAGAAGATTCATTTTGGCCTGTCGAAGGCAAGGAGAAAGAGTTAGATCTGATATCCGGCGTAGACTTAACAAGTGGTGATGAGGAAGTCGAAAGAATGTTGCAAGAAAAGGTAAACGGAGTGGAGAACGTGCGCTATGTGTTTTATTTCGGTACGCCGCTCGTGTTTTATAAAATCTTGCAATGACGCTGAGAACAATTGCCACAGCATTCAAAGAAGTCCTCAGCAGCCCAGAAGAGGAAGTCCGCACCAACGTCTCCATGATGCGCCGCCTCGTGCGCGCACTCAAGCACCTCTCCCCGTCTTTTCTATCCAACGGCTTCTTGGTTTATCCCGGCGGCACTCGAGGCTACGGGATATATCGTCCAGGAGGCATCTTCAGTGCTCCGTTGACGGAGTCCATGGCAGACACACTACCACCCGACTACGCGCAAACGGTGGCGTATCCACAATATCGCGCAATGCTGGCCTCGGAAAGCGCCGGGCAATCCTGGTCCTGGTGCGAGCTCTGTCCCGACGCAATCATCGGGTTCACGCCCAACGGCTCGGGGTACTCGCTCGCAGGGCACTGGGCGGTGTATCTGTATGCGTGGAAGCTTGTGCATGGGGAAGGGTCGGAGGTACCGTTTCCAGGAACGAAGGAAGGATACGACGCGTTGTATACGGAGACGAGTACGAGAGTGCTAGCAAGAGCTGCCATATACGCGGCACTGCATCCAGCTACTTTCAAAGAAAGGGTCTTTAATGTGGCTGATTCGGTAGAGCCGGGACGGATGCGGGATAGATGGCCTGAGATTGCGGCTTGGTTTGGGCTGAAGGGTGTACAGCCGCATATTACGGCGAGTGTGAAGGATCCTAAGCCGAGTGATTTTATTAAGGAGCATGAATACCGGTTGAGAGAGGCCGGAGACAAGGGTGTCTCGATCTGGAATGCGCAGCAATTGGATAGCTATGGGTATTGGTTGACATTCGACCGCCATCTCAGTCTAGAGAGGTTGCGAAAGGCGGGTTTTACAGAAGAAAGACCGCCGCGGGAGGGATGGGAAGAGGCCTTTGACATGTTTAAGAAGGCGGGCATGGTGGGGTAGAACGTAAAACGCAGCATGTTGTGATCAACAACCGGCGATATGTTCTTCCAAATGGTCTCCTAGGGCAACTTTAACCCTTTTGAATTTCCAGGAGTACTGTCCGGTACTTTAGGCTGCACAACGTCAGCTAATCGCAGCAGCCTTGCGCTTCCCGTTGGTCGCTTCTGAACAGCTGGTGTCATCCTCTTTGGACTGTTCTATGCTCTTGGAGGGTTTGCTCCCGATACTAAGCTTTTGCTTAGGCTTCAGCCACCCGTCGAGCTTGTTTTTCTGACGCCCTGCTTTTTCCATCTTACTCATCGCTTCGAGCTTCTTTTTCGTCGGGGCGGGCTCTTGTATCTTCGTATACGTCCCTCCGCACTCAGCCTCGTGTCTTGCCCACCATGAATCGTACTTCCCTGGCGGCCGGTTCATGCTACGTTTGACAAGACCAAAGTATGGTGGCTGATCTTTGCAAGACCCCGAGCATAGCCAGACGTGCGTTCTGTAACTATCCTATGTTGTACGATGAGTACGTGTCTAGAAAATACAGTCATCGGGTGTATACTGACCACTTCATCATGGAATGTGTGGAAGATGGTGATCTCGTAGTTGCCGTGAGAGTTGATAGCGTCGGCCAGTAGCTGGAAGCCTTCACCATGGCCGGTACCGTCGTCACCACGTGAATGTCGCCACGAAGTCGTGATGAAGAAGTAAGCGTGAATAGCTTCATGCAACAATGTGTTGATAGTGTCGGACCTGGGTCGGTATTGCAGTAGGGGCGTGCTCATCTTTAGGCGAATCCTCGTGAATTTCCCGGTTGCTGGATCCTTGGAGAGCTCACACATTCCGGCGCACCTAATGCAGGTCAGGAAGGTGGTCAGAAAACACCAAAAATTGCACGTTGTGCATGACAGAGGATGTAAGCTGCAGGAAGCACAGCCGTGTATGTTTGTTAAATAACGATCGCTTACAGGGTCAAACGGGGCGACCAGAGCACCTCGACTCGAGGGAGTAGAAGCCTCCGGAAATACAGTACATTGTAGTAACCGAAGAGTTCGTGAATATCGACGAAAGGTTCGCCGTCGCGCAATATCGCGTTGATGGCTTGCAGTGCCTGCTGCTGCTCGGCAGAGGGGTTCTCAAGGGTCCCAATCGCCTGGAGAGCGGCATCCTCGTCTGTAACAACGGGCATGTTTTGATCCTTGTAGCGTCATTTAAGATTGGCATCGCCCGCTGTCTCGGGCATCGAAGATGGAAGTTCGCGGTTCGGGACGAGTGAATGGCTTGCAACGGGAGACAGGGGTCGTAAGGCTGGCTAGCGCCAGATTGCAGGGAGGCGAGGCGTGTTCGCTGGGCTGCAATTATGCTCGCACGTTGTTTCGAAGGCCACGGGTGAATTCGACCCCTTGGCCGCCCTTGCTTTAATGATAACACTCCCCGACACTTACCCAACGCTGTCTACTTGATTCCATTGCCTGCAGGTCGTGCGCTGGAACAGCTCAGAAGCGCAGCGAAGCTTATACACAAACACGATCATCGCCTCCCCTGCCCATGACGCATACTGCTCCACATGCACAACATTCCACGCCCACACAATTCGACCGCGCCGCGCACCCCTAACAACACCACAGCTGCACACACGCGTCTAAGAGTCCTAAGCAGCCGCCGAATGCGGACCTTCGCCGGCGAATTCGACTGAGATGGCGGCGTCCGAAACCTTGGGCGCAGTTGATCTCGTACGCACCTCCTCCCAGAGTTCCCACATATCAAATGGCAGGAGGACTGGCACAGTGCGCGTCAGGCCCCTCAAACGCGCCTCGAATACATCCTTGGGTCGTACCCCGTCGCCCGCCGCCGACGACAAGAGCCTGACATCATTCCCCTCGCTTTCGCCCACGCCCGACTCCTCTCCCGTCCAGTCGCGTGTCAATGGCTGGTTTCGCTCTGCTGTGGGCGCGGGCGAGCCCAGCGACAAACAGCCCGAGGACATACCCAGGAGCGCCCCAGACACGATCAAAACTGTTTCTCCGCCGCCTGAGCCAAACAAAAACACAGGTCCAGCCTCGACGGTGAGGAAGGTTACCAAGTCTACGCAGCAAATTGTCGGGAGCTTGGTAGAAAGATCAATCTCGGTCAGAGACCGTAGTGCGCTGTTCGATGATACTCCGCCCGAAGTTTCTAAAGTCGCTGGCAATGTCCATCTTTCGAGCGACCAGAACATTCAAGATATGGTCGAGCAGACAGGCGCAGTAGCCTTGGTGCGGCAGATGGCAGGTGACCTAGCCCAGCGAGATGCGCAGATCACAGCTTTACGGCGAAGAGCTGAGGAGCGCGAGAGGATCCTGCGGAAGATGCTACAAGAATGCGAGGTTTCAAACATGGACATCGAGAACAGGCTCAGAGAATTAGAGAGAGGCCGAGGACGTGCGCAGACGCAAAACGGACTCGCAGGTGCAAGGAAACGGGATAGCGAGGTCAATCTCCCTGGGCTACACCCAGACGATCCCATGGACCAGCGCATCGCTCGGGCTTTGGAGGACGAAATTACTGAGCACCCTGACGCTTTGGGCTTTGATTCAGGTGACAATGGGCGGGAGTTAGACGGCGCGTCGATCGATTCTGTATCAGAGGCACCCAAGGAGCTTGGGCGCGGCAATTGGAGGAGTTTGCTCTTCAGCGGAACGAGTAGGAAGAGCAGCAGAGCCCCGTCCGTGGCGAGCATGATTGACAGAGACGCAGAGAGTATGTCCGCCCAGACTCGGTCACGAGCTTCTAGTGGAGCGAAACCGTCTCGCAAACCTATCAGCAACAATCTCTTTGTTCCACCCGGCACAGAACAGGGTGCTGTCCCCACGTTACGTCGGCTACAAAGCCAGGACCATATCCAATCTGATCAGCCTTCTCGGAGATCCTCAGGGTCAATCATGAATTGGACTTTGAAGATGGTCGCTGGCAATAGTCAGGGGAATGCTGTACGAGGTCGTAAAAGTGTCACATCCGATTCCGTGGACAGAACGGCGTCCATCGATTCTGCTAGGACAACGCAGTCAACGAAGTCGGGTCAGACAGCTGCTCAGCGACGTGCAGGACGCGTCCTTGGTCCTAACGGCACTATTAAAAGCATAACAGGAGAGAATCCAAAGAGTGCAGCGGCTATTACCCCGAGCCCGCAGCCGCCAGTCCGCGGATCTAGTAATCTAGGCCCTGTCGAGATGGACAGAATATTACCTGAAGACTCACGGCCTCCAACATTGGTCCAAAATCACAACAGGTTCACGACAAACAATGAATATCTTACCGATAGGTTCGGATTTATCTACGATCAGCGTCGGAAGAAGAGACAAAGTGAGGCAGCTGCAGCATTGACCAAGCAAAAGCGTAGCAGCAATGTAGAGTCTTTGGGTCACCATCGATCTGCACTTCACGAACTAGGCTTGGAAGATGATGGAGATGAAAACGCTCTTCAACCTACTCGCACAAACGATTCGCCCTCACCCTCGCGCCCTGCAAGCAGTGGTTCTGAAGAGCAATTGAATAAGGCTCCTACTAAGAGGTGGGCCGACTACCTCAAGCTCGCTACTCATCCCACGGAACTGTTGTCCCATACGCCTGCGACGGGACCCATCACCACTGTCGACTCAGCCGAAGCCGAGATACTTGCGCCAAAACTTAGTCAGGTTGTGGTTGCCAAGCGGGGCTCTATGCCTTCTGTTAGTACGAACCCGGAGCCGTCGCCTTCTCGAACTGTATCTGCAAGAGGAGAATTCTCCATTTCTGCACCCTCTGGGCCGACGTCTCCCATCAGTCCCTTTCCTCCGCAGCCGCAAGCAGACCCCGTGAAGGCACTGCTTGAACAGCTTACTGAGCTTCACGACAACCTCCAGAAGGAAAAGACAGTCAAGTGGAATGAGTTCCTCCGAAAAGTCCGCGCTGAGAGAAAGCGACAAGGCGAGGCAGTGGGTGCTGGTGAAGGTCGAGGCAAAGGGCTTGAGATGCCAGAGTCTCAGCTGACAGATGGTGAAATTGTCGGTGTCGCAGGTCTTGGAAACAAAGGAAAGGTCGGTCGCGCAAAATGGCAGGAGTTTCGTCGACTTGTGCTGGGAGGCATTCCTGTCACCTACCGAGCGAAGATCTGGGCTGAATGCAGTGGGGCTTCCGCTCTGCGTATTCCTGGATACTACGAGGATCTCATCAACAACGGAGAGGATAACCCAAGCATTGTCGCGCAGATCCAGATGGACATCACGCGTACGCTTACGGACAACATCTTCTTTCGCAAAGGCCCAGGAGTTCACAAACTAAACGAAGTACTTCTCGCCTATTCGCGGCGTAATCCCGAAGTAGGCTACTGCCAAGGCATGAATCTCATCACCGCCTGCCTTTTGTTGATCATGCCCACCGCTGAAGACGCATTCTGGGTTCTCGCCACAATGATCGAGAACATCCTGCCCCAGAACTACTACGACCAACACTTGCTCACGTCTCGAGCCGACCAGTCTGTTCTGCGCGAGTACGTCGTCGAACTGCTCCCCAACCTATCAAACCACCTTGAGCTACTAGAAATCGAGCTCGAAGCCCTCACCTTCCAATGGTTCCTCTCCGTCTTTACCGACTGTCTCTCCGCTGAAGCGCTATACCGCGTCTGGGACATCGTCCTCTGCATGCAAGACGGCTCGACGTTTCTCTTTCAAGTCGCACTAGCTCTGCTCAAACTGAACGAGAAGCAACTCCTGCAGTGCGATACACCGGCCGCCATCTACCACTACATCAATCACCAGATGACAAACCACGCTATCAGCATCGATGGCCTGATCCAAGCGAGCGATGCACTCAACAAGGAGGTCAAGCGCAAGGACGTTGAGGAACGCCGCGCACGCGCTGTGGCTCACGAGCAGGAGCTCATGCGGCAGCGGGAAGAGGCGCGCCAGGAGCGTGCAAGGAGGCACGCCAGCAAGAGATCTGGAGAGTCGGCACGCGAGCAGGAGGAGGTTACTGCTAGCGAGCCGCCATCCATTTCAGCGAGTCTAAACGCAGAGCTGTCGTTGCAGACGAGTCCTATGCGGACGCCGCTTTCGAGCGCAACACGAAGAAGCGAAGAGGAAGAGGAGGCCGATCTCTTGAACCAGAGCTTAGAGAATCTGACAGCGAGGACGCCGATGCCTATCGAGGAGGAGAGTCTGTGGCGCGCTTAAATCACGCCAAACGTACCCCATTTCAGTACGCTGCCGTGCCTTTTTCTCATTTCAGCACGTTCCTTTTGCGGGTGGTGGAAATTTTTGCTTTTGATACCCCATATCCCCGATCACTCGTTCGAACTTTTCCTCTTTGTCATACTTGCATGGGCGGCGTAAGGAATCATAGCATACATATACCCCCAGAATGCGCGGTGGTTGGCTTCCACCAATTAGGCTTCGGCCCAGTCTTCAGTAGTGAAATGAACTTGACATTAGACATTAAATTTTAGTATGTGGTATGTGGTATGTAGTGTGAAAGAATGCATTGGAGCTATGAGAGCAAGTCTCTGTGCCAGACCAAGAAGGTCGCCTTACACCGAACACCCCAGGATGCGTGAAGTGAAGGAGCATTATATGCATCATCTTGCTGGACGCCTGACAATGTGCTGCAGGCCGCAGATCACGATCAGATTGGAAGTATTCCCAAGGCCATGCCTAGAAGCCAAAGTCACGCCGGACCATCTTATGCTACACTGAAAGAAAAAAAAAACTCCCACGAACAATGCGATGCGTGTCCTCCAGCTTCTCAACTCGGATCATACTCCTCTCCAATTCCACTCCCCCACCGCATTGCTCCAAACGAACCCTTAACCTGTTCCGAGGTCACACCCTCCCTGCTTCCCTTCCTGCTGTGCGAGATTGTAGGCACACTTTCAAAGCTCCCAGCCCTGATGCAAGTCACCGGTGGACCCTCTCTAGCAGCTGAAGAAAACGGCCCATACGTCCGTTGCGAATGTTGTGGATCGATGTACTCCTCGGAGCGTCTGAGCCAGCGTGCAGTCTCCGTATCATGACTGCCCAGCTGTCCGGAGCGCGCATCGCGGTCATGAAAGTATGTTGCAACAACAGTCAAGAGGAAAGTGTAAACGGCTAGGAACGGGAAGATGATGGAGGAAAAGAAACTTTCGATTCCGCAAGAGTGTGATTGGGGGTCGGAGACATCTTCGGGTTCAATGGAGTGATCCAATGCAATTCCGAGAGCTTCCCATAACGGAGGCATATGTGTTGATATCAGAGAGGTCGTCTCGTCTGCTGTTGCTAGTCCTTCCGCTGCTGAAGGAGCTTCATCCGTCGAGTCTTGCTGTTCCGCGAGAGACGAGCGTTTCTTTCTCGCTTGCTTGTCGGGTTGGTTCCCGGAGCTCCATCTCCTGAGAGTTCGCTCTGATAGCTCCGCTTCGGGACAGCGCCAGCAGTCCCGCAGGTCGATGAAAGATGCGGTTTTCTTCATAGGAGGCTTGTAACCGGCTGGATAATTGGGTCGGTCAAATGGCTGGTAGGAGGGTCCTTTGAAGGTGCCCATAAGTTTTTCGGGGGAGGATTTGGATGTCATGGTGTCCGAAGAATGAAGGGGGTGCGAGGTGTCGTGGGAGACGCCGGTTTGGTTTGGTTCCACGGCAGCGCAGGAAGCTCCGGTTTGAAAATGTCTCCCGGCGTTGTGAGCGGGTCTAGGTCGGCGTGGTTCCTTCAAAAGCATATGCGGCAAACATGTTCGTTGCTTGGATGGCACATACAAAGCATTGTTTGGTGTTGATGGAAGAATCTTGATAGTTGGGATTTTGCCGAGCAGCGGGACTGAATGTTGAACTTCTGGGGTAGGAGGCAGAATGTTTATTCGCGGAGCTTTGAAAGGCGCCGGCGGTGTTTGCGAAGTTTCTGGGTTAGGAGGTAAGACGTTGACATAAGAGGTCAGAACAAGAAGGGACGAAGGAGGGGAGGATGCTGGCTTCCACGATGAGACCCAGACAACCTTTCCAACGTTTTTGTTGCTCTTCAAGGGAAGCCGTCTGCATTTTCGAAAGCGTGCTCTGTGGAGAGACGTCTTCTGAGCATCAGGTCGAGGAGGTGACATCTCGGAGAGGAGGGTAGATAGGCTGGAGCTTGACTCCATGCTTTCGGGAGCGGTGACTCTCATGGCGGGTCCACTATTGGAATTGTCTGGATGCACAGGCGCAGAGGTATGAGCAAGGCTGTCGCAATACGTGCGTGTGTTGACAATGTAATAGGACACCGCTTTTGAGTGCCTGAGAGGGCAGATTTGTTTCGATGCTGCGCAACTGTGGGGAGCGTCCGCCCGGGTATATGAATCGATATTTCGTAGGTGGCTAGGATTGTGTTGGGCATGAGTCCGCGGATGATAGTGTCGTGCTGGTGGCATGCGGATAATGTTCGAATATCTGACTTTTACAAGCTCAACTTGTTCAATACAATCTTATAAGGAAGATAAGATAAAAGGTTTACGGACAAAGCGTCCCGCTGGATTGCTCGTCTTCATGTGTTACAGCCGTCAAAAGTAGGTCAGCACCGCGGATGTGCTCCTCGGCCTCATGGTGGTCGGCCAGTGTCCTCCCAACTGCTCGGGTCGCGATGACGAACCTTGATGTATGTAACGCCGTTTTGGTCGTGCCACATTGGCTACCATATAATTTTCAAAGCTGGGGTGAGGCTCCGCGGGGCAATTTCAACGGAACTGGACCATCTCGCCGCACCTTTTAATGTGTCCCGGTTACTTATTGCAAGGGATGGTGTTCATCGTGAGACTTGTCGACCATCATCGCCACCCGAGTGTCGCGTCTCTACGGGTCGTGATACACACACTTCTCCCTCTTCGCATCGTCTCTTTGATTCTTCTTCCGCAAGACGATGTTCGGTCACCGTTGAGGCCAAGCAATTCCGCTGCCATCCTGAATCTAGTGCTCCTTCCAATACATTCCTCCACGCCATTAGCCTCAACATGTAACGCTAAAAACCCAGCACGCGTTCGTGTTCGCAGAGTTTGGGATTCAACCTAAGTAAGTATCGGATGTGACATTATCGGATGCGAGGAAAAAAAAAGACAGGATATAACACGGGAATGTCGGGTATAAGAGCGTCCCCCTTTCGAAGCTAAAAAGACAAGTTTTCCGTTACCGGGAATCGCTAGTCAATGTTAGTCATTGTGATCGTTGGGCAGATTGAACTGGCGCAACTTACAACCCGGCTCTCGTCGGAGGCTGACATTGGCTCAAAGGCTGATGAAAGCGACGGATGCTAGCCGATCTGAGTTGAATTAGGACGTGTTTGACTGAAGCTGATGGCAGTCAACACTTACACACCATAACGGATGACCGTATCTGATTGGATGGCAAATTTTTGACACAACTATAATATATACCAGTGCCAATAGGAATACGTAGCAACGTGCACGTAAAACGAATTCCTGTTTATGGTTTATGGTAATGTGATGGGTAGTAAGTGGGGTTGTGGATAGCTCGAGTGCGGCTCGCTTGTTAGCTGCGTGATCGCATTTACTATTGGTTCTGTTGAAATCTCATGACAAAGAAGCGATTGATGCATCACTCACATATGTGACGGATATGTACATACATGCTATTTCACGGCTCGAATTCGTGTTGTCGCTGCTCTGCTTGAGATCCTCCATTTGGTAGCAGAGGGAACTGATTCTCCTGTCTCCGCGTCGCTTTCTCTCCGGTGCAATAGCGCTTTTTATTCACGGGTTTCGGGAAGTAATGCACTACACTTATTGCCAGTAAAGAAAGTTGTAGTAAATATGTTGGGCAATTTAGAGGAGATTGAAGACACCATTCCCTGTTACCAGTCTTCTGATTCAAGTCTTCTGCCATCGATCGAAGATCTGAAGGAACTGGCGGTATCCCTAGAACCCGATTGATTCGCAGGTCGGCGAGATTGATTCAGGGTGCCCATCTGACATTGCACTCCCGCACACATTTGAAGTGACATTACAATGACTAGATAGAATGTGATCATTCCTTTGAACGCAACTTACTGCGACTTGGGGAACAAGGAGGCAGAGTTAGTTGCGTACGATTTGTATCTCGCCCGTCTAATATCACAATCGACTGATGACCGATATGTACGGATTTGAGATTGGGGACGCCAGAATTACACGCGCGAAAAGGGTGATTTGGAAAGGGGAAAGTACTGATTGTACCTCAGGGTACCGAATATTCGAGATACGAGATATCACTGACCTACCCATAGGTTGTAGGGGTGGTCAGAGACAGGTACCGCGATGAGGAGCAATAGAAGCTTCCTCTAGATCTTCTTCATGTTGTGACCCATTGATCGGGCGAAAACGCAACGAGCAGTCTCTGCAAGCAGTGTGGTAGTTGAATCGTGGCTACATTCTGAACGTGCGGTATCTTGTATGGTTATCTTAGGCGAGGTGATTACTCTGTCTGGACGGCTATCCATCCGAATTGATTAACTCGGACACGAAAACCTAAATTCCCGTTTGAACCTGATGAAGGGCCTTTGAAGCCAATGCATAAAGGTTGAAAAAGGTCAACGAATGGGTAAGAGGTCTCGAGCAGAGTCCAGAAGAGATTTAGTGACGGGCGGAAGCCTTCGTCAGCCATGACCTACTCTTCTTACCGACAAAACCCTTTCGTTTTCTTGCAACTGTTTCACACTTTGTGTTCCAGGAGCCCTGCTTTTGTTCACACCCTACCTATGCAAGCATCCTCAGCCCTTTGCCATGCTCAACTCAACTACCACTTAGTTTAATACTCGCCCTCCTCAACACACCCAAAGGAGAACACCTCAGGCACTAAACCTCCCATCCCCACCTCGTACCCCAAAACACTCCACCCCACATCCAAGACCTATCCAATAGTCCACCCCACATCTCACGAGTCAATACAGTGCAAACCCCCGGCGGGATACTCTTCTTGGCACCAAGATCGCAAATCGGAGCGAGTCGAACCGTGTCCATCGAATATGCAACTTCTTGACAAGCGTGGGACCTTGGCTCGCAGCCACGCGGCAGCCTCTTGCAAGAGCGAGCGCCACAGACTGCCGAGAACCGAGCAGTGATCGGAGAAGCGCGCGTGGACTCGAAACCGCACTACGATAGAGAAACGCGTGGAAAGAAGGCGGAACAGGCCCACAGCGTCGCATCAGGTCTGTCAGACGTTACGTCTCATCGGTGGACAGGTTAGGCAGCGAAGAAAATACTGTCTCTCCATTACGCGGTGCCAGTGGTTTCTACCCTCAGTAAAAGAGCCGCAGAGCCGCAGAGCCGCGTAGCTATCTCCATCTTACGCGCGATGTGATTTCGCCTCAGCGCGACTGTCCCTGAGCCACGGTACGTATTCCTCCCGCGCACACATATACGGCAGGAGTATCCGCGCCTGCAGTGCTGACATTAATTCCTGGAAGACGTACGAAGGATGCGAGACAAAACACTGGGAAACGCCCGGCCTTTTACCAAACCCTCGTGTAGATCTTCCGCGTCCGAAAATGCCGGCCTTGCTTCGCGAATCGCGAATCGTGATTCCTACGGCACGCCGTGCGCCACAACAAGGCGCCGTTGCGCCACCAGGCATCCAGGCATCAAAAGTCTAATTACAGTTCACACTAGCAACGCTCGTCGCATGAAGTATATCTCGTTCGCATGGATATACCCATTGCTTTGTACTCAGTATTGAACTCGAAATAGGAGGCAGTGCACATACAGTGAGCAACGCAAAGTCAAGTGCATATGCAACGTGATGTATTATGATGCAAGATGCTTTGAGACATGTACTGGTTATGCACAGGAGCTCGTTAATGCTGCTTGTCTGCGAGGACAGCAGCGGCCGTAGTATACAAATGCGACTTTTGCGACTTTTGAGGACTCAATGTCCACGGTGCCCTGGCTGTAGAGACATTCCACAGAACACCAAAGACTAGACCAAACCCAGACATGCAACCCGATATGCTCGCGTGTAAATTCGCTCCAAAAACGCCATGTAGAAGAATGTGATAAGTGCCAGTTTGGCGAAGGCCAAATCCCATTGGCACGCGACCTTGCATGCAGTTTGATGTTTCAAATGTAACGCCGGCCCATGATGTTGTAATGTGGTACGAAGAAAGTAAGGAAGTTCCGGATGTGAAGTTACGCGCGTGTAAGCCCACTGTCCTGGAAATTGCGACCACCTATGCCATGATGACAAGGCCTATGCAAGGAAATCGACATCCTAGACTTGTTCGACGAAGTGGGATGTTCTTGAAGCGGAGCTGGATGTCCGACGCTTCTTTTGCAGGCGCTTCGACTGGCGTTTCTCTGTCACTGGCGCAGGCTGTTCCTCCTCTGGGCTTGGTAGCGTACCCGGGCGGAGGATCTCAAAGCCGGAGTTGACCTTGCGGAGAACCTGGCCGGTGGCATCCCGCTGTTCGTTTTGAGAAGTATTCACCTGAATCGGCATCTCATCGTAGGAGAATTGATGCTGCGGACCTTTCGGTTGGTAGACGTCGGGCA
The DNA here is from genome assembly GCA_022419385.1 of Paraconiothyrium sp. Pb-2020. NCBI lineage: Eukaryota > Fungi > Ascomycota > Dothideomycetes > Pleosporales > Didymosphaeriaceae > Paraconiothyrium > Paraconiothyrium sp. Pb-2020. The sequence goes on from JAJUBI010000006.1 coordinate 4,095,133, forward strand.
GGTAGAACGGTCGTGGTGCATAGCTCTCAAGTAGAGGAACGGCTTGCTTGGCTTGGCTTGCGGAAGGGCTCTCCATGGCTGGCGAGACGTCCTGGGGAGCTGCAGCCGAAGCTAAAGGAGGAGAAGGAGATTTCTGTTGAGGCACAAAATAGTCAACACCATTGACCGTTCCAATTTCTTCGGGGGGCTTGAAGTTGTCCGCAACACTAGCCCATTCGCCGCTATTACCTGGTCTAAATCGTGCTCGTCGGGTGAGCTGACCAGTCTCAGCTACGTGGGACATGCGATGGCTTTGAAGCAGGTCCAAATCGGTTCGCGGGTCGACGGGCATGTAGTGTGCGGGCTGTTTAGGGTTGATGTACGCGGGTTCGTAAGGTCGGCGTTCGGGAGAGTCAGACTCGTCGCTTGTCCGTCGACTCGATTTTCCAGAGTTCTCGCGGGAGCTGCTCGAGCTAGGCTGGTCACTAATAGGTTCGCGACGCGCTGAAAGATGCGTTAGTATGGATGCGGAGCGGTGCCGTCGAACAAAGACTCACAAGAAGAGGGTCCAGACGAAGGTCCTCCCTCCAGTGCCTGCAATGTTCTTGACATGTTATAACTATATCTATTCATGGAAACGGGTGGTCGTCCGCGACCGGGTGATGTTGAGCGCGATTCGTTGGTAGGTATACGTTCGGCGCCAACAGCCATATCGAAAGAGCTAGGTGCTTTGGAACTGGAATTGCTCGAAAGGACTGCTTGTGGAAGCTCGAGCTGAGAACTGTTGTGGCTACGCGGGAGCTTGAAGTCGGTAATGGATGAGCGGCTGCTACCAACGGGCGTGTTACTGCGGGAGATCCAGACACCGTCAACCTCAATGCCGCTTTCAATGGCGCGGATACCAAACGGCACGTCTTCTTTGGTCTCTTCGCGCTGTGCCTCCAACATCTCAGGCGTCGGCACGGCCTGCTTGCCCTTCTCGACCGTGGAGTACTTCGCAATGCGATAACGGTCATATTGCAGTTTGACGAGGCCTATGCAGATGGTCGCAACCTGGAAAGTTTAGCGGGGTTGACATGGGAATATTTAGGACGAGTCGTACAATGCCGCAGGCGAGAACCTAGCACAGCGTTAGCAAGCAGATAGAGTTACAGGCAACAAGACAACCCACGAAAGTCATTTTCTGCCAGAGCTCCCAGCCGTTGAAGAACGCTTTGCCCATGTTTACGGAGGTAGAGACCGATTAGGGTCCAGGGTCTGAGGTAGTATTGTTGGGCGGGGTGGTGGGTCGGTCGTCAAGAATGTAGGAAAGTGCAGACCGGAGCAGTTCCGCGTCAAACGCAGTCGACGTCAGATAATCGCGGGATGAGGTGAAGGGTATAGAAAGAGGAGCAAGAGTGCTGTAGGAGTGATAGAGGGCTGCCCGGCAGCGGTGGACGCACGATGGGCGAGGATAGGTGAGGGTTAATTAATCTCGGTACGCGCGCCGTTGGAGTGGTTCCTGGATGTCTTGAAGAGGAAGCTAGGATGCAGTGCAGCAAAGATCCCGTGACTTGGTAATTAGACGTCCACGAGGAGAGAGCAGCGAGGGACGGTGCCAATTGACATTCCAGTGCCAGCAAGGCGGTGTGAGAGACGAGCGAACGTGGAGGTAACGAGTGTGAGAGCGGGCGAGGGAGCAGCGAGGGGAAGGGTGTCACAAGCCGTGATTCAGAGGAAGCATGTGTGCTCGCGTCCAAGATATACCTCAGGGTAGCGTGCCAGCCTCGTGCTCCGGAGAGAGGCGATCCTACGATGCGTTTCCTAGGGCGGGGGGTGGATGGCGGGCAGGAGAGGGGAGCATGGGGCACGAGTCAACTTTATGGGCAGCATTAGGAGATGACCTACCAGCAGCACCAGTTTGTACCAGCATCCGCTCTGCAGGAATCAACGGAGCCTGTGGCGATGACATCTTGGCCGGATCCAAGACGACCGCTCCGCGCACGATGTGTCTAACAATATGCACGCCATCGCGAGCCTTGGACCACGCTTGCACCCAGGCGCCAAACGCACCGGGACGGCGGCAGGGCGTATCCCGCTGGCGAACCTAGTCTTCTCGAAATAGACGATGCGATCTGCGATATCCCAAACGTTGGTCGTCAGGCATGGCCCGTCTGGTTGAGCAATAGTGGCGCCGCGCTGCGGGAAAGAGAGCTTCAGCGCGGCGTGTCCTCGTTGTTCTGCTCAGCACAGGCTGTGTGACCACGCACACGCGTGTCGCACTCTATTCCTCGACAGGAATGGGAATTGGACGACCATCGACGTCTACTCTGGGGGTCGTGGCGCCGTGCACGGTGCAGAAGCGAGCGCGCCATCCAGCCCTTCTTGGACATGCTGTAGCTGGCCAAGCGTATCCACCTTGAATGAAACGACCCTGTGAACGCGCTCGGCTGGGGGGATGGCAAGACAACAAGCTCTCTTCCCCATCAGCAATTCGCAAGTGCTCTCTCGCTCATCGCTGCCACTTCGAAAAGGCGACCACCAGCACGTTGCGGAGGGACTCCGTTGAGCGCCGCCTACCCTCCTGACATCCGGACGTGCACATGTGGCGCCGAGCAACGGTCAAGGCTGCACGCCGCCGCACGCCACTGTAACGTCTCTCGTGCCTTGATCTGCCGTGCCTCCGCTACACGCTCGCAGAAAGTGCAGTCGTGACGCAGGTGCCCTTACCGTGGACCTTTGCTTGTCCCACTCTGCTCAAGTGGAACGTCAATCCATCCGTCCATGGGCGTTCTCCTCAACAAGCACGCAACCTCCCTCTGGCCAGTCTCCAAGTACATTGAACACCTGTTGTGCTTGACCTAGCGCCGTTTGCTGCTCGTCGCACTTAGTGTACCCATCTAACCACTGTTTGTTGGCTGCCTGGTGCGATGCTACCTCTGCTGGCCTTTCCGACTTCCGTTTGTACCTGGCGGACGACGGGCGCCCAGCCGCCGACAGAGTCTGCTCATTATTGGAGCGGAGTGTCATCTATGGCCTTAGGCGATGGCCGGGAGCACAGCGTCGAAAGGCCCGTATTGATTTGCGCCGCACTGCCTTGTGTAACTGCAACCCGAACACCTCTCACCGCTTCCTGTACGCAGCCATGACGGAGCAGACTTACAGCCATGGTTTTGGGAGCATTCAAGATTCTTCGTGCGAGTCAAGTTCATACATCTTGCATACTTCCAATATTAGCGACATGACTGGGTGTCTAGTGAGTGGTATCGATTGGCGAAGACGAGTGATCCACAACTGTATGCAGTCTAGCGATGCCCAAATCACTAGTGTATGCCTCGCTCTGCCAGCCTGTCAATGTTCATCGCCGCAATGGACTCAGGTTTCTCTAACCTAATGCATTGGCGCCTGATATGACGGCCACATCTGCACTTTGTACAGCGTATATCGCTCCGAGGCCCCCATTCTATCAGAAAATCTCAGCAACTTCGAGTAGTTTCACAACTTGAATTCGCACGAAGCTCACATCAGACGAGTATGGTCATAACTGGCTCTTTGGCCTACTCTCCCTAGCCAAGGCACAAAGTGAGCTTACTTGTTGAGTTTCTCGACATTTACTATTCAATAGTCAAATGGAAGATCACAATCAGTCCGTGGTTGTGTAGATTTGATGATCCTGGACGACATGCTCGCTTGTGCCTGATTTACTTCAGACCGCTGGCATGTCTCAAATCTTTCCAGGGCCGTGAAAGGGTCTACCCTGACAGCTGTACCAGGTTCCGCAGGGACGCGCTGCGAAGAACACTCGTTACAGCCTTGTCCCATGTAGACCGCTCCGCCGACGACGTCTATCCATGCAGATAGGGACTATAGCCGGTAATAACATGCAGCTCGAAAAGGAGAAACAGAATGCGTTTCCTCGACGCAACCTCTCTCTTCACAATCTGATCGAGCTGAACAGAGTGCCCAACGCGGAGGAGCACAAGCGAGCATCATCCAGAGCCTCAATATTCCTATGTACAACGTTGAACAGCGAAGCAGCATGCGCCTCGTACTCTCATGTTCCGGCTCGTGTACACGGTGATTTACTTTGACAGCTAAGGCGATAACGTGACTGAGTAGTTACCTAGGTGGAAAGGTCCTCTACTTGGGCAGGACCCAAGCGGCTCGATGGATGTGGTGTATGCTCAGAAGCCCAGGGCGCCGGTGAGCAAGCTGCCGTGCAGCAACAACAGCTTACCTAGGATCCAAGAAACGTGGACTGCACGCTGTCACGCAGGATGCAAGATCTGGGATCCGGAAGCAGGATCAATGATCCTCACGCACGATTCTGCGCCGAATGTTGTTAGGTCATGAAGGCGCGGTCAAGAGTCATTATGGAAAACCAAGGACGGACCAGAATCCCAGCGCAGTGTATGCACACAACTTGACTATAGCTGGAATAGCTGGAAACCCCGCCTGCACGCCGTGTTTTGCATGGTGCAGCGAGCCTCGCCAAAACGTATGTGATCAGTGACATGGTTGCAGGGCCGCGTGGCTTGACCATGTGATATCTAGATGGGCGCTTCGGCAGAACTTCAGGCCACGAGCTGCCATGCGTCGTAGCATGCATGGTGGCGATGGGCTCCTCCGACTGCTGAAGCACGAGAGCGTCACTGGCCGGTAGGAATGTGCGCGAATACTGTACGAACGGAACCTGGGGCTGAGGAAGATTTTCGCGGTGCACCAGCTGAGCAAGCCGAAAAATTGGTTCCTGACTCCAGTTTTCGTTTCATGCAGGGACCGGCAACATGAACGTGTGAGGCTGCGCGGTGCCTGTTTCAAGAGCGGTGCCTGTAGATGCCATGATCGTGGTCAAAGCAACTCAGCCGAGAGAAACGTAAGAGTGCCTTTTCGCACCGCGGTACCAAATTTGGTAGAGAGCAAAAATTGTCTTCACTGTTGAAGAGACGGCCGGGGCAACAGATGAGGCCGGGGCTTCCGAGCCCGACCACGTGCCGAGGAGCGATGCTCTGCCCTCATTCGGCAATGCCTCACGTCACCAAGGCCAATTCCAAGCCACCGCAACCCAAGCCACTCTATCTTTCACAACTCGGTGCACAACCGCCCCTCCAGACACCCCACCTCTCCACACTCTATTATCGCCGTTGCCGTTTGCGCCATGCCTATCCGCAATCCCTTCCGCCGCACTCCGGGCGCTGAGGTTGTTGAAGATGCCAAAGACGCCAACAGCGCTGGCACCAAGCCTCTTCAGATCAAAGAACCCACCGAGTACAAATTGAGCGGTACGTTCTGCGCCGGGAGCGCTATGTTTCCAAAACCTGGCGTAAGATGCTGACATCTTTCAGAGATTAATGATAGCGGAGTATACTTACCTGTAAGACTGCATCCGATGGCGGCTATGTCTACCGTTTCAATCTTGACTGCGACATACTGCGACATGTTTGTACTCTAGTGGCGCCTGTTCTGACACACGCTGCAGCCATCGCCAACCGAGAAACCCACCTTTTGGCATTCCAAGTCCAATGTCTCCACCACATCTTCCAACCACAGGAGCCTCCTAAGCGAGAACGAGCCCTTTAGCATCTCGAGAGAGAGCTTTGATTCCTACAGGAGGTCCTTTGTACGTCTGCACCAGGCCTGTACTCTTCGCGCAAAACACTCACGGCAGTATAGGACATCTCCGCACGTTCTCCTATCCCAGAATGTCTCGACCCACGGACGCGCCAGTCTCTCGATGCTCGCAGGTCGCTTGACACTCGGCGCTCGCTCGACGTGCGTCGCTCGCGGGCCCCACCGAGGGCGTCGTTACAGGAGCGCCGTCCTGGCAGCAGCGCAAACGAGGGCGTACCCGAAGAAGGAGGCTTCGAGGACGTCGGTCTGAACGATGAGCCGAAGCCACAGCCGAAGAAGCGCGGCATCTTCTCGCGATTTGGCGATAACCACGATGCTGATGTTGCAAAGGAGGACAAGCCGGCCAGCCACCACCACTTCACATTCACGGGTCGCAAGCGGGCACAGAGCACCGGTCAAGGATCTGAGATGAAGAGCATGTCGAAACCGTCGACTCCGCAACCGCCCACGGCTGAGGCTGTTGAGGCACATTAGATTCCTAGTTGACATGTTGACACGAAGCATTTGGTGTACGATTCGCATCATATCGTATCGTACTGGTACAAGAAGCTTTTCAGAGCGTTTGGGAGACACTGGCGTTTAGAACATTGGTTTTCCGCAGCATATCCAGCATGATGGGAGGTCCGGCTGCATAACAATCGCTACCCATGCCACGTACGCTCTATAGCGTTCTTGCGAGACTTACGAGCTCCTATTTAATGATCAATCCTAATCTTTGCATCTTCCAATTGCACACAGCCTCGTGAAATCTCAGCTTTTGCAGCATCAAAACACGTTTGGGTTTGCGGCATGTACCCTGGTTTCTACACGGAAATCGTTGTTTCCGGTTCCGTTGGTTCCGCGTGCGTCATTGTACGCTAGCGCAGGTCGCTGTGGGGTGGGAGGCGGGAAGGAAGGTCCCCCGGTTGTTGCCCTGTCGATCGTATCGATCCGTATCGCGCGAGTTAACGAATGCCAGCACTATGGCAACGTTTTGATAGTTATCCACCTTGAAAACATAAGCTGTAGAACACAGTATTGTCGTGTTCGACCATCATGAAAGAAGGGCTCCCTTGCGGATGACTGTTCAGAAGGTCCCTACGCGGAATGCAAACAATTGTTGCTGTTTCATCAATTAAATCAAATAAATAGCAACACGACGACGACACTCAATCATGTTGCTCTATAGCACTCCAAGACCTCCCTGCAGAAACTACGCGCCTCTTACTCCGGCTGGAGCGGCTGGAGATTATGCAGTGCGAGCGCTCCTACACGTATAGCTTACGACTGTAATCCATAGCTTAGTCTTTCCATTATGTACGACTCAATCTACCTATCTGTAATATTTGAAAAGTTGCTTTCACTGATACCATGACGACTCAGATGGTTTCACAATTTTTCATATATATGTACTGTAGTCGAATGAGATGGCCTGTGATTCGTGTCAACTAGTGCACATAGCACATAGCACATAGCACATGGTATGATTACGTCCCCTTTGTAGACTGTCAAATAATATCTGGCAGGCTTAGAGGAGCATTGCTAAAATATCAGGAGCGCTCAAACCTGCTTCCAAAGCATGATACCCAGAGGAGAGCTTCGGCCATAGGCAGCCTGGGTCCTGGTGAGGACTGCAGTACCATTTAAGAAGTAATATCGTACGACCGCTCGCGAGAATCTATGGACATAAGCGTAACGTGAGAACGTATGAACAACTGCGTTCCGCTTTCTGTGTTCGACACTCTTTATACGTAAGTAATCTATAACTCGACCTAAGTAACTCATTATCGACAGCGAGGAATCCAATTTGTTGATTCATCAGACCGATGCAGTCGGTGCAACCAATGCGTACGCTGTTGAGTGGCGTATAGATTCTGATCATTCTGTGAACTACTGGTGCGTTACTTGCACAGACTAATCAAAGTGACAACTTGTCAGTCACTTAAGTGTATCACGATGGACTTGTTATCCAACGCCTGGTTAAACCAACCAAATGTTATGCTGCCAATGCCCAAATAGGTATCGAGCCGATGGTGACTGAGGAACTGCACAAATACAAGGACGTCGGCCGCTTGGGGAATCCAGTCTGAAGGATCAGGGCGGTTTCATTATGTACAAGGGAAGAAGAAGGCGCTAAGACTTCTTCAGATCATCCATTCGATATCTCCTGCACATTGAGGAGCATGCCGAAGATGTGTTTTGTTTTCAAAGATCATCATGACAGATGTTCCAACCTATCGGACTTCAATAGCGTAGCAGGTGCTAATGCTCGTATTTGCGACATGCATATCAAACAGTGCGTGCGATTGGCTGTTATGCGTATGTAATTCAACGCATTGATGGTTTTTGAGACCTGGATGCCGCCGCGCGTGAAGGATCATGTGATTGCGCGTTCCACGCTAAAGCCGCGCTGACAATTCTACGCGTTGTCTTCGCCACTCTCCCAGGCTTCTTCTCCCCGCCTGCTCCTAGCGACCTCTTCACCACTCCAACATCTTAACGTCTACGTGACAGGACCATGAGCAACGAAGAAGAGCAATATGACGAGAGCGCAATGGGTGCACCAGGTGCCCCAACGCCTGTCTCCGCGCTCGAGGTACGCGTCGTCGCAATCGCACGACGACAAGCGCAAAGCTAATGATATGTAGGGCATCAATGGATTGACTGCACGAGACATTAAGCTCATCATGGAGGGAGGATACAATACTGTCGAAGCCATTGCATACACGTAAGAGTGGTAATCCCGCATAGCGAGTAGTGGCTAATGGAAGGCAGCCCGAAACGGCAGCTTGAGCAGATAAAGGGCATATCGGAACAGAAAGCAGGCAAACTCCTGCAAGAGGCCGCAAAGCTAGTACCCATGGGCTTCACCACCGCCACAGAGATGCATCAGCGTCGAAGCGAACTTATCTCCATAACGACCGGATCGAAACAGCTGGATACCTTGCTCGCAGGTGGCATTGAAACTGGTTCCATAACTGAGATCTTCGGCGAGTTCAGGACTGGAAAGAGTCAGATATGTCACACGCTCGCGGTGACATGCCAGCTCCCGTTCGATATGGGCGGTGGCGAGGGCAAGTGCCTGTACATTGATACTGAAGGCACATTTCGTCCTGTTCGTCTACTTGCCGTCGCAAACAGATACGGTCTTTCCGGAGAGGAGGTGCTTGACAATGTCGCATATGCCCGCGCATACAATTCTGACCACCAGCTGGAGCTTCTCAATCAAGCCGCGCAGATGATGACTGAGACACGCTTCTCATTGCTAGTAGTTGACTCTGCCACTTCGCTGTACCGTACGGATTTCTCTGGCCGTGGAGAGCTCTCTTCGCGTCAGACTCACTTGGCTAAATTCATGCGCACGCTGCAACGGCTTGCTGATGAGTTTGGCATCGCGGTCGTCATTACCAACCAGGTCGTGGCACAAGTGGATGGTGGACCGAGTGCAATGTTCAACCCCGATCCGAAGAAGCCTATTGGTGGCAACATCATCGCTCACGCAAGTACGACACGTCTTAGCTTAAGGAAAGGTCGAGGAGAGACGCGCGTGTGCAAGATCTACGACAGCCCTTGCCTACCCGAAAGCGACTGTCTGTTTGCCATCAATGAGGACGGTATTGGGGATCCCAAGGAGAAGGATCTCGAGAATCATTAGTCACACCTCTGGGTGTAGCGAGGCTATGGAGATACGAGTTTTGTCATAATGCATGGGCGGCGTAGACGGAGGCATGGGTACAGTTGGTTGGTTGGCTTTGTGAGCAGGCATTTTCTTTGTCTTATGTTGATATGGCGCAGATATCCTTGCAATTATATGATGCTTTAATGAACGAGACTCGTGCTCAATCAGTTGAAGAGGCTGCGCTTAGACAACCATCCAAAACTTAATAACAATGGTGTAGTGCAGTAAAGTAACTCGGATGCAGCTTGAGGTGAGCGAGACGCAGCATTCAAGCGAGCCCATGCAAGTGGCTCGTGCGCGCGACCAAGAGGCCCAAGCTCTGCAGCTGCGCTGCGAAGCTCCGATTTTGTTTGGATATACGCGACTCTGAACCTCGAGCTGCACCTCGACTCACCGTGCACACCTCCGATTGAGCATCACAAACCCGGCGCATGGGATCGCGATGGTGAGGAACGCAGGCACTTGCCTCTACAAGGAGGCACGACTCAATATCGAGCCCGCGTTCCCTGGATCGACTATCTCAATTACACTCCCCGCAAAGAGCGCGAACGCAATCGGCTTTTCGACGCGACCGAAGCGCCCCATATACGACGAGAAAGATACAGGAATCGACGACGATGCATTCACCAAGCGACATCTGGCCAATGATGGTTCAGTGTACTTCCGACGGCGTCACACATACCCGCGCAGCTTTCTCTGGCGCATGCTGGATGAAAGAAAGACCCTCGAAATCCAGGCGGTGGACTTAGAAAATGATGAACGTAGTACGCACGAAGCGAACCTGACGCTGCTTCTGCACTTCAGCTCGCCTATCCGCCCATTCTGTGTCGCATTGGCCGACCCAGACGACAAATCCTCGATTTCCGTGTTCGCGATCACGACTACCAATGAGCTGTACTCGCTGTCCATACCCTGCGCATTCTTCAGTAGAGAGTCGGCATCAGAGGTGGAGATTGACTTTTGGTGCAAGCGTTCCTCGCCTGCCTTACTTCATGCCAACACCCCATACCGCCTTGTCGCGGTCGGTATCAATCAGCTACTGGTGTCCTTGGATAGCGGAAGCATATTGCGTCTCGTGCGGGAAAATAAGGACGACACAATATGGACGGAGGCGACTTTCCAGCACAGCAATTGGTCGCTGACATTGCGCGGAGTATTACCATGGAAGGGACAACAGACCGTGCGCTTTGGAACTACAGACCTGGTGGCATCCACCGCGGCGAATATGGCACTCTCACCTGACGGCGGCCATATCATATGCGTATGTCTGGACCACACTTTGAGAATGTTCAACCTGCAGTCTGGGAAAATGACGAGGCAACAAGACCTTATAAACGTTGAGGATGATGCGCAGGACCGGAATCAGTCACATCTTCTTGGACCATCGCAGCCAAGATTGATGCAGATAGTAGAGGTCACTGGTGTCGCAAATGTTTCCTACTTTGTGATCGTATACTCCCCGATTCAACACGAGTTCAAATTCTACGGTGTTCGATCGTCAGACGCAGCAGCTCCCGAAGCGTTTGTTGACATACAGCCTGACTTCTCCTTCGTCCCTCCGATTGACGATCTTATGAATGCAACAGTGTGGAATTTGGAAGAGTTCTTCGTTGTACCTTCTGGCTCTGGCTGGAAAGGTACGGCCCTATGGCTCCGTGCGCGGTCGGGCCCAAGCAGCAGGGTCTTTTCCATAATATTCGATCCGTCTGACGACTCAGAGCGCTTGCCACGCGTTTGGCAGAATGACTGGACGACCGTAGATTCTGGCCCGCTTACCATCGAAGGATTAAGGAAGGAGCCCAAGAACCCTGGAGAGCAAGACTGGGATGCTTCGGAACTTTACGAGATAGATATCACTGAGAAGTGGCTGGACTTTCTCTTCACTCCTGGAAGGTTCACAATCCCCACACTGGAGACCGCACTACTCATCTTGCGGAAAGGACTGGACAGTGACCGCAGATCAGCTAGGCTCAAAGGGTCGTTGAAAGATCGATTATGCACAACAATAGCGGAGGCAGCCCAAAAGCATGCCCCAGAAGTCAGCACAGAGAACTATGAACAGTTGATCGCTGAACAGTGGGGCGCCTATTATGGTTTAGTCAAGGACTTGCACAAACGAAGAGGAGAATCACTCTCTTTAGCATACGACCCTGTTTCGGATCAACCATGGTTAGTCTTGAGCGATGGCTTGTCTGCTATCCGCAAGTGTAGTGAACCGGAGGCTATCCTGAACAACTCAGATATCCTCACAATTAGGCATCAACATCCGACTGGACCGCTGCGTAAAACTTTGCAGAAACCGGAAGCACAGTCTCTAGAAGTACGTCGGTTGTTAAATGCAGCCGCCTCGTTCCGACGGCGCTTGCCGCCATCATTTCAGCAAGACCTAAAGCGACATCTTCATGCAGACCTACTACAGAGTCGTTCCATTACTGTGATCGACCGGATGGAACAGATGGAAGCGGACTGCGACCTCACCTCGGTAGTGACTGAGGATGACCTAGCCTCTCTCATTGAAGACCTCGGCAACGGCAACGGCATCAGCCATCTGAGCACTGAAGTTTTCCAAAGCGCCTTAAGGGCTCTGAAATTCGAGAGGAAAGGTGGTCAGCCTAGGTCAACACAAACTGCACGATATGGACTGAAAGCCTTGCTGAGAATCGCACAAGAGACTCTGGACTTCAACTACGAGTCTTTGCTTGACCTCCTCGTGCTCATCTTGTTCATGCAGTTCGAGGAGGACATATCCGATGACTTCGACGCGTCAGTAATCTTCTTCGACCTTATCAACGAGTTCAAGGACTGGCTTGTTTTGGATTGGATTGCGACAACTGTCTGGTCGCACCAAACGCCTACCGGTAGAAGCTCGACACGTTGGATGAAAGAGTTCGATGATGCTTCGAAAACGTCGTCGAGATTTCCTATCACTCAAACTGCCCTTGAAGGCATGTTCGGCTACGGTGCTACTTCAATTCCGATGCCTAGCAACCTCAAGACGGGTTTCCTCACGTATTGGGGCCAGGGGTGGCTAGCATCAATCTTCTCCGCACAAGGCCAGACTTTTGATTCGGTCGTGGAGGACATGATGGGCAAGCTCCTGTTCCAGAAGGAATACCACCTTGCAAAAGACTTTTCTAAGTTCTTACCGGAGAGTAGTTGGGCCAGCTACCTGAAAGGTCGGATGCACATCACACTTGGAGAGAACGAGCTGGCATCTCCATGTTTCCAAAAACCTGCCTATAATCTTGGTAAGAATCTGAAGTGACGCTGATGTGCATGTTGCTAACCTTGTCAGCTCTCGGAATTGGTTTTTCGATAGACATGGCGGACACAGCGCGACTAGTTCCAGAAACAGAGCAGGATCTGTTCTCCGATGGTCTGCCGAAGTACTATAATCATGTTCTAGGTCTGTTTGAAAAGGCGAAGGCCTACTCTTTCGCGGCCGATTATGCTCGACTTGGCCTGACTTCAATGATTGGATTTGAAGACGAGGTTTTGAGGACCGAACTCTTACAACGTCTTTTCACCGCTTCGATACAGACATCACGGTTCGAAGAAGCATACACTGCTATGACTAGGCATTCTGATTCGGCGTTGTAAGTATAGTCCTTATCCAGTAGTACGCTCATGCTGATCTATATCTAGGAAATTGTCTTCACTCAAGAGTCTTGTCACCTCCATGGTCGCGCAAGGGCAGACTGCAGCGCTTCTCAAATTCCCTCTCGTTGGCCTCGTTGAAGAAATGGACACCATCCTCTCCGACCTATGCCAGAAGACACTCAATATCGGGTCTGGCCCACCTTATCATCAGATACTGTACTCTTTCCGTGTCTCTCGCGGCAACTTCCGTGGCGCAGCAACGATCCTTTACGAGCGCCTACAGCGACTCAAATCCACATCTTCGAAAGTACACGATCCGGCTGACGAGTCCCTGATACAATGCTATCTGATGATCATCAATGCGCTGTCATCAGTGAGCCCACAGGATGCTTATATCCTTGCAGATCAGCGCATCGATGAAGGAATGCCCCAATTCTTGCATGGGCCTATTGGCACAGCGAAAAAGTTGCTTAAGCGGCACATCGTCACGCTAGATACACTACGAAAAGAGTACCAGGAGGAGCTAGACCGCGTCGCGGCTATTGAGAACGGACACTTTGCTTTCATGGACCCGGCTGATGAGATGGATATCCTATAAGAGTAATTGATGATTTAGCCTGGCGTTTCTTGCGGGTTTGGAGGGGTCGAGCATTTGATGACATTATGCGGGGCATCAGCACGTTTAGCGATAAAATTATTGCTATTGCAAGATCTCAGATAGTATTGCTACTTTGATAGCACCTACTAAAACGTTCAGAGATGAAGGTGAAAGTGAGCTAAACGCCAACGAGACGCGCTAGGACCTGTTGCGGGGCTGTGGGACGCGCCAACGCGCCTTCCCGCCGCATCGAGCGCCATAAACCCAGCTGCGTGAGCTTTGTCGTGCCCACCACCTACCTCCCCGACCGTTGCATGTCGCATGCTAACCCATGATTTACGTCGCATGAGCTCACAACTCTTCTTCATCTTCTTGCTACTTCTATAGAACACTAATTACCCTTTACATTGCATACGATACCATGGTAAACAACGCCGCAAGACTATCGCCTCGTCTACGACATGTAACTTACACTTGACCATCACAGAACTCCAAGTCGATGCGCCGTCTCGCCGCGGACCATGGCTCACTCCACACCGCGGGGCTGCCTCCGAATTATCTCTTCCCTCCTTCACAAACGGCCGATCCACTCTCCGACCTAACATCCCTCGACATCCTGCTCGCAGGCCCCGTTGGTACTCCATATGCGCACGGCGTGTGGCGTCTTCATCTCGATATCCCGCCTACATACCCTACAGCCCCTCCCACAGCTACTTTCCGCACGCGGTGTTGGCACCCCAATGTCGACGAAGCAACAGGCGCCGTATGCGTGGAGACACTGAAGCGCGACTGGAGCAGCTCACTTAAGCTGCGGGATGTCTTGGTCACTATATCTTGCTTGCTTATCCAGCCGAATCCGGCGAGTGCACTCAATGAAGCTGCGGGGAAGTTGGCGAGCGAAGACTGGGATAGCTTCTGCCGGAGAGCGAAGCTCATGACCGAGATACACGCAGCTATTCCTAGCAATATCGCAGAGGAGGTCAACGAAGCTCAGAGCAGGGGCGATGAGAAGGAGGTCGTAGCGGAAGCAAAAGCAGTCGAAGCCAAGGTTAAAGGGAAAGGAAAGGCTAAGACGACACCAACGACGACAACGAAAGTCCGCCCATCAAGTGACGAAGACGAGGAGAACCTGGTTGAGCATAGAAACGCAAAACCAGATAGTGATCCTGAGGACGACTGGATACCAGGACCTCTCAAATCCTCGCATACACCTCGTGTCGGGCGCAGCAATATCTTCGGAATCCGGGGTCTCGACAATGGCATACAGCTTGACTCGCTCGGAAAATCAAGGGTCACGCGTGGCTTTCAACAAGATGATGACTCCATTTTGTCAGAAGACAAGGAGAACGATGATACAGACCCCTTCATCCAGGAGCCGTGGAAACGCATCGCTCAACAGTCCTTCAGTCTCCGCCTTCCGTCTGAACCAAAGCCCGCCCTCGACGTCATAGACACTCCTGAGCTCCTCAAATTCTCCGACAAGAACCCCTTCTCCGCCATTCAGCCGAATAACCAGACACATCCTCTCCTCAGGGAGTTTTCGTGGTCGTGGGAAGAGTCTGAAATCATGCATGAGACGGGCAGCATCACGAACGGAGAGTCCAAAGCAAATGTACGGAAAAGATTGGCTTCAGATGAGTTTGACAAGAGGCGCACGTGGGAGCTCAAAAAGTTCAAGAAGGCAGGGTTTGATTTAAAGAAGTACAATCGCGGCGACTTTGGTCCAAGAACAGGCATCCACCGGCTGTGATTGTCTTGTCAGCTCGTCAAAGGACGACAAAAGCCTGAGTTTTCGGCTTGAAACAGTCACCACGGCATTGGGTTGCAATGCGAGGTTGCAAGGTTGGCGTTTTACGTCGGTACGCATTGCATTGCTCTGGCATGCGATGTGCTGTGTCTTCTTCTTGCTTGTTCTCTACTTTGAGCATTTCGGCGGCGTTATATACCTCAAGGGAACGTTTGCATAGGCTTTAGATGTGGCCATGAGTTCAGGACTTGCTAGCATCGTTTCGGTCGTACGATTCAACGCAAGGAGCGTTGACGTTGCCCCTGATGCTGTTTTCGTGCCTTAGATGTTCATTGTGTTCGCTCCAATTCAATGGTTCAATGTCTGTTTGGAGGCACAAGCTTCGCGCATTGAGATGTGACAGAATGACAGTGGACGCATTTCGAACTGAACATAAGAATTCACACATTAACCTACACGCAATCTCACTTCTTCCCCCAAAGCGGATTCGGCTGATACTGTAACTCCATCTCCCCGAGCAACCCCTCAGTCTCATCATCTACCTTATTCGGCGGCGTCCTAGTCTCGCCTCTCATTATCTCAATCAAGCTGATCAAAGGCATAGCTAGCAACAACAGTGGAAGCAATTGCCCATAGCTCCAGTCCTTCTCGCTGCTTCCTACAAGGTTCACGCCATCCGGCTCTGTGCCAAAAGCCTGGCTGACCATCACAACGCGCACCGTGGCGCCCACGCCCATAGCGATCAGGATGACGAGCCCGACGACCTGCACGGACTTCATCCAGGTCGGGTTCGTGCGTGTGTGCAGGTAGAGCGTAGAGCAGACGAAGACGACTACTTGGCCAGCGATGACGGCAATCGTGCCGGCTATACTAAGCGCGGCATTAGACGGCGTTGGCTTCTTCTCGACCTCCCAGACGCAAGCGATGGGCAGCCTGGGCTCCAGGTCTTTCATCACGCTCTGCAGGATGAAGATGCCGGAGAGTACGCCGAGCAGCATGTTCACCAGCATGAAGAACTGCCGCAGCCAGCGGAGGACCCAGTCGCGCTTGAAGTCGTTTACGAGGGCGAGCAGAGTGGCTAGGTTCGTCGCCGTTGAGAGCAAGGAGAGCAGCCAGATGATGAAGAAGTGGTACGGGACCATGGTGTTCATTTTCGCGAGGCCGATGGACTGGATGCCTATTCCTGTGATGATCTGCTGGTCGCTGAAGGAGAGGAGTAGTTTTCGACATATTGGTGCGGATGTCGACTTGCGTAGGCCGAGAAGGATGATGATGGCGGCGAGGAAGATGGATATGAAATTCGTTAATATGAAACTGAGCAGCGTGCCTGCGCCGGCGACGCCGGCGTCTGTGGGCGTGGTGTCGGGCACCACGGAGCAGCTTGCTGTGCTGTTCCCCGCCATGGTGTATATATCTGCTGAGGTTGGGGTCTGGGCACCGTGCAGTGTATCTTGGAATAAGACGCGTCCCAGTATGGTGAGTAGCCCCTAAAGCAAGTCAAGCCAGTCGATCGCAAACAGTATATCTCTTGAAGCGCACGGGCTAAATCGCAGTAGAAAGGAGTGTGTGTGAGCGTCGTTGGCAAACAGACCAACAGCAAAGCAATTGTAGATGATCAAGTGAGAGTGAAGGTCAAACAGCAAGAGAATGAAACAGCAGCGCACAGCCTCAGCAACGACATCATCGCAGTCCGGGGTCTCACCTGCCTGCTCCTATATTAAGGCAGAGATTGGCGAGCAAAGCAGACAAGGGGTACAAAGGCGTCAAAGCGCAGGCAAAGGAACGTCGGCCAATTGTCGATCCTTGGCCGCTTCGTTCTGTGGCGCGGCGCTTAATCTGCGACACACTCGCGCGCGGCGAAACGCGTTCACTCAACCTCAGAGGAGACGATCCATGGTGTACAGAAAGGAAAATACCAAAGAAAGCCGCGCGCTCGGTGATTGAGCACCTGAGATGGATCTTGATGCGATGCGGGAGTTGTAAGAGTCTGAAGGCGCCAGCTAATCACCGTGAGGAATGCACATCGCTGGTCTTGCTGGCAGGATTCCAGGTACATCTCACACGTCTCAGTCACAATGACAACACACATCCAATTCTTTAGAAAAGTCCCAACGTTTTAGATGCATTTGGTTGTGTATCAAATTATCGCCCTTTATCCAGAGGAACAACATAAGCTCAAATCTGACTGCGAGAAGAAAACCGCTTCAACGAAAAAGCCGTCAGATCGACATCGCACGACCCCTCCACATGTAGTTGCGCCAACGCTTCCCCGATGCCAGCAGAGTGCTTAAATCCATGACCCGAGCAGGCACTGACTACAGTAACTCCACTAAGCGTTGGATGCTGGTCGATAATGAACCCACCATCGGGCGTGAGAGTATATGTGCAGACCTTCGAATCCACCGCCTCAGAACTGAGCCCTACAATATACCCAACAACATGTGCTTGATGCATGGCTTCGCACTCTGCTGGAGAGACATTGCGGTCTAGGGAGGAAGGCGAGGTCGTTGTGCTGTGCTGGTGCGTGGCAATCTTGATGGTTCCTTCGCCTGGGATAGGTGGGAAGCCGTAGCTTGCTTCCTCCAAGGTTTGGCCATGAATTATGATAAAGCTTGGTGAATTAGAGGCAAACTTCGCGGGCTCCGCGATTCTAAACCAGTAGAGCTTTTGTCGATATACGTTGAGTAGACTCTCGAACGGTTCGCCCAACAACTCAGAGGTCCACATCCCTGCGCTGACAATAGCCTTGTTTGCGACGATGGTCCCATTGTCGGTCGAGACAATAGTCTTGCCGTCTTGAGAGCTGATGCCAGTCACTACTGTGCCCAGCTTCAACTCAGCGCCCAATCGCTTAGCCATCGTCAACTGAGCATCAATACATAGCTCTGGCCTCACATAACCGCCGCTAGGTTCAAGATAGCCCAGCGCATCGTCCCGAATAGGTTCAAACTGGGGAAACCGCTCCCTTATCTCCCTCGCATTCAACACCTCATGCGCAATCCCATAGCTCTTAGCAATCTCAATGGTGTTCTTTGTGAAGTCTGCTTCGCCCAGGTCGTCTTCCGTCGAAGTCATGACCAGCACGCCGCATTGCTCGAAGAGAGCGACGCCGAGTTCGCGTTCCAGCTCGCGCCAAATACGGTGCGAGTTGGTCACGAGCGGGACATATGCTGGGCCTTCGCCTACCGACAATCGCGTTATGCGCGTGGCGCCGTGACTGGAGCCTTGGTCGTGGGGAGGGGCGAAGCGGTCGATACCAAGGACTTTGACTCCGCGCTTTGCGAGTTGGTATGTGGTTGCCGCACCCATGGCGCCGAGCCCGACAACGACGACATCGTACTGCGTCTCCATGTGTAGAGTCTGTGTCTGAGGTTGGAGTAGATTAGGCTTAGATAATCTCACACTAGATTTAGTTTAACGTAACTCATTGAACTTTAGATTTAGGATCGAAGTCAGGGCGAGTTGCGTGGAGATGAGATACATCAACAAAAGGGTGACATTACCGTATATCGGCAACAAGGAGTCAAAGGCCTACAAAGGTATATCGTTGTAGGATAAATGGTGTTGAAAGAGTGCAGCACATCTTTATGCCCTGCTCTTAGCCGCTTGTAGCGCTAAAGCTTGCATTTCAAAGAGGGGTTGCCCAAGCTAGGAAAGTATGCTTGTTTATCATTGGGTGATGTGAGTCTCAGCCTGACTTGACTTGACTGCTCGTTGGGGCTAGATATAGCGTCGAAATTGTTGGATTAGATAAGATCGATTTATCATGGAACTCTTAATTTCATGCTGAGGTAATATGCACCTCATAAATCACCCACATTAAGACTTCAGAGTGTTTACAATTGGTCTATACTATTTTCAGCGGTTGCGCCCATAATGCGATATGCTATATGACTCCCAAGGTAAACGGCGACGCTAAGCCCCATACTCTACAAAACAATAGGAAGCAGTCGTCTACACATGAGACGCTCAGACACTCACTGTCCCTCGCATAGCGTAAACGGTACTCCGGAGCGTAAACGTTTTCGCTGTTGGCATAGTAGTAATGTATGGGCACTCCGCTGCTGCTTGTCGATATGCGTTAACAGCTTGTACGTCTTTCTTCTATTTCTCCGGAACTTCACGGAAAATCTTTTTTGAAGGCCTCGGCCACAGGTCCGGATAGCGGCTCATTGAGATTGCCGACTGCTTATGTCAATAACGAACTTAGAGTCGGGGCACAGCCATTACTTACGGTGTTGACGGAGGGCGGTGGCATTCTCCTTCACCTCAGGATTCTCGGGATCGAGCTCCTGAGCAGCCTTCAAACACTTGAGAGCAAGCACAAGCTTATCTGGAAATATTGTCAGTCGAACTTCAAGGATTCAAAAAGGATAGTCGTCATACTTCTCCGAAGGTAGACCTTGAAGCCGATATTTTGTGCGTCAATATTGCGGGGGCTGAGCTCAAGCATCGGCTTAAGGAATCTAAGTGCCGCCTCCAAAGGCTCCTTGGTCTGGAGGAGCGTCTCGCCATTGGGATCTGTGTCTTCTTTCTTGACTTCGCCATCGTCAGCCTTCGCAGTTGCTTTGGCTTGAGCAGCCTGCTTCCTGTCCGCCTCTGCCTTCTTCTTCTTCTCTTCCTCCTTCTGTAGCTTCTTCAATGCCTTCTTTCGTTCCGAGGGGTCAAGGTTAGCCAGGTCTGGTTTGCCGTCTCTAGCTAGATCCGGGTTGTCGTGAAGCTTGATGTATAGCGCTACCGCGGATAACGCAGCTCGTGTGAAGAAGGGGTGGTTTCGAAGATGGTCTTCCCATCTGATCATATCGATGTAGGCCCGGATCTGGCCCTTTCGCAACGAGAAGCTGTGGAAGTCGAATTGATCTTCTTGCCAGACCTCGAAAATATCTGCTATGGCAGTGAATCGCTTGAGCGCAAGACCGAGCTTGTTCTGTCGCAAGTAGGCCTCGCCATCTTCCAGCAAGTACCACATACATTGCATATCGTGTAGATCTCCCAGAGGCCCTCCGACAGTTTCATTGCGTGTGAACTTGCTCATTGTGTCAAGTGCCTTCTCATTCTCGTTATTGCGCAGCTGATACTTCGCGCACTTGGTGTTGATATAGCGATCTTTCAAGTCACACTCCCGAGCGAAGTTGATTAGGTCTGCTGCTTTCTGCGTGTCGCCTTTGTGCTTCCAAATCCTTGCCTTCAACTGGTTATAGTCGACATTCTTAGGTTCCAGTTCAACCAAGCGATTCACATATTCCATTGCCTTATCAAGGTCGCGGCTAAGTGTATAATCGTAATGTTTAGCCAGGAAGAGCAGCACTGACTTTTCGAAGGCATCTGAAGTGTTTCCGTTTATTTCGCCATTTGCTGTGCCATTTTGCTTCTTCTCTTCCGACGCATATGAAAGCACAAGTTCTTCGATGACTTTCTTCTTCGCAGGGTCCACGTACAAGGCCTTTACGTTCGCGTGGGTCGACGGGACACCCTTGGTCAGCTTCTGTCGTAAGTATTCGTCTGCCGCTGTCTTGAAGGCATCGCCTAATAGATCGTCAGCTGCTAGAACCTCTAGTTCTTCCTAGCAATCTTACCCTCAAGGAAATCTAGCGGTATCCGACGCGCGGCATCGTTTCGCTTGTTCTGACTGGCATAGCCCTCGTAGAGCTCAGTCAATTTCTCTCGGGATGCGCTGTCCGACCTGTCCAGTTTGAGAGCCTTCTCAAGTCCCTCGAAATACGCGCGGTACTCGCTATTACGGTCAAGAAGCGTCCTGTACACCTGAGCGGCGTCTTCATGCCTTTCTAATTGTAGGAGGTATTTTGCCTTCAGTTCGAGTACGGCGGTGCGGTCCAGATTGTTCTTGATAATCGTTTCCAAATGCTCCAAAGCGCGCTCGGTGTCCCCGGACTCTGCTATAATCGTATTCTTGTACAGAACGGCTTCAGAGTGTTCAAGGTCCGTCTTAGGCGGCGCTTGTTTCAGTGTCCCCTCGTATGTGGTCAAAATGTGTTCTGCTTCCTTGTAGTTTCCGCTGAGATGGTATGCTATCGCTAATCCTGTCCAGTTTTGTCTCAATTGTGATCGGTCGCTCAGCATCTTCTGTCTGCTCTCGATGTAGCCGTCGAAATCGCGGATTTGGCATTGAAGATGGGCAAGGTCGCGTAGGATGTTTTGCGACTCGGGCGCTAATCGGAGTGCCATTTTGTATGCCTTGATAGCCTCTTCATAGTTCTTCTTTGATCGCCAGAGCAAGCCGTAGACGTGCCAGCAGATGTTCGATTTCATGTCATTCTTGAGCGCAAGCTTTCCTAGCGCGAAGGCCTCCTCGCCGTGGCCTTGCGAGTTGAGGATGAGTGCCTTCATTGCCTGTGTATCGCCATGGTCGGGTACCTTTTTGAGGATTTGGTCCGCGGCTTTGATGCCTTCTACACGTCAGATTTGGCTTTCCGCCATCTGTATGCAACATACCCTTCTTGTACTGCTTCGCCTCATAGTTCTTGACAAGCTGGCGGAAAAGCGAACCCTCTTTCGAGGGTAGTGGTTGTGGCATGGTGGTGGTCGTGTGTGGAGCTGATCGTTGAAAGTTGCGACAGTGCGCAACACGATCTTCGAATTAGGTGCACCGGTCGAGATTGGCGAAGGTCAAGTTGATTATACAATGAGAGTGATGGTTTCCGGCTATACAGGCGAAAGCATTTCGAGCCGGCAAGCGGTCAATGTAGGCGGTGAGTGGTTGGGGTTCACTTCTGGTGGAGTGGTGGGGGAGCTCGAATTTGAGACTCGCGGTTGCGGGCCAGCAACGCCGCCTAGCGCCCGGGCGTCAGCGGCGGCACGTGCCGAGTGTGGTACAAGGTACATTTATCAATCGTTCGCTTTCTTCATGGCATCTCAGATCACCAGAATGAGGTGGAAATAAGGCTTTTGGAAATCATCAGATTACTCTATACAACCCTCACTAATCTTGTTGGGCATATCGTTTTCTTAGAGGTGCGTGCACAATCACCATGAATCGCTCCATTGCTTGTGTATCGGATTGCCATCCAAACCAAAGCGGGGGCTACAGTCAGGCTGATACATGCTCATGTTCAATGTTGTTACAATTGTAAAGTATAGACATAATACGACGTTTCGACAAATATCCAACCTCAAGCTTTGGTAGCCCGACCGGAGCGTCTTCGCCCACTTGATTCATCGATATTTCCTGCTTGTGTTCCTTTCGGCTTCGTGGGAGTCGTCTTATTCTTTGTGGAAGAACTTATCGAAATCTTCTGCTTCTTCATCTCAGGCGCTTCCTCTTCGTCAACATTGTCTTCCCGTTTGACCTCCTCCACTACCTTCTTGTTGCCTCGCTTTGTACGCACAGATAATTTCTCCTCAGACCCCTGGTCCTCGTCCTTGACCGGCAGCTCTGCCGCCCTACGTCCTCGCCCGCGTTTGGCGCTCACAGGCAGCTTCTCCTGTGATTCATCGCTATCGTCGTCCTCGTTCTTGACCTTGTTCTTCCGTTTTGTGGCCTTCGTCGGCTTGGCCTCTTCGGCATCATCTTCCTCACCGTCAACATCCTCTGAGACGTCGCCAGCTACAGCGCCCGTTTTCTTCTGCACGCTAGGCACGACAGCTGACGTTCGTCCGCCAACCTTGAGGAAGGTGATCTTTGCTCCGTTGGGCAGCTTACCGCCGTCTTTCTTACCCTTTCCCCATCGATGCTTCATCAACCAATCTTCGGGAAACTTTTCTGAATCGGCGAGCATTTCAACCGCCGTATTACAAACGTACATCATGGCATCGTGTAGCTGTTTGACTTGAGCGTCACTGAAAGTGTTACTGTACTGCTCGGGGTGCAGCTTGGCCTGGTACATGATCTCATCGCTATGTCAAATTAGCAAGGTTCGCTTTAGGCCGTGATACAAGGACTCTTCAATAGTTGGAGTGCCGCGTGTCACCCCGTGATGAGTAATGCAGTACCCAGACTCTTGAAGCAGTGCACTATAGCAACTTACCCAACCCAATTCCCAATACCGCTAATGTTCGCTTGGTCCAACAGTAGCGCCTTGACTGGTACTCTCTTGCTCTTGAGTTTGTTCGAGAGCCACTCTACGGTCAAGATATCAGGATCGATCACAGGATCCGGTCCATTTTCCTTCAGTGGGCTTGTCTTGCGCATATCTCCCGCCTTCGCATCTATGAGTCTTATCCTTCCCAATCGGCGCGCGTCAACAAATGAGACCTTGCAATCAGGCTCACCCTCTAGCTCTAGAATGAATTTCCAATACTTGGGTGGCCACTCTGGTTCAGCAACCTTCGCAGGGCGGTAATGCACCGTGTCATCGTTGCTGAACTTCACCCAGCCCGACATGCCCAAATGCATGAGTGGATGAGGTGGTGAATCCATCTCGAGCCAGAAGTATTTGCCCTGTTGTTTCGCGTCGATGATCTTCTTACCAGCCATGGCCTTCTCGAATTCGGAGGCTGAGGTGCCGACCTTGCCATATACAATGGTGTCGTCTTGCGCCTTCACGGCCTTGATCACTCTTCCGGTTGCATATTTCCTGAGGTAGTGCACTACGCGTGCGACTTCCGCAATCTAGAACCCGTTTAGTAGTGATGATTCAAAAAGACATGTCGCGTACCTCGGGCATGGCGGGTTCCCGTACGTGCAGAAAGCGAGATACCGAAATGAATGCACAGTTGCTGGAATATTGGAATCAGGATACGCGTGAGGGTGTACGAACAATGTACAAGGATGGACGATGACGTGGTGCGGAAGGCGTGCTGGGTCCTTCCTGCGCGACGCGACAACACGAAATCACGGGACCGTCAAAGCTTCTACAGCCACACCATTGGCCACAACCGAAGCCTTCATCCTTTTCAGCGTCGTCGCTCTTCACACAAAAGCCGTTCGTGTTCCCATCCTTTGTCGCCATA
Source organism: Paraconiothyrium sp. Pb-2020 (assembly GCA_022419385.1). Lineage (NCBI taxonomy): Eukaryota > Fungi > Ascomycota > Dothideomycetes > Pleosporales > Didymosphaeriaceae > Paraconiothyrium > Paraconiothyrium sp. Pb-2020. The sequence continues at coordinate 4,119,235 of JAJUBI010000006.1, forward strand.
GACGCCCGGGGCCGGCTAGACCTTCCAAATATGGGCCTGGAGCTCCCCCTCCCCCGCTATCGGCACCGCACTTGAATCGGCATTCGGAGCTCGATAAGGGATCAGAGCTCTTATAAATTGCGCCCTTTGACGACATCATGTAGCTGCTCACCTCATCAATTGCTACTGTTCTGACCAAGATGTGGCTTCCGCAAGCCGTCGCTTGTTCGCTCTTGGGTGTTGCGCTTGGTCACTCTACGCACCATGCAGAGCAGGATTTCTCACCAGAGCGTTTGAACAAATTGCAAGAAAAATGGGGCACTGATGTGAGTATACAATAAATAGTTACATCTTGAATTAATCTGATGTATGCTAGTGGGGTTTCTCTGGAGTCTCGACCTACGCACACCTCGAGCACACGCGCTGCTTGACCCACCCTGAAGCTGCATTCGATATTGGAATCATAGGTGCACCCTTTGACACTGCAGTATCCTATAGACCAGGCGCCAGATTCGGTCCTCGAGCCATTCGCGCAGGCTCCGCCCGCCAAACATCCTTCCGAGGCTTCAATCCCCGCGCGAACCTCAATCCATATACGTCGTGGGCCAAAATTGTGGACTGTGGAGACATCCCAATCACGCCTTTCGATAATGCATTGGCTTTGAAGCAAATGAGCGAGGCATTTGTGGAGTTAGGCACCAGGGCATCATCCGAGAAGTCACAAGCGAGTGGGTCAACATACCTACACAAGCCAAAGCTCCTCACACTTGGAGGAGATCACAGCATTGCGCTTCCAGCTTTGCGGGCTTTGAAGCAGGCATATGGGAAGCCTGTTGCCGTAGTTCACTTCGACGCTCACTTGGATACCTGGCACCCTGCGAAGTACCCGTCTGCATGGATCGACCCTGAAGATGAAAGCACACAATCCTTCTTTAATCATGGCAGCATGTTCTGGCTTGCGGCAACGGAGGGCTTGATCGCCAACGGCTCGTCTGTCCACGCTGGGCTACGGACACGTCTTTCTGGCGACGACGCTACCGACCATGCAGACGACTCGCAGCAGGGCTGGATTCGCATAGCAACAGACGATATTGATGAGATTGGTGTCAAGGGTGTCATCCAATCGATCATGGACCGCGTAGGCACAGAAACACCGGTGTACCTCAGCATTGATATCGATGTGATTGATCCGGGTATGGCACCAGCTACAGGCACTCCGGAACCAGGAGGCTGGACCACGAGGGAGCTCATCCGCATACTCAGAGGAATCGAGACGATGAATGTCATCGGAGCTGACATTGTTGAGGTCTCTCCTGCCTATGACAGCGCGGCCGAAACCACTGGCCTGGCAGCTGCTCAGGTCGCATACGAAATTATCACCAGCATTGTCAAGAAAGGCTTGATTGAGCAGCAAAAGACCGGCGAGAAAATTGGAAGCGTTCGTGACGAGCTATGAGCTGCTCCTACACGACGCTGAACAGATGATTGAATGAGAAATGTGAAACGGCCGACAGTTAGCATAGAAAATGTGGCTAGTATGTGGTGGTAGGCCAGGTGGAATCTGAATGTATCATAGTAAGTAGAGTGGGTTGCGAACGAGCAACTTCATCGTGCCAAGACTCTTTATACATACGTCATGACTACATTTCGAAATCAAGCGACGAACTTGTAATAATGACCACCTCGCATCGTGGATACTTTTAGTTGATATCCGTAGGTCTTATTGCAAGTTGCTTACACAGCACCGGAAGAGCTGGGTTTGTTGGAAACGAGATATATGCATAGTCCTGAACTCCTGGATGCGAACATCACCAAAGCACCACATCAAAATAACGACGCTCACCAGACGCTTGACGTCTCCTTCCGCAGCTATGGAGCACTTCGCGCCGCACCCAAAATCTCGCTTTGAAGGCTTCTACTCCAAATTCGATCTGCCTTCGGGCTCTCACATCGCGCTCGTTATCTGCACTGTACCCAAAGCTACCAAGCTCCCTCCACACATGGTCTCTTTCACATACTATCCCGCCTCTGGCTCGCCAATTTACCAACGCGAACATTGGGTCTCGAACATTGATCGAGTCATCACCGGCCCAAGCAATGCATTCGAACTCAAGACCGATTTCGGCAGCATGCGTGTCGCCCCCAACGGCGACACGACCTACGACCTACAAGCCCCAGATTGGAGTCTTAACGCTACGACAACCTCCCGAACAGCCTGGCTCCCCGAGCAAAACAAGGACACTCCCGAAGGCTGGCTCGTGCACCTTCCTCTACCCCTCCACTGGCACGTCCACAGTCTTTCCTCCCGCGCAGACTTTCAGCTCTCGATACCTTCCCAAAAAATAGACGAGAAAGGCACCGCAGCCGTTCACCAAGAGAAAAACTGGGCAAACAGCTTCCCGGATGCTCATGTCTGGATCCAGGCTAGAAAACACGACTCCGCCCGGAGCATCTGTCTCGCAGGCGGCGAAATCCTCGGCATGCATGCCTTCCTCTTAGGCTATCGTTCTCTATCACTGAGCCTAGACTTCCAGCCTCCATTTGCGCTCGCCATACCCATACCCATCGTATCGTGGATGATATCTCCCTTCATGACTCACACCGTTGATTATGCGTCCCGGCTCTTCACCATCACGGTATCTAATCTGTTCTACAAGATCGAAGTTAGAGCGCAGGCGCCGAAGGAGTGTGGCTGGTTTGGGCTGGGTAGTCCGTTCCCAGAGGGTCATAGGAAGAACTTTTGCTCCGAGAGCTTTCTGGCGAAGGTTGATGTTAAGGTGTGGGAGAGGAGCATGTGGAGTTGGGCGTGGAGGGAGACAAGCAGAGAGAGGTTCGAGGGAGGAAGTCTTGAATTCGCAGGGAAGTATTACCCGGGTCGGGGAGAGAAGGGGGAGTGAGAGTTTGGAAAGGCACAAAGCGTTGTGGTAAGCCTGGGTGTATACAATATTACGCTACCCACGATGGTCAAAAGATTATTGGCAGAAGACGACACATGGTGGAGGCGATCGCTCAATTCGTCAAATCCCATCTGGCTGGACGAAATGGCGCATGAACCTAAGTAGTTGAGTGAGAAACATCCGTCGCATCTTTGCAGGTAGCCAGTGCCACGCTGCTACGGAAGACTTCGAACGCGTTGTATCAACTTTATATAACCAAGTAAAAAGGGAGCGAATCGCGAAAACCTGCAGATCTTTATAGGCCATAAGCACGATCACGTTCACAAGCAAGAAGGAAGTTCGAAAATATGGTGGTGTTGTTTAGATGATTGAACCATCTTGTCATGTTTTCATTTCGCTTCAGTTGCCACCAACGGGGCTCATAATCATCATCCCATGCCTAGGTATCCTTCCCAACCGTCATAACTCATAAGACCTGCCTTCCTATAATCCAGAAATGTCTAAAGAGGGGCTGCAGATAACATCTACAATTTCTGCATAGCAACAATGTCGGTGGACTGGACGTGTTCCTCGTCCTCCTCGATCTGCTGCTGGAGCTCGTCCGTAGAGACCTTCTCGTCTTCAACGACCAAGTTGATCTGCAGCTTCTTGATACCGAAGCCGACGGCGACGAACTGGCTGGCACCCCAGACGAGGCCGTCCTTCTGGATAGCAAGAACATTCGCCTTGAGCTGGTCTAGGTCGGTCTCGTCGTCTGCGTTAAATTAGCATATGCTCACGATTTATAGTCACAGTAGACTTACCCCATGGCTTCACATCCATGGTGACAATGGACTTAGCGGCAGGCTTAACCTTGCCAGCCTTCTTCTTGTTGTACTCGGCCAAACGCTCGGCCTTGAGCTTCTCGGCCTCCTCATCGACCTCGTCGTCGGAGCCAAAAAGGTCGACATCGTCATCGTCCTCCTCAGCGGCGGCAGGGGCCTTAGCGGGGTTGACGGGGAGCTCGGTCTGCTCCGGGCCGTAGGCGGTGTGGTCTTTGGTTGGGTCGCCAGGGAGAGAAGAGAACTCGGACTCCCAGGTGAGGATGTGGTTGTACCAGCGCCATGCGAAGGGGTACTTCTCGGGGGCGGGGACAGTCTTGAGCTGCTGGAAGACCTTGACATCTGCCTGCGACGGGGTGTAGCTGAGTCATCGTTAGTTGTTGCTCGAAGAACAGGCGTAACGAATGCAGTAGGAATAAGATGACAGTCAGAGCTGCGACAAGCGCGAGGTTTTGTATTCAGATAGCGGGGTCTTAAGCCGCCTCATTAACACGGACCAATTTTTTTCATCACAAAGTCAAAAGTGGCAGTAGGAAAGAAGATACAGCGAGGGTAAAAAGAATGGGGATGGCGGGGCACTTACCCAACGATGTAGCTGCGAGTCTTCACCCAGTTGTTAAGGATGGTGAGGCCTGCGTCGGATACAAGATCGGAGAAACCCATGATTGCGTCTGTTCGGTAGAGTATCGAAGAAGCTGGAAGGAGTGGACGTGGAGGGAGGATGGGCGATGCAGAGGTGGCTCATTTTGGGAGCGTCCTAAAATTCTGAGGCCTGTGCCAAGCCGCTAGCAGCACGATTCGTGCCAGGTACCCACCACGCTTCGAGCCTGAGCCCGAGCTTTAAGCATGTTCGGACAATATCATCTTGTACAACATCGAATTTCTGTAAGATACGTACCCGTCATTCGATCTAGGAGGTCCTGAATCGTTACGAATAGCTCAGTCGTATCAATTCACGGTATCAAAGTGGATAATCCCCCGCGAAGCTATTAGGGCAAGCTCGGAGCTCCTAGAAAGCGCTCGAATCATCGCGCGTCATTCGACCTGAAATCATAGCGCCACTCCATGAAGATATAACGATGTCCTCTCCTTGAATCGGTCGCACCTCCATTGATACCCGTTGACCTCGTTGTTAACACAAAATGCTGACCAGCAGAGCGCGCATCCTTGTAAGGCGCGTACCGCGAGCGACTTCTCGACATCCTTTACCCCGATTCACATCCATACCTAGTTCTTTAATACGCGCAAGTCATACCCAGCGCAGCCAATTTGCCCTCCCAATCGTTGCGACTCGTAGCTATGCGAATGGACGACCGCATCCTCCCGGTGGTACACACCGCATGAACCTGGGCGGCGAGCCTGAGAAGCCAGCCCTGGAGCAGTACGGCGTCGATTTGACTGCGCGGGCAAAAGACGGAAAGCTAGACCCTGTCATTGGAAGAGACGGCGAGATACACAGAGCCATCCAAATCCTAGCACGAAGGACGAAGAACAATCCGGTTCTCATCGGTGCTGCTGGAACAGGCAAGACAGCAATTGCCGAAGCGCTTGCCCAGCGAATAATACAGGGAGATGTTCCTGAATCGATCAAGGAGAAGCGTGTTGTATCGCTCGACCTTGGTCAACTCATTGCTGGGGCAAAGTTCCGAGGCGACTTCGAAGAGCGTTTGAAGAAGGTTTTGAAAGAAGTGGAAGAAGCAAAAGGAGGCGTTATACTCTTTATCGATGAGCTACACACGCTTCTGGGGTTGGGGAAAGCTGAGGGTAGCATCGATGCGAGCAATCTTCTCAAACCTGCTTTATCTCGGGGTGACTTGCAGTGCTTTGGAGCGACCACCTTGAATGAGTACAGGCAAATTGAGAAGGACGTGGCGTTAGCACGCCGATTCCAGCCTATCATCGTTTCCGAACCGAGCGTACCTGATACGATATCTATTCTGCGAGGTATCAAAGAGCGATACGAGACGCACCACGGTGTGAGGATTACCGATGGCGCCCTTGTCGCTGCCGCAACGTATAGCAACCGATACATCGCCGACCGCTTCCTCCCGGATAAAGCGATCGATCTGGTTGACGAGGCGGCAAGCGCTTTGCGATTGCAGCAAGAAAGCAAGCCAGACCCCATACAAGAGCTCGATCGCCAGATAATGACCATTCAAATCGAACTCGAGTCTCTGCGGAAGGAAACAGATGTTGCGAGCAAAGAGCGGCGAGAGCGATTAGAAGATACATTGAAGAAAAAACAGGATGAAGTCAAAGTATTAATGGACAAGTGGGAGCAAGAGCGCGGTGAGCTACAGAAAATAAAGAATATTCAAGAGGAGCTGGAGAAAGCCAGATTTGAGCTAGAAATGGCACAACGTGAGGGCAACTTCGCCAAAGCTAGCGAGCTCCGCTACTCCAAGATCCCAGAGCTTGAGCAGCAGCTACCGAAAGAAGAGGAGGCTAGAGCAGGGAAAAGCCCTGATTCACTATTACACGACTCGGTCACTGCCGATGACATCGCCTCCGTTGTATCGCGAACCACCGGAATTCCTGTCTCAAAGTTGATGCGTGGAGAGAGCGAAAAGTTGATCCGTATGGAGGATGCTCTACGTGCGCATGTCCGCGGACAGGACGAGGCTCTCACAGCTGTCGCCAATGCCATTCGGATGCAGAGAGCCGGGCTGTCAGGCGACAATCGACCCATCGCGTCCTTCATGATGCTCGGTCCGACGGGTGTTGGCAAAACCGAAGTTTGCAAGCGACTGGCTGAATTCCTTTTCTCGACACAGCAGGCTGTTATTCGTTTCGATATGAGCGAGTTCTCTGAGAAGCACACGGTCTCGCGATTGATTGGCTCACCCGCTGGCTATGTTGGCTACGAGGATGCAGGACAGCTCACTGAAGCCGTAAGACGGAAACCTTACGCTGTTCTACTCTTCGATGAATGGGAGAAGGCGCACAAAGACATCTCCACGCTGCTGCTTCAAGTTCTCGATGAGGGCTTTTTGACCGATGCCCAAGGGCACAAGGTCGATTTCCGGAATACTATCATCGTACTGACGTCGAACCTGGGAGCCGAAATCATTGTTGGCGATGACGCGCTCAGTCAAGCTAGCGATTCGGGTGAGATCTCGTCAGATGTCCGTAATGCCGTGATGGACGTGGTTTCCGCCTCGTACCCGCCCGAGTTCCTGAATCGCATCGACGAATTCATCCTGTTCCGACGACTGTCGCGTGAAGCCTTGAGGGACATCGTCGATATTCGACTGAAGGAATTGCAAGAGCGTCTAGACGAGCGCCGTATCACTTTAGTCGTGCCCGATGAAGCCAAGCAATGGCTATGCGACCGTGGATACGACCCTCGATTCGGTGCACGCCCGCTCAATCGGTTGATTGCAAAGCAGATCGGCAATGGGCTTGCGGATAAGATCATAAGAGGCGAGCTGAAGTCTGGTGCGACGGCGACTGTGTCGATCAAGGCAGATGGCAGCGGATTAGATGTTGCAAACTCGGCGTAAGATCTCTTCAGCCGAAGAATGACTTGGTGGTGGTATATGCCCCGTGTAATGTGTTCATGATGTAAAAATTGCGTGTGTAATTATCACCGCTCACTGTAAATAGGTACTACCCGCGAGCGCTGTACATAAACTTGTGGCAATACGCTGTTGCCGTCCGTTTCTAAGCAAATTCAGGGTTAGATGTCACTCAATGGACACATCTACATTCTCCTTTCTGACTTAGACCTCTTACGCTTTGTAAATGTTATGTTATGTTACGCAAAACATGCAAAATGTCTTCAAATGTTGTCATCAGAGGCGTACACGGGCGGCAGGTACGCATACCTTCGCTCTTTCCTCAACATCGTCAATCCGCCTTGCCTTCCTTCGTGTCAATCCTCACCATCACTTCTTTCACGTACCCACCGTGTGTCTTCAATATGCCAGCTGGCCCCAGATCAAAGCTGCCATTTCGCAGCAAAGGCAGGCGTGGCGGTAGAGCAAGCTCTGTGCAGAGTCAGAGCAACAGCCGGAGATCTATAGCATCCGCTCCTTCTCACCGCGCGCCGTCGCTGTCGTCAACTGGAACGTCAAAACCATCACCACGACCTGCACGTCGGATGCGCGCTTCCACACCACAGCCTAGCAATGACAGCAAAAGTGACTCGCAGCTGCCTCCTAGTGCTGTTTCGCGTGAGCACAGCCTGGAGCAGGATGACGACACGTTAAACGAAATCGTCATGGCCGTTGACTTACAGCAAAAGGGAACCGTAGGCTGTTGCTACTACATAGCGCGGGACGAGAAGCTCTACTTTATGGAGGACATGAAGCTTGGAGGCATTGCAGCAATCGATGCTTGTACGTACTGCATACCAAAAGCGTACTCTTCCGAGCTTATTCCGAACAGTGAGAGTCTACGTTGACCCGACGGTCGTTCTCGTCTCGACCAAGATAGACGATGCTGTCGTCGAGATGCTTGAAAATCTGGCAGAAGATCGATTCTCTCTTCCGTTTCTCCTGGAAGTCCGGCCACCTGGCGAGTTTTCTTTCGATGCAGCAATAGGCAAACTTGCTACTTTGAGGTTCGAAGACGATGGTGTAGCACAGATGAACTTCGTCGTACCTGGAGATCTCAATCTACTCGGAGAAGAAAGCCTAGAGAACGCCCCTGGACAGCAAGGCAGACTTCTTCGTCTCGCTGGGCTAGTTGACATGGAGAGTCGTCTAACAGTATGTTACGAAACCCTTGTAGAATTTATCACATTGATGTAGTATAGGTCGGTTGTGCTGGTTCACTGTTGTCTTACCTACAACGAAGGCGCGCTGCTGCCTACCTTCCGGGAGATCATGCAGCGCACGAGATGTTTCGCATCTCTGCGCTGGAGATGTTCAGTGTCAAGGATACTATGTGAGAATCACGACCACAGTTTTGCTAGGCAACACTAACTTGGTAAGGTTCATTAATTCGGACACCCTTCATTCACTCCATATTATGGAAGACGAGTCACATCCCAATACGCACAACCAAGGCCCAACAAATGCATCCTCCGGATCCAAAGAAGGCTTATCAGTGTTCGGCTTGTTCCATCATCTAGCTCGGACGCCGCAAGGAAAGCACTTGCTGCGGCAGTATTTCCTCCGACCCAGCTTGAACCTGGACACCGTTCATGAGCGCCTTGATACTATCCATACGTTCCTCCGTCCTGAAAACTCAGCCCCCTTCGACGCGATAGTGAACAGCCTAAAATCTACTGACAACATGCGTACAACCTTGATTAGCCTAAGGAAAGGCATCACTGCTGGAGCTGGCAAAACCGGCAAGCGTACTTCGAGCAGTCTCTGGATGAGCATCCGACGGTTTGCATTTCACGTACTCAAGATCAAGGAGACATTCCAGGGAATACTCGGCGGCGACCGCCTAGCTGTAAGAACTAGACTACTTGAAAAGCTCGACGGATATCACCTGGCGCAGGTTGGCAGAAAGATCAGTGACACGGTTGATTTCGATAAGTCTGCCGAAGAACTTCGCACCGTCATACTGGAAGGTGTGGATGAGGAACTCGATAACATGAAGCGCACTTTCGCTGGACTAGATGATCTACTGGGAACCGTTGCACGGAGTCTATCAGAAAAGCTACCAGCAACCTTTCAAGGCTCACTCAATGTTCTCTACTTTCCTCAGATTGGGTTTCTTATCACGGTGCCGCTCGATCCTACGGTGGGCGAAGCTGTGTACGATGGCAGCTTTGACAATCCCTGGGAGCGGATGTTCTCAACCGAAGACCAAGTCTACTTCAAGAACAGTCAAATGCGAGAGATGGATGGCCACTTCGGTGATCTATATGGACTCATCTCGGATCGCGAAATTGAGATCAGTCATGAGCTCGCACAATATGTGCTTGAATACGAAGAATTACTCACGGCTGCCTCAGACGTTTGTGGTGAGCTGGATAGCGTTCTCGCACTCGCACAAGGGGCACGACTGTACAAACTCTGTCGACCTAGAGTCTCAAACGACAATGTTATCCAAATAAAAGGCGGCCGGCACATACTACAAGAGCTTAATGTATCTTCTTTTGTACCTAATGACACTATGCTGGTTGGGGGTGCAAACTTCGACCCAGGACACGAAAGCAATATCCCAGATGGCTCACCTCTACACCACACGTACACTAACAAGACCGGACCAAGTATGCTGATCCTTACTGGTCCCAATTATTCTGGGAAGAGCGTCTACCTGAAGCAGGTCGCTTTGATTGTGTACATGGCGCACATCGGCAGCTACGTATCAGCAGAAAGTGCGCGGATAGGTCTCACGGACAAGATACTAACTCGCGTCACAACTCGGGAGACCGTATCTCGAACACAAAGCGCTTTCATGCTCGACCTTCAGCAGGTTTCCCAAGCATTGAACCTAGCTACACCGAGGAGTCTGCTGATAATTGATGAGTTCGGAAAAGGAACAGATTCCAGTGATGGCGCCGGGTTAGCTTGCGCTGTATTCAGTTACCTCATTGGCCTGGGTCACGATAGTCCGAAAGTTATCGGCGCAACTCATTTCCATGGTATGTTATGAAGGCGTGAGCATATTGCGAATACTGATGGTTAGGGCGCTGACCGAATTCTAGAGATCTTTGAGAATGGACTACTCAAAGCAAGCCCGTCGCTCGCGCTCGCCCATATGCAGGTGCAGATCGACGAACAAGCCTCCGAGTTCGAAGACCAGATTACATACCTCTATAAGTAGGTTCCCGCAGATGAATCATGTCACCATGCTAAGTCCTACTAGTTTCTGCGAAGGTCGCAGTAACTCAAGCTTCGGTACTTGGTATGCAATGGGCCGAAAACCTCTCACTCCGTCGTGCTAATGTTTCACCTTCTCCAGTTGCGCAGCCATGAACGGAGTGCCAAAGGAAATCATACAGCGTGCAGATGAACTTATAGCGCTAGCATTGAAGGGCAAAAGTCTCATTGCTGCCTGTTCTGTAATGCCACAATCAGAGGCTCAGGAGCTCGAGGAGGCGGTGAGTTGCTATGAACGATCAGGAACGGGTCTAATGCCACTTCAGGAACAGATCGCACGGGAATTCTTGGAGGCGGACCTTTTTACAGACCCCAAAAAGACGTTGAGCGACATACTTACCATATCTGGCACAATGGAGTCACGATCTCTAAGTTAAAAGTAAAAATGGAGAAGCTTCAGAGATTGGTGAAGCTCTATCTTTCCGGAAATATATCTCCACCGGCCCGACACCGTAAAAACCGCGGATATTTGAAAAAACGCGCGATAACCGCCCAGGTTATTTCCAGTCGGGATTTGCATGCAGCTCTGATAGTAATCTCCCCTTACTCCAGATCCGTGTCCAAGCGTGTCGGAAGGTAGATAACACCAGATATATGCAAGAAATCTCTAGTCAGAGTGTTCAATGTTTTGTCAAGCATCTCACACATGTTCCAGAATAATCACAAAACCAGCATTTTCGGCGACTGTTGGTCCCACGGCACCCGCGCCTCGGGTTGCGAACAGTATCTGCGCACCGCGAACACAGATGCAATCTCGAATGGCCGGCGGGGCAAGTATTTCAATAGCCGTCTGCCTCTAGTTTTGTGGAGTACCTTGTGGGCTGCTAATGGGTTACTGCCATCGTGGCAAGAGCGACTACTAAAATCGGGGATCGAGGGGACTGCGCCCAATGACGCAAGTTAGAACCTACAACATGGCTAATAGAACAAGTCTGGCAGCGGAAGATATCCTCTCCCCCACTTACATCGATCAATGCACGCTACCGTCGCCAGCCCACCGGACGAAGCTTATTTCAACCTCATCCTCGCGCCACAGCGGTTCTGAATGACCCAGATCTACTCCTTCCTGCACGACATCCCTTGCATCTTACCCACAAGGGTCAACATGATCCACGTGGGGTGGAGCTCACCCTGTGTCGGCTCGTAATCGTTCATGGGCCCCACCACACAGTTCCTTCGCACCGGGCATGCAAAGGCTCCCGGTCCTGTACCGTCAAATGCCGTCGCGTTTACAGCTCTTGATTCTCTGGCTATCCGTTAATATAGGTTAGGTCAAGATCACAGCTACCTTCACATGAAGACAAGAGCGGTGATAGAGCGAATTCGCTCGGCGCCCATGAATCAGACCACGCAATTCATTGACAAATGACTAGCTCACTTATCGGATCAAGCCGAAGAACCCTGTAAGATGGGCGCCTCCCGGCCCTATCGGTCGGCATCTGAATCGGTGAGCGACAGAGACAGACAACTTTCAGCGAGTGGAGAGGGATGTTGCGGCTCAACTGCTCACCATCCCCAGATCCATATATTCCGCAAGCTCCGCACCGCGTGTTGGTCTGTGGCAATCTATTATGACGGCATCCGAAGGCAGCGCTGCTAATGATCCATTGTCGCCGGTTAGAGCAGCACAACGGAAATTGAATAAGCGCGGCACCAACCACTTTGATCCAAACGAGCTCTAGGAACGGTCATACAGAACGACCCTTACCCAATAATCGACACCTCATCCCAGTAAAGGAAGACTTGACGAACAACAAAGCTCGCCTAGGGTTTAGTCCCGCAGAGCCGCACGTTAGCTTCAGAGTGACTGCAGGATGAGCTGCACGCTCAACAATATACACCTCGCATGCAGCGTTTCTCAAGGAATCGCGACGGCTAGGGCGGGAGATTCGGAATTGACTCAGTTTGATATGAAATACATCTTATCTCAATAAGTTGTATTTCCATCTCTTTATCGGACATAGCAAGGGCAAGAAAAGCTACTGGAAAGCATGACACGTGCACGCCATGAAGTAAAAGACTGCACGGTTCCGACAGCGCTGATAGTCAGAAAGCCACATGCGCCAGCGCATTGAGCACGACAGAAAGAGCACGACGTAATCGTGGTTGAGTCGTGAGCAACGAGCATTGTGGTTTCGACTTCAGGCGAGTTACCCGCCGGTTCAAATCCGCTCGGAACCCGAACAGCGACAGGAGCCGCTGCATAGCATACGGACGAGAAGCCGGAGACTAGGACACGGACCAACCGCTGCAGTTACGTGGATTCCAGGTTTTCAATTTCGACAGCCCAGAATCCCATCCGATCATGGTCGGCCTTTGCTGGCAATGGTTTTGTTGGTAGCCGCCGTAGTCGGGCCGTTTGACGTTCGACTACACGAGCCACCTCCACCAACACCAGGGCCTGCAGTCAGTACCGTCCAGGTGGCTCGCTACTTCTGACAACTTTCCTCTGGGGTCATACGAAGGCGCATACGCATCGGCAAGCCTGGCTGGACCCCGCCATCGGTTGGAGACGCATCACGCACTATCTAACCGCTCCGGCAACCCAGGCAAATAGCGATATGTCTAATGGCAAGCGGAGCCATGGGCAAGATTGACAGGCAGAGTGTGCCCCATGGGATCTAGTATGTGCGTAAGAACATCGAGCGGACTTTGCAAAGGTGCTACAAGTTTGCAGATGCTTGCTGATAAGCTTTCTGAAAGAAACTCGTTCAGGGTCTCATCATACCGAACCCAAACAATTGAGCTTGCAACATGTGCCACACAGGGTCTGACTGCATCGCTGAAGAGACTACGGACTCCCGCATCTCACAAAGCAGCACACAAAAGTGCTGCAGCCCTTTCCCATTCTCATGGATACCATCGTTATCTCTTCTGCCGATTTGCGGCAAGTAACTCCAGCAACCTATACAACCTTACCCCAATAATGAGTACTAGGAGGCACACCTTACCAACGGCACTTATCTAGCGAATGGTTGGTCTGAGAACAAACAGGGCGGAAAGTGCCAGGTTGTGCAAAAGTGATTGGCTGGCATAGACCGTCCATTTTACCAACTGGACTTGCGTGCATAATGCAGTCGTGTCTGCATCGTCAAAATTCCGGTCGCTACTGTATACACAGTCGGATGTAGAGACGATGTACAAGGCAAAAGAATTAAAGTCGAACCGCCGCAGCCGATCAGGAGCGCCAACCCCAGTTTTGATGGACAGGATGTGGCTAGTGCAAGGCGGGAGAGCACCATGCTCCTGCACCGCAGCTCAGGGTCATCTTGCCGTGTCTGCAGGGTCAGAAAGGCCTCCGACTCCGATATCTTGGACATGGTTGTTCATTGTTGGACTATCCGTGTAGCCACTGCTCGACTCGTATACCGCAATCTGACGGACACAGTGGGTACGCAATTTCGCAAGGCAATGCTGGGTCCATCGTTTACGTAGGCCCGAGAAGACATACGTGAGAATGCGACGATTATGGGGAGACTTGCGAGGCAAGATCTGGCCGTTACCGGGCGAGTCGTTTTGGAACTCAGCCGAGCCAGCCAGCCGTGACGCTGCGGCACGGCCACATGTTTCAAAGGTCGACTGATGAGGTCCTGTGCAATATATGTTCGAGGATGCGGCGGTTCGTGCCGCTGCAAAGATGCTAGCAAATCTGTCGTGGAGGGTTGAGGCGTATAGTGATTTTTGTCGTCAGTACACGAGGTCAGAGTGATCTGTGGCGCACTGATACTGCGTTGGTCGTCGCAACGTTCATCGCACGTTTGTTGAAGGTTCATTTGACCTTCAGCGCGGTCCCATCTTAAAGCTGGTGTCTGGACTGCGGATGCACAATGACGATGAACCCGTTAGCCAAGCTTTTCGCTGGACCCAAACCGCTCGTCTGTGCGCCACGATGTTCAGATCCACGGCGAGGCGCCGCCGTCCATGGTTCGGGACATGTTCCGCTGCGCACTTGCGGCTACGTCGTGACAAGAGCGTCGTCTTGTGCGTCCTGTAGACGCTATGCTGGAGCACGCCTTGCGCACACTTATCACCCTATTTACGGCGCCTGCTGGGCGGCGAAGCGGCACCCCAGCCGCCCGCAGTGCAGCCGAGAGCGCTCACGGCGGGGCGGAGTACCGAGCACATATTGGCGAAGCTGGGGCCGATGACCTTGATTGCACCGTGAACAGATCGCCGATCATAACCATGTTAGGCCAGAGCGTGTCCAGAGGCGTGCGCGCATCAGACAGGCTGCCTGTTGCGAGAAGAGGCACCCTGCGTTCGGAGCAAAGAAATCCACTGACAGCCTGTTGGTCAGACGCCCGCTGATGATGTACAACGGTCTCGAAGATGAGACCAATAGGCTCCTCCATCTGCCAGCTCACCGGCACCCTATCGAGCACACCAGGCCAAGGTGCGAAGACGGCGTGGCTGCACTGTATCACACAGGGCTGCTCAGTGAGAACCAAGCGATCCCCGTAGACGTCTCCCTCCCTTACATGTGGCAGCAGTGCCGTGGGCGCAGCAGACTTCAAACACATCGTTGTCAAGGATGTCCTGCATCTTTGTGGTGGACACGCGAATTGTTCGTGTGAAGGAGGACTCGATTGAGCAGTCAGCGCTAATACGACAGCATCACCAGTCGTCGATATCGGCTGGCAGGCTGTGGAAAACATGACTGTCTGTGACCTGACTAACTTGTGTACCTGTCAGTACTCCGACCGCAACAGCACGTCCCCAGCACATGAAGCACATGGAATGAGCCTTCCCCTCGTGAAACCCAGCTATCTCAGTCCGGCACCGCTCAGGGCGTGTAGTCCGCTTTGCACGTGTATTCAAGCACGAATCTCAACCGCATGGTGCATCGTCAATGCCGTGTTGCGGCCGGCGACCAGACGCTGCCGAAATGCATAGCTTTCGACAACACCATCCTCCCACCCCAAAACAGCCTGGGGCAGATAAGATCGCAACGCACAGGGCAACGGCGGCTCGAGCTCTGACTGAGTGTTCAACTCGAGATGCAGGCCACCAAGCACGCACGCTAGTCCCCATGGAGGATGCAGTTGGCCTGTAAGATCTCAGCCCCAGTCGAGCAGGCCAACAACGCCAGCCCTGCACCCACCCTGTCCTTGCAGGTCCCCAGCGTCAGCTTTGACGCCCACCGAAGACCATCCTGGTACATGCTGGATTCCTTCGAGATCGCTACCAACTCCAGCCTAGTGGCTTTGGGGCTGCAGCTACCTGCAGCTCTGTCTGGCTCTCCTCGTATATAATACCTACGCTGCTCCGTTTAGCAAACACCATCATCCCAAAGTTCTCCCAGCCGGACACACGTACGCAATGTTCCAAGCTGCCCAACAGTCCTATACATCTCAGCCTTCATCTGCTCCTACTATTAACGCCATGGCCACCGTGCCTCCTCAAAGCACTATGCTTACCGGCCCCAACGGTGAGCAGAAGCCTCGCAAGCTACGAGCTTCCTGCGATGCCTGCTCCCGTGCAAAGGTCAAGTGCGACAAAGTCAGACCAACCTGCCACAGGTGCGGTAATATGGGCATCTGCTGCAACTACTCGCCCTCGATGAGGTAGGCGACATTGCCTTTCTACTCCAGCATCCTAGCTCACAGAAACGTAGATTGGGCAAGCCACGCAAGAACAGGAACCCAGATGGCACCATTATGCGCGATGTATCACCAGCTAGCTCATGTGGCCCAATGAACTTAAACCAGCGGCCAGACATGATTCCCCGCACTACTGCCTCCTACACCACAGAGAGCTCCCCGGAACCCACAGACCCCTTCTTCTTTGGACCTGCCACCCCAGAATATCATTTTCAAGATGCTTACATGCCCACTGCCTTCGAAGGCGGCCAGTCACCTTTCTCTGAGACTGGTTCCTTCCTCAACGGCTGGTCTAACGACGACCACCTAATGTTTACGACCCCATCAGAGATGTTCACTAGCATGCCTCAACTTTCTACATCCCCTTATGCAAGCCATGTCCGATCATCGAGCATGCATAGCCAGCCGGAGATGTTTGCACCCATGGAGGGCATCAACTCGCCATTAGCCAGCCCAACTTTCTTTGGAATGTCAGACCAGCAGACACTCCCCATGTTCAGCCACGACAAGATGACGATGTCTCCACCAACTATGTCTCAGGCTCCTCTTCCTACTCCACCTGCTTCCACTACCACCTCGAACCACGACTGCACCCAGTTCGCCTTTCAGACGCTCAATAGCCTCTACTCACCGCCAGCTTCAGTGCCATCCGCAGGAGACTTCAACGGCTCCTCCCATGGCCTGCCAACCCTGGAGACTGTCATCTCCACCAACAAGTCCGCCGTCGACAAACTCTTCGTCCTCCTGGGCTGCCCATGCTCTTCCAACCCGCATTTCTCCACGACCATCGCCTTCACCATCGTCAAGATACTCTCATGGTACCAGGCAATCTCTGGTGCAAGCTCCGAGAGTGATTCTCCGATGAACACTCAGATGGAGATGTTCTCCCATTCTCCTATGTCCATGGGTGACTTCAGCCCCATGAGTGAGACGGATGATGCGTACCGGGCTCAGCTTGTCCTGACGGAGCTCCGCAAGGTCGAGAAGCTGATCGACAAGTTCTCTGAGCGCTACACCAAGAACACCAACCACGCCGAGACTGGAATCGACGGCGGTGTCTACAGCGCGTTGGAATCTCTGCTCCGGACCCGCGTGCGCGACACTTTCAAGGTCACCATGCGCAATGCGCCCGATGACATCAAGCGACAGGTCGCTTTGCGATCTCACCAGCGCTCACGTACGCACACTCTCTGAGCTGGCCTTTTGACTGCGCATTAGCGATTGTACATTTTCATCTCTTGGCTTCCTGCTGATGCTTTATCTTTCCGACACTCTATCACGATTGCGCATTATAGACTTGGGCTTCACAGCTACTGGGAGTGCTTTTCCCTTTTTGCGTACGAGTACACGTTATGATGATTGTTGTACTCCTTGTCTCTCTGTAGCGGGATGTCGGCATGCTTCGCCTACCTGCCTTTTGCCTTTGGTGGTTCGGTGCAAAATAGACTTCGCTTCTTGTGTACATATTTTTGGAAAGGAGAGGACAGGCAAGGGGCAGTGTAGCGTGCTGCGTCTGCGTCACACGCAGCACGCAATATACGCTTGCAGGGGCGGGACTTCGTACCGCAATGAACACTCAGGCCACACTAGGTGCGCTTGCCAAATGAATGAAATGAACATGATACAATCACATCGCTTCCACTCCGCTGCTGGGTTCGAAAAATTTGAGTGTTTTGGGGGCGGACCCAATCAGGCCCATTACCCGCCGTTGGACTCAGTCTGACGGAAGCAGAGCAGGGCTGTCACCTTTCTTACCAGCCAGCCCGCATTCTCCATAGGTCACGTCCTCCAGGCAGTGGGGACTCGTACCACCACACAATCACACAACTACTCAGCAAGGACACGCGATTTGCGCATCCGCAGCCCCAACGTTAATCATCACCATCATCGGTTGCCACCCCCAAGACGACCCAAAGGCGGGGATGAAGACTGCACTGCACCTCAGCTTCATTTAGCCAGACTCGAGGGTGACGCATGCTGAGCGGAGCAGGCATACCACGCGCGTCGGCCCCCAAACACCTGGTCGAGACGCGCCCGCTATGTGAAGGGCTAGCTATCACGCATGTGCTATGCCTCCAGGGCTCCCGGTACCTTGGCTGAAGCAGAATCACCATTGGCTGCTGGGCCAATCCGGATGTATGGCGCGCGGTCGACGAGCAGTGGGGATGTGATGGTCCAAGTCTGCCGTGGTGGTTGTGACGCAGTTCTAATTAGAGAGTGGAGTGGAGAGGAGTACGCGAGGCCTTCGCCAGCGGTAGCTGTCACTCCTGCTCTACGCAATCGCAAAGCGGCGGGCGGATGTCCGTCCAAGTCTGCTCTACCAGCGATGTGTCCTCGCGGGCTCTCAGTCGCATGTGTACGGCGCAGGCAGGACGAGTGGTGGAAAGTGGCAGACTGGCGGCGCGGGCGTTGCAAGCGTGCGGCGCCGTTGAGCGGGAGCCTAAGCAAGGAACGGAAGGAGCATTGCTGATCGGGAGAGGCCGCCAGGGTCTGAAGATGCGCGCGTGGAGATGGCGTGGCTGCTAGGTCAGCCCTTTCGATAGTGCACCACATGTTGAGAGGTTTCTTGGTGTGGAGATGCCGCGGGGATTGTACGCGTTTTTGGTATTATCTGATATTTCTGATGGATGCGGACATGCGTCTTTTGGTCGAAGAGTTATGTTTCTTCGTCTTGGGTGTCTTGGAGATGGGAGACGTGACGGACAACGGCACTTGGGAGGGGGGTGCCGTGCCACATACTGTGCAGCGGAAGGCTCGACCCGCTGCAGTACGCCGCGATGGAGTACACGGCGCTTTCGCACGACAACATTGCAGTGCACGTTCGTTTGATCCTGGCCACCGTGGATTGCATCTATCTCTACAAGGGTCGTCGTAATTGCTTCCAGCAATCTGGACCTCTTTCCCATTGCAACCGCCCCATAGCGAGAGTACTGCCCTCCGCGGCTTCTATGGGCCTTGGATCAGGTCCGCATGCACGCCGGGTATAACCAGAAGGAGGATTACGTTCGCTGCTGCTGGGTCCGCAACGGGTAATCGGGCTGTGCGCTTCGGCCGATCATATTCGGGGGCATGTAGGGACACGAACGGGCGCAATTGGTCGGGGCCTAACGGTCCGCTGATGACGGCAGCCATCGTGAGCGCTTAACACTGGCTGCGTCTGCAGTGGGTGTGGTGACGGAGGACACGATACCGTAATCTTTGCATTTGGAACGCTCTGTGACGAAACGCCGCCCCGGATGTGCGTTACGGACTACTTATTTCTGGCGGATTGACAACTTGTCCTCCTACGTCGCATGGGGCGTACGGCGCAGAGGCGGAATGATAGTCGCTCGCCGCAGTCGCTGAGTCCGCCTCAAAGTGGGTACGGCTCATTGAGGTGTTTTGGACACGACTTCACATGCTTACTGCGTCCAGCATCCGCCGGCTGCCAGCTTCTTCCGAGTGCGACGGAGGACCAACGCAGCCCTATGCGCGCAGGACGTGACCATGCCCCTACGGTATCGCCTGCAGGACGCCGCCAAAGATAGCGACAATTACTTGTTCGTTGCAAGCGAGTCGACCATGTCCAAACGGTCTCCAGTGTCGTTCAGTTCTGTGGATCCGGATGGGTCGATGTGGCCCGCGGTGGAACCACGTACGAAGTGCGATCCAGACGGCATACCGGCTGAATGCCCGTTAGCTATAAATCAGATCTGTAGCACCTTGAGACGCCATGGAAACGGTTCGTACCGCCATGATAAAACACACCGCAGTGCCGAGGTGGGAAGCCTCACGATAATTGTACGTCACAGGGCTTGCGGCCTGAGGCATTCATCTGGAGTGGCTCAGAGGCGCGGCTCTCGAAGGCTGAACGGCCTCAGGGACTTCGCTGGACCCTGAGAATCACTGAAATGCGGGGAGGAAGCAAGAGATCGACGATCTAAACACGTGTTGTGTACTCTCTGCCTCTGATTATATGTTCCTCCAGACCAACACCAGCACATAGCAACAGAGCAAACCCAACACCCGCTTCCGATAGTACAACTGTCACGCTTTGTGTCTAACGCAATCGGAACATGCACGCCTAGAACGCAATTGGAGCTTGCGTACCGAGAGAACGCAACTGCATGCTGAGAACCCTGTAGATTTGACGATCCGGGCTCCGGTGCCGAAGCCCTAGCACTAGAGCCAACAAGCTCACCGTTCACACCGAAACACCAGATCCTATCGCGAGGTACCTGTTGGAGGCTGGCGATAGTCGCCACTGCATGCTTGCTACATGTCTAGGCGGAGCGGCCGGCTTGTGGAGAAGATTGGAGCACCGTCGCTCTTAGCCATCGCCTTGTTGCCCACCCTTTGCCCTGCGCCGGCCGAGTAACTGCAGGTGTGCGGCAGCACGCATGTACGATTCGCTGAACTCTGTTACTAACTGCTTTCTGATCACATTGTGCAAATGATGGCTGCCTGTTGACATTCGGATGTCGTTGGCCCTACACGTACGCACGTTAAATGCGAGTTCGCGACGCCATAGCCGCGTTGGTCTAGAACTTGCAAAACGCAGCATGCGAACAAGTCTAACACGGAAAGCACCAAGAACAGGATCTCATCATGCGACCTCGGACAGTCACTTCGCATGTGGGAAGTACCTAGACCTTGTATCTCGCACATGGCCTAGCGATAGTTATGGCATTCGTATGCGCTGACAGAGAGATGTATCAGCCGGAGACGATGCGAGCTGACGTAGACATGGGCTTGCAGCGCTGTCCTTGATATGCCCAAGGGTGCATCGCAGAGCCATTCTGCTGGTAACTTTGAAAGCGACAACCTCGCTTGGGCACGCTCACAAGTAACATCACAGGAACAAATCACGCCATGGCTCCTCGCCCAGCGCCGACGGTCCTTTTTCTCTAGCTCTTACTCTGTCTCCATCTTCAGCGCCCTTCTGTATCCCGCCTGCTGTGCCTCCCGACTGCCTCGTTCCCACAGCTTGGAAATACGCACGCGAAGGTCCACCTTGGGCAAAAAGCTCATATATTGCACCAATGACGTCCCAACCCCACAATACGCGCGCATTCCCGTCACAAATTCCCTCGTCCTTTGAGTAATCAGCACCGGTGCTACGTATGTACATTGCTACCTGCGCGTGCCTAGGATCGTGCAATCCAGTGTTAGCTTGCTGCAGTCAGCTGGCGGATTCCGACCCACCCTTGTGTAATCTTCCTAGAAGCTTTCTAGAAGGTTGCTAGAAGGTTGGCACATGACGCTCGGGCTGAACCTCGTATTGCGGGTCGGGTTGACGGCCTTCACGGATCGGCGATCGTAGACCTGCTTCTGGGTTTGGCGCATGCATGGCCGATGACGGAGTGTAGCGACTTGTGGCCTGGCGAAAGGATGGGAAGGGGTTAAGCTGTATGCTTCATTGTCACTCGCGTGTCGCGGCAAGACACGCTCCGAGATACTGCACCGTATCTTGGGTGAGAAAGTCTTATGGGGTGCTTGTGAAGGAACGCCATTCCCCACGGACGAAACATACACCTTCGGCCATGTTTTGGATCCATCGATGCGCAGCACTACACTCCGATGTGCCTTTATCACGAGGCATTCATCACATAGCCATCATGCCCACAAGTGGCGTGGCTCCTACCCACGTATCTTGGTAAAGCCAGCGGACGAGCACACCATGTTGCTGCACAACGTAGACCTTGGCCAACGACGAGAAGCAAGATCAAATTGCATCATCAATCTTCCCAAGTCTTTCACGCACCTGTTATGCTTGACTTGCTCATTGTTCCAACAGCAATCCCACGATCTTGAGACACTGCGCCTCATTTATGCATATACTCGCTCAGCAAGACTGGATGTCGCCCCATCATTTGCTTGCATTAAACGCCTACCTAGAGCCTATGCGGCACATACGGCGCACTTCTTGAACAACACCACGATTGTCGTTATCACAACACATGAGAACTTGAAATGCACTGTGCCACGAACCTGGGGCGAGGCTCACCTACTTTCAGTCACCTACATTAAGTGGGATACCGTCACGAACGTCTTGACCGAAGCAGCATGACCCTTCCTCCATTCCCTACCTCACAAACACCCAACTCCACCACAGCGCCGTTCCAATGTCGTTCAAATCCCAGCCTTACTTCATCAGCGTAAACACCTACAATTCTCCACCACCTCCACTTAAAGCCCTGCTTCCCATGGAACCGATTAATACCTGTCGTCCAGAAGATCCAGCGACCGCAGCGCAAGAGCTCTTGTGCATGGACTGGTAAGACGTTGGCTTGTTGCACTTTTAGCTTCACGGGACTGAGGTCGGTATCGTAGGTACTTCGACATCCTCTGCTGCTATGCGGCAGAGCATCAACGAGGAGTCAGTAGCGCGGGAGCTTAAATTTGAGAAGACGAGGTTGGAGACAAAGGGTGAAGAGCTTGTTTGCTTAGAGGTCTGGCTTTGTGCTTGTTGAGAGGGCGACATATCTTGGGAAGTTGGGCGCCTATCCACCCTTTTCAACAGAGTGATGTGGTATAGACTGTGATTCACCAGTGCAATCTTAATGGTGGCTTTCGCTCCCTACAACTTCTGGGTTTGCATGCTTTGATAAGTGCTGTTGCCTGATCAGTTGTAATGATATATGAAACTGACAGATCTTTGAGATTGGGCAAGTGTATGCACGCCGATGTCTTTGTTAGCGAAGGGAAACTCATACGTCTAGTTGATAATCGAAAGCTCTAGGGATCCAAGATTTCTGCCACAGCCTTAGCTTCGCTCTAAGGGAGTGAACGAGATCATGTCTTATTCCTGCCAACCATGGTCGCCTACCACGTGGTGAGCTGCGAGCTCAGTGTCCGTGCAAAAGCGATAGCTTGGGCAACTATTGACATTCGTGGAAAATGTTATATCCTTACCTCAACCGATCTGCGGAAGGCTCGAAACAACCTTGGTCGTTGCTGATCGTATGGTCGGCTAGTACATTGTGAACAGCAGGTGCGGGGTTTCGCGCTAGATCTCCCCATATTATCAATCCTGTGCTGGGTACGCGAGACCTCGTGGACTATTCTCAGAATAGTAGTAGAAGGATTTGAACCTAGAATCGGACTCAATAACCCCGAGCGCACTGCAACTTTTGCCATACCACCGGTAATAATAACCATTACGATGCTGAGCTGGATTTGGAAGTATACGACCGTTCGTTATAAGGTAAGGTATTTGCGCGTAGAACCAATTCACCCTATGCCGCACTATGAATCTACTACAAGTATTGCAGGTTCTAACGGTACCAGCCTTAGTCCTGGGCATCAATGTCCAATCCGGTTCCCTCAGAGTGGATGGTACAATCAAATCGCTCGCCGTTGACTCTACCAACCCTAGGCTATCCTGGCGCCTAGAATCGCAAAGCCGTGGAGACTCGCAGATTGCTTTCCAGGTACAGGCTGCAGGTACCGACAGCTTGTGGACGTTGCCCAATTTATGGGATTCGGGACGCATTCCATCGTCAGACCCTTTCGTAAGATACAATGGCCGCGGCCTCAAGTCCCGATCCGCAGTCTTTTGGAGGGTCAGGGTTTGGGATGTAAACAACAAGCCCTCGCAATGGAGCCAGGCGTCGACGTTCGAAGTGGCGCTGCTTCATTTTTCAGACTGGAAAGCGTCTTGGATTACGAATCCCGATTTCGCCACTGGCAAGAATTCGCTTCCACTCTTTGCGAAAGACTTCAATGTCGGTTGTGTTGTCTCCAAAGCGAGGCTTTACCTGCTTGGTCTCGGCGTCCATGCGCCTGAGATTAATGGGCAAGCCGTTGACGACACGGTCCTTGCACCGGGCTACTCAACGTTCAACAGGACGTTGTGGTATTCTACCTACGATGTGGCACGTCTCCTGAAGCCTGGCAACAACGTTATTGGTGTACAAATTGGCAAGGGCATCTACGACTCCGACAAGCCTCTTGGTGGGAAGCGGTATACGAAGTTCGCGATTCCTTCGCAGCCATTGAAACTCATTGCACAGTTGGAGTATATGTGCCTGCTCGGGACCTCACATACAATCATCTCGGACGATTCATGGGCTTCGTCAACCGATGGTCCTTACCTTGAAGCGCACTGGTATGGAGGCGAAGAGTACAACGCATTGAAAGAAATCAAAGACTGGTCCAACCCGGGCAAGAGCCGTCAGAACTGGACAACCGCTAAGCTCACTACCAGTCCTGGAGGAGCTCTAACAGCCCCTCGAGCACCCCAGATCAAGCGGTGCGAAACGATCACAGCCGTCTCCGTCAAGCCAGGACCCGACTATCTTTTGTTTGATTTCGGCGTCAACAACGCGGGCACCTTCAACTTCAAGATCAACGGAACTGGTCTCGCAGGACGACGCGTGACCTTCTGGCCAGCCGAGCGTCTGAAGAGCAATGGCTATATCGACCAGTCAACAATGGGCACCAATATCTTCCACGCGTACACAATCAAAGGGGCAGAGAGTGAAGTCTACTCACCCAAGTTTATCTACCATGGTATGCAATACCTTGGGATTAACTTGACGCTCGGCTCCGATATAATATGGGCTCCCAAGGCTAGCGATATGAGCATGACGGTCATTCGCGCTTCCAACGAACAGGTATTGGAGGCTTCCACCAGCGATAAGCTTTTCAATGGGATACATAGTAATATCGATCGATCTATCAAGGTATGTGTCCGCAAATAGATACAATGTTCCTTGCTCATTAGGCGTCGTAGAGCAACATGCATTCTGTCCTTACAGACTGTCCGCACCGCGAGAAACTGGGCTGGCTGGAACAAGATCATCTGGTCTTCGACCCCGTCGCCATGGGATACGACATCGAAGCATATGGCCTTGACTTCATGCGGACCATCGCGGACGCACAAGCGCCAGATATACCAGGACTGATCCCAACGACAGCACCCGAATATGTCGTCTTTAGCGGCCAGTATTTGATGTATCGTGACGACCCAAATTGGGGAGTAGCAGCGATCAGATTTCCTCTCTTACACTACGAATATTATGGCGACATTACGATCTTGACAATGAGGTATAACGTCATGTCGCAGTACATGGACTACCTCCAACAGCAGGCTGGCGGAAAACCTTATATGCCTGATAGCGGTCTAGGAGACTGGCTAACGCTGAACAATACGACCCCGAAAGGGGCAACCGCAACCTTCGCATATCACCAGGCTGCTTCAGGCATGGCTGCGGTAGAGAAGTATCTAAATCATACAGCGAAAGCAGCAGAATATCAGGCATTAGCGGGTAGTATACGTGAAGGCTACCACTCAAGATACTTCAATGAGACCGGCTCTCCACACTACTGTGTCAATACCCAAGCCTGTAACGCCATGGCCCTGGATATCGGAGCTGTGCCTGTGGAAAATGAAGAAGCCGTGCTCTTTGCCTTGATAGACTCGCTAGAAAAGCAAGGCTGGCATTGGGATGTCGGCGAGATTAGTCTGCCGTGTAGGTATCGCACGCCATCTCAAAACCTTAAGCAACAACTCATCATATACAGCACTCATTCGTGTTCTTAAAGGCGCGAATCGAAACGACATACTATATGAACTCTTCTCTCAGACAACTGTACCGAGCTACGGCTCACAGGTCGTGTACGGGTCTACTAGTCTTTGGGAGCACTGGGACGCACCAACGACGGGAGGTAGTTACAATCACTTTATGTAAGTTGTGAGACCCACAAAGCGCTTCCTTGCTGCTGACATTTGCTAGGTTCGGTTACGGTGACATATGGATAGTGGAACTGAGCGGCCTCTCCCAGAGTAGCGGCTCAGTGGCTTGGAAACAGATCGACTACAAGCCTGTGGTAGTAGGCGACTTGACCCAGGCAAAGACAAGCTACAGGACACCACGTGGGCGGGCATCGGCGGAGTGGAGCAGAACCGGAAGTAGCCTAGAGTACAATGTCGAGGTGCCTGTTGGTTCGATAGGCACCGTGACACTGAACAGTACACTGGTGACACTAGACGGCGGAAAGATCAAAGCTGGAATGAATGGTGTGACGTCCACAAAAGAAAACGAAGGACAGACGGTGATCAAGGTTGGCTCAGGGATGTACAAGTTTCATGCAAATTTAGCGTAGTCACCAGCACAATAGCTACAGGTAATCTAATCTGAAACGACAGAACTCCCTTTCTTTCCAGACTCATCATCCCACCTATCAGTCCCGTGTCTTTATTTCGCCCCACCAATGACCCAAATCTCATTCGTGGCATCGCTGCTGAGGAACAACTTCCCGCTCGGACTCCATGCCAACCCTACCGGCCTGAAGCAACTGTCTGGGCAGGCGGCGTTGCTCGGGTTATACATGATGTTCTGCGCTGCATTCGTGTCCGTCACGTTGGCGACAGGCTGACCTGTCTGCGGGTTCCAGGCTACCCTGCTCACCCTATAGCCATCTGCCGGGCTCTTATCCCAGCTTCCGTGGAATGTGACATACGCTGCGCTCCCATCGCTGTTGAACTTGAGATCCAGCGGAGCGGTATGAGCGGGGAAGCAGAGTTTGGGAGCGACGCGTGTGCAAGTGGTGCTGGAGGCGCCGTTGGTCACTGTGTCGCCAACTTTCAACTGGGTGTTGAACGGGGACGGGAGCACGGAAGGATCGTATATAGAGTGGCAGGTAGGATAGCCGTAAGACTTTCCGCGTTCGGGGGATGAGGTTTCGTTGATTCTTCCGTGGTAGTTCAGCTCCTCGCATGGGTTCGTGTTGTGTACATCTTTGCCGTTGACGGTCATGTCATCCATGCCATTGACCACTGAGAACTACTGCGTATCAGCTCTGCTGAATTTCTGACTTCTTTTATACAAAGAAAGGCAAAAGGACGAGCATCATCATCGGAGCTAGGTAAGAAGCACCCGGACCGTGGACTCAGTACTGAGAGATTGAATTGCAAACTTACAATTCCACCATGGATGTCCTCAGCAATACCGACGTTATTTCTAATTCCATAACCTAGAAGTTCACCCGCTGTGTACGCCTTCGACCCTGCCTGGAGATCGGCAAGCTTGAATATCCGCATCTGGCTCCTGCCACTCGAAGCTTGAGCAGCACCTGTATCAAGATTCCCGTTCGAGCCGACCTGCACGAGAAGGACGTCTGGTCGGGCTCTAGGTATCAAAAGAGTCCTACCTGTCGCCGCTGTTAGCTCTATCTAGAAGCATAGGACTTGGTAAGACACTGCACTTACTCACATGCCCACTGGTGCTCATCCCTGTGACAACTGTCTTCTTGTTGCTCACGGTCCCCGCCGTACCGTCGTAGTCCCAACTATATACCGTGGTCTTTGAAGACGCAAATAGTTTCTTCCCGTCAGGCGTCAGCGCGATACCGTGGTTGAGCGAGCTGTCCGCGACTAGTTGCTTCTGAGACTTGACACAAACATTCGTGCCGCCGTTATCGGTGAGTTGGATGTAACGGAGGCCGTATGAGTTTTGCTCGGCGGTGAGAAGGTTGCCTTGATTGTCGAAGATGATACCACGAGGGCCTGTGCAAAGTCAAGGTTAGCGTCGATATTTGTTGTAGAGTCACACTTACCCTTGAGCCCATTCGCAACTACACGACCTTCATAGCCAGAGGCAAATGTAGCGGCATTGACAGGATTGATAGTTGCACAAGTCTGACCAAGTGCAGAAGAGATTAGAGGCAGCCAGGCCACAACAACAGGATGGATAGCGACCATGCTTGATGCCTTGCGTACGTCCTCAAGGTGAGGAAGCGCGCAGATAGCCTAGTTGGGGGATCCAGGTTCCCGTTTCCTTATATCCCATCTATGTCCGTGGTGGAGCACACGCATGCCACGGGCTGTCAACCAGTTCAAGCCCCCGGTTGTACATGGCATCATCTTCACCCCTGTCCCACCAATCAGGTATGGTGGGTTCATTAAATATCCCTATCCGGACCTTCTGTGCACCAATGCTCGGTCTTCATCAGATCGTGGCCGAGGGCTTTCTAGGAGCGACTGACCTCCCATGGTGGCAGGTAGCAACATCGCGCATGGTTTCGCCAAGTACGGACAAGGTTGACCGTTGTGATAAGTAGAAGGATTCAAAGCGGATTGGTGCAAGCTGTATAAGCCAAGAGCGCGCTTCGATACAGCTGTCGATCGGCATTAATGAAACATGGAACTTTTGAGTGCTTTTAGCGGGGTTACCAGGATAGCAAAGTGCTCAGAAACCTGGGGAAAGTGCACTCGTTGACAATTCAGCGACACGAAACTAGGTGCGCTTAACGACTACCGAAGCATATTGCGGATCGGTCGATATGTCCGATGTTTGTGTATCGCGAAAGGAAGGTGAGAGTTTCGGAATGCCATCCATGTATCGAAAACAATAGGAGACAAAGCTATGACCAGGTAGGTAAGCAACAGCAAGGGGCAGAATGGCCTCATTTGTCTCGAACCAGGAGAAATAACAAAGGAACGTAGATTGTCCACCAAAGGGCGCTTGAGATGACATGAAGCTGCTGGAAGTCAAGAAGATGGAACCACGAGATGATGTGATTATACGTACCATACTGTTCGGATGAAGCTTACTCACGTAGAGACTATATTCTACGCGAGTACGACAACACAAATGCCCGATGCACTTCGTATCTGTAAATCTGACATAGTGCATCAAATTCGACGTTCGTGGACACAGCGGACCGGTTCCAACAATATGCTTCAATTGCTGCCTTGGACAGACTACTCAAGCAGTATTCTACTTCTCTGCCGCAAGTGACAGTATCAATTTCTTGATGGCGCACATGCATTGGCCACTGTCTCGTACGTCCGCTAATTGTAGAATGGCTGTAGGTGGATACGGCTGAGGGTCGCAACGACGATTACGCCGCTCTTTCACGAATGGCCCGTGAGACGATCCTAGCAATGGTCGACAGCGGGCATTCCATCTCGGGTCGATCGGGTACACCTGGTGCCGCAGCAGGAATGTGTCTCAAGCGGCAAGGTACACCGCGAGCTTGAGAAGGGACGGCCGAGCACGAGCGGGGTAGCTAGCCGTCCATCCCAACAGAATCCGTTTCTTATATCAGAATCCATTACTGCAAATCGAGTCTGGTACCCCTTTCCGAATTCCATGATTGAAACATGACCGATTTTCGAACGCACGGGCATGGTGCAAGCAGATGATGCATGACCGTGCCGTACGGCGTACATTTACGTGCATCCCAAGCGTATGCACAGTTGTGTGTCAGCACGTCTTTTCCCTCTTAAAACCAGCTACACTTGTGAGGAGAATAAGGTAGTAAAAATAAAGCGTTTGCTCCTTCACCAGGATCGAACCCACGCCCCAAAACCCGAAAAGCGCAAAAAGAAATCTCATAGCTGAGCTACGTTTCGATCGTAGGTCTGTATTTAGTTAGTTACTTGTCACTCATCTAAAGTATATAGTAAGACGTACCCTCCGGGTTATGAGCCCGGCGCGCTTCCGCTGCGCCACTCAGCTTTACTTGAGTAGATGAGAAATTTCTTGCGCATGTAAATTCATATACCCTGCAATGTGCGCAAAACCCAAGAGGCTACAAAGACAAAATGCAAATTTGGTAGCGGTGGGGTAGCGGGTGGTGCTAACGAGTGGTTTGAAAGAGATTTTGTCCTTGTGAGTCATATAGACGGGAGAGTGGGACAATACACCAAGTACGAACAGTAAGCGAGAGCCCGTCAGGTTTGGTAGTGAGATAAACAAGCACTAATATCTATTCGAATGAACTTGAAGTTCTCAATGTTGTTGGATACGACCATGAATATATGGACAATGCATATCATACACAGCTACACACAAGACATAAATGGAAAGCACAACTCCAGACCTGCCATTTGACGCGGAAACTCAGGATCAACTGCAACATGCCATGCACGACAACGTTCCAATGCAATGCTGGGGTATATCTCCGACTCTTAAACTGCCTCCTTCTTCCGTTCGAAGTATATTTACACGCCCCTGGCCTCGAACATATGTCCGTTCTTACTTAGCACTGTCCCCAACTCCTTATGCATTTCGACCTGAAACGGCGCAAACGGGATTCTCTCCCCATCAACGCTAATGTACCCGTCCTTTTGATTCTTGGGAATAATACGGAATGCGCTGATCTTCTGGTAGTCGACATGCGGTAAATCAAAGAACTTATGCTGCTCGATGGCCAGTAAAGTGGCAATCGATTTTGCTCGGGGCAAAGTACCCTTGATGCGTATTAGGTCGAGACAGCCGTCACCAGGTAGCGCAGCAGGGAAGAAATTCGCGTCAGGAGACATGTAGGCGAGATTGCCTGCATAGAAATTGCCGAGTTGGTCGTGAGGGATTAGCTCCCAACCGTCAGGTAACGGATCATTCATGGTGCCGTACTGGAGGGACGGAAGGCCACATGCTTCGCCCGGGGGTGGTAGGATGCGGTCATCGTGCGTACGGGGAGGTTTTGCGGCCTCTGCGCGGTAGGCTGCCCGGACGGCCTCTTTATTGTCGTGGACAACTTTTATCGCTATGTCCGCTGGATAGCAGGTTTTCTTTATGAGGCGGATAAGGAAACCGTACGTGAAGCGTGCGCTACCCATCCAACGCATGTGCTCGGTCGCGAGATCGGTTTCGGCGACGATGCCGACAGATTGCGAAAGGAAGGACAGCGTGCGGCGCTCGCCTTGGGTCACTGAAGCGAGGTCCAAAGGCGTGCGGAGGCCTTTCACAACGGCCAGAGCAGCGATACTCGGGCTGTCAGTGCCGTTATGGTTCA
Organism: Paraconiothyrium sp. Pb-2020; assembly: GCA_022419385.1. NCBI lineage: Eukaryota > Fungi > Ascomycota > Dothideomycetes > Pleosporales > Didymosphaeriaceae > Paraconiothyrium > Paraconiothyrium sp. Pb-2020. Next base: position 4,150,044 of record JAJUBI010000006.1, read on the forward strand.
AGCACAGCGCGTTCCCAGACCCGCAGGGCAATTGGACGACGGCGACCTTGACTAGAGCGCGCTGCGCATCCTCTCTTTTGCCAAAGCCATTCCATACCTCGTGCGGGATGCCGTCCCCAGAGCAGCAAGCCACTACGTCAAACTTCTCAATTTCCAGACTCTGCGCTATTTCCACACCATGACCGTTGTGCTTCGTGGTTTCAACGTCAAGTTCGCAGCGCGCGGCCGCTAATATGGGAGCGATGTGCTTGTGGTAAAGCTGCGATGCCTTGCCCTGGCCACCGAAAGGATTGATCAGCACCTTGATGCGCTTCTGTCGTTGCGATGCGCCGTATGCCTTGTCCAGCAATTTTTCCACCCATGCTGCCGCTAGGTCGCTGTCTGGCTTCTCGAGCTTGTAGCTGATGATCTGCGGCCGCACGAGTTGCTTTGATATGGCGTGGGCATAGTGGATGATAACCTCGCCATCGTCTGCGGTTTCGGCCCAGAGGACGTTGTAAAAGGGGATCGAGCGCGTGGTATTATTGTCTGCTCGCCGTCAATGGCTGACTATGCGCTGTAGGAGGTGTGATTCTCACTGCCTCCTCCAAGAGAGATGCCGCAGCAACCTGCACCTTTGTTTTCCAGGAGCTCGTCTGCGGCACATCAGCGCGCGTCTCGTTCACTCTACTGGCTGGCTGTACGTACCAGTCACAATCAAAGCATCTGTACCCAGCGTCAGCGAGGCATTCCTGCCCACTGCAAGCGTCGCGGGTACGTCGGCTTGGACATCATTTGGGATGTTGCCGGCCATCGAAGGGTCTCTGAAGGGATCAATTGCGTCTTCTCCTGCACCGTCTGCCATGGCTATGGTGTAGGGGTATATGTACAAGCCTGCATGGCACTGAGTAACGATAGGAGTACCGATTAGGCGTAAGCACAATTCTTAAAGCGGGAGAGCCGGGAGGGAGAACCCGGCGTTAATCTTCACAAGCGGGTGAGGATGTTGGCCCGTGTTGGCGCCTGAGCCGAGGCTCCCCAAATAGAGAAACGGTCCGCTAACCATACCTGCTTAGATGCGGCTCGGAAGAGTATGCCGTGGCGACCATTAAAACCACATAGAGACTATAAGTCTCAATGACCATGAGGATTTAGATTTGGAATAGGACCTAAAAGGTTATACTCCTCCCCTTCACGTTAGTCTATCTCCATGGTTATAGCTGTATATTATCAGTCCCCTTGACATCGGCTTCAACCACTTTAAGCCGTGCATTTGCAGATGCTTTCTGATGTTATTCGAGCTGATTACTTTCCTTGCAGACAACGGAAAGGATGTTCAACTGTTCAAACTGCCCAGACTGCTTTGAGATAGTTGTCTACAAATCAGTATGGCAAGTCCATATACAGATGATGTGGCAGAGGTAAACGCGCAGTACGAGAGTGATCAGTCAAGAATCCCACATGAAGGAGGAAAATGCGAAGCACGAGCTAGAAATATCGAGAAAAGCATATGGGCTGCAAGACGATAGTCGGTGTCGACATTGCAAAAGAAAAGGCGACTTTTCGTTGCGAAAGGCAATGAAGTTGTTGCGCAAAGAACCAAATGAGAGCGCACGACGAAGATATGCCTACTGCGACTATACGCTTGCGAAAAGGATACTGCATTCTTACACTATTTCTCAGCATTCTGACACCCAAGTGGGGGCCATCGCATCTCAAACACCACGCGCAAGCCCCCAACCAGATCCAGACAAGGGGATATTGAACGCCTTCTCTGATTCATCAGGTTGCCTCAAGAACCAGCCTACGCCGCAGTCCCACAGTTCGCAGGATGAAACCCGAACAGAAAGCATTGTGCTTGCTATTGGACCTCAATAAGTCGCGCTTACCGGACACGCAGTCACACCGCAGGGCGTAACCGCAATTTGGAAGATTGCCGTTACGGCCCCCAGAAGAAACGCATCCTGCTACCTCGTGGACGAGGCACGTTCTCCTCATCTACTCTCTAGCTTTGCGTAGCGTACGTTATTGTGGTACAACACCTCTGGAGGAGTTTGTACGATTTGCGGAACATGGCAACCGACAATCTAGGAGCACTTACCACTGCGTTCGTGCCGCCTTCAGCGTGTCTATACACTGGGTATGTACCGTACTTCGCCTGGCCAAGCTCAGCTGCTGATGACCACGCAAGCAACATATGGCAAATCCACACGACCTACACCGATGGCCCACGAGAAAAGCAGGCATACGAACTCCTGGGTGCACCTCCAGAAGCATCACCAGACTGTTATCCCAAGGACTACAACCCAAGGAAGTACTACTCGCCAGGCGTCTGTCCGTCTGGATACTCGATTGCAAAGGCGCAGACAAATGCCATTGGTACCTTGACGGAAACGACGCATTTATGTTGTCCTTCGTACGAATTCCTCTTACCCATGCGGACATCTCCACCCCGACACTCCTTCCAAGGGCATGTTGCCTACCGTAGGACCACTCGCTAATAAGCAAATAGTGCCATGTCACTTAGTTCCCAAGTCCAAGCCATCCCCAACCCCAAGTTCCCATTCCTCGACACACTCCGCTGCGAATCAACATACACCGCCCAAGGGGTATTCACAGTGACGAGCAGCGAGGAAGGACAGGAGCCCACGCCTGCGATTTACACTCATAAGTCGAATCCTGGGGCGATCAATGCGTACGCGGTGGTCGTCCGATTTCAGGCGACGGATTTTGCGGTAAGTCGGTTACAGAAGATGAGTAGAGGGACGATGCTAACATACAGTAAGACCTCCTCTTCCTCTTCGTCAAACTCAGCCTCGTCATTGAGCACGGTGTCTTCGTCATCGCCCAGCGCTTCCAACACCTCCGATAAGTCAGGCCTCTCAACAGGCGCTGGGGTAGGTATCGGCGTTGGTGTTGGCATTGTTGGGCTAGCTGCGATCGTTGGTGCTGTTTGGTTTATACTGCGGTCGAGGAAAAGGAAGCAACATGCATACAATGATCATCTACCTACCTACAGCGATAAACCTACAACGAATGTGTATGCGAACGAGGCCAGTGGAGAGAGTGCACCACAAGAGCTAGGGACAGCAGATCATATCAAAGCAGGTAGTGCGCAGAGACCGGTCGAGCTAGAGGGGCGGTAGTCTTTGACAAGCGGGAGGATGTAATGCGGGTTAGATCTCAGTCATGTAACATATTAACGAATGATAGGGCAGGTACCGAAGCTTTTATGCCTTGTATATCAAGTATCTCAACAGGGCAAACATCTTTCATAGTCTCCACACCCAAGTGGGGTGAATCTGCACCCGCGCATGGGCATCAGTATAACACTGTGCGCAAAACACCTGAATCTCCTGTCTCGTAAAATGCCATCATGGTAACCTCTACATGCGAGCAACATAAGCTCACTTATTTAAACCCTTCAAGCTCCCTAAACTGAGCGCCAACCCCTGACTTCTAGACCGAATTCTGACAAAACCTGTAATCGGTCCGTTGCTGCCCTCCTGTTCAATGCTCAAGTTGGCCAACGCATCTTCACCTGCTTTGAATTAGTACTTGTGCTCTTCTGATGCCTGAAAAAAATGTAACTTACCGAACACACTCCTAGCATAGAGGTTGGCAGACAAAAACTGGCAATCGCCCTTCATGCTCGCCTCTGGCGTAAGGCAAGACATGTTTGTGGATGCCATGAGCTGCTTGAGGAAATCGCGCAGTGACTTGGCCTTGGAGTTGATGTTAACCTTATTCTCCCATTCGAACTCGGTCCACATTGTTCGGAATTGAGTCTCTGTGCAGTGAGCAGGCTTGATGTAGTCCATGATATCGATATGTACGTCGTTCAGAATAACGACGTTGGAGTCGACGCCCTTTTCGCTGTGGGTTTGTTAGTACACGCGTGTGGTGTAAATGGAGTGAACTTGCCCCTCGTATATGATGTTACCAAAAATGACACCAGTGTCAGTGGAAGAAACTTTGATGGTGGCCTGGAGGTTGATAAAATCATGCGGGCCAACATTCTGCGTAGGCGGCCGTTCGACAACCTTGAGGTCGCCAAGCGTGGCGAATTCGACAGTCAAATTTTGAAGGGTTTCGGTAGTTTGATTCACCAGCAATACGTCCAGGACAATGTCGAACTGATGTACCTTGATGTAGGCTTCAGCGTAGACCGGGTCCGAGAAGCCTGTGAGTTGCTGCACCCGGCTAAGCTTCGATGTGAGATCTTCCGTAGCTGTGTCACCACCAGTCGCTCGTTCTAGATCTTGTTCAACTTCGTCCGAACCCTCTGCATCCTTCTTCTTGAGCTGTCTTATCGAGAAAGAATCGTCAACGTTGATTGCAGACTTCGCCTTCTCGGACGCTTCCTTCGCTGCTCTCTTTTTCTCCTCTGCTTGGACCATGATCCTGAAAGACTTCCGTGTGTCTTCGAGGTAGACAGCCTCAAGCTCCTTCTTCTGCGCAAATTCGGAAAGTGATCGCACGCAAGACATGATGCGGTCGACAGAGTCTTCGTCAATAAGTGTCTTGACAAATTGTGACTGGCCAACGCGAATGATGGAGATCATGATGAGCATAGCCTCTGCCCTGAGACGGTTGGTTTGAGCGGTATCCTGTGAGATTTCTGAGATGCGCATGACGAGCTTGGTAAGAGTGCTGGACAGAACAGCCGCGAGATAGTAGTCGCCATCGAGGATAAGCTGGCGGAGCGGGGGCTTCTGGGAGTTTTTGACGGCTTCGAGTTTGGCTTTGGCAGCGGCAGATGAAGTGAGAGCACTTTCGGTGGCATATGTGCCATCTGCGAGGACTTTGCGTGAACCAGAGGGCGCTGCAGATTTGGCATGGCCATTCACTTGTTCGATAGGTTCCTTGCCTTCTGATGCTTCGTCCAGCAGCCTCTGCTCTGAACTTAGGATGGGAATCTCGCCGAGCGATGCGCGGATTCCTCGCCATGCGTCTCGGATGTCTTTAGCTTCCAGTGAGAACTCTCCAATGATCCAAAGGACACCGCGGTAAACCTTTCCTGCGCGGACCTCGCCCAAGGTGGTGACCAGGCGCTGGACGATGGATGCCCTAAGGTTTGGGAAACGCTCAACGACTTCTTTTACGAAAGAGATAACATCCACGGCAGATGCGTTGCTGCTGACATCGGAGATGAAATCCATGAGCGAACCGACAACACTTGCCGCGACTTCTGGAAATTTGATCGCTGACTGGTGGATAACGGAGATGAGCAGTGACCGATACTCGGAGTTCTTCTCGTATTGTTCATCAACAGTCTTGACCAGTTCCTTCTTCAGCAACAGAACCACCTCTTCGACATTGCGGCTTGTGACCATTTCCAGTGCGATGTTGAGCGCCTTCTTCCGCACATCCAAGTCGGGGCTTGACAAGACACGGAGAATTTCCATAGTGAGATCATCCAAAACTCCCTCATTCTTTTGACGCAATTGGTCTACGCGCTCCAGAACGATCAACTTCACATTGTTGTCAGGCTCCCTAACTGCGAGTTCCACAAACTTTCCTGCGGCTGCTTTGACAGCTACGGGATTGGAAGTAAGAGTAGTGAGTGCGTGCGCAGCTTCATAGATAACCGTTGACACACTGGACTCTAGTAGATCAAAGATCAGCCGCAAATACCGCGCCTTGTTCTGGGGGTTGCCAATGGCGTCTTTTCGGATAAATTCCAATTCGGCAAGCAGTACCAGTTCATCGTGGTTGGGGATCGAGTCGAAGACTGTGCTCAAGTATTCTAATGCCTTTTCGTGACTGATTGAGACAAGAGCGGCGAAAGCGTTGCGCTTGCAGGTCGCGTCGTTTTCGTCGTCAAGGAAGGTGACGAGGAGATCGGGTGCGTCTGGAAGAAGTTCAGGTAGATGTGTGAAAATAGACGCGATAGCGAAAGTTGCGTTCTTTCGCACGTAAGCGTGTCTGTGTGTGAGACATTGTCGTACAGGTTCTGCAAGTCTTGTAAGCACCTGGATTATATGAATGGATGAATGGCATACGAAGCAGAGGCTCTACAAGCTCAGCATCCCGCAATTTCGTTCTGTACATTGTCAGCAGCGTGTGACCCCGCAGAGCTAGGTCCATACACAAAGCGCAACGTATTTCCTCGCACGTATTCGTTGGGTGCCTGCAAGTCGAATCGAATGGCATTGCTACCGCTTGTCAGCAAGTCTTCCGGACATCAGAGCCATCGTGAACCCACCAGACCAGAATCCATTCCTGTCGCAGCTTCCCTTGGGCATCGTATTTCGGGCACACTTCGAAGAAGAAGTACATAAGCTTCTTCAAGGGCTTCGATTTCGAGGGCATCACGAATCGTATTATGTGCATGAGCAAGCCGGTCTGGGGGTCGCCGTTGAGCATGATTGAGAGGATCTTCTTCTGTGGGCTTGTTAGCGGGAGTCCGCAGCGCGGGGCATCGTAGAGGGTCGCAGGCGTACCATGGTCTCAATCTTCTGCTCATCCGAGCCCTTCTCCAAGGCGTTCTTGAGATCATTCTGAGAAGGAACGTCGGCGGCATTGTCCTGGTGGACCTGTTGACTGCTCGTCAGCGGGGAGCTTCACCACCATCAGCAGCAGCAGTAGGCCGTACCAAGCTGTATGCGCTCTCTAAAAAGGTAGCCATATTGCCAGCCTAGCAGCTTCACCTGCTACACGTCTGCGCAATTTCTTGTTGTCCTGCCGCAATGGCTCTGGAAGACGGCAGTGCGCTCAATGCTATCGGTGTTGTATATAGGCGGACTGCTACGTGGAAGGAACGGTGGCCGCGGCGGTGAAAATCGGAGTGCGGCGAAGCAGGGGAATAGGCGGAGGAGCTTCGAAGAGGTCGAAAGGGTCGTCGAGCGCCAATAGGTGGCTTCAAGGATTTAGGGGCGCTCCGCAATGTAGATGCCTCCTGCTATACAACGTCCAGGTGTCTGCTCAGAATAGTGGTCCAAGGGCGCTTGGCAGCTCGCTAAACCGACCAGGGTCCGTCGACGATCGTGAACTGCTACAAAACATATCAGGCTGCGCCCGCCCGCTCTAACACGCGCATCAACCGACTGAGCCGCGAAGCTTGTTGCCCACCATGGCTTCTGAGAATAAGGTCAACAACGAACCGTTCTACCTCCGCTACTAGTAGGCTATCCCCCCTCAACGCACGTGTTCATACTAACCATCGTAGCTCTGGTCACCAAGGGCGATTCGGCCACGAATTTTTAGGTTGGTAATTATTCAGGAGAAGGCTTCAACTAGGCTGATTGCATTAAGAATTCGACTTCCGCGTGCTGGGCGACGGTCGCAGCGCGTCTGCCCGTTATGCGAACAACTCCAACTACCGTAATGATTCATTGATTCGAAAAGAGAGTAAGGGTTATTGAACCGCCATCTACGACATTCACTGAGAATCCTTTGCAGTGTGCGTGAGCCATGCTGTGGTCAACGAGATCCGGCGGATTGTCAAGGATAGCGAGATCTTGAAGTGCGTCGCAGATGCCCCATCCTCATAGACCACCAACTAACCTGAGCGCAGGGAAGACGACACCAAATGGCCACAGAAGAACAAGGACGGTCGTCAAGAGCTGGAGATCAGGCTTGGAAACGAGCACATTTCTTTCGAGGTACGCCCAAGAGCATCGTTCCACGTCGGTTTAACACACATCCCAACGAGATTATTGTTGGTTGCACATCCGAAAAGACCAACTCAAATGCTTCACTATTCGAGTTCATGCATGTAGACAAGTGATCGAGTCGATTTGCTGACCTAGTCCAGACCGCAAAGATTGGATCTCTACAGGATGTCCAGGACTCGTCCGACCCTGAAGGTCTGCGCGTCTTCTACTACCTTGTGCAGGACCTGAAGGCGTTGGTCTTCTCACTGATCAACCTGCACTTCAAGGTACTCTCAACATCACTGTTCTGAGACGCATGCTTACACCCTCGCAGATCAAGCCGATCTGAACCAGACCGCAGTGTTCGGGGTCCTGTTGGGTTTTGCTTTCCCTGCCAGCAAAAGAGCCAGGGTTGCAGAGCAGGCGAATACGGAGCGGCATCACCTGTTTGCGGGCCGCAAGGCGTCTGGAGTCTAGAATTATCATTGACCCATAGTCATCAGCAGCGCAAGGCAGCTATCGTCGATGCTCGCGGACCACGCGCTCACAGCACCGGTAGACGGAATGAATGGAATGTTCGACTTGGCCATATGCGTCTTCGCGCCGTGTTTGCAGACAAATTCAGCCAGCGTCGCCAAGTGCGTCGCCGCTCGGCTGGGTCCGCACTGACTCCTCCAGATGTCACGTCAGGTTGAAGCAGCTGCGAGTCCGATCAAGACGTCGCTGTCTCGCATCGGAAAGACCAGCAGTCGCGTCGCAACAGATCTGCTTGTACGAGTAATTGTGCCAGGTTTTGCAGGATCGCTGAAGAGCTGAGCCCGTGGCAACGTGTGACGCCCCATCATCCCCTTGTCTCACACGCACGCGAGCTAGCGTGACCCCGGCTCCTTCCCCCCGCAATGGCGCACGAGTAAGCCCAGCAAGCCCAGCCGTCACACTCTAGATGTCGATTCCGCATAAACATGACATCCCACCGCCTTTGACCCTGGATCGTCATTCATTCTTGAATCGCGTTGCTCTTGCCTCTCTCATCTCATGATTTGGTAGTTTCATTGTTCTAGTCCGTCTTCTTTTCGCCGGCTATGCCTACCGATGACATCGCGGCCGTGCTCACGCCGCCAGTCGACGAGCATGAGAGCACCCTGGCCGGTCGCACCACATGTCCTCCAGAAGAATCGCGCATTCACCCATCGCACATTGCGAATGTCGCGCCGTTCTCACAGAATGGCCTCGATGACGAATCTCCAATCGATGCTCCAGCGCAGCAGCCAACGCCGCCTCCTGAGGATGACCCAGCATCGCCGACCCGCGCACCATCGTCGTCAGAATCGCATCCCAAACCCATAGAAACGTCTGCCGATGGTCCCATGCGAGACATTCCCACACCAATGAGCACGGCAGACGATAGCGCTGAGGAACCGCGACACGCGCATACTTCACCGCTTTCAGCGACAGCACCATCCACCGCCTCCTGGTCACAGCAGAGATATCCTACTCCGCCGTATTCAGGCCACAGAGTATGTTGCAAGACACCGGATCTATGAGATTAAGTACGCTGTGATTGTGGCTGACCCAATTCAGTTTCTTCCCAACTCGTCCTCATCGCTCCTCCGCCCCGGCAGTCGCTTCAAAGGAAACCAGACCTCGGATCGGCAGCAGTACGAGGTAGAAGTTGAGATCAAATATGTAGACATGCGCGAGTCATTCCTGTGTGGATACCTGCGCATCAAAGGTGCGCGCTCCGCGCCCGCCCCAGTCTCACCCTTCCATGCGGCTAACACTCCTCAGGCCTGACAGAAGACCACCCAAGCTTGACCACATATTTCGAAGGCGAAATTATTGGCAGCAAATACACTTTCATCACACAGCATCCGGAATGGGGTTCCAATGAGAAAGTGGACCGGCAGCACTGGGGGAGATTCTCAGCGTACAAGCCGCTCTCCAAGTACTCATCGCGACCGGAGCTGGTATCCAAAGATTGGACGCAGAAAGAGCATCTTTTTATGCGCTGGAAGGAGTACTTCCTTGTCCCGGACCACCGCGTCAAAACTATAAATGGCGCGAGTTTCGAGGGATTCTACTACATCTGCTTCAACCAGGTATCCGGCAGCATTGAAGGAATATATTTCCACGCTAAGAGCGAGAAGTAAGTGATTGCTTTTTCTCCAAGTGGACGACAACTGCTAACGCTGGGACAGATTCCAAAAATTGCAATTAGAACACATTGAAGACCACGGGTGTCAGGGCGCAATTGAGTTCCGATAATTTTGACGACTTGTCTTATTCTATCATGACGGCGAAGGAGGAGCATGTAAATGTGATCGGGGCACAAACGGTACACTGCATTTTTGGAGGGACACAGGAGCGTTTTGGGGTCCTCCGTTTATCTACGCCTCGGAGAGTTTCCTGTACAGATCCTACATTTGTCTACGACCACTTTTAATCCGCCTTCTCAGCAGTGCGCCAAGAAGGCTAACAATCAACATCATTCTCTGATGTTGTATCATGCTGAGACTTGACTTTCGCTAGAGAAAGTGTGTGTTACGTTACGTCACATGGCTGAATCGCTTGCTCTCCGCAGATGTGAATCGTGGGTTCAAGCTCTGGGACCTAGCGAAAAGCTTGACTCCACATTCGCGTTCACTCGCTTCGCTTCTACTAACCCAGCAACTGGCCAACCAAAACCGTGCAGCCTGACCAGCTCACCTCCCAACATCTACCCACAGAATCATGATGGCTGCGGAACCCCCCAAACGCCAAAAGCGCGAAGCATACAAGAAATCGCTCGCAGCTGACGATGGTGCTCTCCCCAAAAAGAAATTCTTCAGGCAGCGCGCGCACGCGAATCCGTTTTCAGACCATGCGTTAACATAGTAAGAGCTACCACACCATCTCTGGTTTTTGGGGGTAGCCTTTGCTAATGGTATGCAGCCCTAAGAGCCCGGAAGAGATGGATTGGGCGAACTTGTACCCCGCATATGCTGTCAAGAAGCTCGCACAAGAGAAAGAGAAGGTCGATGAGTCACGTGCGGACGGCCAGGTCGCGAACGAGGAAGAGCAGAAGCAAGCAAGAGCTATCACGAAGGATGTTGAGATCGCAGACATAGGCTGTGGCTTTGGGGGGCTCCTCTTCGCACTCTCTACTGCCTTCCCAGACACTCTATCAATCGGTACGCCCTCTCATCTTTTCCTTGCCAATATTGATAACTTCACTAAAATCCAACAACGTAGGCATGGAAATCCGCATCTCAGTGACCGAGTACGTGCAAGAGAAGATCCGCGCCTTGAGGACCCAAAACGCGGAAAATCAAAACTACCAAAACATCGCTTGCCTACGCGCGAACACGATGAAGTTTTTGCCCAATTTCTTCCGCAAACACCAACTTCGCGCCATCTTCCTCTGCTTTCCAGATCCACACTTCAAGCAGCGCAAGCACAAGGCGCGCATTGTCTCTAGCACGCTGTGCTCGGAATATGCGTACGTCGTAAGGCCTGGTGGGTATGTCTATACGATCACGGATGTGAGGGATTTGCATGAGTGGATGGTGGGGCATTTTGCGGGGCATGCGAGTTGGGTGAGAGTCGAGGGAAGCGAATTAGAAGCAGGTGAGGTAGGACAGTGTGTGGCGACTATGTCAACAGAGACGGAAGAGAGTAAAAAGGTGACGAGGAATAATGGCGAGAAATTTGTAGCTATGTTTAGGAGGGTGGAGGATCCAGCTTGGCCAGGAGAGGGATGAGAGGTGTGGCAATACCACGACGAGCAAACGATACAATGAAGAGCATGTGAAAGCAGTTCACTTGATCCACCCTGGAGGGCGAGGTATCTAAAACTTTTCCCTGATTTAATCTGCATGCAAATGCAATTATACGCCCACAAACGCCGCGCTTAAATGCCATCTTTACTATCCCCTCCCAGCTTACTACCCTCAATTATCAATCCTCAATCCCGCCCCATTCTTCCTCTTCATCATCTTCCATATCAACATCGGTCTTTTCCACCTCCTGCCCCCTCCAACCCCTCAACCTCTCATCACTCAGCGTCTCCTTCGCCGCCGTCCTCACAACCTTCAATTTCCCCTCTTTCGCCAGCGCTTCCACCGGCGCGCACAGCAACTCCAGCGCCTCCCTCTTCTCCACCCCCCACTCCCCATCCACCTTCTCCAGCTCATCCACCCAAACATCCAACACATGAAACCTCAATCCATTCGGAATCTTCGTGTCCTCCGGGTTCAGCGGGATCTCTCTCATAATCTCGCCATGTTCTGTTATCCCCTCCTTATTCGCCCAATTATTCTGCGAGAGGAACCGGAAGGAGGCGTTGACGTATTGCCTAATAAGGTAGAGGTACTTGTCTAGTCGAAGCGCCTCGATCTGCGTCCATTCGCGGGCGATGGTGGCCCAGAAGGCGCGGAGGAAGGGGAAGACGACGGGGGTTTTCAGGCTTGAAGGAAGACTGGCGAGGGAGCGGGAGAGGGCTTGTTGCTGGGCGGGTTTGTCTTGCATCCAGAGACCTGAGTGCGTTAGCAATGGCCACTGCGTGGATATTTGAGGGGAACGCATACAGTAGAATAGTCCTTTCCAGAGCTTGAGGAGATCGAGTTCTGAGATTTCGGAGCGGGACGAGAGGAATGCGCGGAGGGAGGAGAGGGCGGAGTCGCGCGTGCGCTTGTCGCTGGAAGCGAGGTTTTTGATGAAGGGATTGTTTTGCGCGTCTTCTGCCATTTTGTGGGTATGTGTTTAGTTGCTGCTGTGCCGAAGATTGAGCTTTGCAATCGGGCTACTTCCAAGAGTTGCGGCGGGACGCGATCCAAAAATTTAAGGTTATCGATAAGGGACCTCGGGCAGGGACCTCACCGAAGAAGATCTGCACGTGCTAGCGCGTCGAACAGGTCGCGTATGGTCTCTCTTTAATTTCATTATTCTGTTGAACAAGATACCAGGATCGTGATCTGGGGGTTTTGCAATGAAAAATTGCACAAGGGGTTGTTTAATATCAACATACAGAGTACGATCAGGTTGGAACGACGTGTTGTCAGTATCTATTAGTTAGGCTACGATATGTTCATGCGTACACGAATATTATCTGGGCCCAATGGTGAGCCCCCTATACATACCAAGCTTCATATTACTTGGATTTTGCTCCGTGTGACCTTCCGACGTAAGCGCATGTTCATGAGGGACGATTAGCATAGCGCTCGAACCTAGATTAGATATAGTGTAGAGGGCCTTCACAGTGTTTCTCCTCCCTATCTTCGAGGCCATCTTAAAGAGCAGAAATAATTAAGGTCTTTCACACGACAATAAGTACACCTATAGTAAGCAGACATAACTTAATAAGCTCGGTTATTACAAAAACTTATCGTAACTTTCGGGTGACTTGGAAAAAAATGTTTAGCATGGGCTAGATTAGTTATTCTAGATATTCAAGAAAGAAAATCATACCAGATTCTACTTTTCTGGGAGAATAACTTAATAATGAAGCTATGCCAAAGTTGTTTTATATTGGTGGTCCGTGCGCTGCTAGGTAACCCGCCTGGCGTATCGCGCTAAACATACGCCCTCAACAACATATTGCCCTTCTACCTAGGTGCCTATAGCCCCTGCAAAGCCGAAAAAAAAAATTGTAAGTTATTATTTACACTGATTAGACTCCATTAATAACATTGCAAGAGTGAAATCGCCGTTCTGGTTAGCATCCGGCCCGCTTAGGAGCCTTGGGTCGCCCCAGCTAGTTAGTACGTACGCCTATATACGGTTACTATACGCATGTTGCCTTGTCGTCAGCAACCCGGAATTATCATAGGCCATTGTCTAATGGGGATTGTTAACGCGTTTCGCATAGGGCTCAATGCCCACGAAGGTCGTCATCCCGACCACGGGCGGATCCGCGACCCGACGCGTCCGCGTTGATCAGGTACGAGTCTCCTGATCAAAGCAAATATTTGCAGAATAATTTCTTATATTCGTACTAGGCTCACTCAATCCTCAGTAATCGCATCAAGGACAATGTATGTATGATCATACCTTGGATTACGTAAGCTGATGTGGTTACAGGAGGAGCAGTTTCTCGTGCGGTGGAAAGGAGACCCAAAATTTCCTCCGTTGAGTTGGCATTCCATATTTGAGCTAGTAAGATGTCTTGAGCTGGTCCAAGACTATATCGCTGTCCGGGAAGAGTAAGAGGATATTGGACAATGAAATCTAGCACACATCACCAACTTCTTACTTCTAGGACCAAGGTTGTGTCTAGAAAGCGGAAATCACCCGATCTTGGATTTGGTCATGAACGAAGGGCCTCACCGTTCGACCGCCGCCTTGGTCTCGGTATAAACACGCCATCTACATCTCGCTCGCCTTCTGTGTCCTCAGTGACTACCGTGCCGACACCTCGTACAGACATCGATGTCTATAATGGTGTGCTCGAAGCTGACGAGAATGGCTTTATCTTTTGTCAAAATGTACGTACCAAGCACCGTCTTATACTATGGTTTCACCTGTGCACTGAACGCTAACATAAAGCAGGCGCAAGACCCTACCATCGCCATAATAGACACCCGAAGTCTACCGACGGAGGATATGATACGCACAGCACGAGTATCCAAGATCGAGACAACGAATATTCTTATCCGGGCAGAGTACGTCCGGCGACTAGGAAAGGTTGCCGGCAAGAAAATTCACCTTGTCAACGTCCACGACTACACGACACCTTCGTTACGTTTTTCATACATCCCCGAGTATGTACTTCGCGAAGGAGTCTATCGAGCAGATCCAGCCACTCAAGAAGGTTGTCAGAAGTGCAAACCAGACATGGGACGGTCTATAGGATGCGAGTACACGCAGAAGTGCGGATGCCTGGAATACGCTGCCGTAGACCAAGTCCGTTTAACTCCAGAGACGAAGAAAGAGTAAGCAATCAACAAAATACGTTAGGGCATATGCGAGCTATACACTCTACTCTATTGCAATTACTGACTATCTGCTATAGGTACGAGAAAGCTCTTGCAACGGGTGGCTCTCTCTTGGGGTTCCCAAAGCGGTTTCCTTACTTCACCGGTGACACGAAGCGCCAACGCACCGGGACCCTCGTCAATTTCTACCTTGACTCGCGTAACCCCATCTACGAGTGCAACGACAGGTGCGGGTGCGGACCGTATTGTCGGAACAAAGTGAGCGCCGAGCATTGAAACCACAAGCGTGGATGAAGCTTACTAAAGTAACCAGAATGTCCAATTCGGCAGACAAGTCGAGCTTGAAATCTTCAAGACTGGCAGCGGTCGTGGCTGGGGTTTGCGCTGCAAAGAAGACTTGTTCATGGGTACGTCGTGGCGGGATCGTCATGAATAACATCAAACAATCTAATTATGCGCAGGACAATTCGTCGACACGTACCGTGGAGAAGTCATTACCGACGCAGAGGCCACCCGTCGTGAACAAGCTGGCGGGATGATGAAGGCATCTTACCTCTACAATCTAGACAAACACCAGGAGTCGGAAGGTCTCGCGCAGGAAGATAGTAAGCACTCCCAACACCACTCGTTTTCCTCAGGCCTGCTGACGTCGTCTCCCTCCAGTCTATGTCGTCGACGGAGAGTTCATGGGCGGTCCTAGCAAGTTCATGAACCACTCTTGCGAGCCGAATTGCCGACAGTACACCGTCTCGTACAACAAACACGATAGCCGCATATACGACCTCGCGTTCTTCGCTATCAGAGATATACCTGCCGGTGAGGAGCTCACGTTCGACTACCTTGATAAAGAGGAGGCGGACGAGGAGGAGGATGCGCCAGAAGGTGCTGTGCCTTGCCTTTGCGGTACAGCAAAATGCCGAAAATGGCTATGGCAGTAGGCAAGCTTAAAGAAAGCGGCAATTGCTGCTCGAATTCTGATTAACGAGATCTCTGGCACAAGGAGTCTTCTTTCTTCTTCGAGGAACCAGTCGGCATATCTTAGCGTGGCGTTCTTTGATGGCGAATTGGGTGTTAATGTTTGCCATGACTTTGCATTTTTTGTGTTACTATGGGCATTATCAGTCGTGTGATAACGGATATTCATTAGCTCGTATACTGTCTCGGTATGTTGGAAGAAGACGGAGTTTTCGGTCTGCAGCATGTTGGTATAAAGGCTTCGAAGAGATTAATCAATCAGTCAACCTGCAACATCTATAAGCTCACTCTCTACATGCTACGCTCAAGTACAAAGGAGTTCCTCATCGCCCTTGTCTCACGTTGGTAGCGTCAGCCCTCTCTGTGGGTAGTGGTCCAGTCCCCTCTTGCACTTCAGTACCACTGCCTTGATCATTTTCAGTAATTCCCTGAACGGCTTGACCTTCTGACCAAGTGCCCCCATGCTCTCCATTCGCTCCTAAGCTAACCTCCTCTTTGTGTTCAGCCTCACTTGCCCGCATATGTTCTTCACTACCAACCTTTTTAACCACCCCTACAACTAGTGCTGACGAGCTACCTTTCAGAACAGGATGATCGACCTGTGTGACGTCCAAAAGAGCAAGGGTTTAGTGGGTACGCTCTGTGTACACCCGCTCCACGTGCCACACCCTTTCCCTTCATGGGCGAGACGCTGCAGTTGCAAAGTGTTATTGGCACACCACTCTAGCCGCGAATACGTATCTCGGGCGTGCTTCCTTCGTAGCAGGCCGACGAGTCGGTCTGGCATGAAAGAGATTGAGATTACAAGCCCGCCGAGGGCGAATGTCAGAGCCAGACCAAAGACGCTGAAATTCGAGTGTGCGTCTGAGAGAACTTTCTGGTGAGGCTCAGCTTTGTATCCTAAAACTTGGAGGGGAAAAAGAGAACAAGGGTTTACTGACCTGGCTGTTGCAAACAGACCTCTCCTGGTCGTTAGAAGGTGCCGCCCAGAACTTCCTCATATCCGGATTGCTGGGCCCGGAAGCGGCATCTACGGCACTGCCTTGTATAGCTACCATTGTGGCAGCATGCCAATGCTCCACGTCCACTTGCCACTGGTTGTCCGGAAGCGGTCCCTGAATGCCGCTGACGAGACTGTACCTAGACGTCAAGGATGCCGCTCCTAGTGTCTGTACAAATCCGTCCAGCTCATTCCCCGTCAATGCTGACATGATGGACCACCTAGTTCGGTTAAGCTGCTCTTCGTTTTGTGTCAGACTTGTAAGAAGCCAATAGAGCTCTTGTTTGCCACCAAAACGAGAACACTGCGATGGCTTGCCGCCTTTATCAGGATAGCAGATTTGGTATTGTTTTGCACATCCAAGAACAGCGGCGGGTTCGTCACCAAAATAGCCTCCGAGTGTCAAATTGTGCCATCCCGTGAAGTTGAGGTGGAAGCCCGGAATTTCCCGATGAGCGGAATACCAAGGGTCCTCGATCGCTACAGGGCTGATGGCTTGATTGCTAGATAGAAAAAAGACAGAGACGTCGGCATCGCTTCTGTATAATTGGTCGATGGGAGTGAATGCACGGTTGTGTGCAAGCGAGCCATTAATAACGTTAGCATAAGAGTAGCTGCGGAAGTCAGCTCAGCGATCGGTAGGATATGCCCAAGACTCACCCTAACGTGTATCCTGGAATATCTGTCCTTGACTTGTTTTTGCCGAACATGTCTGTGACTAATAATTGCGGATAGATATAAGTGACATTCCCTTGGGTATCAGATGATGACAATGTTGCGCCGTATGAGTACTGCGCGTAAGAACTCTTCGCACCAGATTCTGAGAAATTTCTGAAGCTTTTATAGCCTTCAGTGACTAATGGCGCGCAATGAGTCGTCCGTCGGTAGAGAAATCGTTTCTCTGATGGGGCTTCAAACACCATGTCGAAATGGCTATTCATATATCCTGTATCTAGAAGAATATTACCGTTGGAAAGGCGACATATGTCCTTTTGAAAAGGACAACTGGCAGTACGGTTGGACGTGAAGGGTAATCGACTCTTGACAAAGGTGTTGCAGGCGCATGAATTGCTGTTGTTTGAATAACAACTGAGTGCGTAGTTAAAAAAGGAGATCAGGCGGCGACTCAAAAACGGAAGAAGCACGGTAAAGAACTCCGGGCTCGTCTCAACTTCGGGATTCTTGTCCTGCCCAGCAATATAGTGCCCCAGGAGATTGACTCCGCATCCCCCGCGTATGAGCACTTCTTGTCCCATCGCCGAGGCGATCCTAGACGAGAGCAGACTGGCTGCAGCTACTGACACAGCCAGTATAATCGTAAACAATGCGATAGGTGTCATTCTTCGATATGGTCGATGTCCTATCTTACGCCAGGCTCTGAGAAGTAAGTACCAGCTGATCAGACCTGCAGTAGCATTGTCGGAGTTCTTGAGGACAGCCTGACGCTGGTGGTAGATGCCATCTTGGGGACCTGAGGCGGAATATCCACGATGGAGAAAGAAACAGCTGATTCTCCACAGGCGTGTTCCAGCAAAGATGATGAAAAGTGCAACGAAGGCTACAAGGAGCGCACCATTCGTTTGTGTGACTGTGAGTGTGGAGCCAAGGACGTTGCCTTTGGACCAATTGATCCACATACCGAGGAAAATGCGAGGCTGGCTATCGACGCCTAAGACTGAAGACATGGCGTGTTTAATAGTGTCTTTCAATTGCTAGAGGGAACTTCGGTTCGGACAGCGGATGGGTTATCAATCGACGAGTTCTTCATCTTTCTTCCAGCCTTGAACTTTATAGACCTAATATAGGCGCTATTTGTTGCTTCACGCCTAGATGGGGCCATATCGAAGGGCATGGATAGCTTTGGTTTCCAAGGAGCTGAAGTTGGTGTTCAAGAATTCACATGCACAGCTGGGCAGGGCTCGTGCGGCAGCGGTTGCTGATACAAAGGAACCAATCCACGATCAACCCAGCCTAGCAGCGAAAAGGCAACGGACTTTTCTGGCCCCACCTGGATAATCTCGCGATTTGAGAAACAACGGCCCCTTCGGTGCTGAGCACGGCCATCATGGGAGGAACCGCACCCCCAGATGCGGTGGGACATTGTCGGCTACCACAACGCCGTAGTAAGACCCGAGCAGCGAATGTAGCCATCTGCGCTTATCTCAAAAGGAGACGGCTGTCCTAGAGAGGTGGTCAGATAATGCTATGTGACGTCCACAGCGCACCAATGCGGTAGAACGTCCATCAGCTGAATCAAATATCAGAGAACAACTTGCGAGAGTGTTGCTGATAGCAGTCGGATTGGAAGGATAAATAGAGCGCGAGGCGGATGGCCCTCCGTTAGATAACGCTAGTGGGTGATTGGCCTGTAAGTGAGCAGGGCTCTTGCCCACACCAAGGTCCGGGAAGTTGCTGATACCCAACTGTTGCTTTAGTGTGGTTTATTGGAACGAGAAGGCGAGGCCGCTAGTCTAGTACATGCTCGACGATGAATACCTCCATCTCAGCAAAGGGGTTCGGTGACTATGGACCCTCCAATGGATATCCCTGATATAGTTTTCCAAAACAGAAAGCGCCCGATGCTAATGCCGACATGCAACGAACACGAACCCAGTCATACTACTCCCTAGTATTTGCTACTAACCAGATCCCGATACATCTTCTTCACATCCTTCAGGTCTTCTTCAAGCTCCTCAACTCTTTCCGACTTCTCTCCCAGCATCTCCAAGCACTTCTCATATCTCGCATTCATCTCTTGCATCTCCTTTTCCAACCGTTCGACTTTGTCACCTTGTTCGCGCTTCTCATCGATTTCTCGCATCATGGTAACGACTTCTTCCCTGGCTTCATCGCGTTGGCTAATGAGACGAGCCATCTCTTCCTTGTTGGTGGCTTTTTCGGATTCCAAGCGGCGTACGGCGGTGGACAGGCGCTCAACAAGCTGTACGCTAGGTCCAGCGCCGACGGTGCTGACGGATATCATGTCGTTAATTGTACGATGGGGCGACGAACCACCCTCGAAGCCAGCATCATCAAAGGTGATGGAGGGGGTGTTGGACACACTGTGGCCATTGCTCATCAGGTTTGATGAGATAGAAGGGAATGAGTCCTGCCTTTGCGGAGACCCAATCTCAGAGGTTCTTTGATACGTAGACGTCGACTTTTGACGGGAGGAAGAGGGTCGGCGGGCTTCTTCCAGCATGCGGTCCATGGGTGTGTCCATGCCCTGGGATATCGAGCGTGGTAGTACGCCCCGTCGGTTGGCACTATATATTCCTAGAGGATCTGGCGAATGTCTTCTTAAGCTCGCCCCAGGAGAGTCAGTCCTGAGATGAGTTTCAGAGAGGCTCGTCTGAGACTGCATCTCTAACCTCCACTTATTTCTCTCTTCCTCCAGCCTTTGCGCAAAGTCCGCTTCCAAGACTTTCTTGTCGCGTTCAAGGTCTGCGCGTGCATCTTGCGCTGCTGTTTCTGATTGTGTCAAACGTGCTTGGAGCTTCTGAGCTGAATTGCGCTGCTCGGTGAGGTCCTGCTCCAGGGTTCGGGCGCGGTCATTGATGCTCTCGAGCTCATCTTCTAGCCTTCGTGCCTTCAAATTGACCTCTCGGGCTTTTCGGCGGATGTCAGCTTCGCGCTTTGCTGTGTCGTCGCGGTCCTTTTCCAGTGCCGCGACGCGTGACGTGAGGGTTCCTTCGATACCCTGCCAGTTTTCGGAGGCGAGAGCATATTGTGTCTGGAGAGTTTCGATCTGCCGGAGCAGCTTGGCTTGAGAGTCACCCGATGCCGAAGACGAAACTTCTTCGGAGCGGCTTCGAAGTAATTCAAGCTTGGACTCGAGGTTCTGCATATGGTGTCAGTTTGAACACATTTAGACGAGACTGCAAAGGACTCACGGCAATCTCGCCACGCAGCTCCAGTTCAGAGACCTTAGCTCTTTCCTGTTGCCTTATAGCTTCATCCCTCGCCTCTTGCAAATCCTTCTTTGCACGGTCCTCAGCGAGCTTCTTTTCGATTCTTAGATTCTCAATATCTTCTTGCAACGATGCCGTGACCCGTTTCTCTGCTTCCAAAGACCCAGCTTTGACGCGCTTCTCCGCATCCTCAGCCCTCGTCAAAGCATCGTTGAGCTGTCTCCTGAGCTCTGTTATTGTAAGACCAGCCTCTTCTCGCTCGGACCGTATCAGCTCAATGTCTTTCTCGATCTTCGCAACGACCTTGAGCTTCTCCTGTGCTGCCTTTTCAGCAGCCTCGGCGCGCCGTGCCCTTTCGGTCTGTTCCGCGATTGACCTTTCAGCCTTAGACAATCGTTGTTTGAGATTTGTTATGTCCTTGTCAGTTTCTAGAGCTTTCGCTCGCATCTTCTTGATGGTCGTCATGTGCTTCATTTCCGTCTTTGACAACCTCTGCCCCTCTTCCATAAGGGCTGCTATTTGCGCATCCTTTTCCGCTAACTTCTTGTCTACTGGTGTTGCTTCCGAGTCTGACGATGCGGCTTTCGCGGACGAGGCGAGCTGCTGCGAGAGGTACGCGAGTTTCGATTGGAGGGCATCGATACGTTCGAGATGGGAATTCAGCTCCTCGCGGTGCTCGCGGACCGTCTCATCATGTGTCGTTTGCAGCGCAGACAGTTCGACCTGAAGAGTCTCAGGGTCATGCGACGCTGAAATTGCAGGTTCTGCGGGAGTCGATATCTCAATCGAAGGACGAGAAGGTGCGCTATCGATCGATAGGCGCGGTGATGATGTTTGTGGGGTAAGGATCGAAGGTATGGACATGGTTGGGATTGGCATTGACGAAGGCTGTTCGGATACGACAGATGATGCTGGAAGAGATACGGGCGGGGCATCGACTGACGGTCGGGGAGACGGTTCAGTGTTCACTTCCTCGACTTTGGATACGCCTGGTTTGCTGTCAAGCGGAATTTCTGGTGCTGTCTCCGATGTCCTTGAGTCCATGCTCGTCCTTGCAACATCATTCGCCGGGCTCTTCAGCGCCGGGCTTTCTGGCCGCGATCCTAACTCAGAAGACGGCCTCGAGTCGGCGCCATCCTTCCCCTTGTTGACAGCTTTCGCAAGCCGGTCCTGTAACCGCGAGTTCGGCCTGCTTCGTGAGGAGCTACGAGACACTTTTACCGTCAGCATCTACATCCTGCCCTCAATTGTCCTGCCTCGGAAAGTCTGGAGCTACGCACCTTGGTCGACCTGCAAGCGCTGCTTCTCAGCTGCTTCCTGCTTGGCCGCCGCATCGGCAGCCCTCGACTTTGCGCTCGCCTCCTGATCATCGGTGAGGATGCTATCCAGCCGCGACTCAAGGCCCGACACAGCGCTGCCTAGGAAAGAGCCCCAACCTCCCTTGCGCTGCTGCGCCATTGCGATGTGATCTTCTTTTATTCCAACGTCACAAACGAGAGTAGGTTTTCAAGGCCTTTAGTATCAATCACCAACGGGTCGTCTTTCGCTTGGGCCCATTCATCGTTCGGGCGCGGGAGAGGCCGTATTGGGAGTTTTGGTGTAGTTGCACTTGAGAACGCGAGGTTGCGGTGGGGTCTCTGTGTAGCTTCGTGGACGCGTACGTAACGTCGTTTACCCGGGGTTGTACGTCGGCCCGTACGCTATGGTGGATAGGACGGCACGTTTTAGTAGATCAGCTGAGAGCGTTCAACGGACTTGTACGAGGCGCAGGCGCAGTAGGCTGTGAGGCGCGTAGGGCCAGGTGGAATCAATGTTGCTGATCCGCCAACGCGGGTCTGAGCTAAGAAGTGCCAGGATTCGGAACCACCAACATTGCGGAAAGAGTTTCCGATGTCAGACTTCCGTTTTGACTTGAAACAACAAGAGCAATCGTTTCAATGTTAATTGTTGACTGGACTTCGAATCATTTCATTATAGTGATCTCAATATGAGACGGAATCGTCAAGGTGCTCGGCGCGCAGATGCCCAATTGGGTTAGTAATCTGGTACCATCGCGTCTTCTCCAGGCGTTCACTACGGCTTGTACTTACTCACTATCGATACTTCTGGATCGTGGCGATAAGCCACATGAAACTACTAAAGATGCCTCTAGCAGTGAGTGGAATTTTTCCCTTGACAACGCCTCCTGAGGAGTACCCACTTTGTCAACCAGTCCTCCATGAATATCTTGTTGGCGTTATAGCGTCGAGCCACAAGAGTTGGTCTCGAAACACTGGTCTCGCCTCGTCGCCTTAGCAATAGCCTCACTATTCAATGGCTGCCACTGTATTTATACTGTCACGACGGTCTTCATCTTGGGACATGATGTCATTGTCCATTCCCCCCACATGATGGAGCTCTCAAGTACA
This sequence comes from Paraconiothyrium sp. Pb-2020, assembly GCA_022419385.1. Classification (NCBI taxonomy): domain Eukaryota; kingdom Fungi; phylum Ascomycota; class Dothideomycetes; order Pleosporales; family Didymosphaeriaceae; genus Paraconiothyrium; species Paraconiothyrium sp. Pb-2020. Next base: position 4,172,826 of record JAJUBI010000006.1, read on the forward strand.
GTCACGATCCTTGTTGCTCACTCCGCCTGAACGAGCTCAGTCCAATTCCTTAGTGCATCTGTAAATTCGCTTTGATACTCCTATATTTACTTCATTATGTTATCCATCCAAGCAATGGCCCCAACTAACGGTTCACGAAGGCAATCGGTCAAATCCGCTCCACAGCGTCCATGACCCATAATCTCTCGCAATGTACCACCCTCATACAGAAAGCTTCTGCCGCCGGCGCAAATGCCCTATTCCTCCCTGAAGCTTCAGACTACATCGCCCCCAACGCCTCCGAGACTGTGTCCTTGGTCAAACCCATAGAGAAGTCCGACTTTGTCATTGGCATCCAGGAGCAAGCGAAAAAGTACAAGCTACCTGTCAATGTCGGCGTCCACGAGCCTACAGCTTCAGGTGGAAAGGTCAAGAACACGTTATTGTGGATCGACTCCGATGGACACATTACGCACCGCTACCAAAAGCTGCACCTCTTCGACGTAGAAATCAAAGATGGACCCATACTCAAAGAATCCAACAGCGTGGAGCGCGGTCCCAGGATTGAAGATCCCTTCGACACACCCATCGGGAAAGTAGTACGCGAACCATTGACCCTGTCTTAGCTCACACTGACTTGTACGCGCGCCCTAGGGAATGCTAATCTGCTTCGACCTCCGCTTCCCGGAGGTGGGAATTGCGCTGAGGAAAAGAGGCGCGCAAATTCTGACATATCCGTCTGCATTCACAGTGCCCACTGGTAAGGCGCATTGGGAGACGTTGTTGCGGGCGAGGGCGATCGAGACGCAGAGTTATGTTGTTGCGGCTGCGCAGGTAGGGTTTCATAATGAGGAGAAGACGAGGAGAAGCTATGGGCATAGTATGATCGTGGATCCGTGGGGTAAGGTGCTTGCTGAGTTGGGTGGCGAGGAAGATGAGAAAGGGAGGGGGCTGGATGTTGGTGAGGTAATTGATGCGAGAGCTGTTCTGATATAACACACGCTAACTTCCTTTCAGATTGCGCTGGCCGAGATCGATCTGGACTACCTGGAGAAAACAAGAAGGGAGGTGCCCTTACTAAGGCGGACGGATGTGTATCCTGAGCTTGCATGAAGATAATGTATCATTGATGAATGTCAATAGAACTAGGTATAAACAAGGAACAAGGCCCACTGCAAAGTTTACCTCTCTGCTACCTGACACGACCAACCGATCCCATGTACATCAAACAATGTGTTCCGAGTCCCGACCTCCATCTTTGAAGGTGGATTACCCTCCGCGCCATATCTATATTCTTCATAAACGTCTCACGTGGATCATAAGCAACAAGACTTCTCGCAACCTCATCCAACCACTCTCCTTACAAAAACGCCCGTATCGCCGTACGACGTCTTTCCCGCCAATCGATTCATCCCTCAACAAGGACGGGAACGAGGTCCTCCCCTTTCATCAATGTCTCTTTGCCTTGCAAATCCAACCACGCCAAACTATGATTGTGCGCCGCAGCATCCTCTTCAATCGCACCCATCACATTCTCCAACGGACACTCCGTCAACTCAGCCATACACTCCAACAACGTCGTCCACAAGCTTCGCTCCTTGACAGCCCTCCTTGGACCCTGCGAAACAGGTGGCATACCCAAGCCCTCCACTTGCACCCCTTCCATCATCGATTCAAGAAACCAGTCATGGAGTGCGTGATCATGATAGAAGTTCATCAACGTGGCTTCTGCGGATAGGGATGTGGCAGGTGGGTCAGTGGGGAGAAGAGAAGAGTGGACAAAGGAGGGCCCGAGTTCCAAGCTCGCTTCGGCAAAGCAGAACTCGATGTCTGAACGGAGAGAGAGCGTGTTGGCGTCCATGAAGCGGCCGTAGGTGCGCTGATGGATGATGCCTTCGCCGTGGTAGCGGGCTGTTAGTGTAGCGTGATGGACGGCGAGGTACATTGCTGTCAGCGGATCCTTGGGTAATGACTTCAGGAAGGTGAGTTTTGCGGCGTGTGACTCTGGGTTTCGGTAAGCGTAGTAAATATATGGAGACCGTGTATGGTGGACGTACCGAAAGATTGGAGACGATACAGGAGGAGAAGGCCTGTGTTGACGAGCGCCATGTTGTGCTTTCGCACTGGGACCACGTTATGCTCGCTGACGAGCATAGCCATCAGATCATCTACAATATCGTAACGCTTGACGCAACTCTGCAGCCATTTAAAACCTTGCTGTTCATTCGGAAAATCGACAGCGGAATGCCTGAGCTCCTTGCGCGCAAAGCTATTCGCAAGAGACTCTTCATAGATAGCCAGTATATTGTGGAGTCTAGGGTGCGTCCTGGCTAGGTTGACGACGATACTGCCGTCGCCGTAGGGTAAACGCTCAATGACCTCTAGAACAAGCTCGGCTGGGAAAGATGCATCGATGAGTTTGGCTTGAGTGACTGCAGCCATTATGGGTATAGAATGCCGGACGGCCTCGCACTTTACTATGCGTATCAATATTTTTGCGGTGCTGCAAGGCGTTTCAGAAGAGCCCAGGAGGTCGTAGAATGCCGTCTGCAAGATTTGGTGCTGATTGGAAGTTGTATTGTAGTCTTATCTGTGTCAGGCAGTTGCGCACGCGCTCTTCTTCGTCTTGGATGTGGCAGCAGCCTAGCTTGTGCAACCCAGTCTCCAACCCTATTGCGTGCTTATTTGTATGATTGAGGAGCGAATTCGAACAGTGTAATTGAAGAGCGGAATTGAAGAGGGGGATTGAAAATGGGGAACGGATTCACCTTCGCTGCTTGAGTACCCTAATGTATGTATATAAGGTACAAAGCCGACCAATAGAGCACCATGTTGGGCGATCGCATCACGTTGAAGGTCCACAGCTGACGTTTGCAAAGCAATGCACTCACCGAGGACATGTCGGCAAGTTCCCGTTCGGGAGACTTGTACATAATTTTTGGCAGACCCATGGACTGACAGTAGCCACGTGCATGCAATGCGAAGTGGCCAAGAAGAGCCGCACTCATCGAAGTGATGATTGAGCAGACAGCGCATTCATACTGTCGACACTGTGCGCATAGGTAGGCATGGAAGCCATCAGTTAGTCGTCATATCAAAGCCATGAATCGATAGGAGTTATTGCAATGTGAAGCATTTCCCAGCGTCGATAATTGTAGGAGATGAGTTTGGGAGATTCCGAGTTCCGATACGGCTGAGCCAATCATAAGCGTGAATGAGCACGCCATGTTGCTTCCCTATCTCTGAACCTTTAGGCAATGGCGAACCTGACATTTGAATGCAATGCGACAGCAAAGGAGAAATCAGCGAGGTACTGGTCTTCTGTATGACTGATGTGCATATTCCACTCCAAGACCACGCGAAAGCACGCAAAGTAACATAGAGAGCGACGATTGAAATTACTGTCCACTAAATACGTTACTCCAAGCCACCCGAACGAAATACTATTAGGACAAGGACCGACAGAAGTAATCCTCCAAGAAAGTCAGACAGAACTTTTGTGCCGTGAGGCGCTTGTCTTTGGTATAACATGTAATCGAAGGCCGTATTAATATCCCGATGATGCCTGTTGGTGTTCAATTTGAGGCAGGTGAGACAGGTAATATCGAGTGTTGCTTGGGAGTGGTCAGGGGACCAATGGATGAGACCGAATTCGCGTGCGGATCAAAAGGAGCGACACCATTCAGCGAGAGATAAGGAACCAATGATAGGAAATAAAGCTGAATGGAAAGATGTACACTGTATAGAAGGGAAAAGCCCATGCATCGCTTCCACATCCTCCTTTTCGCCTTCTTCATCGTTCTGGCGGCGCAAAACCTCAATGCTCTCCTCGGCAGACCTTCTACTCTTGCACCAAGCCACCATATGCACAATGCTTTGCGCTGTCAAGAAAAAGATACACAAAAGCAAAAATGCAAAGCTGAAAAACATGCCAAAGCAACGAACACGCTAATATAGACAACTTCGCTCCCTGCCTTCTCAATTACTGTCGAGAAGATGAAGGGGGTAGATGATGGTAGAAGCAAAGGGTATCCGAAATTTCCGCCGCGAAGCGCATGGAATAAATCCAATCCAAGTCTTTTAGAGTATCAGAGACGCTCCTTAGAGACGCTCCTTAAACACAAAATGTGATGAGGACAACCCGCTAATGATAATGACAAATGTAAAGATGCTACGCTGCAAACAGTAAAGGCGATGAGAATGATGGTTCGAAGGTATGATGCGAAATGGTCGTGACGTCGTCGCAGAAATTATGCGTATATGGAAAAGATAAAGTAACGGATAGATGCCTAGATCATGGGCGTCTCAGGTTGATAGACACCAGCTTGAAGCGTATCAGGAGGCATATTGGCTCGGATTTCCCTGGGATGCTTGTAACCAATAAACTGCGGGTTTTCGATAGGAGATATGACCTGTTCCATGGGCTGGGGTGGTGGAGGTGGAGGTGGAGGGGAGAGCTTCCCAAAGTATTCGCTGCCGTGTCCCTCGACAGGAGATCGCGCGCTCGCACTCCTTGGGAAGGAGAATTCTGGTACGCTCTCATAAGGAGGGATCTCTGCCCGCATGGGAGGAGACTTGTTGCGAGAGCGACTAGTGCTGCGCATCCTCTCAGTGACTCGCTTGAAAGTCATGCCGATGTTTTCGCTTACACTGCCTCGGCCACGCCTGTGCGACTGAGGCGAAGCGGCCACTGGCGATACCGCATCTTGCGCTTTCTCTGTGGGATTCTCGTCAATGGCAATATTGATAAGCATACTGCTCTTTGGACTGGTGTTTGCTTGCAGAGGCGCAGGTGGTGGAGGTGGTGGACCTGCAAGGTGTTGTAGCTCAGCAAGAAGTGGGGGGGCAGCAGGGTCCGTTTCGAGAATGACAACCTGGTTCTCGTGGATAGTCTCGTCAATGCTGGCCGTGATGGGCGGAGGGCTAACGCGCTTGTAGTTCGGTCCAGCGATGCCGTCGGACGAGGTGTTTCTAGAGTGACCGCGGTTACCACCCAACGAACCACGTCTGCCCAAAGGATAAGTAGGCGAAATTCTAGGAGCCATATTGATTGGTGAGAGGTCCTCTGGGGGTGCGGAAGCTGAGCGAGCCAGAGCTGGCTGGCCGAATGTAGTGGCAGGTAAGAGAGGGCCTAGATCATCTTGAGCATCTTGAGTTTCCTGAGCAACCGCAAGCATAGCATCCGGTATCGTTGGCACAGCTGGAATACCTTCCCTCTCATGCGGATCAGCACTCATGTATCGAGGATGACGCATCGCTCGTGGAGTAGCTGGAAGGCCAATTGGCACAGAGGCCGTCGAAGTAGCGCCCATATGCATTCTGTTTGTTGGTGAGTATTTCTTCGAAATCTCAGGGTCTGCAGTCTGGCTACGTTGAATGGGGTCTCGGTGCATGGAAATGGTGGCAAATGAGTCTGCGCTGTCCGTATGGGAGCGCTCCACAGGCACAGGTCGGTGAGCCAGATCACCAGGGTGGGGGATCATTGGCGCAGAGGGGCGTCGGGCGAGTGACAGTCGACGTTCTTCCAGCTCCTTGGCGGCTAATTCCTTCCTAGAGAGTGTAGTCGGACGACGCTGTCCAGAGCGGCCAGATAGATTGGAGTGGCGTGAAGCTGGTCGACTCTCGGCAGCTACTTCCGGTACACGTTCAGGTGAGGCATCTCGCATAACGGCACGTGGTCGGCTCGTCTCTCGCAGAGCGGATGCTGCTTTGCGACTCATTGAGCGGTCGCGAGGCAAGCGGCGATCCGGTGACATTTCTCTTCGAGAACTCTGTGCACGCTCGCCAGGGCGGCGGCTAGTACTTCGCTCACGAGGACGGACTGGCTCGTAGCTCTCCGGACCGGCTGCTTCGTCGCGATACATTGGCTTAGGAGACCCAGGTGAGCGCCTCGCGGAGCTCTCATCGCGGGTAGAGCTGCGACCGCGATCGTCATTGCGAAGTCTGCTTGATGTACGACTGACTCCTCTGCTCTTGACGCGTGGCACAGGCTCTGGTGACTCTGCACGTCGTGCAGCCTTGGATGATGATCTTCCTTTGCTAGCGCCAGTTCTCGCGCGACTCCTATGAGTTCGGCTACTACCGATGGACTCTGTTGCAACAGGAGAGCCGACCTCGACCTTGTAGTATCGTTCGTCCTGGAAATTGTCCGTGTTCGTTGCGGCCTCCTTACTCGTCCTGGCATATATGCCGGCATCTTCAGGAGACATGGGTACCGGCGATGAAGGGGATCGTTTAGCAGGACGGATATAGCGAGCCCCGGAGCGTCCTCGAGATTCAGAGGCGTCACGGGTTCGGCTGCGAGTTCTAGCTGTGCGACTATCGGGACGAGGTTCGGTGCGCGAGCCCGGACGAGGTTCAGGGTTGGTGTCGCCACGTTTCCGAGAGTAATAGTTGGCCTCTTCCAAGCTGCTGATGTACTGATCAATGCCGCGGGCCTTTGCGCTTTTGACGCTGGCTCCTGTCAAAGGCGGGCTCAGATTGATATATCCTGTGTCGGGACCATTGTCCATGATAGTCTCTACGACCTCGAGGTGCAAGTCTTGTACGTTGCGGCTGCGGGAACTGTTGCGTGATTCCTCGTCTTTACCAATCAGGGTGGCGAAAACACCAGCGGCGGGAGACGGCATATGCTCCTTAGGTTTGGCTGGATCATAGGTCGCAGCGGTCAAAACAATCTCCTTCTCGCTCGCACCAGTTGATGCCGCGCGGCGGCTCGAGAACGGCAATGTTTCTGCTTCGCGTCCGATGTTGTCAACAGCAGTACGAGGAACTTCGTCGCGCTGTCCACGGTTCGGTACAGCAAGCGAAGCAAGATATTCGTTGTTCGTTGTAGATCGCTCTGTACCCGACTGAGAGGGAAGACGCTTGCGGTTGTATGAGCCGGGTGTAGCAGTTCTGGCGGAAGATGGTTCACGCGAGCCGTCACGAGGACGGGCTGATCTCAGGCTTGCGCCGAGCCATGGGTTCCTGCCACCAGTGGGACTCATCGCAGACTCTGCGATAGGCGTGGCGCCAACGTGCATTGGAGTTTGTTCGTCGTCTTCTGGGATCATCTGTTGCGGTTGAGGTCCTTGACCGAAGTCAGTGACGAGTTTGAGCGAAGACATCTTCGCCGTGATCCGACTTCCCCCAGCGCTAGGTGGTGAAAGAGGCGGACTGAGCTGCGAGCCTAGAAGATGTTGTTTCTGTGCAGAGAAGACTGCGTCCTGAGCCCGCGGCGAAAACCAAGGCTCGGAGGACTCCAGACCCATACAGGAGAAGCATTTTACAGCGAGCTCAGCTTGGCCACGCGAGACCGCAGCCTCGCCCCACTTCCTCACAAGGAATGATTGCCGTTGCCAGTCAGTTGGGAACATCAGACATGTAAGCAAGATCGCCTCCATGAAGTATTTACGAGAGACATATACTTCGACGGCATCATTGTGCTCACCTAAGCCAAGCAAAATAGCAACGGCAGGGTGAATGTCGCCCTTCTCAAGGAGTCGCTGAACGAAGGTCTCACCGACCTTTTTCTGCGTACCCTGACCCATGGAACTGAGAGCTAGTAACATCCAGTCCGAGGAAGTCATGGACTCAGCCCCTACCATTGATGCCATAAGATCGGCCCCGACGTCACCGAGCCACTTTGAAAGTAGGACGGCAGCGGCTGACCCAGGTGGGTGGCGGGCAACTAAACACATTAGCTTTCATCACTGTTAGCAGAGAGTTGTACGTACGTTCATCACGAATCAGCTCATCTATGTCATTTTCCCAACCAAACACAACGCGAAGCATGTTCTGGCGGAGGTCGTCAGGAGAGCGTTCGGAGCCGAGTTGAGAGTTTCGGTAGGGAACGTCGCCAAGTCGAGCTTTGGTGAAAGGAAATAGGTCCATGTGCTGGGTACGATGCGACTCATCTGGGCTCCGGAGTACTTCTTTGCGAAGATGGGAGGAAGTGAAACGTGAAGATGCGGCCGACGACGTAGACTTTATAGAAATACTCTCGCGAGACGCACCCACCATCGAAGAAGTGCCTGACGAGAATACTGTACCTCCTGAGCTCTTCGATGACCTGGTGTTGGTAGGCTTGTCATAGCGGTATCGTGGTCCACGTCCGCTTCCCGAAGACCTAGAGCTTTGCGAACCCCGGCTGGAGACAGGACTAAGAGGGCCGACGCGATCGCGACGCTCCTCCTCCAACTGATCCATCTCTTGGGCAATCTTTTGTAACGGCGAGAGTACAGTCTGACCCTCGCCCTCACTACTTTCAGACTCAATCAGTACATGCGCGGCTGACTTGGGTTGAGCAGTCAGTGGGGTCTTGCCAGTCTTGTCATGTTCATCAAGAGAGTGAGGTGGAGATGGGGGAGTGTTAGCAGGAGGATGCTGGACGTTTTGAACAATGGTAGGCGTCCCACTAGGATTCAAGTCATATTGCTGCACACCGTAGTTACGACTCATGGTGAAGAGCGTAGCAGTGGGGCCGTAGTTGCAAATGGCGGCAACATTGTCGACCGTGGGGATACTCTCATACGAGACTCGCTTGGTACGCACATCCCAAGCGGCTGTTTGACTATTGAGGATGAGTGGTCAGCAAGTTTTCGTTAAGCGCCGGGCGCCCACACTATGCAGGGCAGCCCAGTGTGAGCGATCTGGGATACGTACCCTTCCGTGTATTGGACGATTCGGCCATTTTTCGACCACGCGAACCAGCAGGGGCCGGGTTCTCTTTGGTCCGATTTGTTGAGGATGCGGATCACACATGGTGTGTCGCCACCGTGAGCCACTTTAGGGATGCTCCACACTCTGAGGTCACCGTCCGAAGTCTGGGCGGCTAACATCTCAGACTTCTGCTTCGAGGACGACCCATGCCATGCAAGCCCTGCAATAGGGGAAGGGGCTCTAGGGGTTGTGAGAGTGTGGAGAATGGTAAATGACGGCTGTAGCGTCGCGATCAGAATCGAGCCGTTGAGATAGCTGGAGTCGCTTAGCATGAATGTACCTAGCACGTGGATGCCGTTTCAGACGCTTACCCAATTGCAAACGTCCTGCAGTCTGCCGCAGGAGCCAATGCCGTGATCGGGTCAAAGATGGTCCTCGCAGAAATGTGCTCGGATGTTGAAGGTTCGAATAGGATGATGTTGCCCTGCGCGTTACCTGCTCCCTGGTCAGAACAAAGCGGAAAGAGCGACCGAGCTTCTTAGACTCACCAAACGCAACATTGCCGTTCCTCATCCACGACGCAACCCGAATCTGATCATACGACGCAAATCGAGCCACCTCGTCGCCGGTGAGAAGATCCCACACAATCGCGGTGCTCCCCGCATCGTAGCTCACCACCAGACGGCCCGCCCCGCGCTCGCTGACGGTATCGGCGGAAATCCACGAGACGTCTTCGCGATGTCTCGTAAATCTTCTCTCCACGGCCAGAGTGTCGTGGTGGAGGCACAGAATGACGTTGCGCTGGGCGTAGAGCAGGAAGGATGCTGTCGCAGCGCATGGTTCGAAGGCAAATTCGTCGCTTCCTGGAGTAATGCTGGGTGTCGGCGGCTTGTGCTGGACATCTGAGCGCACCGAGGAGCCCCGCGACGCCGAGCGTTGTCTGGCGAGTCCTGTCGACATGGTGCGCGGGCCTGAGGAGTGGCTGTCAGTCAGTCAAAGTCGAGTCCAGAAACGCCCGCACGGCGCATAGCGAGGGCAGATAGAATCGATAAAGACTTGGGAGTACAATCAGGGGCTTCCAGAAGAGTGACCATGAAACGCAGAAGACAGCGCCGGGGAATTGAGACTCACAGCAACGTGCGCGCTAAAGAGCAGTGCAGCTGTTCCCAAGCTCCACGGCGTTTAGAGGGCGGTATACTTTTAGCCCCGCCCTGGCTGACTGGGGTTGCAAGTCGGCGGTAAACGAGTCTGCATGCGCCCGTTTGCAGAGGACGGCGGTATCACGACCAACGTGCAGCTGGAGGGACAGACGGCAGGCAGAAGAGACAGGAAGTGTGAGGAGAGGAGCAGCAGAAGCGCGGGCGAACGAGCGAGAGTTGATGCAGCAGCTGGCATGGGCCTATCAAGGGCCGGCGCTTAAGATGGGCAGGATGGATTGATTTCTGCTCAGAATAGGACGAGTACTCGGAGCAGCAGAGTCAGGGCAAGCCTCGAACCCACACGCTATGTGCTTAACGAGAGCCAGAACCGGGGAGAATGAGGCGTTCAACGGCTGGGGTCTCTCGTCGCTTCATTCATTTGCTGGCGTCGGTGGTCGCTCGAGATGGACATCGGACTCGACGAACCAGCGAGATGCAGGGCGACGTGCGAGCGCTGGCGAGATGCTGGTCGCCAAGCTGGCCGCCCCGGTGACACGACCGCATCGTTGGCTAAGTTTCGCGCTGCAGAAACCGCGGTGCCTGCATGGGATGAGCAGCCCAGCCTCTCAACGGCCGCGCTGGCAAAGGGACGAAGTAGTCGACGACCGGGGTTGAGGATGAGAAGGCGGGCTCGTCAGGTGATTGGGCGGTACGAGGTGACAGAGGCAAGCCTAATCACACAAGACCAGCTCTAACGGCCCTATCATGATGCGCAGCCGCATCTGGTACGGGCCGTGGCATGGACGCGGCATGGGTCATCCTTCAAACCAAGCCCAAGTAGTGCAACCCCAGCGCTCCAAGCAGAACGACCGCATATATCAGACCGCAATGCGCTGCCGCGACGGCATCTCTCCACCGACACTTGCGATCCTGTAGACATCGCGCGACGACCGCACCACGATCGCTCCCAGCCCGACCCCATTCTACGACGTCAATTGGGGGCTGCTGGGGCGATCTGCATGCAACAGTGCCTCTACGCCGCGCCGGGCCCTCCCTTTGCTCGGAAATGGCCATCATGTCTCGTGGAACGGGATCGTGTGCTTCTCCACCCCCGAAATGCAACACGAGGGCGAAGTTCCTGCGCAGGGCTCCAATGCAGCGGTCAACCCGACCATTTCTGGGACCCGGCAGCGTGTATTGCAAGGTACAAGACTACGAATGGGAATACGGATCCGTTCGTACATACATACATATGCTTGCTCGGCCCCTTTAGCCAGACCCTCCTTTGACGTCCTAGCATTTGGCTTGAGGTACAAGGACATGCTGTTGCTTTCCACAAAGCACTGGTTCGGCTGGAGCTGTGCCGCAGCCCTTCCGTCGTCCCGCAGTGACTTACAGCTGTCCAAGCTTCGTCGATCCGCGAGGGGGTTCTCTTGCACAGTGCTGTATGCACGCTGGTCCAAACGCAACCGCATATTGGCTCTCATCTTGATTGACCCCGCCCCAGCCTCCTCAATACTCGTAGCAGCATGAAGCAGTGGCTCGGCAGGGGCCTCTTATCGTCCTGCCTTACCGTATCCTTTGCTGTCATTGTCGACGGGCGCAGGAGTCATCACACTCTAGATTTCGCTCCAACAAGATGTTCTCAATGCTATGCGGCGGCGCGCAAGCTACTAAGCGCCCGCACTAGCAGCTCTTCCCTGCCGTGCACGCCCAAGGCGGGCCAGCCACTTGCCTCTCTCCAAGCATACCCCACGTTGCTCACTACAATGAGAGGGTGATGCGAGGGTTCCTTACTGCAACGCAACCTTCCCCTCGAATGCACACTTTCCAGAACGTCCCGGCAGTTCACTCTGATACGAGACAAGTTCCTGGGTCCGCGCTGAGTCTCAGTGTAACGCAGAGCATGCGTCGGCAGCCGGAAGCAAGCTTTCCTTCCCAGCAAAGTCACCACCAAAAGCACGATTCGCTTAAAGCCGCATGGCGGCTTACCACAATCGGGTGCTAGGTATATTTTTGGATCGGTGTGAGGTCACGGGTCTCTGCCCAAATCTCATGGCAGCGTACCGGTACCTGGGTACTTTGCTCGGGGGGTCACAGTCATTCTATTCGTTCGCATTGCGAGTATTCGCGTCTAGTACGTTTGATGATGTCCATTCGCCATCGTGGCGTGGACCTCGTATGGCTTTTCACACCGATTTGATGCCCAACAATTCCAGTGAAGGATTCAGCTCGTGACCTGGTTCGATACTCAGGAATCTAAAGTTCAGCGGTGACTCTACACGAAGCGCCAATCGCATCCTTCATCACCAGCGGAGAAATGAGGTTGTGATCCTTTCTTTATGCGCGTGAAGCGAACGGTACCGTTGGTACGGTAACGAGCGCGAAGTAAAGGGCATTTGAGCCCACGCCATCGATATCCCGACGAATGAACATGCTCAGGCTGGCATCAAGAGTGCTGCTTTTTTCGTTCTTGCGGGGCGTACCTGACTGGAACGAGCTGGTTATCTGCATAGCATGGAAAAAGGCCGACACATTAAGCCGTTGTTGGATTTTTCACCTTCACCGCCAATTCACCACAAGCCTGTTTGACGCGAACACGAAGTATGACATAGCCAGGGCTTCACTCGGAACCAAAGGTATTGCAACATGTCACAAACAAAGGCGAATGGAGTGCAAGGTCAATCAATAAGTAATATTCGCTGGGTATCTGATGGAGGGTATCATAATAGGAAAGGCGCGACCGCCACCACCGCCCAACAGGCCAGGCGGCATCCCGCGCATGAAGAAACATCCCGTTCCCAGTCGCTATGTTCCGTTTATCGGAGGGGGTATCAAATGCAAATCCCAGAACGCCTGCAAATGCAATACAACTCATCACACCCCAGCACCCAATGCGAGGCGAGCCTCGCTCAACCTCTAACTTCCTTCGCTTCATTCACATCATCGCGGCTGCGGCCCGACATTACAGGCTTGCTGGGTCCTTCTAGACCCGGCAACACGAAGTTGACAAGGCCAGTGAAGGTCCAGATGTGGAGAGACGTCGCACGTCAGCACGACCGCGCGACTGTGTGAGACGGCACGTTGAGTGCAACGCAAGGCTACGGGCGGTAACTGTCCACCCCGCAACCATGGACTTCTGTCATGCTTCGGGGTCCTGTCACATTCAGGATGCACCAAAGATCTGTCGGATTCCGGGGTACTGAGTAGTTGATGTCGATGTCCGGATCCGGTCGGAGTGCGACATGGAATGCGTCGCACTGTCTGAATCTCGATGGGACTCAGCATCCGTCTCGATCAGACAGCAGAGTTTAAAGGCTCTAAGATGGTAATGATAGATGGCCGAACAAGTATGCAGCGCTAAATGCGTAGTGCGCTAACGTAATGTTGTTGTTGACAACAAAGATGACTGGACAACCCGTTAGCGGATGTGTCTGCTGCAAGCGTGCGTGGCGAAGCTTACGATTAGAAGCGGTTCCAAATGGTCGTTCAGTCTCGCTGCGCTTCGGGTGACTCAGAAATGGGAGTCATGGGCTTGCTGGAGCGGCGAGGCTTGCGGCCACTGCTTCGCCTTCGTTGCTGCTTCTTTGGCTTCTCGGAGGCGTAGAGTGGAGGCAAGATGGGGAAGGCCTGCGCCATGGGTGGCTGGCGTGGCGGTGCAGGTGCTTCCTGGAGGTAGGGGCAGGAGAGGTCGTCGTCCAAGTCCTCGCCGAAAAGGTCGGCGTCGCTGATGTAGGAACTGGGCGTGCTGCGGTACCCGAGCGAGCTGCCTGTGGGCCAGGAAGGGTAGGCACACGAAGAGCCGCGGCTGGATGTCGACGAGTCCATGGAGCAGTTGCTGTAGAGGGAGTCTGTCGGTGACGACATCTTGGTGATGGAGATGGGTATCGACTTGGAAGGCGAAGAACCTGGGGAAGTCTCGAAATGCATGGCGGCTGTTGTGGGGCTCGGGAAGTTATATGTTGTTTGCGGGCGTATACGGCTGGTGAAAACACTGACGCGCTTTTCGCGTGGTCGCCGTTCAGCTAGTGCGGGTGGTAGTGTGAAGTAGGTCTACCGAGGCGGAAAGGGTCCGGGAGTATGACGGTGTGGCAGAGCGGGAACCGGGTCCGATGCGTTAGAGAATGGTGATGAAAGCCGGTCTTGGGCCGGGCGCGAAACCTGTTGCGTCGATGTTGTCAAGTCCAAGTCAGGATGAGCGAGGGCTGAGGTGGGTGTAAATAGGATGCGGGAATGAGGCGGATCAGGAGGCCGAGTCAGAAGCAATGTGCCTTTGACCACGCAGAGCGTCTCGAACCGGAATCAGATGCTCTAGATGCGGGATGCTGGCCCTTGCGGCGTTATATCTTCCGTCGCAAATTCCAACACAGGCCACGCATGAAACGGGTGCGCGCTGTCGGATCCTGATTTGCTTCTTCTGACTTACGGTGAGTGACCGCTACTTGACTCGCGCCTCTGGATTGGCCTGCCTTGTCACCGCCATGATGCGACCCGTAAGCCCCCGTGGCCCACCTCCGCTGCCACCCCCGGCCTGCGCGACCGCCTTTCCCCCATGCGATATCGCATCCAGGCTGCGCTGGAGATGACTCGTCGCGGCCTGCGCAGCAACAGTCATGCTGAGCTGTGTTGTGCGGTGCGCTGGCTGCGACTCCAGCTGGCAGCGGGTGACTCAGGCCGCCACCTGGCGTCAGGACTCGTGGCGCCCGCCTCCCATCGTGACCCTGAATCACAAGGCGAAATCTCCACGACTCCACGGTCACTTCGTGGGCACCGGGCACTGTCCATGCCCCCACGAGGCTTTGCGGAAAAACGGGGGGCGCATCCAGTCTCGCCCACTCCTCCGGACGCCGCCCAAGCTCCTACAGTCAGCCTAGGGGCGATCACTGCTCGGCTGTCGGTAGAGCTCCTCCCTCGCATTCATCCGGCCGTTTACATTGCCAGATGGGGATGCATCCTGTCCAGCCTGCGGGTTGCTATCCGCAGATCCGCCATGTGAGAGCTCCTCCATTTACGCGCCCAAGACGCGAACACAGGCTTGCGACGCTGAGCCAACAGAGCAGTCGCTGCCTTTGCGCGTCGTCGCAGCGCCCTCTCGCCTCTCGTCTCCCACTGGCTCGCCAGGCTGCAAAACGAAACACCTGCCCAAACCTTCCTGAAGCCTGAAGGCCTCCGCAGTCTGACTCCGTATCCCATCTGGGCAGCGCTGCCCGAGGTTTCGCGTTCTTTAGCCGAATCGTAACCTGGGGTACATACATTAGGCTCGAGACGACGATCCAAGGGTCCAGTGTCCTCTAGTCTCCGTCAAATACTCTAGCCTTTGATCCATACTCCACTCTAGGGCACAGTGGTAAAGGGTTCATCCGCAGGCACATGTGATTCTCATAGCAACCGTCGCGAAGAGCGCCAGACTGATCGTCCACCCACACCAACACCCTCATGCAAGAGGAGCAGTCAGCTCCCCAACGCCGGGCTTTCATTCTGGCGTTGCATGCAGACAGGCGTCAGGTACGACCTCAGGTTTGCATTTTTGGTTCACAAGGCTGAGAAGGCCGGTAATGACCGGTCATCTCTGCAGTCAGCGCTCCCGTCATCCTCACCCACACCCGCCTACCGGAATTTCCGTTCGCATCGGGCAGTTGCACAAATTGCAAAGCACCCAGAAATAACACGGCCCTTGCTGTGCTCCCCATGACAGGTTGACACAGCCTTGCGAACTGCCAAATCAGCCAGAGTGCTTGCGGCTCTGTGCTATTTGCAATTTCGGCTTTCAATAGCCACGTTGAGTTCAGGCTTCAGTGGTAAATTGCGACTGTCTGTCCCGAGAATTTGCAAGGCGCTCGGGACGCCTAGTGATTTCTGATCCTTGGCCTGGTCGATGTCGCGATAGTGGAAGACGCGCTAGAAGCCGCAAAGAAGGGTTTTCCAGCCTTTCAGCCTCGGGACGAGGGCATCTCTGCCGAAGATCCACTTCGTACTCGCACCCTGCGTGTGGAAAATCTTCACGATGAGTGCGCGAAGCAGGTCTCTCGAGGGCTAAACACGCGTCGCCGTGTTGCCAATATTGACGCCTCATCAGCTCCAAAGTTTCAATATTGGTGCAAAGTTTGCGAGTCGGGTGTGGGAGCAGCCGTTGTTTGCAAACAGACACAGACGGCCTGCCGTGCGAGGCTCGCGGCAGCACTTCCGCGACCCCTTAGGGGCCTGAGTCGTGCGCAACCGTTGAAGGTTCTCATCCGCTTCCGCGACGCAGTGACTCGCTCTGAAACACGACTCATGGCTACCAATGTTCGCGAAGCTCTGCGGCAGTCTTCCAGAGTTCCCCGCGAGATGTCCAATTTCGTTTCCCACGCCTCACGGCGCCTCACGTTGCGCACCCTCATCAGAGCTTCCTAACGGGTCACTGCTCACCGAGCCGCTGTTCCACGCGAAAATGACGGATAGCGCTGGGACGGTGGTATTGCTAGCCATTCAAACTTCCTAATGCGGACACCATTTCAGCGGAAGCCGTCGGTGGACTCTCACCCTCCTTCGGGGGTTGGCCGAGGGTAAAGCTCGGACCGACAGCGACCTGTGCTTCCACGTGTGAACTTGATGGCGGCTCGGGGCGGCTAGGATAGGCTACCAAAAGCGAAAGTCTGGTTGCCACGAGGGGGTATGCTTCCGACGCCACACGCATGGGGGAAAACCTCGGGACCGCCCACACTGCGCCGTGCGTGGAGAAACAAATCCCGAAGGCGGAGAAATTGCCTGCCTATGGAAGTGTCCGTCAACCGCCACATTCACGACCGAGTGCTCCGTATGGTCTCCATTTCCACCACAAGCTGGCGTTTCTCCGTCTCCGCACTTTCCATGTTATCAGATGTTGGTGCGAAAGCACATCGGCTCCAACTCGACCGTACACGTGGGCCGCGAAGCCGTCGGTAACGAAAGAGTGTTGGGTGGAGGAACATGACTTTCCAACTGGGGCTTGCAGCCAGCAGCGTTGGAGCTTCCGTGAGGATTTGCCCTGCAGCCGACAGAGGCAGCCGACGGCTCGCTACTGTGTACACTGCAAATCACTGCTGTTGAAGCGGCTGTCGCGCCGGACATCTCTTGCCGCCCATGCGACAATCAACTCTAGATGCATGTCGTGCTTTTGAACGAGGAGTACACGGGACCAACTACCGCCGATCTCTCGCTCCAGGCCAACACCAACACCATCTGGACGTTGTTACATATGTAGCTTTACTCCAGACCGCGATACACCGTATCTCCGTGCTATCCGCAGGTCTGGATGAACTTCTGGTACACGCGTTACCCACTTGCCCGCAGAAACACCGTGCTCTGGATCTCAGTCCGACCCCACACCCATCGATAAGCACTCGGTGCCGCGATACGAGTTACATATCGATATGCCAGCGCGCGGACAACAGTGCAGCGACACCTCAACGCGGGGTATGTGTGGGATGCAATGCCACCTCCGCCGCCCGTTTGCCTACGGCGTTCAGATCCTCCCTCTTACATGTCTAGGCCTTCATGTGCATTGCGCAATATCAGCCAGGACCTGCGCCGGACTTCAACTTACATTTACTAAACGGAGTAGTGATGTACTGTTTCAAGCACAACATGTGCGAGATGCGAACGGTGATTGGGCTTACGAGGCTGACTCTTACTGCGCACACCTCGTGAGCAGCGCCCCAGCTGTGCTTCTGCGGAGACACACAAGTCCGCTGCGCAGCGGGAATGGCCGTGAGCCGTGGAGATCGATTCCGTGGGGGCGACAGACACTTGCTCACTCGCAACCAACCCATTACTGTCAGCATCTCACAAACGCAGCCTTGTCATTGCGACGCCGTCTCAATGCCCTCCTTGACTAATGGGTGACTATTGAAATAGTTATTGCTCACGTTTCGTGCACCCACACCCAATAATTCCCCTCAGCAAAAGCATTCCTGTGGCGGTGAGGCCTCACGCGTCGACTCAGCCCAAATCCCGGTATCGCGCTCGCCTACCGCGCTGTGCGACACACATCCATGATCCGGCCCTTTGGAATCCAAGTTTCCAAGTCTGACTGCAAATAGACCAGATGACTCACCGTTACAAAAACAAGGCGGCGAGAGCCATCCATCTATCCATGAGTTGCCATGCCTGAACTCCTCGCGTCTGCCGTCTCGCCATCAAGCAAGCAAGTTGGACAGCGCGTGGCAAGCTTGGTAGCGCCGAGGCAAAGCCAGATGTCACGATGCTATGACGCCTCGTCCGGTCAAGTGGCACTTTGCACGGCAGATTGACGTGGAAGTCATCGGACCATCCGTCGCGTTGACGTGTCGGACCGCCACATATATAGCATGTGCGTCCGTTGATGCAACTGTGAGTTGTTGATGTTATGTTGACAGCGGAGAGGACCGGCGCGATCGGCGATCATGAGCTGCTTTCGACGTCCGGTAGGAGGAGGTGCCGGCTGTGAATGTGTCCGGTAGGCGGCGAGGCGACGCGTTGCGCGGCGCGGGGTGCTTTACGCGACGCTTCACATGCTACAGCATCAATCACAACGACGAGGGCAACATGTGTTTCACATCACGCGCATCGAACCAGACGTAGCATTTCCATCATGTGCCATCCCTCCTTTATTTTGCTTCAGAGCCCGGGTGGATGACTCCGCCCGCTCCACGCGCCACAAGCAAGACACGCCCCACGCCTCCCCCACGATACTCTCCACTGACATCCCCACTCTGCTTGTCTGCTGCCTGTCAGCCCAGTACAAGTGGGGTTCCGGCGCTTCGTCGATCGGGGGAGACCCTGCATATGTGAGCACTCCATCGTGAGTGGGCCTAGGGGATGCACGGCATGTCGGCGTCACGAGCTTGAGTAGGAGAGCTTGGCCAGGCGGCTGTGCATTAATCGTGTGGACTCGGAGCGCAGGTACAACTCGTGAGTGAGGGGTTCGGGAAGTAGATGAGCCTCGGGAGAGGACAGAAAGGTCGCACGGCATCCAGTGGTAGACTTGAGGCTCGGGGTTACGGTTGTGGAAAGGCGGGACGGTCGAAAGGCAGGGAAGTTTAGGGGACGGTGATTCTGCACGAAGCTATGGCGAACAGTTCGACGGACTAGAGCTTTTGAAAGAAGACATGAACAAGCTTTCATACGGGAGTTCAGATTGACTGTGTACGTTGCACTAGCCTTCTTCGAATGGTTCGTGCCTACGAAGTACAGCATGCTCAATCTTAGGGAATACCATGAGTTTTGATACCATCACCTGGTGTTGCTGCTCAGATCATTTCCTCCCTGGAACGTGCCACTCCGAACATGACAATATACATCTTTTGCTCAAGAACTATGTTTGCGTAACTCTAACTTCGTCTCTGAACCTATTCTGTTTGCCCACTAGTCTACTCAGTGAATTGCGATAATTGCATCCAGTCTACGCTGGACTTTGCTGACCTTGTGCTCCAGTTCATCATACTTGCGCTGATGCTTGTTCAATTGATGTCGATAGTCGATCGACTTGTTCACAAGATCTTTCACCATGCCATCGCAGTCCGACAAGATGGTACTCTCGATATGCAGGCCGTCGTTCATGACTTTGTTCTCTCTGCGGGCAAGACATTCCAATTGGTATCTGATCTGTTTTCGAGAAACCTTCAGCAGATCGAAAGGTGCAGTGAACGTCTCGAAAAGTGTCTTCTCAGCTTCGCAGTGCTTATCACTCCAGTCGAACGCGGAGTACTCCTCGTACTCCTCGGTGCTGGGCGTGAGGCCCTCTTCCACGATAGTGCCAAGACGTTCGTCTTTGTCCGTGATAGTGTTGGAGAGTTTGCGTCCAGCTTCAGTCTCAACCTGAGAATTTTGAGCCTCCCTGATGCGGGTCACTGCGACGCCCAACCAGCGGCAGATCCGGTCAACATCCACGCTGGCGCCAACAGTCAGGCCTTTTAGAACGAAGCAAGCCTCGATGTACCGACCAAGTGACTGCTGGACACCCTTGAACCAATATGGTGGCCTCCTATCCAGAGGAACCAAAAGGGAGAAAGGCGCAACATAAGTTACATGATCACGCAGTACCTTCCCGTGACAGTGCGTCTGCAGGTGGCTTTCATTGTCTTCAGCGAGGAAAATCAGCTTCTTGCCGGTCCGACCACCTTCCAGTGTGTATCGATAGGCCGCGTAGATGTTCCACTTGCCCCAGGTACCGATGAGGATTTTCTTCTCCATGTTGCCGCTGGCCTGTCGTGCCGGTGAGAACTGCACCTTGTCGAGACCGTCCAGTTTTTCGGTGTCAAACACTCTTTGCAGATACTCTCTGAGCGCTTTGATATCACGCGCCGCGGCGGGCGAAGATGCCATGACCATTCCTAGTTCCATGGTTCACAGCCGCTATTGGTAAGTTAGGCCAGAGAAGATCAGAGACGGCGGGCACATCGGGCGACGTGCAAACAACACGACGGGTTTGCAAATAGTATACAGGAAGAAATGCGCTGTAAATAGCGGAACGCCTCACAAGGGGAGTGGCGGCAGCTTGTCGAACAGTTGGAGGTGGATGCGACGTGTCCGAAGTTCGGTTGTGTTTATGCGTCCCAGGGGATAAGTGGGTGAAGTCCACGAGGAAGGAGCGCTCCACAGTCAAAGGACGTCATCACCAAAGTGCTCACTTTCACGTTCTCATCCTATCCTGCTACAACACTTTGTGACGTCGTTGTAGACACGTTCCTTGTTCTTTCCATTGGCTATCTTTTAACGTTTGCAAATACTGTTCGAGCCATGCGAACTCGATGGAAGCACAGCTTAAGAGGCGACCCAATGCCAACAGCCTTCAAAACTGCTCGCTCTGCATGGGCTGCATGGTACGAACATACGAGTCTGATCTTGAGGTTATACCCAATACTTCTCCCAATTGTACTTGATGACCTCGTTGCCCCAAGATGTCCATCCAGCGACTAAGTTTCGCGAAAAAACTTCGAGAGCGCTATACTTTTTCGCATCCGGCATATATGGCTCGAGCAACTCCTTCAGACATGGCTTGCGGGAATGTACATCAGGCACGGCTGCAATGACTTTCTTTTTCGTAAGCCGCGCATGCGACATGGTCGTCCACGCATTGGGCGCCGCCTTCCCCAACAGTAGCACCTCGTACGGTTTCCGCAGCGCGCTGTCAATGTCAAACATCGGTTCACCTTTCGTCGTCAGCTTCACCCAAATCCACTCCTCCACCAACCCCACGTTCCACTTCTCGAATAGACCCCCGGGGCCAAGCACTTGTGCGCGCATCGACTCTTTGTTCGTGATCCACACACCCACCAACGCATTGTGCTCAAGGTAGCTATCGATGTCCATATTCAGGAGCATCCTCTTCATGTGCGGCATCCCGCCGACTTGTTCGTACGCGCCCTTCCGCTTCGCCGATCGGTTCGGCCACGGCGGGTCAAGCAACACCAGGTCGAAATGCCGTGGGAGTACATACTCATCCGTGAGCTCGCGGAACGCAGCACGAAACCCGTCCGAGTGCGTCGAATCGCTGAGGAAGAAGGTCGCGTGCGGAGGTATCGTGAAACGATACGCGGGCGCCTCGCGGCCAGCCTTCGTTACACTCTCCCGCACGTGAACGTCCAGTGGGTGATCTTCCGGGTTATGTAAGGAGGAGGTCCATGGTTCGGCCGCCTGGTCCGGGTATACATGTGCATCGTCGCGTGGAGAGCTGTACGACACCAACCATTTGTGTGCAACGGTTTCGAAGTCGGTGGCATTCGGATCAGACGTCACACTGATGGAAGCCATCATCTTCTCGAAGTCGAAGTGCGTGTCTTCCCCCTTGCTTTCAGCCAGTGCGGACCACTCACGCAGTCGGCTTTCGATTTCCTTCTCCGGATCCTCGTGCTGCACAGTGTCAAGTTGCATTTCCCCATACTTTGGTTTCTGGGTCATGAGCTTGCGTGGCAAGCACCAGGGTCCTGAGATGTGACTTCGGATCTCGGCGAGAGCTGCATGGATTGCACTCCTGTACTCAATGTGTAGATCTGTAAGGTGTGACGAATGGTTTTTCTTCGCTTGTGATGTCTTCGGTTCTTCGTGCAGTTGATACGGTACTTCTAGTGGGGCAGTTGAGAGTAGAGTGTCTGAGCGACCTTGCGCTATTGCGATGGATGTGGGGATGTCAATGAGTGTGACATCACGGTCAGCATTCTGGAAGAGGATTGATGTACTGGGCATGTCGCAGTGCAAGCCCGGCATGCTGCTCTTTTGCAACAACGGGTCAGACGGTTTGACCCAAGAACATAAGAAAGAGAGAGGCCGGGTTGATTAGAGTAGAGGGCTGCTAGACTTGCAGCCGCGAACTTGATCGGGGAACTTGATCGGGAAATTTCAAGTCGGCAGGAGAAAAAGTGAAGGTCTACTCATGTGACAATCCGTTCTGGCATTACGTCATCAGCAGTCGCGATGAGGTTGATTCTACAGCTGAGCAATAGTTGGAAAATATGCAAATCGCCTCCTGAAGGCAACTCGACTCTGCTCTTGTTTCGTTAACTGCTCGTGATGCGTAGTTTTGGTGTTGCGGAAAAGCGCCGCTCGTAGCTCGCTTTTCATCGGCACCGTTTTGGGCTCTCTTCCGGCCGCGCTGGCCGGCAATCCTCTGTCGACCCTCGGCAAACAACGTCACCTAGCACATCCTCCACAGCGCGCCGCCGCTTTTCTAAGCAACAACACACGACCACCTTGATTCGCCCCCTACACACAGAAGACCGCCTACGCACAGTCGCCTTCATGTCCAAGTCACGATAATACGAATTACCAACCAGGGAGAAAGAGCAGGGAAACGGTGGGATGTCGGAGCACATCCTTCGTCATGAAGCAGATAAAGGATCCCGCGTCATGACAGGCCCCGCCCAGTCAACTGCACCCCATATGAAGCTCCAGAAGGCACCGCCACTATGCGCGACCGATGACGAGGCACACGTTCCTATAAAGGAAGGAAGGAAGAGGAGTCGGAGCCCGTCGCGAGAGAGAAAGGTGGATAGGAGGAGTCCGGAGTATATCATTAAGAGCGGAATAGCGGGAGGTCTGGCAGGATGTGCTGTACGTACAAATCTACGCGCGCGCATTATGAGGCTTATGACGCCTACATCAATGTGCCTCAATACCTGGTATACAGGGACAATCGCTGACAAAGGCACCACAGGCCAAAACCGTAGTTGGTCCCCTTGACCGCGTCAAAATCCTCCTCCAAACCCGCAATCCTGCCTTTTTAAAGTATGCAGGTCACTGGTCAGGCCTACACCTCGCTCTTCGCGATATATACCGCGAAAATGGCGTTCGCGGTCTCTTCAAGGGTCACTCCGCCACCCTCCTCCGCATCTTTCCCTATGCTGGCATCAAGTTCCTCGCCTATGACCAGATACGCGCAGTCTTCATAAAGAACCAGGCACAAGAAACTCCTGGGCGGCGCTTCGTCAGCGGCAGCCTCGCAGGCATGGTCTCCGTCTTCTTCACATACCCTCTAGAAGTTATACGAGTGCGACTAGCATTCGAGACAAGTGCAGACAAGAGGAGTACTTTAAGAGGCATATGCAAGATGATCTACAACGAGCACGGCGCGCCCACCACCCACCACCCCACAAACCCACTCACCGCCGCCGCAGCCACAGTCGTAGAAAAGGGCGTACCGCAGACTGGTCTTGCAAACTTCTTTCGCGGATTCTCGCCCACACTGCTAGGCATGATTCCATATGCGGGCGCATCCTTCCTTGCTCACGACACTATGAGCGACCTCCTCCGGCACCCGTCCATAGCTCGTTACACCACGCTCCCGCACACATCTCGCGCCGAATCGGAGACCTCAACGTACAAGCCCGCGCAGCTGCAGTACTGGGCCGAACTCAGCACGGGCGGTTTCGCCGGCTTTTTCTCACAGACAGTGTCATACCCACTGGAGGTCATACGGCGGAGAATGCAGGTTGGCGGCGTGGTGGGTGACGGACACAGACTTGGGATTGCAGAGGTCATTAAGAGGATTTTTATTGAGAAGGGATGGAGAGGATTCTTCGTGGGACTAACTATTGGATACGTGAAGGTGGTTCCAATGTCTGCGACAAGCTTCCTGGTATGGGAACGCGGGAAGTACTACCTTGGAATATGAGGCAGAGCATAACAAGTATGAGTTGTGCACGAAGCATTGGCGTTTCTGGCGTTTGAGAGGAAATTCAAAGCATACCACTGTATTGGTACGACCGGGAATGGATTGTCGAGAAGAAGTTCGAGATCTGGTACATAGAACGATTGATACACATATGTGAGCTTCACGTAGCCAGGATAGCATGCGAACTACTTTCATCAGGGGTACTTCATATGCATCGAAGTACCTGATACCTGTCTATCAACTATCGCGACATGCTAATATCCAACCTCATAGTACATCCACGACCATTCATACCCATCAAAACATGTGTCCTAACGGCGCAGACTGGCCACCAGTCTATGATTTTGGGAGAAATGCCGGAGAAGGTAATATTGTGCCTTGGTCGTACTCTGATCCGGGGGTTCGATATCGCGAGCGACTTGGCGGACCTTCCTTGAAGCGGGGATTATTGAGGATGTCGATCATCTCGTGCTGTGGTGGTAGTCGATACATACTGGAATGATAGCTGATGGTAATTCATTCCGCTCGTGAGTGCATAGGCTCCTCATTTAGTCTCGTGGGTACGGTAACCATGATTTCGATATCTTGTACGGTGGATTGATACACCGTAACACTTTGAAGGTTCCTTCACGTCGCCACATCAGCTGTTGGCGTAGCGACTGGTGCCTGAGCCGGGACAGGATTAGGTCCAGGAGTAACATGACCACCTCTAGCACCACCACGGCCACCACGACCACGCGGTCCAAAACCGCCGCGGCCTTGAGCGGGCCTGGGAGGCTGCGGGCGAGGTGTGGGGAAGCCTCGAGGAACCTGGTGCTTCTCCTTACGTTCGAGAACCTGAACAGCACCCTGGGCTACCTTGACAGTGCCCGCAGCGACCGCCTTCCGCAATCCCTCTGGTTCGACAAAGTTGACATAGGCGAAGCCCTTACGCTTGTCAATCTCAACCTTCTCGATTGCTCCGAATTCCTTCAGTGCCTCTTCAATCAGGGGCTCCGTGATGCCTTGAGACGCATTGGCGTGCTTGAGGAAAGCCTGCTTGCCCATTGGGACTGGACCTGAATTTGCAGCGGCGTGCGCAGGCGTGGGATTGGCTGGACGGGGGAACGGGCTTGCTTCTGCTTTCGATGGCGTGGTCTGGTTTACTATGTTAGCGTTCCGAGCAGCCGCAGGTCCTGTGGGAGGAACACGTGCAGTGGCAGGGCCTTTTGGTGGGACAGCAGGTTGAGCCTGTGTGGTCTGCGGCTTTTTGAGGATTGTAGGCGCTGGCGCGGTGCCTTGCTTCACCGGAGCCTTGGAGTTTTCTCCATCCGCTTTATTGTTTGTCTTTTCGGCCAACGAAGCTTTGAACGCTCGGCGCTCGGCACGAGATGGCCTCTCTTTCTTAGGCGAGGCTGGGGTAGCCTTCTCTGCGGTTGTAACGGTGGCAACAGGTGCAACGGCGGGCTCTTTGCCCTTAGACTTAGCGCCGACGTTCTCGTCCTGTTTAGGGTTGGTTTCCTGTGCGGCGGATGCAATCTCGCGCTTGGTTCCTCGTCGACGATTTGGAGCAGGTCCAAGACCGAGATCGCGCTGAAGTATGCCTTTCGCGATGTTGACGTTTGCACGCTTGCGCTCCGGGGCAGCTGAGGAAGGGCCTGCGGCAGCCTTGTCAACCAAAACATTCTCCTTTAGAGCAGCCTCCTTGCTGAGAGCCTTGACGGCCTCCTTCTGGGCCTTCTCTTTCTCGGCTCTAGTGGCCTTGCGATTCTTCTCCCCAGGGACATTCTCCTTCCCAGCCTTAGCCAGGATCCTCTTCTCACCAGCGTCGTCCTTATGTTCCCCACGACCCTTCTTCTGCGGCTTCTCCTTGTTTGCCTTCCTCTCTCTGAGTGCTTCTATCAACGGCGTAGTTTTGACCTTCTCTTCCTTCGCAGATTCGCCCTCGGGAGCGGCAGGTTTGGTAATAGGAGCGGTCAAACTCTCCAAGAATTCTTTGAACTCAGGGTCTTGGTCGATAGTGCCCTGGCGAGCATCATTCCTACGCCTGTTGCCGGGCAATTTCATATAAGGAGCGAATTCAAGGACGGGAGGGCCAATGAGGGCGCCGTCCTGGAAAGACTTGGCGGCATCGTGGAACGTAACTTCGCGGACGCGGTCACCGAGGCCGGTAACGAAAGGTTGTTGCGTGACATGTATGTAGGCGCGAGAAGGCTTGGAAGGTTTCGCTAGGCTGGAAAGGCTGTCAGTCTATCCTCTGCGACGCTTGAAGCGGGGCATACTCTTTAGAAACCTTGCCCTTCTTGTAGTTGAGCCAGTCCACCTTGCCAGCGCCGACTTTCCACTCCTCTCCAAGGAGGGTTTCGAACTCGGCCCTAGTCAGGCCAGGAGGGAGGCGTCGGCATATGAGCTTCAAGCGCGGCGCTGGAGTTTTGGGACCGCGGGGCGCCGATGCGGGGGTATTCTTCTGCAGTGCTGTCACAGGCAGGATGCCGTTGACGCCTGCTTGGGGCGTCATTTCGTGTCGACTGGTCAGGCGTAGCTAGTAGGGCAGCGCGGGAACCGGGGGAGACGGTCGGGTTATGAGGCAGGAGTGGAATCCAAAGGGTGGGTGGCACGGTGCTTTAGAGGCGCAAACATTGGATACGTAGGACTCGGGCTCGACAAACAGCGATCCTCGACGCGAGGGCAGCCGCGTTGGTCTATTGCAGTAGGAGCTTAATTGTGGACGCGTGACTGATATCGGCGGGGAGGGTAAGTGGAAGTGGTGAATGTCGCAAGGACTGACGCCAGCCCATGGCGCTTGCCGAAGCGGGTCTCTAGGGCAGATGCGCTTTGACCAAGCAGCTGCCGCCGCCGCACTCTCGACGACGGCCCACTGCTTCCACCTCATCATGCATATCCAGGCCCAGGCTCGCTACTGAAACTGTGTGCTTTGCCTTTGTTCCTAAACTGCTTTTCACTGTATCCACACTCGCCGATGTTACCACGGAGCTTCGCTACGTCACGCTTGCTAATCACCACCGCTCCCATCACACGACTGTCTGTTCCCCGCCATTGCTGCCTCGAATAATTCAGAGGCGCACAAAAAGGCCCGTTTGGTCATTGACAGCTGCGAAACACCGTAATTATGGGGAAAGACAGCGATGTGCCGCAACCCGGTCCCGCGCGCCTTTCGAAAGGCGCGGGGCCGGACGAGTGGTTAGAGCAGGCCAAACAGTGCAAATACCTGCCGGAGGCCGAGATGAAGCGCCTCTGTGAGATTGTTAAAGAGTGCCTTATGGAAGGTACGTTCGCTACATACCTCAGCAGTCCTCTCAGTGTATCC